>OU565296.1:10166658-11393658 GCA_913789915.3 Sphecodes monilicornis | reverse complement strand
AAACGGACGAGGAAAAACAAAAAAGTCTGATTGATATTAAACTACTGTGATACACAATTTCTATTCCATCACCACTGCGTTTCGTTTCACTATCTCGCAGTGCTTGATGGAAATGCGTGCGTAAATTGTGTAATTTGCAAGTAATTTTATTCTCGGTAGCATTTAATTCAATCGACAGACTTTTCAATGCGTTTCGTTTTTTTATTTTGTTACGATAATCTTCATTTTTTACGCCCCAGAGTTCGGGTAAGTAATCCCACAGAGAAATTAACACAAAAGTTTCTTTTCTGGACCAGCAATTCTTTGCTGCCATTTTTTTCCAGAAACTCTCGCAAAATATTTCGTACGCGGTTCGAAACTTGAGATTCCTGTCAGACCTATATCCAGAGAGCGTTTACATTATACATTGTATCATTCTCCGAGAGCAACTGTTGCGAGCGCGCACAGCTTGCTGGCCGCTATCTCGGACGTATCTGCACACGTCTTGAGAGTCGCTCCCGCAACAAGTGTCGCAAGTTACTTGTTAGTGGACGCTCACCGCCCCAGATCTTAACGCTAAACCTACCGAGCATTAAAATTGGCTAGTATGCATTGCTTTATAAAAATAACAAAATTGGATTTATTTAGATTTTGTGTGTTTTTTATTACAACATATGATCGAGTAAAGAAATTTATTGAATCAATTCCCATGAAGTCGTCTTTATAATTTCAATAATTTTAAAATCAAAAATCTGAAACCGGTCATCTGACCGGCTGTGGTAGGTTTAGTGTTAAGCTCCATAGATAAAAAAATTGCGGCAACAGGAAAAAGAGGAAATCTCAAGAAATCTTTATAATTTCAATAATTTTAAAATCAAAAATCTGAAGCCGGTCATTTGACCGACTGTGGTAGGTTTAGTGTTAAGCTCCATGGATAAAAAATTGCGGCAACAGGAAAAAGAGGAAATCTCAAGAAATCTTTATAATTTCAATAATTTTAAAATCAAAAATCTGAAACCGGTCATTTGACCGGCTGTGGTAGATTTAGTGTTAAGCTCCATAGATAAAAAAATTGCGGCAACAGGAAAAAGAGAAAATCTCAAGAAATCTTTATAATTTCAATTTTTTTTAAATAAAAAATCTGAAAACGGTCATTTGACCGGCTGTGGTAGATTTAGTGTTAAGCTCCATGGATAAAAAATTGCGGCAACAGGAAAAAGAAGAAATCTCAAGAAATCTTTATAATTTCAATAATTTTAAAATCAAAAATCTGAAGCCGGTCATTTGACCGGCTGTGGTAGGTTTAGTGTTAAGCTCCATAGATAAAAAAATGGCGGCAACAGGAAAAAGAGGAAATCTCAAGAAATCTTTATAATTTCAATTTTTTTAAAATAAAAAATCTGAAACCGGTCATCTGACCGGCTGTGGTAGGTTTAGTGTTAAGCTCCATAGATAAAAAAATTGCGGCAACAGGAAAAAGAGGAAATCTCAAGAAATCTTTATAATTTCAATAATTTTAAAATCAAAAATCTGAAGCCGGTCATTTGACCGGCTGTGGTAGGTTTAGTGTTAAGCTCCATGGATAAAAAATTGCGGCAACAGGAAAAAGAGGAAATCTCAAGAAATCTTTATAATTTCAATAATTTTAAAATCAAAAATCTGAAACCGGTCATTTGACCGGCTGTGGTAGATTTAGTGTTAAGCTCCATGGATAAAAAAATTGCGGCAACAGGAAAAAGAAGAAATCTCAAGAAATCTTTATAATTTCAATAATTTTAAAATCAAAAATCTGAAGCCGGTCATTTGACCGGCTGTGGTAGGTTTAGTGTTAAGCTCCATAGATAAAAAAATGGCGGCAACAGGAAAAAGAGGAAATCTCAAGAAATCTTTATAATTTCAATTTTTTTTAAATAAAAAATCTGAAAACGGTCATTTGACCGGCTGTGGTAGATTTAGTGTTAAGCTCCATGGATAAAAAATTGCGGCAACAGGAAAAAGAGGAAATCTCAGGAAATCTTTATAATTTCAATAATTTTAAAATAAAAAATCTGAAACCGGTCATTTGACCGGCTGTGGTAGATTTAGTGTTAAGCTCCATGGATAAAAAATTGCGGCAACAGGAAA
Source organism: Sphecodes monilicornis (assembly GCA_913789915.3). NCBI lineage: Eukaryota > Metazoa > Arthropoda > Insecta > Hymenoptera > Halictidae > Sphecodes > Sphecodes monilicornis. The sequence continues at coordinate 11,391,555 of OU565296.1, read as the reverse complement.
AAGAGGAAATCTCAAGAAATCTTTATAATTTCAATAATTTTAAAATAAAAGATCTGAAACCGGTCATTTGACCGGCTGTGGTAGATTTAGTGTTAAGCTCCATGGATAAAAAAATTGCGGCAACAGGAAAAAGAGAAAATCTCGCGAAGCGCCCTGGACACGAAGAGCCCCCTACAATTCTTCGCAAGAATCTGCGAGCATTAGTAGAAACTAATTACTGATCCGAGCGAGAAGTGTGCTAACGAACTTCGAAACTTCCGTCGCGTCGTTTCGCTTTTTCGTCGGGAGGACCGAGCAACTGCTCGTCGAATAGATCCTGATTAACTTTATAATACTAATTCGCGTCGATCGTAACATCGTTTTTGGAACGTGTTTTCGACTCGAGTGGGGAAGTTTTGTTTTCGGCTGTTTTCCATTTCCTTGCCGCCGGAAAACGCAATTAAGCGGAGCGACCGGAAGGGCGAATTGATTTTACCGCGATTCAACGTGACCGGTTATTGGTCCCTCCGGCCGACTAATATTTTTATTTCCAGTCGGAAACGGTGCACAGTGTCCGATACTATAGCAAAATTCGGTACAAAATTAATAGCTCCTGGAATAATTCATTTTCGACCTTAGGCTCTTAATACTTTTCTAAAGAGCATATGAAGATCTATCAACTTCAAGTTTAAATTTCAATAACAGATTGGTGTATTCAACAATAACTGTGGGTAGTTTTAAACGCTGCATTCCGTCATTAATTTTTAAAATTTTTGACTTTTGTCCACTCGATCGAGCACTGTGCGGTGGCCGGATAATTCTGAACGAGGCCAGTCGCCCGAAACTGACAATTAAAATAATTGTTCGCGTATGTATGTTTTTCGAACTGCGTTTGTCACGCGCCACCGAATAGGCATTATGGGGAAGCTTGCCAAATTCGTGTTGGTCGTCTGGAAGGCGCGCTGGGAATTAAACCGTTGCTATTAGATTGCGGATTTCGTGCGTTTGTGTACTACGTTAAGTGTACGTTTATTGAGCTACGAGGTATCATACCGAGACCTTCCAAAAATACGTTAAAAATTTTCTACGATATTTTTAAGTATTAAGACTGAATAATCATAATGTTCTAAAGAAGTTAAAGAAACTTGATAATCACAATGTTGGAATTTATTCACGAAACAAATTGACAAAAATAATCTTCTGTATTTAGTAGGCACATTCGATCGCTTGACTTTCGAGCGCCTATACAAATAATTGATACATAGTATCTGTGCTGCCTGCGTTATGGGACCCTCGACTCACGGTCGATCGTTTATTTTTTCCAGAGCGGTCCTCACTCTAGAATATTTCGTTGAAGAGTAAAGACGTGCCTCAGAACGTGTCTTCGAACGTATTATTAAGAATAAATTCTATTTTATATCTAAAGAGGGTGTATGTTATTTTATACCCATAATCCAACACACAAGTATCGTGCGATAAAGCAGGGCCCGCTCTAAGGGCGGGCAATTCGGACATTTGTCCGGGACGCCAAAATTTAGGGGCACCATTTTGACTTTATTTTAAAAATATATATATATATATATATATATATATTCTTTAGGGACGGCAATTTGTCTTTTTGTTCGGGATGACGTAACCGCTAGAGCGGGCGCTGGATGCAGTAGCGAAAATTATACTGAAATTTCATCGGGGTCATGAGAGACCCCAGGATACACCCCACGAGATCTTAGCCACAGAGGTCTATTCAAAATGAAAACAATGTAATAGTTATACTGCAGATTTTATGCATTTATAACAAAAATGAATAACTAAAATTTAAAATAGCAAAAACACTAAAAGAATTTAGAAGTATTATTATAGTGTTTTCCGCCGATTAAACAGATCAAGAGAGAAAACAAACTTGTGACAGTTTCTTATAAATTCAGGTAAACCTTTTTTATTTTGCATAAAGATCCAGAGTATAAATTTGCTATAAAGCAAAATTTCTATTACTATAAAAAGATTATAAAAATCGCTCCCAAGAGGAATACTTTTTAGTTACTTTTTAATTAGGTGGCACTACACATTAATAATATAAGGTAAAATAAAATTTATGTCTTTCTAAAATTATTTCTAAATTCTTTCTAAATCCTTTCTAAAAAGTGTCACATGTTTTATAGTTTTGTCGCAGCTACGGTATTTTTATTTATTATTAAAGCTTTTTGAACCGCCTTTAAGGAAGGTGTAGAACTGTACAAAGCGTTACTATACAGGGTGTCCCAAGATTGTTGTACTTCCTTGCAATGGGTGATTCCTGAGATCATTTGAAGTAACTTTTTCGTTTGCGAAAATGTTCTCCACGGCACTGTTAAGGAGTTATTAACAAAAATAACTGGACCAATCGAAGGACGGTTACACCGAACGGATTTCGGTTCGGCCAATGACAACGCCACACTCAACGGGACCTGTCGCCGAACCAGAATCCATCCACTTAGCCGCGTTCTGATTGGTCCGTGTTTTTCGTTAATAACTCCTTAACAGAGCCGCGAAGAATATTTTCGCAAAGGGAAAAGTTACTTCAAATGACTTGCGGAATTCGTAATTTCAAGGACATACAACATTTTTGGGACACCATGTATGATGTGAAGAATAACATTAGAAATAAAGGAAGAACAAAATTCTTACTGAAATGCACTTATGCAGGGTCTACCATTGCAGGGTTATATTGAGTTTAATACGTCCACGAGTCGGCTCTTGCAGACGGGCCGTGCCTGTATGGGAAATTCGCGAATCGATAAATTTTTGCATCGCCTTATATGTCGAGTATTCTCTCATGAAAGTAGAGATTGCTCCGGAACTCGTTCCGTCGGGCTACGAAAACTTAAATTAGCAATGCTGATAGGGTGATCGTCCGTTTATTTCTTTAGTCAACAAACTCGAATCCAGATCGGCCGTTCGATAGAAGCTAGTACTGTGTAAATTAATCGAAACAATCCCTGTAGGGGTAACCGAGAATACTGTGCGAAATATGATTTGTTATCTAGCCACAATTATTCTTCGGTAAAGGGATCCACCGGCCTTTCATTATCAATAATTCCGAACGGCATGAAAACGATCAGCTCACGGGGAAACAATCACCGAATGCCGTTTACAGATGCTTCGTCGACTTTACACATTCGCAGATGTATAAATCAAACTGACAAGAGCGATTCGCGAAAACTAAGAAATTATTTTCAATTTTTGCACTGGAAACATCCTCGCCAGAATAAACTCGCGTTTTATTCCTTTGCTCGCGGAAAGCTTTCCAAGAACGAATACTGCATTAACATCCGCAGTCGAGTTATAATTCGACATAGTTTGGCACACATGGATCAATATGATATTCACTACAATTTATTTTAATTTTACAAATGTTTACCGCGCTGTAGGAACTGCGACTGAAATTTTGCTTAATTTGTGGCCCACGTGTGTGTTGGTAGCTCAATATAAACCTAATACAAATTTAAGAATCTTAATATTATTACCAGACTGCGAAACTTTATGCAAATTTATATTTTTAGAAGTTCAGCTAAAATCAACTTTCTTTCATTTACATTTTTCAATATACTTACATAAAAGTATTTCGAATGAATTGAGGAGCTTCTCCCAATGAAAATGAGTCCAAACACGACACCATTTGAACTATTTTTAATAATATTATAATTTTTATCATTGTATTATGTATCAATAAAAAATATTCGATTACCCTCGAGTTTGGACTCATTTTCATCGGAAGGAGCTCCTCAATTCATTCATAATACTTTTATGTAAATATATTGAAAAATGTAAATGTTTATATTTTCAGTCTTGCGCAATTCTCCATCTGCTTACATTGTATGCCGTTGATCGGTCGCTGGTCTTTGAATTTCGGCACTCCGGTCAGTGTCGACAGATCAGTTTAGTCGAGGGGAATACAGTTTACCACCTCTCTGATGACCAGAGTAATATGTAACACGTTGCGCGGCACATCACGTGACCAGTCTACGGTCTTAGTGGGGGACGTTGGAGTGTGCTCATGCAGTGGAATGGGATAGTGGAAGGGGAAAAGGAGGAGAGGAAAGTCAACACAGTTTTGGGTTGATCTGGCGATACTGGCTCGGGTCTCGGTAAACGTTATTCGAACATTATTCGAAGGTTATACGAAGCCTACGAATAATTATTTTGTCCATCTCTGGCAAATACACTGCGGTCACTAATAACCTGAGAAGGGGCACGTGACCTAAATAATTCAATGAAAAAAAAGCGGTATGAAAATACTAGCAACGTCCGTTGAATTTTTATTCGTGTCGATATAAAACGGAAAACACGAATCAGTGTTGGCCACCGGAAAGATAAATCACGAAATCCTTAAAAAAAAATCACTGGTGCCATCTATGTTTTTTCATTAAATCGAAACAGCGTTCGGGAAACGTCGTTTTCGCGGACAGCATTTTTTAGTTTAAAAAAATGACGAGCCGCGTTGTGTATCTCAAAGTACGTATTTTGCGAAATCTATCATGTGCTGTAACTTTTAATAAAAATACGATATCGACCCGGCACTGATACCAAAAAATCATAAAAAATTCAAGCTTTCCAACAGTGTATAAGCTTATGTAATTTATTTATTGCTAACACAATTTTTTTACGTTTTTCGTATTTTTCAAGGTGTAAAAAATTCAGAAAAATTGCAATTCCCAAAAAAAGTATCGCCTGATTTTAACCAAAAACGTTTCATTAATAGTACATTTCATGCCCTTTCGAATGGTGTTTGTCATAACTTGGCGAAATTATTCGTTTTTGATTTATAAAGTAAAATGTGAGTAGAAGTTGAGGCGCGCGGTCAACTACTCGACCTATAATATTCATTTCAAACGTGGAAAAAACGTTTCCTGTGATTATATATACACTGTACATAACACAGCTATGCTATTGTTATCAATTTTGCTTTTTTGAAACAGTGGAACAAATTGATTATATTTTACAATAATTATACCAGAATGCAGATATTGCTTATTTTATTTTATATCTTATTATACAATTATCAGGTAACGTATCTTCTTCAGTTTGTTTCAATTTATATTCACGACAGTATTTAATATTCTCAAACGAAGCATACAGTGTTTTAAGATTTTCCGAAACGTAACTATTCACTCTTTCATCGATACCCAGAATCAAAGGACTAAGAGAAACAATCATTTTCTTGGGCCGCAACCATCTAGAATTTTGAAAGAGAAATCAAGTATTGACGAGATGTTTTTATCTTTTCACGTTTCCCGCTTTGAGATTACTGCTGTCGTGGTAGACATCTATGTATGCATTTCTTTTAACTAGACCAAAGTCAAATCATCAGTTTCATTTTCGTTGTCGTGTCGTGAAGGTCCATCGGGAAATCTTAAAACACTGTATGCTTCGTTTGAGATTATTAAATACTGTCGTGAATATAAATTGAAACAAACTGAAGAAGATACGTTGTTTAATTTAATTTTAATTTAATTTTGGCCGATTTTGAATCAACGCCTCTCATGTCGAAATATTTTTTGTATCTACTGTACATAATCTCAGAGCTTATACAGTTAAGTATTCATTACTTTTCTGCACGGTTCTTGTACACGGTTTTTGGAGGAATATATCTTCCGTGTAAAAAAGCAGTTGAGTGTATTCTGGAAAAGTTATTACGATTAAGAGAGAACCGACGTAACACGTTGAAATTTCGCAACGCGAGTGGAAGCCCCGGCAACGGGCTATTTTCGAAATTGTCTCTATTAATAAAATTAATAACCTCAACGCCCCCCTCCCGTCCAACGTCCCCCGAATTTTCCGCGAGATTTCCCACCGCCCAGAGGCCCTCGATTAATCTGTCCCATACGGTGGCAGGTGAAAGGTAATTGCTTATCTAGTTTACCTGGCCTCTACGCGCTCCTAACCCCCACCCCCTATTTGTATATTGATTAAAGCTTAACGCGGCGTTACGGTATACATATACTCTATTAGCTTTACTTTCCTGTCATGTGATTGCACATAATGGCCGCGTTTACATAGCGCACAGACGAACGGTTATTTTCCGGCTGGATCTCTGCAAGTGTCTGGTTTAACCCGACCAATTAACTTGAAATTTACGAGCTGAACGGTAGCAGCCACCGTTTGGCTCGTTAAACGGCGAGATTAAAAAATACCGAGGCACCTCGATCTTCCCGGCGCACACCGGTCCCATTTAGGGCAAATATTTTCATGTTGTCCCCTTAAATACTACCGCTGTTTATGCGGTAATTTACCGCGAATTCAACGTTGCTTCGGAATATTTATATTCGAGGAACTAGATCGTCGATCATCATTTTCTTCAAATTTTATATTTGTTATTAGTACACTGCGGATTTTATCGTTTTGTAATAAAAACGGGTCGGTGCGGTTTAACACTAAACCTACCATGGTCAAATGACCGGTTTTATATTTTACAGTTATGGAAATTATAAAAATTCATTTACTCAAAATAATGGAATCAATTTCCTTGCCCGAGCATCTATTATATTGCAAATTACGGACAATATCAACAAATATAGTGTCTCTACTTTAAAATGGCAACATTTACCAATACTTTGAATGCTTGGTAGATTTAGTGTTAAAACACAAATTAACACGTTCACTGTCACGTCACCATTTTTTTACTAGAAATCAATGTTATTTCGTAGGGTGGCAGGCGGAGTAAATCAAAATTTTGTTTGGACCTACGAATTATAAGAAAGTTAAAAAAGCAGTGACTGTAATAAACCTTGACTTATCAGTTACGGGTTCCATTAAAAAATTGATTCGATTTCTTGGAATTTCGTTACGTGCTGGCGTGGCACTTAACGTGTTAAAGAAATGTATTAATCTCAGTGTAGGCGTTAAAACCATTAAAGTAAGAACGGAACTTCTTTTTGGCTATTGTTCATTAAAATTTGACTGCCGATTTTCTGCATTTATGACAAAAATGGGTAGCTGCAATTGTACACAGTAAAAATATTAAACCCTAATACTTTCGATTTATTTTTTCATATAGAATCAGCCCCACGAAAAGAATCCATACTATTTTGAAAATCCTTAAGATAAAATGCTACTTTAAAATGTGACATGAGATGAACAATTTACTATTTGAACTCTGCTCTTAACTTTTCTCACGCTTTCTCGAGGAAACGCTGCTGAAAGCGTAACTCAACGTTCTTCCGTGGAGGCGTAAGTTTGATGCAGCTTCGCGAATTCTTCGCGGAAGAAAGTTAGCGTATAATAAGCTGTAAAACAGTGTGAACGCTTGTCCTCGACACGAACAGTTTGAAAAGGTAAGGCAAGAAGGAAGGGAGGGCGTCGTTAGCGTTGACCGTCGCCGAACGGTTCGTCCTTCGGCGGGGCGATTTAGCAGGAGGCTTATTTGCAGAATTCGCGTGTCGTTCCATTGTACGACAATATGTCCAGGTTCACGCAACCCCGTGTCACGTGACAGTCTGCGCTCGGAACGCGGCCATCCTTTGTGTGTGGCTACCTGTGTTGCACGTAATGAGTACTCGATCAACATCTGGCCCGATCCCCCATTGTTTGCCGCGAACAAGCCTTCTATAAAGGTCGGAGACACGAGGAGAGAGCCAGCCAATGAGCCAAGCTAGTCATCTAGTCGCTCGACCAGACCGTCGACACGTCCAACGTCGAGCCGTCGAGACGCGGCAACGCAGAAACCAAAGAAAAATACGACAACCGATTTCACGCTGACTATACACGGGCTGAAGGTATAAACGAACGTCTATGGGTCGCCGTTTGTTCCAGCAAAGAGGAAAAGGCTCGACAGGCGAATGCTGCAGCCGAGAAATTGACGCTGAACGACCGCCATCTTGTTTGCGATCTATGCGGCTATCGAGGAAAGGTTGGAAGTTGACCGGCACATGGTATGACATTTCGTGCAGTATTATTCGAATTCAATTTTTAATTTAACACATTCCATGCCGAGTCAGTTTTGCTCAAATTTTCATTCTGATTATTTAATGTTTTAATTAAAGACTGATATTATAAACTAGTACCAAATCAACACATTCCATGCCGAGCCAGTTTTGTCAAATTTTCATTCAGGTTATTTAATGTTTCGATTAAAGACTGATATTATAAATTAGTAACAAAGCAAGCTTACTAGTGTTCACATCGTGTACGATCTTCTTTGTTTTGGTGCAGATATACAGTCTTAAACTTGTGACAAAATTATGTTTGCGAAAGCGTGTTAAATGAGAGTAACGGATAAATAATTATTCGTTATTCTTATTTGTTCGATATTATCGGAGAAACAACTGGTAATCTAGCCCTCTTGACATTCTTGATATTACGACAATGACATTTAGCGGATAATTGTATAATTTGTTGTGTCTACTGGATTTACACAGACTCATCGTCGCAATTTGCACACCTTGAATATTTTCGTTAATTGTAATAATTAGACTGCCGATATTTATGCAAAATGAAAATTTTCTTCATTAATTGTGAGAAGCAGGGCCCATATAAAATTGTCGTTATTTCTTTGATCATTTAACAAGCTGAAAATAATATATCGGCATTCTCGAATTCTTTCACTGTTTTTAATTTTGTCTACCCAGTTTTGTTATAAATTCATATAATCTGTAGTCTAGTAATAATATGTAAGAATGATGTCAAGAAACGTTGCAGAGCATGGAACAGTGGTTCTTAACCATTTTAGTGAGTGGCACCCCGTTGAATTTAACAATAAGTTCTCGCAACCCCTTGAAAAATGCGTTTCTATATCGTTATGTAAGAAATTAAATCTATTGAAAGATAATTTATTTATTCAGAAAATTGTTTCCATCGAAAATTTAGAAACTTTTCCCGCACCCTTGAAAATGCATTATCGCAAATTTCTCTATTTATTCTATATGCAAACTAAAAATTGTCTACATCAATTACAAGGTACTGGAATTAAATAAAAATTTCTTTCTTACATATTAATTATTTTAAGAAGTTGATAATAATATATCCGCACTTTTAAATGCTTCTTATCTTTCTACGGTTTTATATTTGACCAATTCATTTTTTTACCATAAATGCTTAGAAGCCCGCAGTCTGGTAATGATTAAAAATTGAGCGAAAAAATGCAGCAACGAGAAACGCGGATTGAAAGGGAGCCGGCACCGAAGGCAACGGAAGAAAACTTTCCGTTTCAATGGCAAAGCGAGTTCCCAGACACGTTCGGGAATAAAAATAACCGAGACTACCGCAAAGAAGCCTTGTAAAAGGCGAAACACAGGGACAACGCGTCGGCGGAAGAACGCTTAACGAGGCTTACTACGCCGACATTGTAGGGATACCTTACATAATCCTGCATAGAGGGTTCTAACCCCTTTGTTTTTATCACGCTATCTCCAACTAGTAATGACCTTGCGCGTGAAATCGATAATCCATTAATGTACAGATTTAATCACAAAACCCAAGAAAAACAAAGCCGACGGGTCCTTTAATAATTAGTTTCCAATGCTCTGCAACAACCGCGGCCATTTTCACAAAGCTGAAACAAGCGTCCAATTTAACTTCCAAGTACCCTTAGGTTTGGTCTAGCCATTTTAATTATCAATCAAACAAACGACAATTATTGGACCAGTTATTTTGAAAGTGGTGCAAGTCCATTTATTCTTCTTTCGAGAAATTTGTTTGTAAATAAAAAGTCCACCCTAAATTATTTGTTTATCTTGTGATTTCTTAATTTTTTCCAAATTTAGACTTGCACCACATTCAATATGTACGGTCAAATTATCTTGATCAATTGTATGTTCGGTTTTAGTACACCGTTCGATTATTTGCATTTATAACGAGAATAATGAAATGCAAAGATAAAGACATTTAGAAATGCTTCCCTATTGTCTTGAACATAATGATTAGGGAAAGGGATATTATTATTATTATATCTATTTAATCCTGTCTGAAGGCTCTGAAATGGGCATGACAAAAAATTAGTTGTATCTATAATATCAAGATTCGTTTAAATTGCAGTTTCTTCCAATTTTTGCTAATTTCAACAAATTATTTGGAACTTTCTGCACGACCTACTTAGGTGTACAAAAAGGCACCTCTTAAATTTTCATAACAGTCTATGGTTTAAAGAGGAATATGGTTTTTAATTGTTAGTAAGGTGCACGGACGAACCTGATGTGAAATCAAGAAGCCGCTAGGATATTTGAGAGACTTCGCGGACGAACCTGATGCGAAATCGGGGAGCTGGTGGGAGATTGGAAGACGCGCAGACGAACCCGATGCGAAATCGGGGAGCTGCTGGGAGGTTGCAAGATGCGCAGACGAACCCGATGCGAAATCGGGGAGCTGCTGGGAGGTTGGAAGACGCGCAGACGAACCCGATGCGAAATCGGGGAGCTGCTGGGAGATTGGAAGACGCGCAGACGAACCCGATGCGAAATCGGGGAGCTGCTGGGAGGTTGGAAGACGCGCAGACGAACCCGATGCGAAATCGGGGAGCTGCTGGGAGATTGGAAGACGCGCAGACGAACCCGATGCGAAATCGGGGAGCTGCTGGGAGGTTGGAAGACGCGCAGACGAACCCGATGCGAAATCGGGGAGCTGCTGGGAGATTGGAAGACGCGCAGACGAACCCGATGCGAAATCGGGGAGTTGTAGTGTACGGACGAACCTGATGCGAAATCAGGGAGCCGCATAGGTTGGATAACAGTTTTGGATTCCTGATACAAGATCAGGTAGCTCCTAGGATAAGTTAGTAACGGCCTCGTAACTTTAATATTATAAATTATTTGACACAACCCGAGCCGTAAGATTGTATCACGTGGGAACGGTCAACTAAGAATTACTGGATCTGAATGGAGGGTTAAAATCAATTGTTACACAAAATTACCTTGAACTAAATTGTATATTACAGGAAACTGGCTCTGTTACAACTGTTACTGTCGCGTTGTGTAGTTATCTAAGTACTACTGCTTGCTGGATGACACACTGGCGCTGCAGGGAACACAGAGAGGTTGAAATAATTATGCCAAGACAGATTAATACTGTACTCGCGGAATCTGTAAGGTTACTTGATTCGAAAGGGTGACTAGGCCCAACCTCACTAATTACAACCAACTCCAAAACGAGATTCAGCGTAACGACCTGTATAGCCCGTTTGTACTTTAAGCACTGCCCCAGGGGGTTAAAATTCGAGGGTTTATATACTGTGAAATCTAAGTGGGGATGCTCTCAAGATTTCCATATTAGGGAATCTTGTGGAACTGTCCCTGTACTGAATCATGCTTTATGCCGGCTGCATCCAGCTGGAGCATAGTCATCGTTTCTATAAGCAAAGGGTGGAATAGGGCGTTTTCCGTTCTCAGGAAAGAGATTAGAAAACTCTGATTGAAATAAAGCAGAGAGAATTCTCTGTACGTAACAACAGACACAGATAAAAAACTTTAAAATTGTGATCTATACTTTACTAACCTATACTAGTAAATTAATTCTTCTAACATCTCAAAAAAAAGTTATTCTCTTTTAACAGATTGTATGTAAAACAAATCGACGAATAATGATTTTGATAGATTCAATGACGACTGCCATAAATTCGTCAAATGTTAGTTTCTAGGGTTAATTTTGTGAGTGTTTCCGTCGTTCGAAAATATGTAGGTCAGCATATAATATACATCCTTCGAAGTAATCGTCTGACTCATAGATCTTCGATCCTATTGTTCGCGCAAGTGACTTCTTCTTCGTTACGGGGGGGAAGAAGGCCGTTTTTGAATGTTCTTATTCAAAAGCCGCTCGAGATAAGGATACATAGATCGAGAGGAACGGCCATCTTGGCCCGTGACTTCCGCGTAATTCCGATGGAAATGATTTTCCTGCCGAGGAAACTTCCAAGGGAAAAATAGGCAATGCGGAAGGCGGAGGTCATCTGTAGGAGACCTTCGTTTCAATGGAGCTTTATCCAGGATGCGTTTCAGCGGACCGGAGCAACAGTTTGCTATCGATTTGCATAATGGCGAGCTGAATATACTGGCTGGCCTTTCGCCAAAAATTCAAACGACACTCGCTGCCAGCCGAATCGACGATCCTCGAAAGGGAAGACTGCCAGGGGTGGTTCCTGTAGGGGTTACTTGTCGTGTGCAGAGTGAAATTCGCCGTCGCAGTGACGGTGATTGATCTGCTAGCCGCTCGCAAACAACAAAGTGCCGATGGGAATATTTGGCCGACGCGGCGTTCGTGCTGCGTATAATTGATTAACGCTCATTGAACACTCGTTTAGCATTCGGTGAACACTCTGGGATGGACATAGGAGAAGGGAAATGTTCATAAATTCCATTAATTGAAAACACCTGAGGAGATGTTACTTCAAAATGTATTATTTTCACGTGATTTGTTGGGTAAAAATCGGTAGACTGTGGATATTATGTGTTTAAGAGGCAAATGAAGAGGTAAATCATAACACTGAAAACTTTAAGCATATTGTTATACTATTTTGGACCTATTAAAATTATTGAAACGAAAAGTTGGTTTCTATTTTATTCCTGTTTTTTACAATTGCCTTAGAAAACTTTTAATCGTGACTCGTTGTTCTAACTATGACTGCAGATTTTATGCATTTTTATCAAAAATATGTTGGCACAATTTAAAACGGTAGAAAAATTAAAATGATGAAATGATTAGAAGAATACCGATATATCATTTTCAATGTGTTGAAATTATTAAAGAAAGAATGAAATATATATTTGGTTCCTATTTCTTGCAATTGATGTAGAATATGTTTATATTGCATAATGATCCACAGTTCCGTCATGACTAATCATATTATTTATGGCAGAAATGAGTAGGTCAAATACAAAACTAAGAAATCATTAGAAGAATTTAAGGATATTACTATATATTATTTTCAAGTTTTCAAGATGATTAAAAGAGGAAATATATTTTCATTTAACTTAAATTTCTTTCAATTGACTTCGACAATTTTTATTTTGCATAAAGCTCCGCAGTCGAATTATAACAAATGATCAGAAAATCCCATAAGCTCCTCAGTGTGAATACTTTTGTAAATAAGTTAAAAGTGTTTTAATTTAGTTGTTACATATATTTGAAAGTTGTCGTATGTATAGTTCTGGCTGATTGACAGTTATTCATACAGCATTAGATTTTTGTTGGATTTTCCAACTTTCAGAAGGAATTTTTTTTTATCAAAATTAGGTCCCCCTATTTCTTTTAATTTGGTATAAGTTTCATCTGCTACGGCAGGGATGGGCACGGTAGGGGCCCCTCAAACGCCTGCGCACTATTCGCAACAGGCGAAGCACTTCGTTTCTCTATGGTAACGGCGGGTGCTGGTGGGAGACAGTGGGCGATATGGTGGCGACGGTTTTGTCTCAATTGCGACAAAAGCGCCCATCCTTGTGCTACGGAGTGCTCTTCCCCGAGATATTTTTTAGAATCTGTCAGTAATTGACAAAAATGATAATTAAAAATATATTATCACAGTAAATTATTTAAATATTATTTGTCACTAACTGTTTTGTTTTCTTGTTATTTATTTATATTTGGATATAATACAATGAATATATTTCATTTATTTCCTCCTTGTTGCTTGATAAATATTTGATACTCAATTGTTTTATGTTGAAAATTAAATTCATTGTATAGAAATATGATTAAGACATTAATGATACTAGGATAGGTACTGATATTTGGTCCCCTCAGGGTTTCAAATCCATTTTACCATTCTCCCCCTTCTTCCACTTAGTCCACTCTCACTGCCGCCTAATTTTCAGCCTATTTCAGCCTACTTTTTAGCGGGACCTGCTGTTTATCACGGTAGGTTCCGAACTACCTCATTAATGGTATTAAAATATGTCTATTTTAATGGAAAATTGATATTGGATTTTTTTACCCATTTACTCGTTACACTGTGCACTTGTTACAAACTGCAAAAGTTGAAGAAAACTCTGACGCGCGAAGCTTAGAAAGAAATCGTGGAACTAACAAGGAGAAGACGCGGTGATGGAGTCTCAGATTTTCTCGAAACTTTGCATATTGGTAGATTTCGTTCTCCTGTTTATGAAAATGTAGCATTATAAGCGTCGATACTCAGCAACTTTTGAGATACGTTAAGATTGATGAAGTTAGTGTTTCTTTCATATTCTGTTCCTTTTCAATAAAATTTTTATATTTTATTTCCTGTAGATATTATGACTGTATTTTTCATGTGCAAAATACAATTAATTAAAATAGATGAACTGAACAGAAAAAAAAGAAAAAAATGGAAAAAAAGGAAAAAGGGATTTGTACGCCTTCCCGGTAATGAATCTAGTACGTTACCATCATGCCGTTTGGCACAAAAACTTTAACCAAAACTGTACTTAACTGCTTAACGGGTATAATGAAATTTAAATTGTAAATATCTAAAAAATTATTGAGTATCGACGCCTATAATGCTATGTTTTCATAAACAGGAGAACGAAATCTACCAGTATGCAAAGTTTCGACAAGATCTAAGATCCGATGACCGCGTCTTCTTCTTGTAAGAGTTAACAGGTAGGTTATGGTAGGTAGGTAGGTCTCGAATTCAGCTCGCTAAAACATTGATACGAGGATATTACAAATAGATAATTTAAATATAGCCTGGTCGGCTGGCGATTTCGAAGCGGGGATATTTTAAAAGGAATCCCCTCGCGCCGCGACACTGTTAAAACATGCAATATTCCGATTTCCATGTTTGAAATGTCAGAGCACGAGTCACGAACGTTTCCAAAAAGGGAGCCGAGCGAGAAAAACGGTTCTGCGAGTGTCGGCATGGTCGTGGATCTTGCCGGGACGATCAAAAGCGTGTTCTCGCTTCCCGTTCCTTTCTTTTCTTTTTTCCATTAGCGCGACGCGAAGTGAAATTATGTTGGCCGCTCGCAAAATCCGTTTCCTCCTCGTCTCCGGCTGTTGTGCGTCAAAGCGACGACACGGCGACGACGACGACACCGCTCGTTTTCAAGCTCGATTCCCCTATTAACGTACGTTGAGCGCTATGCCAGCCCCTAGGCACTGAAATACAGAAAACAATATTGTATAATTCGTATAATATTAAAAAATGTTTTTCACACTGTCTTAACCCTTTGCGCTCGAATGGTGACTCTGAGTCACCAGTACAAATTGCCATACCATTATTCAAAACAGTTTTCATATCATTAAATTCATCTCTATTCTATAACCTGCTAAAAATTCAATTGTTGTACGAAAATGGTGCACAGTGTAAAAAAGATACATAGAATAAAAATGCTCTAGGTTGAAAGAAATATCTTGATTTTGGGATTAAATCCATAAAAAAAAAAACAATTTTCTTCGCGACAAATTTTAGAGAGAAATGAAAGTTGAAAATTATCGATAGTCTTAATTTTTTGACATCACCTGATGCAATCACGGCTGATTGTGTCTTTAATTTTTCTGCATGCTAGAAACCCTAATTACGTATAGTATATTCGGATGTTCCGTGATAAAAATTAATTTTGAAATAGTAGTGGTTAAATTTGTTGAATAGCGTTAATGTCAATATATTGTACTTTATTTCGATTTAAAGAAACTGCAATCGTTTATTTGCTTCAAGATACAAATGATACTGATATGACTAATATTACTCATACAAGTGCATGTGAAATATTGTGATACTAACAGCAATTTATACGAAAGCTCATTGTTAAGTATACACATGTTTATAATTGCATAAAGGCTAAGGCACTTTTTCTCAGCAGCCAACCTAACGAGTAATCCTTTGCGAATAAATGTCGCTTCCGAGATAGTAGAAAAATAATTATTCTCAAATAATATCAAATCAATTTTCATTTAACACAACGTGCTTTCCTTCACACGATTCTTATGTCTAGCTCTCCAGTATAGAATTGAAGAATTCGTGTCGTTGTGACCTGGCTCTGTGACAGAAATTTGCAATTTGGCAAAAAGTTACACGTTCAATTTTTATTTCTTCAGATCAATTGTAACATTGCAGAGCCACCATCTTACTTCTATTAAATTGTTCATAGCACACGTTGGAATATTCAGAGCTCGATGAAATTTGGCAGACTGATACACGAGGGCATAGAGAAGCGAGCCGCAAAGCCATTAAACTTTATCTGATACCGTCACGGTATATATTACTACCTATACGCTCTATATAACCTCAATGTTTCATAATTTTCTGAATATTGAGGTTGGGGATCTTCCCTTGTAAATTTTAAAACCCATTTACTGTCTTCAACCATTGTACATGATGGGCCATAATGATTCAGAGTTGGATTTGACAACTAAATAGTAAATAAATGTGTTGCTTCAATAGCTACATTCTTCTTGTTGCTAATACATATTTTAATTTACGCTAATTTAGATAAATTTCACGAAAGAACATGAAGGCAAAATACTGGAGTTTTATCTCCAAAATAGTACCCATTACTTATTATTTATTAACTTACTTATTGCGTACAGAACACAAAGAATATGTTTGAGATAATTTCCTTTTTATTTAAGCAATTTTAATAACCTTCGAGATTATTTTGCGTCACAATATATGCGGATAAAGTACTTGTTTACTTTTATCCATTTTTCTACTTTCTTTAAACTACTGCGATTTTTTTCGTCCGAGGTCATTTGAAGGTCATGCATTTATGGCTTCTGAATATTCTCAAAAAATTCTAGAACATAAAGTCTGATAGAATTTAATACAATTTTTATTTATTTCTAACCTACAAAGGCTACTATCGCTGAAAAGAAGATTTTATTTGATTCCAACTTCTTAAAATTGATCTACAAAAATTGAAAAATGCATAAACATCCGCAGTCTAGTCATGGTGTTGAAGATCGTCTAATTCGTTCTGATGTGTTCCTCAATATTTACTACAAATTTCTACCGTAAAGCTATGTCCACACTAAAGTAACATATAGCAACTTTCTGTCACTCCTCTTCTTTTACCGAATAAATTAACATTCCCGTTTTTCTTCCAAATTTCGAGCAATTGCAATTTCAAAAAAAATTCTTTTCTCACATCACCTAGTAAAATGATCCTTCTAACATCTCAAAAAAAAACTAGTCGTTTGGTCTAATTTTAAAAAAGTTATTTGTTTCTAAAGAGTATCCACTTAGTTTTAACCCCTTGTCCAACACCATCGAGTGAGACTCATGTTGAAGATTTCGAACAGAATTGATTAACCCTTATATATCCAACCGGGTACCCGTGTACTCATTTCCATATTTCCTTCAATAATTTTTTAATGTTCCTGGCATAATATTGCAAAACCCTTCCGGATCCATATTCTTTGTAGAATTTCACGTAGATTAACGTTCAGTGAAACCAAATTACAGTAACATTGTCGCTACCCCGGTTGGCCAACAACAGTGAACATTCTGGTTGGCTACACAAGGATTAAACTTGCATGTTACTCATTTCCTTTGAACCGGGATGAAACTCTACTTTGTATAAAATTAAAAAATTCATTAGCGAAAATACAGACACACAATAGATACCATTTTCCTCTTTCCTCTTGAACCTTTTGCATGGTGAAGGAATTATAACCGAAGAATAAATCATAATACAAAGAGTTAACCCTGACTGTAGGTACTTCAGATATCGGAGGTTCAAATAATCGAAGTGTCACTCTACAGTAGAACTCCATTTATACAGCGTGCGGCCGAATCACATGTACAAGCGGGCAAAGGAAGATTCTACATGTGCATATAAATCGAAAAGAAGTAATAACGATTATTCGTTTGGCGCCTCGTTTTCGAGAAAATCGAGTTTGGAACCGTTTGACGAGTCTGATCACGAGCAACCAATTCTACTTCCTGCATATAATGAAGCACACGAACCCAACGGATCTTGACACTCGATTTTCTCGGAAACGAGATGTCAATCGAAAAAATGCTATTCCTTTTTTCGATTTATTTTCACATGTAGAAAAGTAGTGTGGCGGCTACTTCCTATGCTTGTCAACAGAGGGACAATACGACAACACCTTTCCCGCTACTAGCTGAATCTACCTCTGTGTATATATAGGGTGTCCCGTAATTGGTGGTACAAGTGAGCTGGGTGTGATTCTACGTGAGAAAATAAGTCGAAAATAAGGAATAAATGTTTTTCATTTGACACCTCGTTAGCGAGATAATCGTGTTCAAAAATCCGTCGGATTCCCGTGCTTTAGTATATGCAGCAAGTAGAATTGGTTGATCATGATCAAATGCGCCAGACGTTTCCTATCTAATAGCACGCGTATTTCCAGCATTTTCAACCTCAATTTTCTCGGAACTGAAACGTCAAATGAAAAAAATTTATTCCATATTTTCGACTTATTTTCTCACGTAGAAAATAACCTACTAAGACCCCCTACTCGCTTGTACCACAAATTACGGGACACCCTGTATATACCGTCCTAAACTGTCCTTACGACATCCCGCGTCTAAGGCACGGGTCCGCTAGATAGCCTTACTGACGAGTCCTCTAGCGGGCTTAGGATGAAACGCTTCCTTCTCCTTCTTCCATCTTTTCATAATTCGACAGCCGCCATAATTGGTGATCCCGACGTACGAACAACAACGCTACCTTCTGAGCAGGAGAAGACGACAACATCAACAAACCACGGACAACGTCGGGAGGATGGAAGGTGACTGTTACTGCCTTGCCTCAACTACTGCCCGACCAACAACGAGGACTTCTCCCTACTATGCACCTCTGACGTCATCTTCGCAGCATTATATGGTTTAACGTTTTCGCACCTAAATTTGTGCGACGTTTTCGCATCTACATTTGTGCGACGTTCTTCCATTGTTTGTGCGACTATATGTGTCCTACAAACGGCTTAAGGAGCTACTCAACTTTGTCGATTCGGCAGCATCACTGGCGGGCACACTGGCAGCACACATTCCAGTGACCTCCTTGGATTCCGGCGGAGATCAGCGTAATTAGAGGAAAATTTGTCCAGATATCGTTGACCACTGGCAAGGGGGTAATGTGGCGGCTACTTCCTATGCTTGTCAACAGAGGGACAGTACGACAACACCTTCCCGCTACTTACCTGAATCTTCCTGTTTGTATATATGTGGAATCAGGACCCCCCGACCAAATACTGTATGGGGATTAGAAAAAGTAGGAGGGTTCCGTGGGTATGTGTAAGAGCTGATCAACTACAGCCGCGAGGGTCCCGGGTTCGATTCCCGGCGCGAAATTCCCCATTTTTCCTAAGATCCTACATTTGGGGGCTCGTCCGGGATGGGGGGAACACCGATGCGCGCACGGTGACAGACGACGAACGTAGTGTGCAAGCGTTGCGAAGGCGGTCGCAGGTGAGCGAAAGGACGATGAAGTGAAGTAAGGGGCACATCCAGGGAAAACTGCTAGAGAGGGCAGTAGGAAGGTGTTCCAGAAAAGTGACGAAGTTGATGACGAGTTGCGTTGATGGCGCTGAGGCCAAAAAGACGATGGCGCTGCGACGGACATTTGAGGGCGAATGCCGGAGCATGATGGCCGAGTGTGGGATCAGGACCCCCCCGACCAAATACTGTATGGAGATTAGGGAAAGTAGGAGGGTTCCGTGGGTATGTGTAAGAGCTGATCAGCTACAGCCGCAAGGGTCCCGGGTTCGATTCCCGGCGCGAAATTCCCCATTTTTCCTAAGATCCTACATTTGGGGGCTCGTCCGGGATGGGGGGAACACCGATGCGCGCACGGTGACAGACGACGAACGTAGTGTGCAGGCGTTGCGAAGGCGGTCGCAGGTGAGCGAAAGGACGATGAAGTGAAGTAAGGGGCACATCCAGGGAAAACTGCTAGAGAGGGCAGTAGGAAGGTGTTCCAGAAAAGTGACGAAGTTGATGACGAGTTGTGTTGATGGCGCTGAGGCCAAAAAGACGATGGCGCTGCGACGGGCGAATGCCGAAGCATGATGGCCGAGTGTGGGATCAGGACCCCCCCGACCAAATACTGTATGGAGATTAGGGAAAGTTGGAGGGTTCCGTGGGTATGTGTATGAGCTGATCAGCTACAGCCGCGAGGGTCCCGGGTTCGATTACCGGCGCGGAATTCCCCATTTTTGCTGAGATCCTACATTTGGGGGCTCGTCGGGGATGGGGGGAACACCGATGCGCGCATGGTGACAGACGACGAACGTAGTGTGCAAGCGTTGCGAAGGCGGTCGCAGGTGAGCGAAAGGACGATGAAGTGAAGTAAGGGGCGCATCTAGGGAAAACTGCTAGAGAGGGCAGTAGGATGGTGTTCCCGAAAAGTGACGAAGTTGGTGACGAGTTGTGTTGATGGCGTTGAGGCCAAGAAGACGATGGCGCTGCGACGGACATTCGAGGGCGAATGCCGGAGCAGGATGGCCGAGTGCGGGATCAGGACCCCCTCGACCAAATACTGTATGGAGATTAGGGAAAGTAGGAGGGTTCCGTGGGTATGTGTAAGAGCTGATCAGCTACAACCGCGAGGGTCTCGGATTCGATTCCCGACGCGGAATTCCTCATTTTTCCTAAGATCCTACATATATATACCGTCCTAAACTGTCTTTACGACATCCCGCGTCTATGGCACGGGTCCGCTAGATAGCCTTACTGACGAGTCCTCTAGCGGGCTTAGGATGAAACGCTTCCTTCTCCTTTTTCCATCTTTTCATAATTCGACAGCCGCCATAGTAGAATCACCCCCTACCAGATTGAGACCAGTTGGTCCACATAATCAGGCAGTTCATAAAATACGGTTCTAACTGTCTCCGACCACTAACTATGATTTTCCGTCGATTTCCAAAGTTCAGTTAACCAGCTGTTGCGTTGCGACCAAACTATACTAACGCGCGGGTTTCGACTGTTAACCCATCCGAGGTTGTAAATCTCAAGATCCCGTTTATACGCGGTTCGACATTCGTGTCGCCGACTTATCACGAACAGATTTTGGGTGACTGGATTCGAGTGAAGAGCGGTGGTTTCGTGTGAGATTACTCGTGTTTTCGACCGATGTTCCGAGACTGCTGTCTGAATGTAGAGTAGTTTTAAAACTGCTAGTTGAGAAACGCCTAGGCTGCCTTCGTACTTGTAGGCGTTGCCCTTGTTTGGGAGGTTTTCCGTGCCGATGCAGTAGAAATGCGCTAAACTCTGTTCCACTAGAGAGTAGATTCATTTCGCGCAGCTTGGAAGATGGTAGGGGGCGCAGCGGGCCCTTCCACTGCGCACTCCCACTTTCTTGACTGCGAGTTTATTATACACAGTGAAACAATAGTACGAACAGAGGTACGAATTAACTTGCAATTTAACCCCGAAATCGTTATGTGGCAGCACCTGGTAGAACGCTACGAATGATGCGAATTGGCGTTGTATGACGTTGTACATTGGGAAGGGGGCGTACGGAGTGGGAAATGCGCAGAACGAACGAAAACCGGTTACTGAGCGAATCTACTCTCTCGTAGAACAGTGTTTAATTGATTTTTGCCGATACATTTTCCCAATCGGCACAGTCTTTACGTATCATCCCCACCCTTCTGTTACGTCCTGAGCGTACGTTGTCTTGGTTAGAGTGGGGGTGTTACCTGTAAGGCCGTGGCGTCTTTGGGACCCTCGACCTCGTCGTCGGAATTCCTCCAGGGTAACCCTCGGTAACTTTGAGTACCGTCGCTCTCTCACTTTGAGACGACTCTTCGGAAATTATCGGTTTATGACACGCCACGGCTATTGAGGAAGGACGGAAACGAAAGTTGGACGTCGGATGGTCGCCAAATGTGAAAAAGGTCTTCATTTAAAAAATAGCCTTTTCGTCACGTCTGTATCATAAACCTTGTCGACGCAAACTCTACGTGCGCGTGTTCCTTCGCGATGGAACACAGGCACTGCTAAAATTTAGTTCATATAAACGGAGTTCCACTGTATTTATGTTTGCTGAACGATACCGTTAAAAATCGGAGGTTCCATGTACCACAAGCTGATACAGTATATCGCATCGTGTCAACTAAGTAGTTTGGCCAATCGAAGTTTCGGCATACTTCAGTCGGGACTGAAGTTCACCGGGAAACCTTTCACGAAAGTTCCCAATTTTCGATGGAAAAGCCACGGTGTAAGTTGTCAAGTGGCGGATCGTTTGTCAAACTATCTTTCCGGCCCGACTTTGCCCGTGACCTTATCGATAACGTTCGAGCATCTTCAGACTTAAAAAAGCGCGCGGTTAACAAGATGCTGGCGGTTTAAATTCCGCTGGAGTGCGAGTTGGTCTCGCAGCATTTTTGGGTCAGCGCGAAATTGATCGAGCGACACCGTCGCTGAATAATAAACGGGGGTAGAACATCTGCCTGTGCATCCATTATTCAACGGCGCTTCGTTAATAATGATGACTCTTCGAGTAATTTAGAGTCGAACTTGGCGGGAAATTTGGCCTACTTGAAACTCGAATCTCCTCGAACACCGATAAACACCACCGATTTGCGACTTCCCACAGAGAATCGGTTTCGGCCTACCTGTCACACCTTGCTGGGACTCAACGCACCGCTTATTATAACACATCGGTGATTATTTCATAGTCTTTTGAATTTATGATCCATTGAGCAAGAGTTGTTCACGAATTTTTCAATAGCAGCAGCTATTTTTGCGCTAAACGTACTGGAGACTGAAAGTAACTGGTGTGTGCTGCTTTATAAAAATAACCAAATCGAACATATTTGTTTGTTCTAATAAACGAGGTGTCTCATTTAACTCTGCCATCCCTTAAAACTTTATTTATACACATACAAAAAAAAATGTTTGCGGAAAAAGTTATCGTATTTGGAAGGGAACATAAGTCTGTGTGGGTGACGGTCATCTCAAGGTCATATTTCCCGAGATCTTACTAATAGTAATGTCTTTTTAAATGGAGTAAACTACCTTTTGTATCGTGAATCTATAGAATATCAAATTCCGTGTAAAAATGTATTGACCTTCTGATGTCCGAGATCTAATAATTGACAAGATATTACCGGAACAATTTTCCCTATTCCAGGTGCCTAGCAGGTACGTATTAAAAATTATTTCGATAATATCGCGTTAACTATTATGTTTAGGGCGTATAAAGGTCAACACATTTCTACGCAGAATTTGACACTCCATCGATTTACGATACAAAAGGAAGGTCATTATATTTAAAAAAAACATTGCTGCTCGTTACATCTCGGATAATATGACCATGAGATGACTTTCACACACGCAACTTATGTCTCCCTCTAAATACGATAACTTTTTGCGCAAACATTTTTTTGTATCTGTATTGTTACTGTATGTTTGAATTAAGAACTTGAATTCTTTCCTGCGAAAAAGTCTCTATAATTTCAACAATTCTAAAATAAAATATCTGAAACCATTCGTTTAGTTGATGCAAATTTTATATTAATATTTGATGACCCAGTGTTAATTCTTCTGACATTGTTATTTAAAGGAAGATTTTTAAACTTCTTTTCGAAATAATAAAATCTCTAAATTAAACACTGCAATTTTATTATCTACAAGCTGTAGTATAAAAAAGTTCTAAATTACTGACGTACCACAATAATTCGATTACAATTAGATTATAATTGAAATAAAAACGTTAAACAGAAAAAAGAGCATCTATCGAAAAAAGCGCCTTTCTTCGACTTAATATTTTCCAATCGATGAAATGGACTCTCTTAAAGAAATGTTTCATTTTACGATATGGGAACACAAAAGTACATATTCTGATGTACAACTGCAAAGGTACATTAACAAATACAGTATTTCATCGATAATCGTCGTCGCCACTGGTGCGGCCGGAGACATTTAACGTTCAGATAATACTATTCTTTGACTTGTGCCGAATGTAGAATAAATACCATCGGAATTATATCTTATTTGGTATCATTTTCATTAGAAAAATGCCACGAATATGTTGGTGAAAGTTCCATCAAAAAGTAATAAAAAACAAAGAAGTTTTGTCATTGTGTTAGGTGTTGTTTTCACACCGACATACTCGACCCGTATTATGTTACACTTCTCGGCGACCAAGGCCTCTCGAGCTTCGCGGCTCCTCACGGGGTATACCCCGCGGAAGGAGGGATTGTTTTGCGACAATTATCGTTCAGAATTTTACGACAATTAACGATGAAATACTGTATTGGATTACTAACTTTTCTAATTTAAAATCTAGAAATTACAATTACAGTTTTTAATCGTATAAAATAGCGTGGTACAGATCAAATGATCTTTTATAAATAATAAATTACAAATTTTTATCCAAACATTAGCTTAATACAGAAATGTTTATTGTTCTTTCAATGCATGATATCAGTCAAATATTATAGATGATTATAAAGAGACCAAGCTCTTTAACCCTTTGCACTCGAATGGTGACTCTGAGTCACCAGTAAAAATTGCCATATAATTATTCAAAATAGTTTTCATATTATTAAATTCGTCTGCATTCTACAAATTCCTAAAAATTCAAATGTTGCATGATAAGATAGGTTCAATTTCATCTGCATAATGTAAAAAATATTACGTACAATAAAAATGTTATAGGTTGAAAGAAATGTCTTGATTTTGGAATTAAAATTGCATCGAGAGCAAAGGGTTCACATGGATGATTGAAATTAGCATGACTCTCAAAGGTTGCAGATTTAACGTTTTGCATATTTGCTTAGACGCTGACCATTCGACAACACACGTGGCATACTTTATTCTCGTTACACCTGATGCTATCGCTGGTTACATCCTCTGTCGTGTAGAAGTTGTATCGGCTTGAAAAGAAAAAGTTGCGATGGAATGAGCTGTTTCATTGAATTTTTAGTGGCCTCGGTGAACCTTAGTTAATGATAATTAACCGCTTCGAAGGAGACCCTCCAACTCCTGTTGTTACACAGGAGGGAGGAAAGTTACCTATCATGGCTTTCAAAGGCGGAACCACGCTATTTGATCGATTAACACTTGGTAAAAATGTGTTGGAACATTATTCTTCACCTTGAAACACCAGCTTATTGCTAACAAGTCATTGCGACTTCATCAATTTATTTAACCGATGTGCCTTTTACACGAATATTTGGTGGAAAATTGATTTTGAAGTGTTTCTGGTTGCTCTGCACAAAATATAATTTGTAGACTGTAATGTAAAATAAAAATTATGAATAAAATCAACTTTTCATAAGGCATAAGATGAGTATTATCACTTTTTTCTATTTTATAATGTTACATAAATCGATTTTTTGATCGCCATCTTGTTTCGTCCCACAGTTCGGCGATTGTTGAGAATTGCGTGTTTCTTTTGTAGTTTAACTTGACTTGTACATTTTATTATTATTTTGGTCTATGCAAAATTTAAATGTACCAATTGCACGAAATAGGGATTAAATAAAAATTTACTGATTTCTTTAATAATTTTAGTAGGTTGTAAATAATGTAATAATCGTATTAATAGTTGTAACAGTGCAATTCTCTAAATATTTTTACTGTTTCGTATTTCATCTACTCATTTTTCTCAGAAATGCATAAAACTCCGCAGTGTACTGATCAAGCATCACATAATCATTTGTATACTTGATTTTCGTTTGTAATATATGGTAAAAATTTTATGAGACACTTTGAAAATAATAAAAATTACAATAATTATCTGCATAAAGAGATGAACATTAACATAATTCTACATATCACATATAGTCATTTCCATACTTCATTTTCGTTTTTAATATACTTTCGTTTTTAATGTCATTTTTTAGAGATTTTCAAGGTCACCTTCATTTTTTTAAATGGAACCACCCTTTTTAAGCAGTACAATGATAATCCCTTTCATTACGAATTCAATGACTGTAATTACTCAAGGTCATTCAAGGTCACGGACAGAGCAACATTCCTTCAAAGCCCATTTACAGGCATATATCGATGTTAAATCTTATACGTTATCTGCGTCCGCGACCTTGAATGACCTTGAGTAATTATAGTCACTGAATTCGTAATGAAAGGGACTATTATCGTAGGTGCTTAAAAAAGGATGGTTCCATTTAAAAACGTCAACGTAACCTTGATATTTCTAAAAAAAATGACATAAAAACAAAATTTTTTTTGGCATCGTGTCAGCCCCATTGTACCATTCAACTTTGTCCTTGCCATATTTTACGTATATTTAGAAACAACAAAGATACTTGAGGTGCAAACGTTAAGTGACACCCTGCATATTACCAATTATGTGAGACACTTTGGAGTGGAGACGGGGTATGAATGAAAGGATTGGGAAGTTAATGTTCAAACGACTTGAGATTTTTCAAGATATTAAAAGGATTAGTTTACTAGCTGCTACACCAAAAAGAAAAACACTTCGGGAAATATAGCTTCTTCCTTTCTAAAAATTATTTGAGCTTATATTGAAAATTTAAAAATGTTCAGAATATACGTATTATTGACACAGATCAACAAAACGGATTTCTTAAATTTCGAAAACAGGCCTACATGAAAAAGTTGTAGAATAGAACTTTTAGTATTTTCTCTGCAATTTCTTCAAAATCTTTTTAATACACCAGTTAGTAAACTAATCCTTCTAATATCTCAAAAAATTTCAAGTCGTTGGAACTCATTTTAAAAAAGTTATTCCATTTTCGTGTACGGAAACTTTTTGGACCCACTGTAAAGCAAAAGCAACGATACAGATTTTCGATCGTCGACGTCGAGTCGTTTCGTCGCACTGTGGCCTGTCGTGGTCGAAGACAATAAATAGGAACAGTGGAAAATTCCGCGGGCGGAAGAAAAGACATGAATGCGCATCTCTGACCGAAAGAGAGACGGAGAGAGAGAGAGAGAGAGAGAGAGAGAGAGAGAGAGAGAGAGAGAGAGAGAGAGAGAGAGAGAGATGAAACACAATGGCAAAGCCTACTTATCGTGAGTGAAACGGAGGACCGACACCGGGCAGGTTTCTTTCAATTCTCAAACTGGTACCGCGTTCCCGATCCTATCCATATTTAAGGATACGGTTCTACTGGTGTTCTCCTACGTCAGGATGTTTTCAGATATCGGGACGCATCTATGCGCTGGATTTATACCTACGCCTGTGCATCCGAGCCCGCATTTCCGTCTGCCTCGGTCTATTTGCGAGTCTTTTAGACGTCGAGACTCGGATCGGGGTCCCCTGCCATCGATAACGTTCGCGAAACACAGCTGAAATTCGAGTATTGTTATCTCCGACCTGGACAAATCAAAAGGCTCGCTTGTAATTTCAACCCTCATCCTCGGTTCTCGTTTACTATAATATCAGATCGTACAGAAAATTCTGCGTATTGCTCATAGAAACCTCTTGGCCTGTGTAGCGTTCACATTCTGTTGCTGCCATTTTTTGTTTTTCACAAATTAGGTATTTTCGAATGAATAAGCACTCACTACTCGAAGAACCACCTTCTCTTGCGCAAGAAGGACAAATAAGTTAACTTATAGATATTGCAGAGCGTAGAATTGTGCAGAGTTGCCATTTAGGTGTACCACTACTTTTCGGTAATTTCAAGTGCGAGAAACGGAGAAAGTTTAACACAAATTAGGAATTTTCGAATGAATGAGCACTCACTACTCGAAGAATCGCCTTCTCTTGCGCAAGAAGGACAAATAACTTAACCTGTAGATATTGTAGAGCTTAGAATTGTGCGGAGTTGCCATTTAGGTGTACCACTACTTTTCGGTAATTTCAAGTGCGAGAAACGAAGAATGTTTTTTACAAATTAGGTATTTTTGAATGAATGAGCACTCTCCACTCGAAGGACCACCTTCCCTTGCGCAATAAGGAGAAATAAGTTAACCTATAGATATTGCAGAGCGTAGAATTGTGCAGAGTTGCCATTTAGGTGTACCACTACTTTTCGGTAATTTCAAGAGCGAGAAACGAAGAATGTTTTTCACAAATTAGGTATTTTTGAATGAATGAGCACTCTCCACTCGAAGGACCACCTTCCCTTGCGCAATAAGGAGAAATAAGTTAACCTATAGATATTGCAGAGCGTAGAATTGTGCAGAGTTGCCATTTAGGTGTACCACTACTTTTCGGTAATTTCAAGAGCGAGAAACGAAGAATGTTTTTCACAAATTAGGAATTTTCGAATGAATGAGCACTCACTACTCGAAGAATCGCCTTCTCTTGCGCAAGAAGGACAAATAACTTAACCTATAGATATTGTGGACCTTAGAATTGTGCAGAGTTGCCATTTAGGTGTACCACTACTTTTCGGTAATTTCAAGTGCGAGGAACGAAGGAAGTTTTTCACAAATTAGGTACTTTCGAATGAATGAGCACTCTTCACTCGAAGGACCACCTTCTCTTGCGCAAGAAGGACAAATAAGTTAACTTATAGATATTGCAGAGCGTAGAATTGTGCAGAGTTGCGATTTAGGTGTACCACTACTTTTCGGTAATTTCAAGTGCAAGAAACGACTAACGCAAGCTCCCGTTTCATTAACAATTACGCTACTATTACATACCGCTGCGATATTATTCTATTTTCATATCCATAGCAACGGGATGTCCATCATATTTCATGTGCAGGCAAACTAATTACCCGCGTTACCATACACAGAATTCGTCCATTTTCGGATGCACGATTCTATGTTTGTCATGTATGAAGTCGTTTATAATTCAATCAACAATCATTCCCCAGGCGTTTTCGACATAATTCATAATTAGATTATCTTTGAATCAAGGTTGCCTCAAAGCCCATCATTTAATTGAGTGTATAATACAGAGAAGAAAATGTTTAGGTATGATTCGATATGTTTGGCAAAATATATGTACATGTAAGTTTCGTACTAATTAGAGAATTTTAGAATTCAAAGATTAAAATGTAAATATTACAGTAAAACATATTTTAAAATGGTTAAGGTATCATGGAGTTCAAGGTCGTTCGAAGGTCATATTAATACACATAAATTAGATTATCTTTGAATCAAGGTTGCCCCAAAGCCCATCATTTAATTGAGTGTATAATACAGAGAAGAAAATGTTTAGGTATGATTCGATATGTTTGGCAAAATATATGTACATGTAAGTTTCGTACTAATTAGAGAATTTTAGAATTCAAAGATTAAAATGTAAATATTACAGTAAAAAATATTTTAAAATGGTTAAGGTATCATGGAGTTCAAGGTCGTTCGAAGGTCATATTAATACACATAAATGAATGTGCATAATAATGTCAATACTCGGCAGCGGATTTTATGAATTTATAACAAAATTGGGTAAGTAAAATTTAAAACTATCTAAGTATACTGATATATTATTTTCAACTTACTGATGAGGAGAAAAAGAAATTTCTATTTGTCTCCGGTTTCCTGCAATCGATGCAAGAAAATTTGCATAATGATCCGCTGTCTGTTCCTCCCCTATTGTATACTGCGGATTTATATGCAAAATAAAAATTGTTTGAATCGATAACAATAAACCGGAGCCAATAAGAAATTTCTTTCTGCCTTTAAAAATGTTGATTAGCTGGATCTAATACATTGAAACTCCTAAATCCTTTTAATCTGTTCCCTGCTTTAAATTGTGCCTACGCCATTTTAACTAAATAGTAATGTACACATTATAATACAATTATAAGTGGCGTATCATTGTCACTATTCAAGAGCAAAGGGCTAAAATCGTTGGCAAAAATGATAAGTTTGTAAGAAGTTCGCGGTGGAGCCGGAAGTCGCGATGATCTAGTTTTAAAGTCACGTCTGAAGGAGCAACTGTGTATCGAGGTCCCTGAAAAGGTACGATAACCGGGATAACCGCGAGCATGTCGATCTAAAAACCACGTCGAAATGATCCACGCGTCGTCGGCCCAGCATACGATACGAAATCCTCGTGAATCCCCGCAGAAACGCTGGGATGAGTTACTCGAGTAGCGGCGGCAGCGAAATACGCTTCGTTGGGTACGAGTGCCGTCTATATTTACAGTTGTTCTTCGGTGGACGAATGGAGCGTGAGATGACAAAGAAATCCTACTAGGACTGCCCATCTCTTTCTTTTTCTCGTTACCCCTCTCCATTTCTCCCTTACTCTTTCCCCTCTTCCCAGTTGGTTTGACGTGAACCGCTCGATCCCGAGAGTTCATTGCGAATTTATGGGGCACTTATTCTCATACTTACTTTAAGGGGACTTTCTCATCGAATCATTTAAAATAAAAAATGATATTTACGCATTTTTTTTCTTAACCAGTTAACTGTGGCGATCTTTTTGCAAAGCGCGCACCAGTGTGTGTCGCGATAATCAAGCGATGACGGGTATAGTCGTCAAACACAAAGTATTATTTTTATTTGCTTGTTTCATTTCGTCTTGACCTCTAAATATTTTAAACATATTAAAATTTACGAATATAATTTAGTTTTCGCCAAAATTACAATTTACATATCAAATTGTAACAAAATTTTACGCATGACGGATATACTCGTCATGACACAAAATTCTGCCACATCTCCATGACGGATATAGTCGTCAAACACACTTAACTGGTTAAAATATACAACCTTTTATAAAAAAAACTTATGTCCTTACTTTTTGTATATTGTTTTAGTATACGAGAGAATTTTTTTGTTGCGGTTCCTACTGCGGTGTCGTTTAAAAATGGCGGTCACTGCACTGCTTACAAAATGCGGGGTGCAAACGGTGGCCATCATAATCCATTGTAAGAAAATGAAAAAACGATAATAATTCTTCAACTTTATATCAATGACTACGGTATCAACTACCGTGAGGCGAAAAAATCAAAATGGCGATGTTTAATGCGAATTTAATCAAAACGTATCAAGAAAACGATCAATTTTCGGTATAAAAGTGTGCATAACAAAAATGTGCGTGTTCCAAAATGTGTCGTTCTGGTCCATGCGATGGCTAATATAATAAACTATAACAAATATAATAAGTAAATTTTCTTGTGAACGTGGGCACCGTTTTGACTCCATATTTTGTAAGCAGTGCAGTGGTCGCAAACTATACAATTAGATATAATTTTATTATTATAAATGAAATAAATAATAAAATCAACATTGAAGATACCTTTTCAGAATTTTTCGAATGAAACAGTAGCGTAATGTGTACATAAGAGAGGACTATTTTATATTATGATTGTACCTATAAAAACTATTGATTTTCTCTGAAAATGCACGCTAAGAATGGTTATTTGCCAGAGATTGCGTGAAATGTTTCCTTCGAGAAACGCGAGGCGGGGTAAGCTTTCTCATGCTCGCTGGGAACGCGTGGCCAACCGGAAAACCGTTGAAAAAACAATGCTGTCGTGTGACAGCGTTAACCGGAACTATCGAGGCGTATTTTCGTTCGTCAACGGAAGAGCAATTTTCCAGACCCGTTCCCCTACCCGGTCGAATTTCCCTTTGAAGCCGGAGAGCTCTCGAAGTTTGGCTTTTGCACGGTAATCACCGGATATCTGGAAATTCGTGCGCAAATTCAATCACTAAAACCAAACAACAACTGTATTTCTAAATTAAAATGTTACACGGCTTGAGATCATATTTGTTTTTTTGAAAAGTTTTTCTGATGAAATTTAAAACAGTTTAAAGATTTAAATGATCGAAGAATATTCATACACTGTTTTCAACTTGTTAAAACATTATCTACGGCCCCCGTGGCTGAAGATTTTTTAGTAAATCCTTCAACAACAACAGAAATTTTTATCATGAATCAATAACCCACCCTCAACAACGTAATCTAATACTTTCGTTCGAGATTACTGTGTGAAAAGAGATTTTTAAACTTCCACTTGATACATAATAATTATTGGCACAATTATTATTAACACTTGGCTGCCATGTCACCCATATATGGGTGACGGAATTATTTATCCGGATTTCAAAATAAATAAATCGATTACCAGAAAAGGGTGTTATATAAACATTGATTTCGTCTCTTAATAATTTCAATAGATTTTAAACAATATACCGGAAATATTAAATTCATGTGGTGTTTCTTCTATTTTGTGTTTCACTTAATCATTGTTGCTACTAGTAAAGAAAGCCATGTAATAAACGTCGGAAGAATAATAAATCCTTCAACAACAACCGAAACGTTTATCATGAATCAATAACCCACCCTCAACAACATAATTTAATAATTTCGTTCGAGATTATTGTGTGAAAAGAGATTTTTAAACTTCCACTTGATACATAATAATTATTGGCACAATTATTATTAACACTTGGCTGCCATGTCACCCATATATGGGTGACGGAATTATTTATCTAGATTTCAAAATAAATAAATCGATTACAAGAAAGGGGTGTTATATAAACATTGATTTCGTCTCTTAATAATTTCAATAGATTGTAAACAAAGTACCGGAAATATTAAATTCATCTGGTGTTTCTTCTATTTTGTGTTTCACTTAATCATTGTTGCTACTAGTAAAGAAAGCCATGTAAGTAACTATCTAATGAACTCCTCGATAGAATGAAGTAGAACAAATCACCGAGAATCGATACGAAAGGAATTTGAATATAAATCTTTACACAAAATTCTCGTAGCTCATTCGAAGTGAACAAGCATATATCAGTATTTGCATAAACGTCCGCAGTCCGATGATGAAGCCATAGAAACCGGAAATCCGCTCGCGGCATTCAGGAGGGATTGTGCGTATTGTAGACTGTAAACGGCGGAAGAACCCGTGACAAACTTTTTCAACTGCCATTTCGACGGAATTCAATGCGCCACACGCTACAACGGCTGAAATAGACCGGGTGACTACGGCGGAATTCGATTTTTACCGAGAACTTCCCTCGTGAACTGATTAACCACTTTCATTCCCCTTTTCCGCGAACACATTTTCCTCCCCGCTTACATATTTTATGAAAACTTCATCGCCACCCCTACGCTCAGCCCTGTTCCTTTAGAGTCGATCGGAAAACTGCTGAAAAATCATTATTTCCCATTATTTTGCAACGTGTCACGGGACAGAGAAAAACTGAACACCCTGCAAAAACACGGCAAATCCGCTTTTCAATATTAATTAACTAGTTAATACATGTGCAATTATTTTCCATGTAGGGGAGGCCGGGGTTAAATGTTGAAAAAGAAGAACACCGCGAATAGTATAAACCGGGGATGGGCAATTTTACCTCAATTGTGGCAAAACCATCCACACCGTAGCGCCCTCTGTCCCCTTCCAGCAAGCGCGGTACAATGGAGCAACGAAGACACGAGATATCGGCGTACGCAACGAACGTGCGTGCTGCATGAAAGAGAGGTTGGTGGGAGAAGCAGGCGTTTGAGGGGCTCCACCCGTGCCCACCACTGGCTTACGCTATTCATAGTCACCACATCTCTCTGTTACAGTCACACTCAATACGCTCGTTTGCTGTCTTCGTCAAGCGATTCGGCCAATCGCGGAAGACGTGTAACGCGTAGTGGGAGCATCGCGTGGTACCCACAAGCAGTGATGCCAGAATCGTGGAACCGAGGAACTTGCCCCTCCGGTGGATCCTCCGGCTGGACCCCCCACTCTGACGTACCGTCGTCGCCTTACGTTCTTTCTTACTGCGCACGCGCTACACACAAGCGTACCTCGACGCCGTCGAGTCGAATAGGCAGCTCACACGGACAGACTAGAGGTACGCTTGAGTGTAGCGCGTGCGCAGTAAGAAACAACGTAAGACGACGACGGTACATCAGAGTGGGGGATCCAGCCGGAGGATCCACCGGAGGGGCAAGTTCCTCGGTTCCACGATTCTGGCATCACTGCCCACAAGTTTCTCTGTGCCAACTCTTCGAACGAAGTACAACGAGTCAGGCTCGTGTTGTTTACGTTTGGTCCGAACGCAGTACCACGAGTCAGGCTCGTCCTTATTGTTTTTGGCCCAAATTTCTTACCACGAGTCTCACTCGTTGTTGGTGGCCAAGGGGTTAAGGGGAGGTTTTTCCCCAGGGACAGAGGGCCCAGGCGAGAGAGTAAAGTTAGGACCGTCGTCAGTCCCGTAATAGCAAACTAGCCTCAGCGCATCTTACAAAGTAGTTTTTTCACATACAGTTATACTGTCAAACTACATTTGAGCAACGTCTTCCGCAACGCTGTGGTAGACGGCGCACCGGAAGTTACAAACTAATGCCGCGGCGCGAACTTACAAGCTATTTTATATGCGGATTGCAATCGCTAACAAATACAGAATACGTAGAAACACTGTTGTGGATTTATTCATTTCCAACAAATTTTGATTTTCTGTTAAACATAGTATATTTTTGTTAACCTAAACATACATAAATAAATATTACTTATCTAATAGTAGTTTATTTAATTAAAAAATAAGGTATTTTATTAAAGATCTAATTATTAACGAATCTTATTGTTTAATAACAACTTGCCCCGCAAAAAGAATTGAAACCCAATTACAATGTATTAAATTTAAGGTTATAATTTTAATGTCTATTCTAAATTTAACAATAAATTTTCATTTCAATAAAACAGTCATTTCATACGGTTTTTTTTTTAAATCGAAACTATTAGTCCCGCGGTCCCCCCTACATAATTTATTCAACATCCACAATTAAATACTAAGAGGCCAAAGAAAAATTGTGTATAAAATTCCTGAAGCTCGTAACATATTGCGGAAACCATCGAAAGAAGCGAATAAAAGATATAGCAATACAATTAAACAGTAAATCCAATAATTTATTGCCCATGAAATGAAAACACGAGAAATATGGCAGAATTCGTGCAAGAACGTATTGCAGTACAACTTTGATCATTTCCCAGATCACAATGTAGCAAAATACAGGAAATCTTTTCTAGTTTTTCCTATTTAATTTATAGCTGTCCGTGTTCCCTTTTGTTCGGTGATTTTTCTTCGTTTTGCGATCCCTTGCCGCTGGAACGAAACACCCGGAAAGTATATTTTCGATCCCTTGGGCCACCCATGAAGAAAGCCCATAAGGTCTACCGGTTACGCCTAATAGCGTGCCAACCCATAATTCCATTTCTCTTTCTTTACTCGTTCGCCGTGATATTAATTCTTCTACCGAAGAGAAACTATATACATATAATACAAGCGGCATTCGACGATGCGCGCGGCTCGTGGTTGTTGATAAAAAACGATTCATCACGGTAAGAACATTAAACGAGTTTGCATCATTAAACGTCTATTTGACTCGGTGAAGCGAGTCGTTTGATGTCTAGGAAGTTTCTATTTGCGACCGAAATTCTGCTGTCGATTATTTACACGATCAATATTTACGCCAACGTTGCAAATTGGCTGGCGAATCGCTTCTTCGAATTTGCAGAATCTATTGAAAAGTCCAACACCACGGAAATGCCGGCGACTAGATTTTATTCCGAGTAAAAGGTCGACGTGATCCGATTACGATAAGTCTTTAAGAATCTTACTGTCGGCCATTCTTAGTTTATTGCCCGACTTGCTCACTGGTTTACCCGGATTCTGTAGATGATTTTGGAATGATCAGTTTGCAGACGTTGGATGCGTTGCAACCACACATTTATATTTTTCTTAGATAGTGCTCAATGTAACAGTTCTTAAGACCCTACATTTATATTTTGCTTGGATGGTTCTTAATGTAACAATTTATCTGAAATGTAAAAAGAAAGTCTACATATGAATGAAGGCGTTGTAACTATGTATTTATATGTTTCTTAAACCATTTTCAATGCAAGCAGTTGTTTTAAATGTAAAACGAAAGACTAAATATGAATGAATGCGTTGTGAGCATATACAGTATTTTATCGATAAATGTTCAAACCACGGGACCTGCCAAGGACAATTATGGGCCAGGCATACTATTCTTTGACTTTTGTCGAACGTAGAAAAAGACAGCGAAGCTCGAGAGGCTTCGGTTGCCGAGAAGTGTAACATAATACGGGTCGAGTATGTCGGTGTGATACCATTACTAATCCATTATTTATTATGGGAAAGAAAGAGACGCGGATAGTCGCGGCCACCGGCACAGTTCAAAGGCCTTCGACTCTTTGTGTCCGAAACTTTTATGGTTCATTACACAAGTAAATATTATCAGAATTATATCATATTTGGTATCATTTCCATTAGAAAAATAAAGAAGTTCTGTCATTGGATTAGTAGTGGTCTCTATGATACACTGGACCCACATTATGTTACACTTCTCGGGGACCGAGGCCTCTCGAGCTTCACGGCCCCTCACGGGGTATACCCCGCGGTAGTGGGGATAGTTCTGAAACAATTATCGGCCCGATACATGGGACATTTATCGATATAATACTGTACTTATATTTTGCTTGGATGGTTCTCAATGTAACACTTTATCTGAAATGTAAAAGTCTACATATACAGTGGTGTGCAAGAGTATCCGGACACCCTTTAAAAACGAATAACTTTTTCAAAATTAGTTCAAACGGCTTGAGTTTTTTTGAAATGGTCGAAGGATTAGTTTACTAAGTAACGTGTAAATAATTATTTATAAAAATTGCTAATGGTAGAAATTGTGAAGAAAAAAGTAAAGGTCACGACTTCTAACTTTTTTGTCTGTGCCTGTAATGAAAATTTAAAATATATCTTTTGTAGAGCTTCATAGACTATATACATGCGCAAAGTTTCATCGAAGTCGGTTAATGTTGCTATGAGCAGATGAGCTACGAACATTGCAAGATGAGAGCTTTAGAGTGAAAGTCGAAAATTTTCTGCATTTTCAGGGAATTTCACCCTTATGTGATCAGCTTTAAATGTTTATAGCTCATAACAACGTTAACCGAGTTCGATGAAACTTTGTACGTATGCATAATATACATACCTAGACAGACAAAAGGCGTCTTTCAAATTTTCATTACAGGTACAGATAAAAAAGTTAAAAATTGTGATCTTTACTTTCTTCGCCGCAATTCCGACCAATAGCAATTTTTGGAAAAAATTATTTACACGCTACCTAGTAAACTAATTCTTCTAACATCTCAAAACAAAATCAAGCCGCTTGAATTAATATTGATAAAGTTATTCGTTTTTAAAGAGTGTCCGGATACTTTTGCACGCCACTGTAAATTAAGGCGTTGTAACTATACATTAAAATTATACATTTTCTTAAACCATTTTCAATGCAAGCAGTTGTTTTAAATGTAAAAAGAAAGTCTACATATGAATGAAGACGTTGTAACTATACATTTAGTTTCTTAAATCATTTTCACTGCAATCAGTTGTTTTAAATATAAAACGAAAGACTAAATATGAATAAATGTAACTATGCATTTATATTTTTCTTAGACGATCCTCGATGCAACGGTATATCGTAAGTGTAAGAAGTTCAAATTGTGAATGTTCTATGAAACCATGAATATGAATCAATATGCGACTATTGTCAGAAACAATGAAATTAGTTTTAAATTAAAATTAAGAAAAGCTTCTCGCAGAATAATTATTTTGTATATCACATGTACATGATATTCTGTATATTGTACAAAGTTATTTTTGCACCATCCTAATATTAGCCCAAACGCTATAGTGGTTCTTGTAAACTGACAATATCAAGTTTAAAAGCTAATAATATTTTATTAAATAAATAGATAGTCTTTATTTCAATATTGTTGGAAGGAATGGAAATCAATTTTACAAGCCTTAATTATTATATACCTCTCATAAAAGATATTTTATGATTCGTATAATATAAAAATACATCCTTAAATAATTTTATTTTATACTAGCTTTTGCTCGCGGCTTCGCTCGCACAGGAAACCGTTTAATGCCCTCGGAAATTGATATTGTTTCTCCATAAAACCTTTTAACCACCCATTCACCCCTATAGAGTTTCAATTTTATGTCATGTCGCCATCTTAGATTTCAAAATTGATGCCATTTTCGTAATGAACGTCCCATGTTTGATTAATTGTATCAAAGAGCGTTAAGACCAAGTTTCAAGCAAATCCGACCAGAAATAAAATATTCCTCATACAAACGTTGAAACCCCTTTTCACCCCCTTAGGGGTTGAATTTCGAAATATCCTTTCTTATTCCTTGTAAAGATCATAAAGGAAACCTCTGTGCAAAATTTCAGCTTTCTAGGTCCAAGGGTTTAGCCTGGGCGTTTATGAGTCAGTGAGTCAGGACTTTCTTTTTATACATATATTGATAAAAATGAAAAATTTGCAATGGTTTCCTTGACCAAATAGAGGTTCGCTGTTAAAAGAAATAAGATTGTGAAAAGAGACCGGAAGGACACGGCAAAGTTAATTGAATATTAAAGTAAATATTAAATCTTGAAAAGTCCCCGCACGTCAACGTTGTCACTGTGTCAACAATGAAACGTCAGAAATCGATGCTGTCCCTTTGTTCTCGTGCGTTTACTATCTCGGATCCCCCTTTGAGTACCTGCAAAGACCATCTTAACTGCAAAATCTACAGAGTGTTTAATTTATTTTGTCTAACTCAGCATTCCGATCTTTGGCTGACTCCGGAAATTATGACAGTACGAAGTTGTTTGACTCAAAAAGACAAATACTGTGCTGCATTTAAATACTGAAGTATACACTATTATTATTGAACATAATTATATTCGTTTCCCCACTCTCGATCCACTCAATCAACTGAATCAACGTTCTTTCCGAGGCAACTGAACAGGACGTTTTTATCTAGAATCAAAAACACTTTACTCCCTCGGCAGCGGACGTAATAAATAGATTATTTCATTCACTGGTTAAATAAATAACTGTATATTTAATATAACATAATGCATATGACAAACTCGTATCACACGCACTCTCAATCGATGTCCTCTATAATCCCGAATGCTCTTTTCTGCTTATTCATTTTTCCATTTCGCGCAAATATTTATATTCAATCCATACATATTTTCGTCTCGCTCATTATGTTTCTCTTTCTAACTCTCACCACACATTTACCTCGTAAAGAAACAGAATAAATTTGAAATGTACTTTCGATTCATACTACATTTTTGCCAAATATATTAATTTTTCCAGAGATATAGCCAACACTTTCCTGTGAGAAGGACAGTATATAGGATGACCCAAAAATGTTGTACTTTCCTGAAAGGGAAAATTCATGAGGTCATTTCAAATAATTTTTTCCTTTACGAAAATGTTCTTCGCCGCTTTGTTTTCAAGTTATTAACGGAAAGCACGGACCAATCAAAGCGCGGCTACTGCGGAGGGTGTCTGCCTCGACCAATGCCAACGCCACGCACAGCGGTACCTGTCGCCGGGCCAGACTCCGTCCGCTGTATTCGCGCTCTGATTGGTCCGTGTTTTTCGCTAATAACTCCTTAATAAAGCCGCGGAGAACATTTTTGCAAAGGATAAAGATACTTCATATCACTTCAGGAATCACACCTTTGAAGGAAGTACAACATTTTTGGGACACCCTGTATATTCCATGAGCACTTTGTTATTTATCACTTACATTGTCGTTCGTAACAATTGTAAATCCCAAAATATTATTCTACTTTTTATAAACTATATTCCATGTTCGATACTTGTTATTCAGCAGCTTGTGTGCAACTAATTAGCGTAGATTTCGTGCAAGTGCCATCACTAGACTGTGGATCTTTATGCATGGCTTCTGAAAATTTTCCAAAAATGCTAAAATATAAAATTCGACATAATTTAGTACGAATTTAATTTATTTCAGATCTACAAAGACTACTGCCACTGAAAACAAGATTTTATTTGTTTCCACTTTCTTAAAATTTGTCTACAAAAATTGCAAATTGCATAAAGATCCGCAGTCTAGCTATCACGTTGTCCCGTTAGCCTACTACAACATTTCCATTCGTACAATTTTGTATTGTGTGTTATTTAGGCAGAGTGGATATTAAGCAGCAGTGGATTGTTACGAATGTGGAAACAGTATAAAAGAGTTTATTGAAAACGTGTTGAGAGCAGTGATGGTATATGGTCTCGGTTTTCTCGCGCATGCGCGACGATTTTAGCAAAGTAAAGTACAAAGTTGGGCTAAAATGGGGTACCTTAGTCACGCCGCATAGTTTCGCAAATTTTTTTTTCGATTTTCAAATATGAATTGACAAGTAGCTCCTTCTCCAATACTAGTTGCCATTATGAAATCGAATATATTAACACTAACTTACCAAAATTTCGAAGTACGGTCGTCTCGTCGTGTCGTCTTGCACGCTTCTGTCCGGTTTCCTGCCAATAACAGTTCTCCCGTACTTTTCCCACAAACATAAGACGTACGGTACGTTCCTGCATTTAGTCGCACATGCGCGAAAAAACCGAAACCATGTACCATCACTGGTTGAGAGTGCACAGGATGTTGTACGTCCAACAAAAAGGAATCTGGACGAATGTCATTGTACGGCAGTGTTGTACAGATGTCGCTTGTTGCGCATCACGTGGTTATCGATCTTGATCATTCCTACTTTACCGATACGTAGAACTTATTGTTACATATATCTAACATTTTCTCTTAACTATAAGTTCTCAGCTACATATATACTAACTTGTGGTTACATAGTACTTATGTCTAACATTGTGGATAATATTCAGCATACCAAAACCTAGTGATAACATGAAAAATGTATTTTGTTACCAGTTTTTACTACGATACTATGAAAACTGTCAGACATGCAATCACTTTGTCCCGGAATGTATCTACAGAAGAATTTTTGCTAACGATTGAAAGTTCTATCAAAATTTTCGGCGATAGTTAGAAATGTTTCTTGGTGAGCGTACATTGCCATTATTCCGGGGATGGAAAAATGAAGGAATTGCGGTGTAAATCATATTACGAACGACTCTGTATACCTGTTGCGTTCTGGAAACGATGCCAGAAGCATCGAGCACGCTTCGATCCTCCAGGGCGACTTTATGGGTGACTGGGTCACTGAAACGTCCTTGGCATCAGTTCCTTTGGACGCGACGGTGCAATTATCCGGGGGGCGATTATTGTTTGAGGCGACCCACCTATCTCGAGGACCAAGAGAGAGAGAGAGAGAGAAAGCGATTTATTTGACCGTGGAATATTAAAATTCCTCCGTTAGCGGGCCACGGATCGGCTTACGTTTCCGAAGGAGCCGGAAACGACCCCATTTCTCATCCCGCAATCGGCAACGAGGTCACAGACGGATATCCCGATATTCGACTCTTGCCTGAATAAATGAGAGTCAATCCGAACGATATCGACCAACCAGAAACCGAAATCCTCGATTTGAAAAACCGAAACAACATTTTCGAAATCGTTGCGTCTGCAATCTCCTCGTAGCACGATTTTGGGCACTAAACTGTCCAGCTCCATTCTTAACACGTTGGTTGCCATGCAGGACTGGGGGGGGGGGGGGTTGAAATAGTAAGAACTGAAATATTTACTATTTCATTTCAAAACTACTATTTCATTTAATGTTTGAATCAAATGCTATTTCAAAATATTATTTCATTTAATGCTTTAATCTGGAGCAAATACTATTTACTATTTACACTCGTACTATAATATAATATTATTTTCTATTGACATTCGAGTGTAAGAGGAAATTGTGTCGAAAAATATGTTCTGTTTAAAGCAAATAACGTAAATTATTTGTTATTTTTCAATCCATTAAATGTGGACAACTAATTCTCAACTAATTAAAAGTCTTCCGGTAGATAAAGTGTTGATACCGAAATCAACCAGATTATAGTATAAGGTGTAAATTTCCATATCAAGTAAACAATAATTATAATTGGTACTATAAAATTATACAAAATATCGATCATAATTGAAAATATTCGAACGCTCGTTATTCGAAGTGCAAATAAATAAAATGTACACGTTAGACTTAACATCTGATAATAATATTATAACCACTATAAGATACAGGTATCAAAAATATATAAGATAAGAAATTGTATGTATTAATAAGAGAAAGGAATAGTTATAATTACATATATAAAAACTCCAAAAACTTCAATGTAAAATTATAGACAGAAATAAAATTATTATTATTATTATTATAAGATACCGCAGTATCAAGATGATACATATAAAATTTAGAGCAATTTCGATAACATTTGTAAAAGTTACGAACGCGAGTTAAAATCCTTGCCAAATACAGATTATATATCTTTATTTTATTTAAAATTTGTCTTCAAGAATTAATTTTTATTAGTAGCACCATCTGAATCCGGTTTCCGAAATTTACAAAACACACGAGTTGCGTGTAATTGTTTGAACTCGTTACAATATTTTTGCTTTTTTCCGTTAAAATTATTGAATAATTTGTTATATTTTGTATATTTAGTTGTATCATAATTTTATATTCCTCGCAACGATGCTGTTATGCGATCTTGTCTCGGAATATTCTCATCACACATAGAACATCTCCATTGGGTATAACAAGACAAGTAGAATAGGAGAACACTCGAATGGGCAAGTAGAATAGGACAATGCTTGATCGGGCAACTCGAACGAGACAATGCTTGATTGAATGCACTGAATAAGACGAAACGCTGTCTCGTAACAATGTTGAAACATAGAACTTCAATTTTTCGATTCAATGTTCCGCGGTGAAAGAAATTATCCTATCGATTATAGACAGACTGTTAATTGGTATTACTTTTCGTTTCAACAATATCGTACACCTTTTTACCAGGTTAATTAAATTCGAAACTCTCGTGCGTTACATCTTCCAAATTAGTTCTACGTTGCTCGTAGAAACATTCTTGAAAACTTATTTTACCCTAAATCTACCAAAACAATTAATCTATTGTAACTACGCTGTCGATTTTTATGCAAATTTCTATCTACATATTTATGAAATTACATATTTTATAAGATACAGAATGAAGGCTAACTTTTATTAAAGGAAAAACTCCTTTAGATAAATATCAAGAAAGATCAATATTCATTTTTATTAATATACACATTGTATTCAACAAATTTTCAGAAGACACAGGTCAATAACAACTGTAATATTTAAAAATGGTACCACAATTTAATCTAAAAAGAGTACAGAGACTGTTTCATAAATTTCTAATACAAAATTGAAGCAGTATATTTTTCTCAAAGTAATATAAATTATGAGAAACGATTTTCTGTTGCAGATATACTCTCCTTGCAAAATGGCGGCCAGATCATTGATCCAACCTTCTAAATGTCCAACATTCTCTCAAATCAGTCTCTTATCGCCATCGTTTTTCAATTTGGAGACGATACCACGTTTATAGGAAGTGAATCGAAGCAAGATAAACGATTTGACATATTCCAAGACACATATTTGGCTTCAACTTTAAAAAAAGGTCAAGCTCTTTATCTTGAATTCTCAAATCTTACAATTTAGTAGCTTATTAGCCACACAATTTATCAGACTTTCGGATTAGACCGAAGTGTGCCATTACAATTCGCATATTACTAATAATATCGCATACTGTAACCAAATTTTAAGGATGCTTAAAACTCTTTCTTGCCCGTTTCATTATCGTCAACGACGAAGTAAAACTTTGGTGGGCCCAGTAAACGAAGCAATTTTCTTGGCTTCAGTACTATAATTCTGACACGAGTTTTCAACGTTTTAAAACACGGATGACAGTCAATATATTCGGTTATAGAATTTTGCGATACCGAAAAGGCGACTCGGGTCTGCGGGTAACGTGATCAAAAGCTTCATTAGCCGCGACAGTTAGTTTGATTACCAAGTGTGATGTTGCGTTCACCCGCTGTGAACTGCGAACCTACCTTTGCCATTCCGAACCGAGGTTTTCCTTCAATAAAACAGTTGATTCAATAACTCAGATATCGAGTGGATCCGCTACTACCTATTTCACGGTACAGCGATCGGAATCAAACAGTTTCTTCTCAAATATGAAAGTAAAAAAAGCGACTTCTTCTTGCACACCGAACATTTCTGTGGCTTCCGCTGGCTTCGTGACGTTCACAAATTCATTAAATTGCGCGAGTGCACGAAATTCAATGAAACGTACGCGTTTTACTTTGATTTTGCTTTCTGTATTATTCAGGAAACCTGCCAATGTTAACACTAAACCTACTGAGTATTAAAAGTAACTGGCATGTATTAGTTTATAAAAATGGCAAGCTTACATAGATTTTTTGCTATTTTTAGAATAGTATATGTTTGATTTGAGAAATTGATTCAATCATTTCCTATGAAAGAATCTTTGCGATTTCAATAATTCTGAAATAAATAACATGGGGCCGATCAATTTGACCAGCGCTGTTATGTTTAGTATTAATAAATGTATCAATCTATTAAGAATTTTGTGTTATATTAGTAGACTGCGGACCTTTATGCGAAATAAAAATTTTCTGTTCCAATTACAAAGTACTAGAATTAAATGAAAATTTGTTTCTGCCCTTAATAATCTTAATAAGTTGTTGATGTCATGTTTCACCTACTCATTTTTATCGTAAATGCATAAAATTCGCAGTTTATACCGGATGTTCCAGGCATTAATGTTCATACTTTGTCAGTATATTCTATGACACTAAATAAGAAAAAGATGTTATGTAAACATAGGTCGCACAGAGTTTTATTAAAAAGTTATAACAAAAATACGGAATACAAGTGGAATAGTAACCGATTTGCTGTTGCTGCGA
The DNA here is from genome assembly GCA_913789915.3 of Sphecodes monilicornis. Lineage (NCBI taxonomy): Eukaryota > Metazoa > Arthropoda > Insecta > Hymenoptera > Halictidae > Sphecodes > Sphecodes monilicornis. The sequence goes on along the minus strand of OU565296.1, from coordinate 11,347,112 downwards.
GCATTGAAACGAAATTCGTAGAATTATAAATTCGAACTTTGGTTGCTGTCAATCATGTATTGTCAAGAACGGTAGACATTTTGAAATGGGGTGTTAATTAACTTTGGAAACGACGGTGTCAAGTAGTAAATAAATTGGTCTATTCGAGCCAATGCTCGCAGTAATAGCAAATCGGTTACCATTCCACTTGTATTCCGAATTTTTATTATAACTTTTTTATAAAGCTCTGTGTGACCTATAACATTTTTTTTCTTATTTAGTGCCATAGAATATACTGACAAAGTTTGAACATTAAAACCTGGGACTCCCTGTATAATGGATACGTCGAATAAATTATTGCCAATTTTCGTTAATCTAACTCTTTTAATTATCATAAAACACGTACATTTTTTTATTTGATTTCGCAATTTATATTATTCTGAAACATGTCAACATTAATAAATGTAATATTAAGACAAAATTTCTGTAAAGAATCACAAGACGTTGAAAGAACAAAAATTAAGTTTTTAAACAATTAACTACTAACATTGTCTATCAATTTATGAGCTTTCAGAAGATCGATACCGTTCTATCTTGGGTTGAAATCAATGCCCGGTAACTCATGGTTGTGGATATGCAATGTACATCATGCTCGTGATGTATCATGGAGGGATTCCTCTTTTTCAAAAGCGGAAATTTGAATCGCAAAAGCAAGATCGACGCGCGAGAGTCCGTCGAGGGGAAAGGGAGTAGAAAACAGACACGGATAAATGCAAAAACAACAATTCTATTTTTTTGAAATTCTAACCTGTGTCGATGCAGCTTTGATCGCATTCGTGGATGCAGCTGTTCGAGAAAAGCGTAAAAATCCGAAGCACAGGTAAGGGCTTTTGTGTCGCTGTATGGCCAGTTCGATTATATTCTTTCAAAGAACGCGTCACAGAATCCAATCCCGTTGTGTATCAATGTTCTTTTTTATCCTCCCTGGTGAATACTGCGATGATATTTTCAGACAAATTTCCCATGGATGTTACCCCTCGCGAGAACAATGCAGTTTTGTTCGACAAACTTGCTAAAAGGCGGGAATATCACGGTGTTTCGCGAACAATGACGATGCGAGACCGCCTTCTCGGAATTGCGCGATCGATCTGCTTTAAAATAGCGGAAACTTGGGGTTCTTTCGGTAGAACAATAAAGGGAAATACACAAGAATGTGTAGGGTTTAAACAATAAATGGCAAAAATTTTGATTTCGAATGTTAAAATAAGTAAAATCTACTTTTCACTAGGTTTAGAAGTGAATTTTTACTATAATATCTGTGAGCAAATTAATTTTTATTGGAACTGGGGAATACAGAAGGAATAACGTGAAATGGCGTAAACCCGAGGTTCTTTCGATAGAAGAATTAAGAGAAATGTACAAGAATATGTAGGGTTTAAACAATACATTGCAAAAATTTTGTTTTCGAATGTTAAAATAAGTAAAATCTACTTTTCACTAGGATTAGAAGTAAATTTTTACTATAATATCTGTGAGCAAATTAATTTTTATTTGAACTGGGGAATACAGAAGGAATAACGTAAAATGGCGTAAACCTGAGGTTCTTCCGATAGAAGAATTAAGAGAAATGTACAATAATGTGTAGGGTTTAAACAATAAATTGCAGAAATGTTGTTTTCGAATGTTAAAATAAGTAAAATCTACTTTTCACTAGGTTTAAAAGTGAATTTTTACTATAATATAACGCAAACGTTTACGAATAACGTAAAATGGCGCAAACCTCAGGTTCTTCCGATAGAAGAATTAAGAGAAATGTACAAGAATGTGTATGGTTTAAACAATAAATTGCAAAAATTTATTTTCGAATGTTAAAATAAGTAAAATCTACTTTTTCACTAGAAGTAGAAGTGAATTTTTACTATAATATCTTGAAGCAAATTAATTTTTATTGGTACTGGGGAATGCAGAAGGAATCATATAAAATGGCGGAAACTTGTGGTTCTTCCGATAGAAGAATAAAGGAAAATGTACAATAATGTGTAGAGTTAAAACAATAAATAGCAAAAATTTTGTTTTCGAATGTTAAAATAAGTAAAATCTACTTTTCCACGAAGTTTAGAAGTGAATTTTTACTATAATATGTTCGAGCAAATTAGTTTTAATTGTAACTGGGGAATGCAGAAGGAATAACGTAAAATGGCGGAAACTTGAGGTTCTTTCGATAGAACAATAAAGAGAAATGTACAATAATGTATAAGGTATAAACAATAAATTGCAAAAATTTTGTTTTCGAATGTTAAAATAAGTAAAATCTACTTTTTCACTAGGTTTACAAGTGAATTATTACTATAATATCTTGGAGCAAATTAATTTTCATTGAAACAAATGAATTCCCTTTTGATCGGCGAATTAACTATTCATGATTCAGAAATATCGACGCCATTGTACAAACTGCAGGACAATCGACTACCTGTTGGGACTCGAATGCCGAGGATCGATTCCGTTCGTATTTGCATGCCTGAAATCATTATAGGGTGATTCATAAACAGATTGCGGATTTCCAAACGCGATGAAATGAACATTTTTCGTTTGACAGCGCTATAAAATCGATTGAACGTTTCAGATTCTAATTTTCTGAATATACGATGTTCGATTGGATTAACTATTACATTTGTTACTGGGTTAGTTTGTTTACTAATCAACTATTAAAATAATAAGTATTTTTGGTGGATTTTTTAATTGAAAATTGACTGTTGATATTGCGTAATTATTGATTTAAATGTGGTAACTTTTTGACTTGAAATCGAATCTAGCACCAGCATATCGAAATAAAATTAATCTTCATTAATCAGATTAAAGTAAAGATAATAAATGTTGTAGTGTTTAAAGTACAAATTACTACAACGGCATGGTAATTATTACGGTAGAGAAATTTGATGAATTTTGAAGTTGGAGAAATTTCACATGAAAGAGAAATTTGAATAGCATTCTTATGGAATAAGTTATTATTAGATTTACTACTAACCTTTGTGTGGAATTAATTATACATATCCTTTAGTTGTTTTATTTCTTCTTGAAATTTTTTGTATTTATATATGAATATCGACAAAAATATGGCAGAAGTTATACAACAGCTTCGTATCAGTATTATGTAAGAAATTATTTTATTTGATTCTTTTTAACTGCGATGCTAACATTAATTGTGTACCTATCTCAATCGTTTGTGTAAATTTTCAGTCTTTAACCGTGAACGTTGACAAAAATGTAACAAAAATTGTACGACAACGTGATAAACATGTAACGAAATAAAATACAAGGGTTAAAAGAAAGTTTGAAATCATTTTATGAATAATTATTCAATCTAATTGACTGTAATTGTATATGTATAAATACGACGTATTACATTGAATATAGTTATTATTATGTATGAATATTATTAAATATAATTGCTTAAGAGAAAGTTTAAATTCATCTTATTAAATATTGGATATGATTGACACTTCCATGAGAAATTTTCCATAACATCCTGAACTTTCAAAGTATTCTTATGGTACAGTTTCATGAGATGTAAGAATGCATTAGATTTTCATTCTGACAACTTTTCTCTGCCTGTTATGGCGCAGAAACTATGCAGAATGTGACATAAGGTACGGTGGAATGGAAAGGAAGATGATTCTAATGCAAAAATTTGTCGTAAATATAGAAGGAAATTTCTCATGCGAGAGTTCACTTTCGGCGAAATCAGATTAGGAAATTCCTCGACTGCGAGAGTGTGCAAACGCGACTAGCTTTGAATTTTCATAGTGTGCCAAGCCCCTTGTAGGTCTTGAAAATTATTCTGATGCGCACATTCATACACGACCGTCTGAAAATTTTATTTTCGACTAACGTGTGCTGCGCGAGATTACAGAAGTCAGCTGCATTTTTGCAGGTACGCACGTAGACTCTCTCACGACTATTAATACAAATGATTTATAAAGCAGTGAAATATGCAAATAATATCGTTTGACACCGAGTTATATAAAATAAAATTTGACTGTTCTAAATATCACTGTGCAAATCAAATTCAATTAAATTCCAGCTTCTGCAAACTCGTCCACGCGCTCGGAAATTTACGGAAGCACACGCATTCCACTAGATTTAGAAATGAATTTTTACTATATGATATAATATCTTCGAGCAAATTAATTTTTATTAGAACTGGGGAATGCAGAAGGAATAATGTAAAATGACGGAAACTTGAGGTTCTTCTGATAGAAGAATAAAGGAAACTGTACAAGAATGAGTAGGGTTTAAGCAATAAATTGCAAAAATTTTGTTTTCGTATGTTAAAATAAGTAAAATCTACTTTTTCACTAGGTTTAGAAGTGAATTTTTACTCTAATATCTGCGAGCAAATTAATTTTTATTCGAGCTGGGGAAGGCAGAAGGAATAATGTAAAATGGCGGAAACTTGAGGTTCTTCTGATAGAAGAGTAATGGAAAACGTACAATAATGTGTGAGGTATAAACATTAAATTGCAAAAATTTATTTCCGAATGTTCAAATAAGTAAAATCTACTTTTTCACTAGGTTTAGAAGTGAATTTTTACTATAATATCTTAGATGCAAATTAATTTTTATTGGAACTGGGGAATACAGAAGGAATAATGTAAAATGGCTTCTTCTGATAGAAGAGTAATGTGGAAAACGTACAATAATGTGTGAGGTATAAACATTAAATTGCAAAAATTTTGTTTTCAAATGTTAAAATAAGTAAAATCTACTTTTTCACTACGTTTAGAAGTGAATTTTTACTATAATATTTTCGAGAAAATTAATTTTTATTGGAACTGGGGAATGCAAAGGAATAATGTAAAATGGCAGAAACTTGAGGTTCTTCCGATAGAAGAATAAAGGAAAATGTACAACCATTAATTACCATAATTTATTGTGGGGTCTCGAAATTTCGCGCATTCTCCAGCAACATCAAAAAGTTGCTCGTACCGAATGTCTCTTGTTAACTAGGAATCGACGAAAAGTGATTGGAGAACTCCAGCGATTTTGAAATACTCGACACCCGATTCTTTTCCGTTCACCTATTCCCGGCAGCTCCGTCGGAACTTTCGCTGTTAGGATCCGCAGAGAGGAACTTCGGAAACGTGGAAAATAAAGTGTCGAGCCGTTCTCCTCTTTTTCGGCCCCGGAGTCTTGATATTTTTAATGTAAATCTCGTGTTCGGAGTTTCTGGACACGATTCAACTTCTGCCGGCGGTCTTTTCAAGCATGGCGGACTTTGTGTAGCGGAATCGATTGTTATTTCGACGAAGAAGTTCGTGATTACTGCGCCAGGCTAGCTCCTTCTTCCCTTCGACGGGCAATTTTCTATTTTGCATTTTAAGTTGCCGGCTAAAGGGTCGGTCTCCATTTTTTATCGGCCCACCGTCGAATAATTCAACAGTGAAACCACCGCTATTATCCACGATTCGTTTTCATTCTCCGAGATCTGTTTCACTTCTCTGACGATTTTATAGAGGATTTGCTGCATATTTCATGTACCAGTTTGTTTAACACATTATGGGACGATTATTCTAATTTTTTTAAATTCTATGCTCCAGGGCTAAGGATTTTTTAATTAATGCTTCAACAGCAATACCAATTTGAATCGAGAATCAAGAACTCAACACTCGAAACGTAATAATTTCGTTTGGGATTATTAATATAAAGTATAAAAAATAAGATCTAAGCTTTCTTTTAGTACAGCACAATTACTCAAAATCCTACTAGTAAATAAAAAATTGATGAGTCAAGAAAAGTATCTTGGATGATCCGAATTAACAAAATGCTAATTTGATGATACATTTTGTATTCTTGAAATAATCGTAAAACTGATACGAAACTGTGCAAATAATATGCAAATGAGTAGATTGAATTATTTACAAAGTTTTTTTATAAAGTTTCGACATATTTGAACGATTATTGCAACGAGTAAATTACCAGAAAAATCTTACAAGTTTTTTATTTTGCAGATTTAATCAGAAATGTCGAAATTACAATTCATCTACAAGTGTTGTTAGTAGTAGATTGCGGATTTTATACATTTGTGACAAAAATTATCTAGTGCAATTTTAAATTCTACAAAGATTAAAAGAATCTAAGAACGATAATATATTATTTCCAACTTCATAAGATTATTAAAGACAGAGAGAATCTTCTTAATATTTTTTGCGATTGATGTAGACAATTTTTATTTTGCATAAAAACCCGCAGTCTAATTATTAGTTAACAGATCATTTGTTCCTATTATCTGCGGTGTTGCAAATTAGATAACGTTGGTATAATCATTTGGTAGATACTTTAACATTCCAAACTGGCAAATATATTCTAAATATGCACTTCCTCTATCGAAAATTCATTTTAAATCGCGTTCATCTACTTCCGTTTTATTTTATCAACGATCATCGTACTGTTAATATTTAGTTACAATGGTACACCAAGTAATTATTATGAAAGAGTTAACAAAAGTTTAAATTCACCTCTACAAAGCGCATTGTCGCCAAAAAATACTCCCCGCAGGCTTCATTATGCACCGCGTACACACAGAGTTTCATTATAACCAGAATTTCCGTATTCAGTAACTTTCCTCGTTAATTTCGCACTATGTGCACTGACTGAAAATTTTCTAACTCCTAGCTCTTCTTCTGCTTTCGAAATACGTCTAATCTAGTCTCGCGTTCACCCTCAGACAGCGGACCTTCTTCACAGTTGTAAAATTGATGTTGCTCAAGACCAGAACTGTGGAAAATTTAGAATAGTTTGAGATAAAATATTACAAACTGAAATATTTTCATGAGCGAATACTATTTGAAAATACTATTTCATTTATTGCTGGAATAAATACTATTCCATTTATTGCTGGAGCCAATATTATGTGAAAATACTATTCCATTTATTGCTGGAGCAAATACTATTTGAAAATACTATTTCATTTATTGCTGGAATAAATACTATTCCATTTATTGGTGGAGCCAATATTATGTGAAAATACTATTCCATTTATTGCTGGAGCAAATACTATTTCAAAATACTATTCCATTTATTGCTGGAGCCAATACTATGTGAAAATACTATTTCATTTAATGAAGGAAATCTGTGATGTGATTATTAATCACCGAATTCCCAACGCAAATTCGTTTTCGAAATGAAACTATCTGGCTCCTCCACAATATAAAAATTTGTCAAAACGCTAAAAAGGAAGTTGCAAGTTTCCCAATAACTTCCCGTTCTCTATTTGCCGAATGTAACTCTATTTTCGTTCCCCTGCCCGATATTCTGCCGATAAAAGACCCCACGTGTCGCAGGACAAAATAAATCGGCGGTCAGAGTTACGGGGACCCTGAAATTGGGAAAAAATCGATACGTAATTCGAGGATTCAGCTTCCAATTTTATCGACAGCCTGGTGGCAATCATGATCGTGTGTCTGTGGCACATCTCCCCCTCAGCCATTTTACACTAACACCGATCGATTCCGCGGCCACCGCGGCGATATCATGTTACACGAGAATAGCACGAGATTATATTTAATACTAACATTTTTCGATGGCTATCGTGTTCGCACAGTGTCCATCCCAGCGACGAGGTTACTCTCTCGCGTTAATAAACGTGGATAAACTCCACATTCACGCACTCATTTTTATGTCATTAATATTTCAGCCTTGTAACACGTCCATTGTCCATTTGTTCATTTCTCTGTCAATGAAAGTATTTTTAGAAAGAACGAAAATTATTCCGCATCACGTTAAAACGTAGTTGCACACCTTTCGAACAATTTGTAATATGATGTTTTATTATTAAGGTTTGTGTTTGGTATTAGTATTTCGTTGTTTAATAACTAGACTATGGATTTCATATGTTTATGATGAAAGTGGCTAAGCAAAATATACCAACCCGTGAAGACATTACAGGAATTTAAGAATGTTATTATATTTTTTTTAATTTATTGAAATTATTCGAAGAAGAAACACATTGTCAACTATTAGATTTAACGAATAAATTATCCCATTGAGAACATCGGAAAGACTAGGAAGAAATTCGACAAGAAACATCTTCAAAAATATATTTAAAACATTGCTAAATAAAGCTGTGTGTTCAGTCTCTGAACAAGATCTATTTTCCGTCAGTCATTCATACTTTCGACAATATCTAACTTTCGCCAAACACACACCCTGCGACCGAAGATGCAGCGACCGCGCGCGACCACCCGCAAACTACCTGCGACCAAACGATGTCACACCTGATTGGTGCGTTACACGAACACCAAAGAGGTATAAATACCGGACATTTCGCACACCGAAGACACTTAGAAAGGTCATTTGAAACAAAACGCAGCTCAAGACTTCTGTACAATAGCACTTCAAACGAAGGACAGCACGACAAGACTATACAATTTGTCAAATAGGCTGAAGTGTGCTTTAGAGGACCAAATATTTTCAAGTTTTCTGTATGCGATGCTACACATTTTGACGAGGAAATGTTAGACGTGTAAGTATTAGTATACGAAATTGAAGTTTTGGTTCCCGGAGTTCACTGGTTGAAAAGTTATACACGTGTAAACATGAGCAATTTAAAGCGTTTTTAACAGGTTCGAGCGTCGCCATATTAGATATTCATTGGGTGATAGAGGTAGGCTGTTTAGCGCATGCGCTGGATAGATGTTCAGAGCATCGCTTAAGTAGTACTAAGCGGTATAGTCCAAGTTAGTTTGGGGTTAGTTATAAGTGCTCAACTTTACACGCATATAACTTCTGAACCAGTGAACTCCTTGCAATAAGACTTTCATTTTCGATGTTTTCCCGTCGAAATCTATACGACTGCATAAAAAAAAGTTTAAAAAAATTGGTCCTCCAAAGTACAGTTTAACCGTTAAATACACTTACTTATTACCAAAACCAGTGTAATACATTTACTAAAGCGAACTAGTAATCCGCAGCAATCACACTCGTGGACTTCACGCAACACTGTGAATAGTCTCGAGAAACTTTATAATTGTAAAGCAGTGCCGCGCTATCCAAGGTTTAAAATAAAGTTGCAATTAATTACATACGAGGGACACGAATGAATTCATGCACCTAACGTTTCCCAAATTTCTAATGTAAACGAAAGCCATTTTCGGGCGTCCAGGTGACAATTAATAAAACACACACGGCCCGTGCAAATAAATTACAGTCGAGTACGGTGGCTGGGTCTGCAGCCAAGGGCCAATTAAATAATTCCCGTGGCCGGAAACCGCGTAAACACGTCTCGTGTGCTCGTTGAACACACTCGCCGACATCTAGCAAAGCGGAAAAGAAGGACGCTTCTAGGAAGACTGGCTCGATAAATTGCCGGTTAATTGCCGGTTTATCGATGTCTCGGGTATCGAGCTTTATGGCTGCACTTCCGGTGATTCATGAAAACGTTGCTCCCGGTGGCCGCTTTAATAACGTGAAATTGAATGATTCCGCAGTTTCCCGGAGTCTTTTTACATTTATTCCGTCGTTTACCGTTCTAATAGACCGGTCGCGGTAACGATCGACAGACAAATTGCTGGAAACCACGAGGATGCACCTCGGTGCATCTCTGGATGCATTCTCCGCAATGACGCAACGAGGATTCCGCAACAGAATGTTTGCAAGAGGTGTTAAATGTACATAAGCCAATACGTGGGACGATAATTCCAACGTCCACGAGTCAGAGTCGGGCGAGGATGTAATTAAATTTTTTCCACGAGCGTCGAAAAGATTGACGTAAAGATGGCGAGGAAATTCGAGAACTTCGTTTAAGAGGAAAAAATACGTCTTTCGTTCGTGACGGTAATATTTGAAATACTTTCTAATTGTGTAGATATAATTTTATGGTCCGAGCAATATTTGAGATATTTTTCAATTTTGTGGATCTGAAATTATGGTTGAGACCGGTGGAGAGCAGAAATGAACGTCAAGGGTACCATAGAAAGTAGGAATAAGCTGCCAAAGTAACTGAGAAAGCAGCAATGAGCTTCCAAAGTAGCATAGACTTTGTAAAAGCTCCCAAACTATCATAAAAAATAGAATTAAGCTTCCAAAGTATCATACGACACAGTAAAAGCCTCTAAAGTGTCATACAAGCTATAAATAAGCTCCCAGAAAATCATCAAAAGTTGAAGTAAGCTTCCGTAGTATCATACTAAATGTAAATAGCCCTCCAAACTATCATACAAAGTATAAACAAACTCGTTAAGTAGAAATAAGCTTCCCAAGCATCATACAAAGCAGAAAAAATTTTCCAAAGTATCATCAAAAGTAGATTTAAGTTTCCAAAGTATTTTTGCAAAGTAGAAGTAAACTCCAAAAGAATTATAGAAAATTGGAATAAGCTTCTAAAGTAACATACAACGTAGAATTAAGCTTCTGAAGAATCATACAACATAGAATTAAGCTTCCAAAGTATCATACGAAACAGTAAAAGCCTCTAAAGTGTCATACGAGGTATAAATAAGCTCCCAAAAATCACCAAAATATGAATTAAGCTTCCTTCGTATCATATTAAATATAAATAGCCCTCCAAAGTATCATACAAAGTAGAAACAAATTTGTTAAGTAGAAGTAAGCTTCCCAAGCATCATACAAAGCAGAACAAATTTTCCAAAGTATCATCAAAAGTAGATTTAAGTTTCCAAAGTATTTTTGTAAAGTAGAAGTAAACTCCAAAAGAATTATAGAAAATTGGAATAAGCTTCTAAAGTAACATACAAAGTAGAATTAAGCTTCTGAAGAATCATACAACATAGAATTAAGCTTCCAAAGTATCATACAAAGTACAAACGAGCCCCCGATGTATCACACAAACTGTTAATAATTTTCCAATCACCCACTCACGAACATTCAATTAATCTTGACACGATATTTTCCTCTCCGAAAGTTTGATATACTCCTCAGGCACTGTGAATAAGTCTGCGTTTCATCGCAGTTTGCATGTACCTTATTTATAAACTTTACTATTTACATAATATAACATTGCGCCACTGTAGTCGTTACGTAAACTGAAGTGATAGTTGCGGTAAAATGGTTTTTGGTGATTTTACTACCGGTATAAAATTTTTGTAATGAAATATTTCAGCCGAGATAAAAGAACTGGGTCAAGTCTCTCCTTGCACTGGCTATAATTCTATCGGACTATTTCATAAATCTTTTCGTATATTGTACAGGGAGGCTTGAATAAATTCAGATATGTATTCATTGACAGAATAAATTATTCTGGAGGAGAATAAATGGACTGGGACTAGTTATGGGTGTTTGCTGTGTAGACACATGTCCCACTAATATAATTTATTTATAGTATTCAGTTCTGCCGAAAGTTCTTCAACTGAAATGAAAGACATGAAACACGCTGATAACTTTTATTACGAGTCACTGAAATATCTCTTTTGGTAACAAACTTATGATAAGTATACTGCAGATAGCTCGAACGGTTGAAATTCAAAATGGCGGATTGCGGAGATAGCTTCTCCACCTTTCAATGCTTAAAATTATAGTGTACTATTATTTAATTCATAGATCATAAGTATGTTACAAAAAATCTGCTTCTCAAACTCAAAATTGATTTCAAAATTTCTGTAGGATCGTGTACTATTATTTAATTCATAGATCATAACTATGTTACAAAAAATCTGCTTCTCAAACTCAAAATTGATTTCAAAATTTCTGTAGGATCGTAGAAATATTTTCCATCAACTATACTTCAGTGACATCAGAAATTAATACATTGTATATAGTATACTTTATGTATAATATAATTATGAATTTCAGCGAAATTTGAGAAATAAATTATGTGATTATCGTTCAAGGTGTATATTCTTTTTTCTACATACTTTACTCTATAAGGACAATTTACAAAAATTTATATAAATGATATGTGAATCTGAACATCCAATATTGTGTCCATTAAAATATTTTTTTTTATTAGAAAATAATTTCTTAGAAAATATGTAATTGCGAGTATCAATTAAAGTTTAATACAACAATTTATTTCCAGTGTAAGAGATACTGTTTGCCTAAACACAACGAGGAATATCCAGGAATTTGGAAACCGGTTCCTAAGTAAACTTTCCGAAAGCAATATCGAACAACTACTAAGCTTGTGTATTCTATTGCTTGCCCAAATATAGTACTTTCAATAGTAAACCCCCATAGTTGAACCCCAAAAATCTTGATTAAGTTATGTACTATACGATCGCAATGCAAAGTCCATGAAACATACTAGTAATAATTATGTCTGTGGTCGAACCCTAAAACAATGATCTATTATAAATTGTAACCTGGCGCACCAGTGACTATGTAATACTACAGTCATGAAATTGGACGCTCGCATGATGAATGGCAAAGAAAAAGACTCTTAAACTCTGGAATGATGAACTCAAGTCATCTGATTACACGAAAATGCTCACTTGAATATCGCTGCAGTAACAGACTGCTGCACATGCACTTGCTCAAATCTTCAACATTTTTAAAAAATTACAATTCAGTATAAAATTAAAAATATGAAAATAGTTTTTCTTTATTTCACTTCACTTTTGCTCCAGACAACTTTTAAAATATATTTCTAAGAGATTTGGAATATAAATTCAGATCCATCATAAATATTTGAAGTTTCGTTAAATGTGGAGCAGTAGGGATGAATCGGAAGTTGTATTGTCCAAAAATCGGAACGATTTTACGGTAATTAATCGCGAGTACAATAACCGAAAAATATCCGTCGGAAGAATTCATATATCGCCAAAATTTTGCATAGCAATTGAGATCTTATAAATATTTGGTGTTTCGTTAAAAGTGGAGCAGCAGGGATGTATCGAGAGTTCTTATTGTCCAAAAATCGGAATGATTTTACGGTAATTAATCGCGAGTACAATAACCGAGAAATATCCGTCAGAAGAATTTATATTTTGCAGAAATTTAGCATAGCAATTGAGCATAGCAATTTTATAAATATTTGGAGTTTCGTTAAAAGTGAAAAAGCAGAGTTGCATCGAGAGTTTGATTGTCGAAAAACCGGAACGATGTTACGACAATTAATCGCGAGTACAATAACCGACAAATATCCGTCGGAAGAATTTATATTTTGCAGAAATTTAGTATAGCAATTGAGCATACCTATTTTATAAATATTTGGAGTTTCGTTAACAGTGAAAAAGCAGAGATGCATCATGAGTTTGATTGTCGAAAAATCGGAACGATGTTACGACAATTAATCGCGAGTACAATAACCGACAAATATCCGTCGGAAGAATTGATATTTTGCAAAAATTTAGCATAGCAATTGAGACCTTATAAATATTTGAAGTTTCGTTAAAATGGAGCAGCAGGGATGCATCGAGAGTTGTATTGTCTAAATATCGGAACAATTTTACGATAATTAATCGCGAGTACAATAACCGACAAATATCCGTCGGAAGAATTTATATTTCGCAGAAACTTAGCATAGCAATTGAGATCTTATAAATATTTGGAGTTCTGTTAAAAGTGGAGCAGCAGGGATGCTTCGAGAGTTTTTATTGTCTAAATATCGGAACGATGTTACGATAATTAATCGCGAGTACAATAACCGACAAATATCCGTCGGAAGAATTTATACTTTGCAAAAATTTAGCATAGCAATTGAGACCTTATAAATATTTGAAGTTTTGTTAAAAGTGGAGCAGCAGTGATGCATCGAGAGTTGTATTGTCTAAATATCGGAACGATTTTACGATAATTAATCGCGAGTACAATAACCGAAAAGTATCCGTCGGAAGAATTTATATGTTGCAGAAATTTAGCATAACAATTGAGATCTTATAAATATTTGGAGTTCTGTTAAAAGTGGAGCAGCAGGGATGCATCGAGAGTTGTATTGTCTAAATATCGGAACGATTTTACGATAATTAATCGCGGGTGCAATAACGGATAAATATCCGTCGGAAGAATTTTTATGTGGAGCAAGCAATTGCTTTTTAATTGCTCCCTAATTTTCAGATGGACGTAGAAAAAAAAACCGTCGATCGCGGGACAATGCACGAGTACTTTTTCCTCTTTCGTATCTTATTCCTCGGGATCCGGATTGGGTAAATGGAACTGCGAATTGTTACCACGATGCGACGTCGGACGAATGCAGTAAGCGTTCCACGAAATTAACGTCATGGCAGTTGTTCGGCTCCCTCGATTAATTAGGGTTTCCTTTTTACTTTTTACGTGTTTCACGTCCATGGTATAGTTTGTTACAGTCCTTTTCGCTTGTACAGAGAAAAGAATATTGGATGTTGCAATTTCGATGCAATTCCATTTTCCGCTGAATCGTGCACTCGTCAAAACGAATTACAATGTCCAGATTAAAAGATTTGTTCAGCTAGATAAGCCGCGGTGGCAACGTAATTTATTGTTTGTTGCGTTCGTTGGAAACTTTGATATCAGACTGCAAAAATATTACAGTAGTGGCGGTGGATGTCTGTTTAATTGATTCGTAGTTCAATCGAAGTTTTCTCTACTTTTCTACACTCGCAACAATATTGTTTCGGGCCAATGTAATAATGTCCCGATATATGTAAAATCTTCAGAAATGTCACTTACATCGTGTACGGACACTATTCGTTCGTCTCTATTACAAAACATTAATATGAATTCATTGAGAAAACATTGTTGTTTCTAATGATGTATTTCTGAAAGTACAGTGCCCGAAATTTCCATAAAGCCACCCGATTTTTTGGTGAAATCTTATAATTATGTCATAGTAATGATAATCTAATGCACGATAGCATTTTAGGATTAATAAAAGACCCATTTACACGATTACATTCATAGATATATTATTTATTTATAGAAAAACGTAAAGTTATATAGTGTAACAAAAACCGAACTGCGAAATTTCCATAAAGCCACACGTTTTTTAAGTAGATAACATCAAGATTATCGAAAATTTCTTCTATATATACAAATTAATACTTAGTATAATTGCCATTTCTTCGAATAACGTCGAAAATTTGATTAGGTATTCATGATATCAAAGTATGAAGAGTTTCTGCTTCAGTTGATGTCCACGCTTCGTTCACCCTAATTCACAACTCAGAAACAGAATTGTAGTGTTTGCAATTGTCGTATAATTTTCTTGCAAGTATTCCCCACAGGTTCTCAATTGGGTTTAAATTTGACTAACAAACTGGCCATGTCAAAATCCTAATATTTCTGTCGTCTAACCACTCCTTTGCTTGCCGTGATGCATGAACTGAGGCGTTATCATGCTGAAAAATGAAGTTTTCAGTCTCAATTTCTTCTGCAAATGGTATTAAGACCATCTCCAACAGCTCTGTATATTGTGTCGAATTCATCTTATGATTTATTCGACAGATTGGTGTTTTTTTATTCGCTCTGAATGCAGCCCAAATCATTAATGAGCCACCACCGAAGTTACGACTCATTGCAACATTATTTTCTTTTCTTAAATCGTGCCAGTAAAATTTGTAACCATCTGGCACATCCAAGTTAAATTTGTTCTCATCGGAGAAAATGATATTTTCCCATTCTTGGGTCCAGGACATATGTCTTTCTGCAAATTCGAGGCGTGCTTGTTTGTGTCGTCCTTTGAGTGCTGGTTTGCGCAGCATTTTTGTCCATTTAAATCGCCCTGAACTTTTTAAAATCTGCTGCACACGCCTTGTTATTATCGGTAACTGTAGCTCAGTACGAAGTTGTGCTGAACTTTTTATTTCCTTTGCTGCCAACCTCGTCAATAATGAATTTTATTTTCTTATCAATTTTTTATTTCCACCTGCATGGTGTTTCTTACCACATGTTTCGCCTAATTTTATACAATTATCTATCAGAGTATGTGACCTATTAATTTTTTACGCAATTGATCGATTAGAACACCCCGTATCTTTGTAAGCATCAATGGATGCCTTCTCTTTGCTTGTTAATAACTTGCCTCGTGGCATTCTAATAAAAATCAATTCAAATATAATATATACACAATTTTTATGAATTTAGGAATCAATATTAATATGAATTCACACATCTTAATCGCAATTAAAGTTTTTTGGTTGATTCTCGCTGATGTTATCCACACAAAATGTAAGCACAACCTAAGTGGCTTTATAGAAATTTCGCACTCTCGTGCCGCTGACTTCAACGAAAATGTAAACAGTCTCAAAATATAAACATTTGTGAGAGAGTGGGATATACAGGGTGTCCCGTAACTGGTGGTACAACCGAGCAGGGGGTGATTCTACATGAAAAACTGAGTTGAAATTATAGAATAAAATTTTTTGATACAAGGCTTTGTTTTCGAGAAAAATGAGTTTGAAAATTTGTCTAGTGCGCGTGCACTCGGATTACTTGCGGCTCAACGGACTTTATTCTGAGTTACCTCAACCTTTTTTCGCAAAGGTTTTTGAGGTTTGTATACATCGAATAAATCGAAGGTCGAGGTTACAATGGTAGAATTACCTTTGAGGAATTCGTTTAATTCATAAATTGCTGGAAGTGCTGTCCACGTTGTTGTAGACATAATTGTGCTCTTCGTATTCAATTCCATCGAACCCCTTGTAATGTGCAATTATTATGTTGCTTTAAGTGTTCAAACGCTATCACAATTTTTTGTTGTAATTGTTCGATGCTCGTCATGTCATCACGATACACAATCGATTTCACCTGACCCTACAAATAAAAATCTAACGGTGACAAATCCGGAGATCGTGGCGGCCAAGGTACTCTGCCGCCGCGACCGATCCAGCACTGATAATTTTCACTTAAAAAACGTCTTACTTCGCAATTGTAGTGCGGTGGTGCTTCAAAGGTAATTCTAACATTGTAACCTCGACCTTCTATTTATTCGATGTATACAAACCTCGAAAACCTTTGCGAAAAAAAGGTTGAGGTAACTCAGAATAAAGTCCGTTGAGCCGCAAGTAATCCGAGTGCACGCGCACTAGACAAATTTTCAAACTCATTTTTCTCGAAAACAAAGCTTTGTATCAAAAAATTTTATTCTATATTTTCGACTCAGTTTTTCATGTAGAATCACCCCCTGCTCGGTTGTACCACCAGTTACGGGACACCCTGTATATCTCTACTCAGTAGTAAGTACACAATGTTATAGATATTTGAAAAGTATCAAATTGCTCAATATTTTTTAAAAACATACCAAAATGTAGGTGGCTTTATAAAAATTTCGGGCAGTGTATTACCAGCATATTCGGAACATTTTTCCAATTGAAATGATACCAAACACGACACATTGTGGTTGCTATTTACTTGTTTAATCCTAACTAATGAGTAGAAGCTGCTTTAGTTGTCTAGCAGGCCAGTTATGGAACTGCAGTGTTACATTAAATCTTTATTGATTTGTATAATAAGTCGGGTTGTATATCGGTTGCTTTATGTACATGAACTGTTTATCAACATGAACTATTTATGTACAGATATCATCTATTCGGATAATAGAGGTACTATTTTATCGTGGATTAAACGAGCAAATACGATCTAAAATGTATCGTAATTGTGATTTCTATCGATCGAATTTTGAATTATGTTAGAGAAGATGTATCGTGTTTGGTCTCATTTCAATCAGACGAATGTCACGAATATTACGTTGGCAAAGATTTATTTATTAAAAAAAACATTAGAAACGAAAATGTGTTGTTGTAACCAGTGGTAAGTTAATGCTTTCACTTACCATCAAAATCATGTTCTCTTTAACCGCTTTACGGTGTGGTCTACGTTTGAATCGATCTATATCAAGATATTATCTACCTCATCACGTAGAATTATTTGTCGCATCACGGCGCAATATTTTTAACGCGATCGCAGAGATGGAACAATGTAGGCGATGATTGATAACGCAAAGCGTCGATGTAATCTTCTGATATATAAGAAAAAATTACCCTTTTACCTTCAGCCTTTGTCACAATAAAAACGTAGAATACAGTGGCTTAATTTACAACAGCATTAGATTGAATCACTATGTATTTCGAGGTAAAAGAAACATACTTTCAGAATTATTAATAGTATTAATTGATTAAGAATTGTAGTTTGTCTGATTCAGTTGTACAGGGAGAGTCATTTAAAGACCTAAGTCTATTTGTTAACCATTTTTGGCACAAAATGATATCACACATCAATTGTTTAGAATCAAAGGGAGATTCCAATGCAATAATTGGTGTTTTGATTGTGCTCTTTTTTCCCGAGATATAACAATAATCTTGATATCTTAAACAGTTTGAGTAAACTTCATTTTTTAGATACTCTCAAAGAAGTTAATCGATCCGATAAATATTGCAAGAATTTTTCATATTCCACTGAAGAAGGTCTTGATACAACATCTAATATTCCTTCGGATCGCATAATTGTTATAAATAGCACTCCTGAATAGTTTATTATAATACGAAATGCTTAAGATCGTTATCGTAAGTCTCTAGGATGTTTGAGAGACTTCGTGGACGAACCTGATGCGAAATCAGCTACAAGATCAGGTAGCTCCTAGGATATATTAGTAACGACCTCGTAACTTTAATATTATAAATTAATTGATACAACCCGAACGGTAAGATTGCATCATGTTGGACCGGTCAACTAAGAATTACTGGATCTGAATGGTGGGTTAAAATCAATTGTTACTCAAAATTACCTTTGACTAAATTGTATATTACAGGAAACTGGCTCTGTTACAACTGTTACTGTCACGGTAAGAATTGATTATGTATGAACAATGTTGTGTAGTTACCTAAGTACTACTGCCTGTTGGATGACGCACTGGCGATGCGGGGAACACGGAGAGGTTGAGTAATTATGCCAAGATAGGTTAACCCTTTGCACTCGGAGCTATTTCAACTAAAAAACCAAACATATCTTCTAACCTAGAATATTTTTATCGTACATAAGTTTTTTTCATTATATGCTTACGAAACTGATATAGTACCTCATACAATATTTAAATCTTTAGTAATTTATTACATATAAACAAATTTAATCATGTAAACAATATTCTGAATATTGCCTCAGAGTCGCCACTCGAGTGCTAAGGGTTAACACTAAACCTACCAAGCATTAAAAGTATCTGGCAAATTTGTCTTATAAAAATGGGAACACTATAATTATTGAGATTATCCGCAATTTTCAATATAATAGATAATTCGACAAGGAAATTTATACAATTAATTTCCAGAAATGAATTTTATACAATTTGAATAATTGAAACATATAAAACCGGTCATTTTACCGTGGTAGGTTTAGTGTTAATACCGTACTCGAAGAATCTATAAGGTTACTTGATTCGAAAGGGTGACTAGGCCCGATCTTACCAAATACAACCAGCTCCAAAACGAGATTCAGCGTAACGACGTGTATAGCTCGTTTGTACTTTAAGCACTTCCCCCGAGGGTTAAAATTCGAGGGTTTATAGAGGGTGTTTCGTCTAAAACAGGACACCTAAATATCTCCTCGAACACTGAAAATACAAAAAATGTTTCTAACGTAATCTAAATGGTTTCAAAAGACGAATCAGATGGAAGAATCGTTTTTTATAAATAGTAATTTTTTAATCGTTTTTTATAAATAGTAATTTTTTAATCGTTTTTTCAAGGTCACTAGTGTTTTTTTACATATATACACACATTTTTTGTTGTTGCATGTTATAGCAAACATTATTGTGCATTCATCCATGTTTAATAGCACGACCTTCAAATGACCGTGAACTCCTAAATTTGCTAATTAATGCAGAACTTACTTTCAGCGACATTTCAGATCTCAACGTAACAGAAATTCGACCATGAACTTGAACTTGTTAATAATCACTATTAATCCTGCAATAAATGTTCGAAATGACGTCCTTCCGTTGTAATATATTTCGTGAGGCAAAAAACGACAGATTGTACAGCTCTTTCGAACACCCCATTGAGAAAAGTGTACGCGGTTTTCAACGTCTCTTCCATGGAGCTCTTGGTGAAGAGATAAATGGAAAGGATGAAATTTTTGTGAATGATGAATCCGGAATATGCGTGTCACACTAATACCGATTTCACGTCCAAGTTGCCTTATACTAACATGCGAGTTTTTATTAACTTTAGCGATGATATTGTCCACATTTGCTTCATGAGTAACAGTCTTACGTCTCACACGAATGTTTCTGTTGACACTACCAGTCTCACAAAATGTTTTAACCATACTTGAGTATGCCGAACGTGATGGACAAGAACGTTCTGGAAATCTGTCTTTGTAAATTCGTATTGCTTCTCTTAGACACTCTCGAGCTTCACTGTAAATTAAAACCATTTGAATTTTCTCCTGGTCTGAATAACGCATTATGGATCGCTTGTCGATACACTGAGAAATCTAGCAGTGAGCAAACTCTTAAATACATATCCCTCACACTCTCTATGTACACAGAGGAATGATACAATGTGTTTATTTACAAGTTCAAGTTCATGGTCGAATTTCTGTTACCGTTGAAATCTGAAATGTCGCTGAAAGTAAGTTCTGCATTAATTAGCAAATTTTAAAGTTCACGGTCATTTCAAGGTCGTGCTATTAAACATGGATGAATGCACAATAATGTTTGCTATAATATGCAACAACAAAAAATGTGTGTATATATGTAAAAAAACGCGAGTGACCTTGAAAAAACGATTAAAAAATTACAATTTATAAAAAACGATTCTTCCATCTGATTCGTCTTCTGAAACCATTTAGATTACGTTAGAAACATTTTTTGTATTTTCAGAGGTAGAGGAGATATTTAGGTGTCCTGTTTTAGACGAAACACCCTGTATACTGTAAAATTTAAGTGGGGATACTCTAAAAATTTCCATGTTAGGGAATTTTATGGAACTGTCCCTGTACTGAATCATGCTTTGTGTCGGTTGCATCCAGCTGAAGCATAGTCATCGCTTCTATAAGCAAAGGGGTGGAATAGGGCGTTTTCCTTTCTCAGGAAAGAGATTAGAAAACTCTGATCGAAATACAACACAGAGAATTCTCTGTACGTAACAAAATAGTTAATGAATAGGTGGCACGTTTGAACACCCTGTATATCTTGAAGAAGAAGACCACTTGCAATGGTACCAGTGATACCTATTACCTATGATATAAAAATTAGCTTCAACCTAGTACTAATTGCACTTGCAACATTTAATTTACAACCACCTGATCCATATCGTTCTAAGTCCAATTACTTAAAACCTTACGTTTGCGTTTAACTAGATCCAGCTCTACTTAAAATGAAGATTATCGTACAGTATAAAAGTTCCCTTAATCGCACCATAAATCTGTGTTACCGGTTAAATGCTAATTAACATTAATCCCGATTGCTTCTCATTTGGCATAAATAGGCGACGCCGCCGGCCCGCTGTCTATCCACAAGAGAATTTTGTTCGTAAGCAAAGCGTTCGGCCGTGCCCTGGAATCGACGCCATTACATTTCATGAATAACCCACTAATTACTGTGTTCCGGTTCGCCATTCCATCAATTATTTAGTCGAGCAATTATGCGGGTGGCTCGAACCTACCGTATATCAAGATTTCGAGTGCGTTCGGACGTCTCTCGACGAATCGTTCCGCATTTCCAGTCGAAATCGAATGTTCCTTGAATAGATTGGACCAACTATGCAGTTCTGCATTAGGTTCTTTCCATTTTGCGCATGCAATTCTTATCACCCGCTCCCCGATAAGATAATCATTCCATTTGGAATGAGTGAACTCCCGTTGACAGGCGAGGTCGGCCATTTTGAGTATTTCAGCAACGAAGTCTACTAGCAACTGTTTCAAATGGAGTTTCTTGTGCACAGATTATTTTAATTTATACAACAAGAAAAATGCATTTCATTTTTACTCGGAAGAGTCATAAATTTGTTCATTTTTTCAAGTATTACTCTCCAGAAGTCGTTTTTAATATCGTTAAAGTTATTCGATTTATCTGTGTGATACGCCATTTTGTAGCTCTTGAAGTGCTCTGCCATATCGTACATTAATTTCAAGCAATTATAATAACTGTACTGTTATTATGTATTTAAAACAGATATTGAAAATTTGGACATTGGGCGTAGCTTTATGCCATCATTTTTACATATAACGCAAAAGTGCATGAACTGCTCAATTGTCCATAATGTACAGACTACTGAAAACAACGATTATTTACCTCATTTTCCGTTAATACCTTGATTATTATTCAGGTAAGTTATAACTTCATATATTTTTAATGTATTTAATGTATTTGTGTATGTATATTATGTATGCATAATATACAATTTGTGTATGCATAATGTATATATATATAAATACATATATATACATATATATGTATATATACATATATATACATATACATATATATATATATATGTATATAATGTATATAATTTATTTAATATTTAATGTATTATGTCTTTAATATCGTACAACTGTTTTAATGAATTGATTATACTTCAAATAAATAACAAAACTAAAGAGCACCTAAAAAGCATTTTAGTTAACAGAATCGGTGCTCAAAATAATAAAATCGAAATGATGGCTTACCTTAATAATAACGAAGATACTTCGAGAAAATAAGGTAAATCATTTTTGTCTTGACTATACAAGAGTCATTGTTTAAAAATAAATATTGTTTACTGGAATGTATGTACATTTTCAGTAGACGGCAAGCACGCAAACATTTTTATTAGCCGCTTTGACGGCCGATTGATCGAACGATAGGCTTCCTCTTCTTTAATCGGCGGTATTAGTCGGAAAAGATGGTTTCCGGTCGCGGCAGGTCATTTCCACTAGTAACATCGTCAACATCATATGAGCCGAGGTACTTTTTTTTGGCCAACCGGAAATTGCATACGTTGACGGTGCACGGAAATTGTCGACTTGAAGACAGCTTTTGCCGAACACACGTTCCTCACCATCGCGGAAGATTAATGTCTTTGCATCTGCGGCGAAACGCTTATGCATCCCCTCAGAAGCACTTCGATTCGAGGAAAAATGACGGAACACAAGAAGTTTCAGGTATGAACGAGGGAATGACAGCGTTCTGTCGACTTAACCGTAAAGATAACAAAAATGTCTGTATACCGTTATGTCTCAAGATATGCGGGAACTTTAGAATGTCACTTACAATGACTGAAAGTATTCGAACGCCCTCTAAATCAGAATAACTTTTTTAAAATAGGACCACACGACTCGACTTTTTTCTGAGCAATTAGAAGCGTTGATTTACTAAATGGCGTGTTGATATTTTGTTATAGAGCTGAAGGAATAGTATCCGTCCACGATATAAACGACATTTCCGACGTTTTCACATATATTGAGATATTATTGCATTAAATACTAATTGCCGTCACTGTATCTCCAAAATTAGAACCAAGCAACAAATTCTTACCACAAAAAGAAAAATTGCTAAAAACATCTAGCTCTATACGCTATTTCGAAGTCCATGGCGTTTGGGAGGCTGTTTCTGCTCTGAAACCTTCTGGCATTAATGAGTAGAATGCGAATTTTATGCATTTCTGACAAAAATGAATTTAAGAATGCCAATATATCATTGTCAATTTATCAAGATAATTATCAAAGCAAAGAACAATTTTGTATATGGCTACTGTTTCTTGCAAGTAGTATTTTAATATTTATTAATACCTCCCGAGGGGTATATCCCGCAGTAGGAGGGATACTGTCTTCGCGCCTAGCGTGAGCCGCTTCATTGCCTTCTTCGTTGCATTACTGTATTTACCAAATTTTGAATGAATTCCATCTATTTTATAGAATCGGCCCACTGTACGGCGATAATAACCTGAACGATCCACTTACCGGTAGAGCATCCGCTCCTGTCGGTCCGCCTCCCTGTATATTTTGTAGTACATGGCGATCATGATGATGCCGGGCACCCAGAAACTGACACTGGAGCTGATAACGGCGTACAGTTTGTTCACTTGGAACACGCACACGTCCGGGTAGTTTCTGCGGAACTCGAGGTGCTCCTCGGTGGTGTACCATCCGACGAAGATCGGTAGGAAGCTCATCACGGTCGGAGAGCACCACACCACGCTGAGCATCGTGCTCAGCCGAAAGTTGGTCATGATCAGCGGATAGTCCAACGGCTGTACAATCGCGTAGTAACGATCGACGCTGATGCAGCACAGATGTAGAATGGAGACGGTGCTGAAGAATACGTCTAACGAGTTCCACACGTCGCACATGAAGTAACCGAACAGCCAACGGCCGGACAGCTCGACCGAGGCGTTGAAGGTCATCGCAAAGATGGCGACCAGCATGTCGGCGAGGGCCAGCGAGACCACGAAGTAGTTGGTGATCACGCGTAGCTTCCGGTGCCTCATCACGGACACAATCACCAGAAGATTACCGAACAGGGCGCTGAGGATAATGAAGCCCATCACGGTGGCCTTGAGTATCAACAGGAGGACATGCTCGAACTCGTGGGAGCCGTCCTCGTAGTAGTTGGACCGATTCCTCTGGCCAGTGTCGATCAGGACTTTGGATATGTTCGAGAGCTCTGTCGCGTTTCTAAGGTCCCCTTCCATTGTTCCATTCAGCTCCATCTTATAATCAAAGATCACCGATTATTCCTCTCTTCCGATCCTCCCCGTTTCGCTATCTTCCCGCTCCCTTGAATTCGTTACCGTGATCGAACACGATCTTCCTCGCCCTGTTCACCGCCACCTGCGCCCCCGTCTACGACGACGCGATTCACCAAAGTGTCCTGGCAGCCCATCGAAAATTCAGGATCGAGCTGGATGCTAAGTCAATTCGTCGGCGTTGGATAAACGACCCCTGACCTCTCGGCACGTCGTCGGAAGATAAGCGACCCGGATCCCGGCGAAAGCTTCCCGGCTCGATAGAATCGTGTAGACATTTTCGGGGGGAGAACGAGCTTGCCGAGCTGCATCCGCTGTTTATCGAAGAACGCCTAGCGTATGGTGGTTGACGTTGATCTATGCCAGTTCTGAGCAAAATGGCGGACCCGGGATGCTCCCTTTGGCTGAATTCCAGGCGGTGCTCTCGCCAGTTCGATTTTCATCTGGACACGATGGCGGGACGAACGGTTCTGCAGTCCCCGCCGCTTTTTCAGCATCGTGCCCGTCTGAAATTTGAATGAATAGAAGTGTTATGCTTCTGTTTATGCTTCGATGCGCGCGGACGGTGTTTACGGGTGAAGATGACCAAAGTCGTCGCGAATGCATGGGACTGATTATATGAAGTCGTCCCATCAGTAATGTCGTTCTTTTATCTATTTTTCAACGGGAAAGTTGCTGTACTTACGTTTATTTTTAATCGTAGAAGTATTGACCATCATTTTCTATGACCTCCTCCCATTTTTTAGCTAACCTTTTTATGCCATTCTCGAAAAATATTTGTGGTTTTGAATTAAAAAATTAGGCAAGAGACGACCTAATATTTGAATAGAAGTCTAGGCCCACTCAAGTTTTTGTTCACCAGCATTAACATGTTGGCTGCTAAATCAGAACCCCCCAAAAACTTCTTAAGTTCAAAGCAGCTTAATTCCCATTCAGAGACATCAATTTCAGACAATTTATGACAACGGAAATGGTTAGATTCTTATTTGTCAAGTGTTTCAATCTTGCATACATCTTCGGCTATATTTTAAGATAACATAGTTTAATGTTTATGCAATTATGTTTATTATTTTCTTGGCTGCGATGATATCACAATGATGGATTGATCAATCTTCTTCAAATTTTATACACATATAAAGTAGAGATCCATTTATCTGGTGAACTGAAAATTATATCAATATCGACCATAGTTTTCTGTTTTATCTCTTGCAAAAGTTTCAACCCTAATTTGTGCCTCTTACGATTGTCATTTTATTACAAACTGCTTTTCGCATAATTCTGGTTTGCATGCGATCTCTATTCTACACGAGTGTAAAACTTGAGGAGGATTGATAAATTCATTAATATTGAGATATCATGGCAGCCATGCAAAATAATATGCTGCTGGGATAATACACTAATTAAGGTAATATTGAAGATAATTATTATAATAATGAATGATACTTATAGCGTATTATTCTGAAATACAAACAAACAATTATACAAAATCATGAAGCACTTGACCTATAACAACTCGACCATTTTTGATCGCATAAATTGCAACCGAAACCGGAAAATTCAAATAGCTCAGAGTAATTAGTTCTCTCATCCTTCTACATACTATGAATCCTAATAAAATTTAGTGTGTATAAATATTAAAAGATTTTTATCGAAACTTTTCATCCAGTCAAATATATGGTAAAGAATTGTCTTTTACTGCCTTATATTTAACACAAACATGTCTTAAACTTCATAAATTACTTGATGTTAGCATACGATTATTAACATTCACTAATCTTTGATAGCCATATTAATCTTTGATTGAAGATATTTTATTGCTGTGAATTCAACAAGAAACATTTCCAGTTCTCGCAATTTTGATCAATTGCTCGGCGTTCAGCTGTTCTTAATTAGAAGATAATACGAAAATTCGTGAAATTTAATCGCGAGAGTAATGAGACTTTGAAGAGAGGTACATCTGTTAATTTAACGTGTAAGAGAAATCTGTATTACGAAAATTACATCGCAGCAGCAGGATTGAATAATATGTCTGCGAATTAAATTAGTCGTTCTAATTGGAACGATTTAATACTAAATCTACAATATTAACTAAAATCAAATAAACCCTTTTTTACAAATAAATTTATACATATAAATTCCTGCATACATCTAGATGATACCATGGGCAATTATTGTGCTACATATACTTACATATATACTCACATATGGTATATGATATATTTACAAAAAAATGTGTCAAACAAAATTTGTGCATTTTTTTACGTAGAATATGATTCCCAAATAAAAAATATGGGTTTATGATAAAAAAAGACTAAATGACCTTGAAATAACCTTGAAAACGCCCACGCATTAAAAAAATAGTAGTGTCATTTGACTCCTCACTCGAAACACTAAAGGACATGTGTCAGTTTGTTTTTTTTAAATCACATGTCTTCGACACTATTTACAATCTAAACTTAAATGGTACACCCTATATATACAGGTTGGAAATTATAAAGCGTTACAGACGAATATCTCCAAAAATATTGATTATACGCAAAAATTTTTCAGATGAAAGTTGTTCAATACCGAGTGGGGCATCATGTGGTGGAACTTTCATTTTTCTCGGTGGTCACTCCAAGGTGAGGTGAAGGTCAACTTTTCGTTCCTAAATAGAATAATATGTTTTTTTATCCACCATCAAATAGTGCGTTTTATGATAAGTTCAATTACCTATGACTCAAGGTCATTCAAGGTCAAACTTGAAGAAAATGCAGAAAAGGTGTGAGTATATACATATGTACATATACACAGCTCCCGAACTCCCGGAAGGAATGAAAACTAGAGCGAAATGTAATTGCAAACTGATTAAGACGAATAATATTTTGACGAATTATATTTAAATGAGCTTCGTTGATCAAACGATCCTCAATCCGAAGGGGATTAAACAAACAGCTGGGAATTCAGCTCCGAATTCTGTTCAAAAAGCTTGAAACAATACAAACAATTGGGATAATACTACAATCATCCTCCATTAATTAAAAATTGAAAAATAATCCTTCACAAAATATTAAATGCATTAAAACCATTCAAATAAAACGGGGTCGTATTAAAGCAGATCAAATTATTATCACTAGGCGGTAGATTTTATGTATTTATGACAAAACTGAATAAGTCAAATACGAAACTATAAAGACAGCAAAATTTTAAAAAATTATTTCGCTATTTTCGTCTCGTTGAAATTATTAAAAAGTGAAGTACTTTTTTATTTCATTTCTATTTCTTATTTAAAAAGTATGTAATCGATAAAATAAATTCGAACTAATTAAATTGTTATCTCAAATATAATTATTATGACATTATACTTGACATTATTCAAAGACAATTATGACAGCACATTTAACAAGTCACTTTCATTAGCTCGCAATTATTTATTCTCCCTTTCCATTTCATGTATATTTAACAAGAATCTCCGTTAATAATATGTAATTATTTTTCATACCCTGACGCACTGCCTTGGTTTATCAACGGGTCATAATTTAATCTCGGTATATTCAATGGAACGAAATTAAATAAGGCCCGTATAATATAAGTGATTGCTATCGAACTGTCCGACTGTATTTTTGATCATGATTTCCCCTCGCACTTCGGCTTTTCGAATGAAAGCTTCGAAAATCGCCTCTGTCAGCCATTCATGACACCTATTATGCTGATCCGACTAGATATTCAACTCTGAAAATTTATTCATAAATTCCATTTCGGTCTTGAATCTCATTAAGTAACCCTATTACAGTGGAAAATGCAATCGTCGGCTGTTAATCAGCGATGAACGGAGACAATTATATCGCTTCCAATATCGGAGATCATTTTGTTTATGCTTAGACCGTGTCAGTGTCGCTTCCATTTTTGTCACGGTACATGGAATGGAAATATCATCTCGTTTAGGCGACGCTGTGTCGCGTATGAAAACGTATAACGTCAAATGTCGCTCATTTTCAAAGATATCGCGCCACGGGTCCTGGCTTCGCGCGAAATTCATTTTCCCACGGATCATCGCGTCCATTTATTAAAATGATCGAACGTGTTACCACAATCTCGACCATTTATTCTCAAAATGTTTGTTGTGTCGATGCTGCAGATATTGAAACCAGATATAAGAAAGCTCAAATTGAAATAAATTGTACACGACAATTTCGTCTATTTGTTTTTAAAACTATTTTTCTTCTGCCGACGTAGTAATAAGTGTTAAAAGAATAAATGCAGAAGAAGATATAGGCAACTTTATATTCCAAACTGACAGGAACTGGATCTACGATTTCGTCGATTTATTTTGAAAACTATTTTTCTGCTATCATCTTGTCGATTTATTTTCAATACTATTTTTGTTCTACAGGCGTAGTATGTGTTAAAAGAATGAACGCAAAAGAAGAAATGAACAATGTCATATTTCAAACTAATAAAAACTGAATCCACAATTTCGTCGATTTATTTTGAAAACTAATTTCCTGCTGTAGACCTAGCAAGTGCTAAAAGAATGAACGCAAAAGAACATATAGACAACTTCATATTCCAAACTGACAGGAACTGGATTTACGATTTAGTCGATTTATTTTGAAAACTATTTTTCTGGCGTAGACGTAGTAAGTGATAAAAGAATTAACGCAAAAGAAAAAATGCACAATGTCATATTTCAAATTAATAAAAAGTGGATCCACAATTTCGTCAATTTATTTTGAAAATTATTTTTCTGCTGTAGACGTAGCAAGTGCTGAAAGAATGAACGCAAAAGAACATACAGACAACTTCATATTCCAAACTGACAGGAACTGGATTTACGATTTAGTCGATTCATTTTGAAAACTATTTTTCTAGGGTAGACGTAGTAAGTGATAAAAGAATTAACGCAAAAGATGAAATGGACAATTTCATATTTCAAACTAATAAAAACTGTATCCACAATTTCGTCGATTTATTTTGAAAACTATTTTTCTAGCGTAGACGTAGTAAGTGATAAAAGAATTAACGCAAAAGATGAAATGGACAATGTCATATTTCAAATTAATAAAAACTGGATTCACAATTGCATCGGTTTATTTTGAAAACTATTTTCCTGCTGTAGACGTAGCAAGTGCTAAAGTAATGGACGCAAAATAACATGCAGACAACTTCATATTCCAAACTGACAGGAACTGAATTTACGATTTAGTCGATTTATTTTGAAAACTATTTTTCTGGCGTAGACGTTGTAAATGATAAAAGAATTAACACAAAAGAAAAAATGGACAATGTCATATTTCAAATGAATAAAAACTGGATCCACAATTGCGTCGGTGTATTTTGAAAACTATTTTTCTGCTGTAGACGTAGCAAGTGCTAAAGTAATGGACGCAAAAGAACATACAGACTGAATTAAATATAGATGAAATATAAAGGTGTTAAATCAAATGTACATAAAGAGTTCTAAATTTGTTAAAGATGAAGAAAGTAAAGATTAGAAATTCAAATAGAAATAAATTGTTATATTCGTTAACAAATACATTTATGGAGATTGCCCAACGATTGTAAAGATCCGTAGTGATCTTTTGGAATTGGAAATTTGGGTAGCTAAATTCTCTGAAATTCTGCTGAACGGGAGGCAATGAAAAAAACCCCATAAAGAATTGCCAAAATAACAAACACACGAAAGCGACGACTAAAATCATCAAAACTGTAGGAACTGCAAAAAACCGGGGAACTATTGAACCAACGAAACGTTCCGATGGATCCACGAAACTATGCAACGAATCAAAACTGCATACATACGTATCCTGTGCGTGAAACCAGCCGAAATCAGAAATTCCAAGCGAACCGTGGCCCGATTCTCAGATTCTTCGACGGCAAACGGGGATCGTAATTAAGAGACGTTTAATTCGATAACAAAGATTCGTTAATTATTCCGGCACGTTCGTCAAAACGCGCAAGTTCTGGTTTAAAATAAATAGAACGAATAAATCAGGATAACGTGACGGAAAGTAAACGAACATTATCAAACAGACTGCAACTCTTTTTGCAAATTAACATTCTCATTCGTTTTGCACGGGTTTATTCATTTTTACGTGACTTTTTGAATATTTTACAATTTTCTCGAAACAAAAGACATGTTACATCAATTACGAAATAACATATTTCAAACACATCTCCTATTCCAATTTAAACAATTGATGTTTATCTTTGTTGAAGAATAGAACGTTGGATGTAAATATTCAAACAGATCGTTAAAATGTTATTTAATTCGCTTAATCTTTTTGTTCATAAACATATCGCCCCTCTTCAGTCTCTCGCAATTATATCTTGTTCGTTTTCTCTAACGATTCGAAAAACCAGTCTAACCGATTTTTCTAAAAGTCAAGGTTTAATACACCAAAAATAATTAAACTAAGTCGACAAGATATAAAAATTGTCTAGATTATGCTATATCATGTTATAAATGTTTAAATTGTATTATAATATTACTCTAGAATTGCATTGGTCAGATTTATGTAAACCAAATCCAATTTCTTAACCACGAGGCTCGAATAAAATATATTGTTACTGTTATAAAAATTGTCTAATAAGTATACATATTTCTTTTACTGTTGTAATTATATTTCGTTCTATTACAGTAAAAATTCAAAAAATTGGTCGAACCGATTTTGTTAAAGGTCGATTTTGATATGAACTATAAAGTGTATGAAAAACCTGATCAGGTAGTCTCGGTATTCGCGTAAGTTTTTAGTTTCGGATCACGCTATAACTGCGGAAGCTCCACAGTCGGGTAATCAGGTTGTGCGAAATCGAATCCGCTCGATTCTCATTCGGTTGGTGAATCGGTTCCCGGGGGCGAGCCAAGACGATTCAATTTAAATTCATTGAAAAATGTAACGCGACAGAAAAATTGCGACCTTGGGGCCTTCCATCCTTTCTTTCCCAAGTGGAATGCTCGATGGTTCGTGCAATACGCGCGGCGGGCATTGGGCCGTCTCTATAAAATAGGAGGCATTAATTAAAAAATGTACTTGTCACGAATTAGGTTAAAACTGAGTCTTTTCGTCAGCTAATATTTGATCGAGACAGACTGAAAAAGACACCGTCTTATATCTGATCTCGCTTGTTAAATACGTGATAGTCAAGTTCAAGTCAAGAGTGTTAATGCAACGTTTTGTTTCCAAGCGATTTTCTTGTCTATTTTCTTGCCAATTAAAAATGAAATTTTATAGTACAAGCATTTATCTGTTTTTATTAAAAAAGTATATTTTTACCTTCTACCAATGCCGTAATTCACTATCATATACCGCATAAAATAATATTCGCTATTTTTAGACTGGATTAGGATAGGAATATTATAGCTATTTTGAGGATGGAAACGCTACGGTTGAGGTGAATTCAAAATACAGGGTGTCCCAAAACTGTTGTACTTCCTTAAAAGGTGTGATTCCTGAGATCATTCCAAGTAACTTTTTTCTTTGCGAAAATGTTCTCAGTGGCTTTGTTAAGGAGTTATTAAAGCAATACACGGACCAATCAGAACACCGTTACAATTCACGGGTTCCAGCTCGGTGATAAGACCAGCTGAGCGTGAAGTTACCATTGGCCGAGCCGGAATTCGTCCGTTGTAACGGTGTTCCGATTGGTCCGTGTTTTTTGTTAATAACTACTTAACAGAGCAGCGGAGGACATTTTCGCAAAGAAAAAAGTTACTTGAAATGATCTCAGGAATCACCCCTTTTAACGATGTACTACATTTTTGGACACCCTGTATAACTGCAGCAACTTGCAACTGTAACCGTGAGACAATTTTTTGTTTCAGGAAGTTATTTCGTAATAAGTAAGAGAGTTGAGAGAAGAAGACATGTGCTGCAATTAATAATAATTTAATCAGCTACAAATCGCGGGGTCCCAAGGGGTTCGATTCTTGGTGTGGCCGGTGCCCTTTTTTTTCCTTAAAATCCTACATTTGGGGGCTCTGCCGGGATGGGAGGAACGCCGATCACCGCACGATGGCGCTTATGACAATGACGGACGAAGATGAAAACAAAGCGAGCGTAGCGAAGAGGTCGCACGTGACCGCAAGCGAGTTGTAAGTTGCAAGTTGCGTGTTGATGGCGCTGAGGCCAAACAAACACAAAATTAAAAAAAGACGATGACGCTGTCACGGACATTCGAGGCCGAATGTCGTTGCAGGATGGCCGAGTGTGGTATCAAGACCCCCCAGACCAGAATACCGTATGGAGATTGGGAAAAGTCGGAGGGTTCCGTGGGTATGTGCAGGAGCTGAGCAGCTACAAATTGCGGGGTCCCGGGTTCGATTCTTGGTGTGGCCGGTGCCCTCCTTTTTCCTTAAAATCCTACAATAAGTGTAGGATTTGATGGACGAACGAGTGCGTGTATGCGTGTACATGCGTGAATGCTAGAAAAATTCTACGAGCGAGACAGCGTGAGTGAGAGAGCATGAGCGAGAGAAAGACAGAGAGCCTCAAGAAACAAATGAAGCGGACGATCGCGGTGTGGATGCGTGCGAGAATGAGGAGAGTTAGTCGAATTATGAACGTATAAAGAGCCACACGAAATTCTATTTGTTAAATATACATCTTCTTTTGGGTTTCTTTTTATTATATCGGAAGTCTCTCATTTCACCCGATTCTAATCCCACATAAGTAATACCAAAATTAGATTTTACGACCCCACAGAGTCCTAATAAAATCGTTTTATTTGAAATTAACTGCGGATTTGATGCATATTTGGTAAAATTGAGTTAGCGCAATTTATAAAAGTAAAAACATTAATAGAATTTAAAAATGTCGACGTGCTATTTTCAATTTGCTAAGATCATTAATCATTAAACAACGAGTGAAGCTTCTAAATGACTATCGTGTGTTGCAGTTGATGAAGACAATTTTTATTTTGTATAAAGATCCGCAGTCTAGTAATTAATAATGTATAACTGTGCAGAGTCGTACAGAAATCGCGGCGCGAAATGCGAACCGTTAAATAAGCGCGTGCTCGTTAAAGGAAAAAATGTCGCACGCGAGCTAAATTTTCATTAAGATCCTATCCTCGCGTATTTTCCGAGGATATTGGAGCGGAGTCGGTGCACCTGGTGCAGCAATTAAAAAAAAATCGTGTCGCGACCGGAGCCGCGAGGCTTTCTAGAGCGGAAGCCGCGTTGTTTCGCGAGCGGGCGGATTCCGAACAGCTGAAAGATAACGACTGAGATGGAAATTTATTTTCAACACACGTAAAGAGCTTGCAGCAATGGAAACGCCTGTACATAATTATGGCAATACCACCGCCTACTGGACCCTTGCTAAATGTGGATGAATGGCGTATTAAACTTTTGCTACTATAACTGCGTTTCTCAAACTTTTCCTGCAACGAAACACTTGACAAATCCCGAAATTTTAACAAGGAACACTTTGGTTATTTTTTGGAACAGGTAGATATTAATAATCAGACTGCGGATTTGTATGAAAAATAAAAGTTACCTGCATTTATTGCAAGGTACAGGAGCTACATAGGTATTCAATTCTTTTTTTAATCACTTTAACGTGTCAAAAATAAGACAACATTTTCGACCTATTGAAATGTTTTTATTATTTGAGATTTTATTCACTCATTTTAACTATTTATATACGTATTAACTATTTGCAATGCAACTACGTTTCTCAAAATGTTTTTGCCACCAAGACACTTCGTGATTCTTCTAGATATTTTATTTGACAAGGTATATAACTATTTATTTATGCTTGAAAGTCTGATCACCTTTCTCTCCATCTTTAACAAATTTATATTTACTTATTCACCTTTAATAATTCTAACGAAAAGAAAATTATTTAATAAACATATTTTATAGCAACGGAGGTTATGTACAACCACTGCAATTTATATGTAATTTGTTAATTGTACATTTATGTAAAGTGAATTATTTGAATTTCAAATGTTTTACTACCCCATTTTGCATTTATTACTTTAATATTTACTTGCAAAAATGTTTCCATTTTTATAATTGTGCTTTATTAAAATAGAACACAATAACGTTCTTTAAAATAACGATTGCGTGTCAACCTTATGCACTGCAACTGCGTTTGTCATTCTTCCTAGAATTCATGTTACAATCCAAAATGTCAACTTCATAATTATTTTGTTTTAGTTTTATTTTTCAATTTATTTTGTTCTTGTTCTGTATTATGTTTTATTTTTACGTAATTATATAATATTCTAAGGTTGTTTTCATATAATTGGATACCTTAAAGTGCACTAAAATAATTAGATACGTATTTATTAATACTAAGTGGCTCGGACTTGTTCAAATGGTTGCACTTTAGTCATTCTGACTGATTGGATAGAAATATGAACGATAGAGTTTCCCTGAACAGTATTTCATTGAAAAAGTTTGTTATGTCATGAGTTTAAGTGGGGCAGAAAAAGAAACTTTCCATGCTGTTCGTAAAATGTTTAGGAAAGTGATAATTCACAATGGAGATTCTGTGTAAACGAGCCTCCGCATAAAACCGAAACGACAGAAATCTGAATGAACAAAAATCACATGAATATATGTGAAATTGCACGATTTATTGAGAAAAATCGATCGACTCTCTACTGAATTCTTTATTCCTCACTTTCTGTTCCAATTAAAGTGGTCTCATCTCTGATTAGAGGATTTATGTTTTACGTTTCCAGATTGAGCTCTCAATCGTTCTTCTGTGCATTAATTCTCAGCGACCGTAAAAATATTCTATCAAAGCTGGGAAAATTTCATATGAAAGTTCCAATCGAGAATTCTATTGCCTCTAAATTCAGATACTTTTATAAAGGCAATTGATAAAATTTAATAAAACTGTATTAAATTTAAATTGACTAAATAAAGAATAGGAGTAAAAATATTTATGTTTCCTGTAAACCCATGAAGTGATATGAAATAGAGTCGATACCTTATGGCTGTAAGCTAAAAATTTTTAAGATATGAAACATGAGATTTATCGAATAAAGAATGTAAAACAAAGCCATTGTACTTGCCATAAACGCTTAACACTAAACCTACCAACCATTAAGTGTGACTAGTACGTGCTCCATTATAAAAATGGCACATTTGCATTTATTTAGATTTTGTGCCATTTTTACTGTAATGTATACTGGAATAAAAAAGTATGCATAATCATTTCCAGTGGAAGCATTTTTGTAACTTTAATAATTGTAAAATAAAAAATTTGAGAACGGTCATTTGACCGGCGGTGGTAGGTTTAGTGTTAAGATTCTATAAAGTACAGACGAAGAGGTAATTCCTTAGAATTATAAACTAATGTTTCAGATTCAGAAGAACATGAAAAAGTTACTTAAAAATTAGCTGACTGAAAATGAAATAGTAGAAGCATAAGTAGTTACTATGAATAAATAAAATTCTAAAAAGTGAACACCACGTTTTTCCAACTTAAGAAAAACATGGAAAAGTTGGCTTAAAAGTCGAATTCAAAATTAACTGTACAAAAGAAACATAATAAAAGCTTTTATATTTTCTACAAATGAATAAAATTCTAAAATACAAAGTCTGTACCTTTTTATAACTTAAGAGGAAAATGGAAAAGTCAAATGAAAAATTAGCTGAACAAAAACATTAGCATAAATCATAAAACAAAAATTGTTGCGCTTGTCATAAATTAATAAAATCCTATAAAATATAGACCATACGTTTTTATAACTTAAGAGAAACATGGAAAAGCCGAATTAAAAATTAGCTGAACAAAAACACTAACATAAATCATAAAACCAAAATTGTTGCGCTTGTCATAAATTAATAAAATCCTATAAAATGTAAACGATACGTTTTTATAAATTGAAAAGAAGCATGCAAGTGTTGAATTGAATGTGTACGGAGCAGATTAGATAATAAAAGCTTTCTAACTTGCTGCAAATGTATACTATAAAATACAGTTTATATGTTCGGAATTGAGAACTAATCTGATCTGCTGTATATTGTATAATTCTGTTATATATTGTACAAGTTATTACTCTAGCGGGGAATTCAATAATAGTATCTTGGCGTATGCGAAACTACTTTCTTGACTACTGGGAACCTATAAAGCCAGCCAAATGGTTGAGCCATACTACTAGCGCGGAATATATGAACCAGAAGTTTCGTTCTCGAATCGCCGTATAGGCTAACGAGGAAAGCTACCCAAGTGTTACGCCGATTTTTAATGAGACGTTGGCAGATTGCAGTACTCATCGTGTTGAGAACTCTAGTACCTCCGTTTTTGGGTGCCAATGATTCCCAAGATGTTCAAAGTTAATACCGCATACGCTGTTGCACATTAAACGCGGTAAAAACGTCTCTAGCTTAGCCTCGATGCATTGCCTCTTATTTTCTCAACACTTTACTACTGTTTTTATCTACGCTGTTGTTCCTCTGTATTATCTGTCTGAGCAATTATATTAATTATTTTTGTTTACGAAAACATTTGCTGGAAGCGTCCTGCATGTTTGACCGCCATAATGTATTTCGAAGAAAATCATGAAGATGAAGGAAATTATATTAATTATGTGCATGTTGTTACTTAAGGGTACAAATTATACAATTTATTCTAAGATTTAGTAAGTATTTTTAAGTACTATCGAGTAATTTTTATTGTACTTTCATATTATTTCATAAAAGAGTATTTGATTCTTTTAAGGCGAACATGTTCGACAATCCTATGGCAGCCATTGCTAAATCCATTCAAGTTCCTTTGTATTATTATTTTTTACATATGTTTGAGCCTATATTTTTAATATTAATGCTGTTGCTATTATTGAATTTCCTCTTACTAGCCATTTAAACTAGCTGCTAGAAAATTCGATTTGGCCAACTCGATTGACCAGTTGAAACGATTATATTAATTATTTTGTTTACGAAAACGTTTGCTGGAAGCGTCCTGCATGTTTGACCGCCATAATGTATTTCGAAGAAAATCATGAAGATGAAGGAAATTATATTCATTTTGTGCATGTTGTTACTTAAGGGTACAAATTATACAATTTATTCTAAGATTTAGTAAGTATTTTTAAGTACTATCGAGTAATTTTTATTGTACTTTCATATTATTTCATAAAAGAGTATTTGATTCTTTTAAGGCGGACATGTTCGACAATCCTATGGCAGCCATTGCTAAATCCATTCAAGTTCCTTTGTATTATTATTTTTTACATATGTTTGAGCCTATATTTTTAATATTAATGCTGTTGCTATTATTGGATTTCCTCTTACTAGCCATTTAAACTAGCTGCTAGAAAATTCGATTTGGCCAACTCGATTGACCAGTTGAAACGATTATATTAATTATTTTGTTTACGAAAACGTTTGCTGGAAGCGTCCTGCATGTTTGACCGCCATAATGTATTTCGAAGAATATCGTGAAGATGAAAGAAATTATATTAATTTTGTGCATGTTGTTACTTAATGGTACAAATTATATAATTTATTTTAAGATTTAGTAAGTATTTTTAAGTATTATTGAGTAATTTTTATTGTACGTTCATATTATTTCATTCGGGTGTATTTGATTCTTTTAAGGCAGACATGTTTGATAATCCCATGGCAGCCATTGCTAAATTTATTCAAATTGCTTTGTATTATTATATTTTACATATGTT
This sequence comes from Sphecodes monilicornis, assembly GCA_913789915.3. Lineage (NCBI taxonomy): Eukaryota > Metazoa > Arthropoda > Insecta > Hymenoptera > Halictidae > Sphecodes > Sphecodes monilicornis. The sequence continues at coordinate 11,308,926 of OU565296.1, read as the reverse complement.
TGAGCCTATTTTTTTAATATTAATGCTGTTGCTGTTATTGAATATCATCTCACTAGCCATTTAAACTAGCTGCTGGAATATTCGATTTGGCCAGTCGTAGCAATACAAAAATGAACTGGGAGTGCTATCTCTATTGATATTGCTATGGTGTTTCACGGTCCGTAGCTCTTCTCTGTATTTTCCGATGAAGTACACTTCCCGTTTGGTTACGACTTTTGCTTCGTTGTAGAGTAGAGGATGTCGTGTCCTCTCGTCGCGTCGTTTGGCGTCCTGCAACAGCTGATTTCGTGTAACACCACCTGGTACATCGGCCATATTCCTTGTGTCGTGTAAGTACCATACTTCGCAGCGACAAGATACCTCTGACGTTCCTTCACGTTTTACCTCCTGGCGATTGTAATGGTTTCGTCGGAATTAAGGTTAAAATCCGAGGACTTCTTAATCCACTTTCGATAGCAACAGCGATTTATTTAATCGATTTAGGGGTAACACAAAATTTGATTGGTTTCTTTTGGAGTTGCTATTTTAAAGAATATTGTTGCCTTCCATTTTAATAAAGCACAGTGACTTAGAAAAGAATATGAACTTCTTCAAGATGGCCGATTTCTTAATCCACTACATTTATTCAAACTGGGAATAGTACATTCTGATTGGTATCTTTTGGAGTTGCTATTTTAAAGAACATTGTTACCTTCCATTTTAATAAAGCATAGTGACTTGGAAAAGAATATGAACTACTTCAAGATGACCGATTTCTTAATCCACTACATTTATTCAAACTGGGAATACTACATTCCGATTGGTATCTTTTGGAGTTGCTATTTTAAAGAATATTGTTGCCTTCCATTTTAATAAAGCACAGTGACTTGGAAAAGAATATGAACTTCTTCAAGATGGCCGATTTCTTAATCCACTACATTTATTCAAACTGGGAATAGTACATTCTGATTGGTATCTTTTGGAGTTGCTATTTTAAAGAACATTGTTACCTTCCATTTTAATAAAGCATAGTGACTTGGAAAAGAATATGAACTACTTCAAGATGACCGATTTCTTAATCCACTACATTTATTCAAACTGGGAATACTACATTCCGATTGGTATCTTTTGGAGTTGCTATTTTAAAGAATATTGTTGCCTTCCATTTTAATAAAGCACAGTGACTTGGAAAAGAATATGAACTACTTCAAGATGGCCGATTTCTTAATCCACTACATTTATTCAAACTGGGAATACTACATTCTGATTGGTATCTTTTGGAGTTGCTATTTTAAAGAATATTGTTGCCTTCTGTTTTAATAAAGCACAGTAACTTGGAAAAAAAATATGAACTACTTCAAGATGGCCGATTTCTTAATCCACTATATTTAGTAAATGTAAGAATACTAAAATCTATTTTTTTTTTGTTGAATTGCTATTTTAAAGTCTAATTTCTTTCTATTGAAGAATATAATAAATTGAAGAATAAAAATTTAATAGGGACATTAGCTCGTTCACATAATAATTATGAAGTTACTGAATAATTATGAATTGTAGAAAGAGTTTGACAAACGCAGTTGCAGTGCAAAAGCTTAACACACAATTGTTATTTTAAAGAATATTGTTGTGCTCCGTCTTTACTAAAGTACAATGAGACATAGAAAAGAATATTAACCATTACAAGATGGATATTTCTGATTGCTAATTCGTTAATTTTTCTTGCTATCATTTTGAATATTTTTAGAAATATATCGATTTCCTTTGAAGTTTCGTATAAATTACAAATGGGTAAAAATTAACTTAAACACCATCGTTTATACAGTTAAGAAAGATCACTTAGCTCAATCATGAAAAAAACTAATATTAAGACTGTTCCCATACATTGTCTGTTGAAACACTGTGTGCACAATGGTACGAACTAATTAAAAACTGCGTAAAAATATAAAATATTGAATGATTGCGACGATTTTATACCATCTTGTTCAATCTGGTCTCGTGTACAAGGTACACTTTTACGTCCTGACACTTCGCGCAGCCTCTTCTCTTAAATATTAAAGTACTAGAAGAAAGTAGTTTCACAGCAAGCGAATCATTTTTATAACCCTCTTTGCGAGCAGTCGTTTCGCAGTGTAATAGTATGGTGTGCATAAGGATAAAAACTGCTAAGAAAAAGTTAACCATAGAAAAATCAAGTTCGAGGAGTTAATTAAATCAAATTCCTTGTCTGATGTGTGATTAGTAGACTGCGACATTTTATGCAAAATAAAGATTTTGTGCATCGATTGCAAGAAACAGAAGTTACACAAACATTCATTTCTTCTCCTAATAATTTCAATAAGTTGCGAATAATACGCTAGATTTCTTAAAATTCGATATCGTCAATATTTGGTTTCACTTATTCATTCTCGTAATAAATACATCAAATCTGCAATGCAATAATGACACATTTGTTCAGCTATTAAATCAAATACAAAAATTCTTAACACTTAACGCTTTTTAACACATAGTTTGATTTGATAATAAAATAAAAGAAATACTAAAGTAACTTTCGGAAGTTGAATCCAAAGTTAACTGGCGAAAAACCATAAACCGCAGGAAAGTTTTGTAAAAACGACTGTTTTGTAATTGCCGGTACCATAAACTCATGCTAGCTGAAGTATTTAAACGCGTTCCCGACTTGACAAGTTTACTGCAGTCCGCCAAGTGATCATTAACACATTCGCTGGCAGCATTCTTCCCGCAGTAGTCTTCGCAGTTACAATATTTCAGTGAGCGCAATGCATCCTCAGTTTGAAATATTAAAAAACCGTAAAAAAGAAATTGTATTAACTTCTTGGATGTTGCGCTACGCGGTGCAGCTTTGAGCACAACCGCCTGTACAATTAATTAATTTTTTCTCGCGTGAAATTCGAAACGACATTTACAGTATAGGTAGAAGAAAATAGCTTAGAATGCATGGAGAACACCATTTTGTTGATGACATTCTTACAAATCAGCCGGAACTAATACAAGAAGATCATCGATGGACTGCGCATTTGATGCATTTGATAATAAAACATTTTAATAAACATGGATGAGTGAAAAACAAATTGTGAACACATATTAGAAGAATTTAAAAAGAAAGACATTTTCGTCGAACTTTTATTTTTTAATCTAGTCACCAGTCATATTAGAATTATAAACTATTCTGTTTGTAGAAGTAAACTTAAAGAAACATAAATGGTATCAAGATGGATTATGTTGAAAATAAGTAAATGAAACATGAAATAGAAGGAACATCGGATGAAGTTTAGTACTAGAACATACTGGAATATACTGGAAAATACTGGAATATACTGGAATATACTGGAATATCCTAGAATACACTAGAATATACTGGAATACAACAGAATATACAAGAATATACTAGAATATACCAGAATATACTAGAATACAACAGAATATACCAGAATATACTAGAATATACTAGAATATACTAGAATATACTAGAATATACTAGAATATACCAGAATATACTAGAATATACTGGAATATACTGGAATATACTAGAATATACCAGAATATACTAGAATATACTAGAATATACCAGAATATACTAGAATATACTAGAATATACTAGAATATACTAGAATATACTAGAATATACTAGAATATACTAGAATGTACTAGAATATACTAGAATATACTAGAATATACTAGAATATACTAGAATATACTAGAATATACTAGAATATACTAAAATATACTAGAATATACTGGAATATACTGGAATATACTAGAATATACCAGAATATACTAGAATATACTAGAATATACCAGAATATACTAGAATATACTAGAATATACTAGAATACACTAGAATACACTAGAATATACTAGAATATACTAGAATATACTAGAATATACTGGAATATACTGGAATATACTAGAATATACCAGAATATACTAGAATATACTAGAATATACCAGAATATACTAGAATATACTAGAATATACTAGAATATACTAGAATATACTAGAATATACTAGAATATACTAGAATATACTAGAATATACTAGAATATACTAGAATATACTAGAATATACTAGAATATACTAGAATATACTAGAATATACTAGAATGTACTAGAATATACTAGAATATACTAGAATATACTAGAATATACTAAAATATACTAGAATATACTGGAATATACTGGAATATACTAGAATATACCAGAATATACTAGAATATACTAGAATATACTAGAATATACTAGAATATACTAGAATATACTAGAATATACTAGAATATACTAGAATATAATAGAATATACTAGAATGTACTAGAATGTACTAGAATATACTAGAATATACTAGAATATACTAGAATATACTAAAATATACTAGAATATACTGGAATATACTGGAATATACTAGAATATACTAGAATATACTAGAATATACTAGAATATACTGGAATATATTAGAATATACGTTATGTTTCGTGTACATTATGTACAACATATTCAAATTATTAAGAGAAGAAATCAATTTTTATGTAACTCCCTCTCTTGTAACAGATGCAGACAATTTTTATTCTGCATCAAGATCCGCAGTCTCGATATCTGATACAATATTTTGATAGAAAATAAACAGGAGATTGTTCGATTCGTTTTATTGATCAATGCGCCGTGGTTATAAAGATTATATTTAAGTAACAATTGGATGAAAAAATACTTATTGGCAGCGATTACGTGTCGAACTGTCAAGCACTGCAGTAAAATGTTTCGAGCAGCGGCGGAACGAAATGCTCCCGTTATGTCACTGCTGTTTGTTCGATTGACAAGTCACGAGGTGGACGGTGCCAAAGTGAGTTAGTGAGAAGATGGCCTATAGCCAGGTAACATATATTTATCTGTCCGATTCCTAGAAACGACACTATTCGTGGCACTCCAGAATCTCACAACAATAAAGACAGAAAACTCTTCGTACAAGAGCACTGATAATATCTTAACAAAGAATTAAACGATCTTTTGTTTGATTGAAATATTGTCACTTATTAAATATTATAAGATTATTAATTACTTATAAGTAGACTGCGGATGTTTATGCATTTATGGTTTCTGAAAATTTCCAGAAAAATGCTGGAATATTATTAATTCTAGCTCTGCAAAAGCTACCGCCACTGAAAATAAGATCCCATTTGATTAAACTTTATCTCAAATTTGTCTACGAAAATTGAAAATTCCATAAACATCCGCAGTCTGTTTAAAAGATGTTATTACGTTCACTTTAAAAAATTCGCCACTGAAGAAGTTAATTGTACAGCTAATTTGAGTAGCTAACAATGTGACATGGAAAAAAAATTGAGACTAACAATGTCGCACCGCGATGTTCGCATTGTACTTGCATTATTATACGAACACAGGATTGTCTCTGCTTTTTATGTAGTAGAGTTAGCTTCTTTAGGATCACCGACACGCATGTGTACATTCAGTTTTCGATTTAATTAAAATTCTGAATAAATATAAAATAATAATAATAATATGGTTAAAGAACTGTTCGCTCCAGGATCATTCAGCAATAAGAACAAAGAACAAATAACTGATCTGACCAAATAAATTGATCAAATAACAAATTGAATCATTCTTTTTCGTGTTAGAAAATTCGTTTCTGAAAAAGGCTAATTGATTCGATGAGAAGACTAAATCACGTTCAAAATAAGTGCAACACTTGAGAAACTCTCTACGGGAGACCAATAATGGTGCACCGGGTTGTTCGCATTGTATCGGGGCATTATTATGTGAACACAGGATCAAACTGGGTCGTGTTTCATCCTATTTCCACAGGATTCCCGCACACCTGCGCTTCCACGTGTCGAGTATCGATGATTCTTCGGCCGAGATAGACGCCGACAATTTTTCGTCTTTGTTCGGCCCGCCGGACAGCCGTTCGCTTCCATGGACTTCTTCATGAAGAAGAATAGACGGAAATTTCGGGCGGAAATGCGCGACAAAGTCGAGAGGGAAAAAGTGAGGAAGAGAGAGAGAGGAGAACCGAAAGCTCGCTGCTCGCTGCCGCCGTCCGGTAAATGATCCGTGATTAATGGAGAAGAATGATATCAGCGCTTGTATCGCGAATGATGCTACTGATGGGTGAAAAATGAAACGGAAGGTGATGCCCGGTACGGGTGTAATTTTCTTTGAATAATCGGTGACGTATGGCGATTATAGTTGTTACTTTTATTAGATCGTTCCACCGGACAATTAATTCTACGGCGGCGACTGTCTCGGATTATATGCTTCAGTGCTTTATTATAATCTTGGGGAGAGTACGATTTCCGTGGCCCCTCATTTTGAGGTTATATTTGTGTCCTTGGGGTTATTTTAAGAAAAAATGTATATATTAGGTCGTCCCATAAGTTCGTGCCGTTTACTGTTTTACTATTTAAATTAATATTTGAAACGTACTTTCAAAGTCAACGAAAAAATATAACCACCTTCTCTACAACCTCTTCCCACTTTTTTGGTAAAGATATTATACCGTCACTATAAAATTTCTGTGGTTTTTCATTAAAATACTTTTCAATCCGCGGCACGAACTTATGGGACAATCTAATATAACATGGTGTCAAATTGACCTGGTTTAACCGGTAAAATAGATTTCCTGTTTTTTATAAATTTGCAAATATCCCGGTAACTATGCGAAATATGGCAAAATATAAAGAGACCTTTTTTGTAGAAAATGAAATTTTATTCGCATAATCTTTGCATTGTAGCTGTCATTCAGAATTTGAACTAGTGATGGAAAAATCATGTGAATAGAATGAGTTGTGGTTAGGTCGTGGAGGAGGCGGATCAAAACGAGGGGCCACGGAAATCGTACTCGTGCCATAATCTTTATTATTAGGATGTCCCAACAGTTTGTTTCGCAATATGCACGTTTCGTACAACTCGCAATGGCCACAACATTCAAACTAATTTATCTGTCTTACAACACATTTATTAAAACTAATTTACTAATTTACTTTATATGGTTTTCACATAGAACTGATTCTTGAATACTCTGATCATGAAAAACATCAAATCATGTTGCATATTTCACTTGTACATAAGCTTTATTACTATAGTGGGCCGATGGACCTTCCTGGTCGTTTAAGGGTTAGTATTGTTAAGTGACGCGAGCATACACAGAAAAACATGAGCTTCATCTTATTGTCTTCGTTTTTCCAAAATTTCCTCTTATTTACCCGTGCTATTTGCTTTTTTAAGAAACTAGTCTGAATTTGAATTGATTACATTAATCGAAAATGAAGCAAACTTTCTGGACAACCTTATACAGTGTGTTTCGTCTGAAACAGGACACCTAAATATCTCCTCTACCTCTGAAAACACAAAAAATGTTTCTAACGTAATCTAAATGGTTTCAAAAGACGCATCAGATGGAAGAATCGTTTTTTATAAATTGTAATTTTTTAATCGTTTTTTCAAGGTCACTCGTGTTTTTTTACATATATACACACATTTTTTGCTGTTGTATGTTATAGCAAACATTATTGTGCATTAATCCATGTTTAATAGCACGACCTTCAAATGACCGTGAACTCTAAAATTTGCTAATTAATGCAGAACTTACTTTCAGCGACATTTCAGATCTCAACGGTAACAGAAATTCGACCATGAACTTGAACTTGTTAATAATCACTATTAATCCTGCAATAAATGTTCGAAGTGATGTCCTTCCGTTGTGATACATTTCGCGAGGCGAAGAACCACGGATTGTACAGCTCTTTCGAAAACCCCATTGAGAAAAGTGTACGCGGTTTTCAACGTCTCTTCCATGGAGCTCTTGGTGAAGAGATAAATGGAAAGGATGAAATTGTTGTGAATGAAGAATCCGGAATATGCGTGTCACACTAATACCGGTTTCACGTCCAAGTTGCCTTATACTAACATGCGAGTTTTTATTAACTTTAACGATGATATCGTTCACATTTGCTTCACGAGTAACAGTCTTACGTCTCACACGAATGTTTCTGTCGACACTACAAGTCTCACAAAACGTTTTAACAATACTTGAGTATGCGGAACGTGATGGACAAGAACGTTCTGGAAATCTGTCTTTGTAAATTCGTATTGCTTCTCTTAAACACTCTCGTGCTTCACCGTAAATTAAAACCATTTGAGTTTTCTCCTGTTCTGAATAACGCATTATGGATCGCTTGTCGATACACTGAGACATCTAGCAGTGAGCAAACTCTTAAATACATATCTCTCTCACTCTCTATGTACACAGAGGAATGATACAATGTGTTTATTTACAAGTTCAAGTTCATGGTCGAATTTCTGTTACCGTTGAAATCTGAAATGTCGCTGAAAGTAAGTTCTGCATTAATTAGCAAATTTTAGAGTTCACGGTCATTTCAAGGTCATGCTATGAAACACGGATGAATGCACAATAATGTTTGCTATAACATGCAATAACAAAAAATGTGTGTATATACGTAAAAAAATACGAATTACCATGAAAAAACGATTAAAAAATTACTATTTATAAAAAACGATTCTTCCACCTGATTCGTCTGTTGAAACCATTTAGATTACGTTAGAAACATTTTTTGTATTTTCAGAGGTAGAGGAGATATTTAGGTGTCCTGTTTTACACGAAACACCCTGTATATTCTTATTCATACGTTCTTCGGTATGAACGTCCAGTCACGTTCCTATATCAAATACTGTAAAACATTCCATCTCTTTATGTTTACGTTGTAAGATGTATTTCACTAAAATGTAACTTTGTAGATGAAACATAATTTGTTAACTGAAAGTGCAAAGCAAAGATGAATGAAACACTGTCATAGGATCTTCCATGTACCAATTTTTTAGAAGTGTGTGATGGTTAATGGTTATGTTAATGATAGAACCTCAGTTATCTGAATTAATTTAATTAATGAAAAGGTTGATTTGAGACGATCCATAAACAGCACGATTTATTGTTCATGCCAAGAATCATTTGTTGAGATTTTATTTAAGACACGTAATAATAAATGTACAAGTTTAATACAAATGTAAGCCAGGAACAACGATATCACATAACCAAAAACCAATAAAAACAAAAACGAGATTATTATCTGTTCTGTTCTAACTGTATTCATGAAAAACACTCTTCGATACATTGATTCAACCATTTATAGCATCATTCTAATATTGTGATCAAATAATTGTTCTATTATCAGAACACCAATAACTCCCCGATTGGTTTGGGGATAACCTACTGCACGCACTATTTTCATTTTAACTACTTTAATATTTTGTCTTTCGAAAACCTATTCGTAAACTGATGAATTACTATGCTACATTGAAAAGAAGTATCAAGCCTCAAGTATTCATGATTTCAGCAGTTTCGTAACTTTTCAACGCCCGGTATATTTAACACTTCGATTTATTGTAATATTTATGCAAGTTTTAAATATATTAAAACTCTTTGTCGCTCAAGCACTTGTGTTATCGACTATAATATAAAAATGAAACACAGAACCATGATTTATAAAACAATGGAACGCGACATCTTCAATATTATCACTGGACTGTGGAGTTTATGCGTTTCGTACAATTAATGCAGACAATTAGTCTGCGGATCGTTATGCAAAATAAAAATTGTTTGCATCAATTGTACGAAACAGCAGAATTGTGGTAATTTGACCGAGGATTTTTATACTAAATAATTATTTTGCGCATTAATTATTATAGGAGTACAGTGTAGGGATTAAGTGGAGATTTGTTCTTCTCATTAATCAATTTATCACATTGGAAGTAATATATAGTTATTATTAAATTTCTTTCAAACTACATATTTGTTCACCTACTCATTTTTGTTACAAAGCCACAAAATACACAGTTTATTTCCGAACATGTTAAATTGATTAAAACTAGATTTACGGAGCCCGTCAAAATGAAAACCAGAAATAAAACAATTGAGAACACGATACTAAATTTTCTAATACCCGTAGTAATTTCATTCACACTTTTAATACATTACCTACTGGTAAGTATTTAAATTATTTTTAAAAGTCCATGTTTCACAGCTAAAGATGTCCGAATAAGTTTGTCTATAGTAACAAGGTTTATCATGTACTACGATGTCACATCCATTAACACTAGATTTACGGGGCCCGTCAAAATGACGAATTCAAAAATTTTTAATTTACGAGTATTAAGAGTGTAAGGAGGCATTCGTGAGGAATTATTAAATAGATATATTTTTTTCTGTACATATTAAAATAAAAATCGCTGAAGATCTAAGTAAATACAATTTTATTATTTTTATAAAGCAATGTAAAATAATCAATTTTAGTGCTCCGTAAACCTAGTGTTAATGAAAAGAATTTCCATTTAACTCCTACACTATACTCGTATCATTAATGCACAAAATAATTATTGAGTATAAAGATCCTCAGTCAAATTACCACAAAACTGCAGACATCATAAGCGGTCGACCACATCTAACGGTGAAACTAAATTGATATAGTCCAACCACCGAATACGATAAACGAATCCAATTAAATCTAATGAATGTTTACCTATAGGTTCCACAGGTGCGGTGGTTCTCGGATAGTTGCACAGTTTGCGCCGTCGGACTGTCCACCCGCGTCACAAAAATCTTTATGGTCCTGCACGATTTCCACGAAACTCGTCACCACAGTTGTCTCCAGCACTCAACAGTATCGCGTAAATGTCCTCCATAAGTTTCAATCGATATCAAACTCAAAACAAAAGAAAAAAGAGAAACAGGCCACGCTCTGTACGAGCAGTCACACCACGATCGAATAAAATTCCCGATAAAATCATTTCACCGACTCTTATTATTGGTAATTAATTCCGCAGACAACCGATAGATACTAACTTAACCGTGGGATCCTCCGCCGTTCGTCCGCGGTTTTTCCATCGAATTTCCTCCCGGAAGCTCATCGCTCACCCCATTCCCTCGTTCCGTCATCGCCGAAAAACATCGAACCTCACTTAACACGAAGCAGTTCCGATAAAATCCTCTGGCACGAGGGGTGTTCGCCACGCAGACTTGTCCCCCGACAGACGTGGATGTACCAAAAACTTGTAACAACTAAAGTTACACTTTTTCCGATCCGTCAAGCACTCTACGCACGTTCAACGATCGCCGAATACAGAGTACTCATCAAACTTCCCATTAATCAGCTTGAAAGTCACTCTGCTCGAATCTTGGAGGGTAGCTTCCGCCGTTTAAAAAGAGCTTTGTCTCCGCAAAGTTTCCTCGATTCTCTGGACCGTGGTAGCACAGGATAGCATAGTAACGTCCTCGGTGGTCCCCTGGAGAGGACCTATCCCCTAGCAATCAGAGGCCACGAAAGATCTCGTGAATCCCGGTAAACACGACGGCGATTCAGGTGCGGCGAGCGTAGCGACCGCGATTAAAGTCCATCAGCCTGGAGTACTGCCGACAGTACTCGGAAGTTCGCCTATTCTCTGCGGACGCCTAAACTGTGCCACGTATCCCGGACCGCCCCTCGCCACCCTCTGTGGGAGCACTTCGTCGAAATCTTCGGGAAGCCAGAGTTGATTGGTCGAGGGATCAGGGATCGTCGGAGCACGGCTATCAATCAGCTGGCTGGATGAATTGAGGAGCGGGAGGGGATGGAGGGCAACGATCAACGGATTTCAGGATGATCGCCGCCAGGAGCCACGTGCCGCCTAACGACACGGTGTGTAGAGAGACTTGTGTTGCGGATCGATTCGATGAGAAGGGAAGCGCGCCCCCCGGTTGTCCAAAGAGGTCGCGAACCGTGGATAAGAACCGAGGAGAACCGAGTTTTGTAATCCTGACTGATCGAAGAGATCCGATCCGCCGAGGGTTTTTTTTCTTTATTTTTGTTTACATCGCGAAGGGAAAGGTGAGATCGTGATCGCGCGGAGCTGACACGGGCCTCCCTTGTCGTCGTGCGAACCGCTTGCGAGGCCGCAGTGAACTGTGGTCAGAACTCGTAGCTTTCCCGCTTTCCGCCACCCTCGACCGCCCTGGCGGCAGCACCGGGGGCGTCTGCACCTTGGCGTCCCCTGCGCGGACGCCACCCATCAACGCCCACCCGAAAAAGACGGTGGTACTGGCCTAGCTTTTGTCGGCGGGCTGCTGCGCTTTCCTACCGTCGCACAATGGTCTCAATCGCAGAGTTAGCTGTTCAGAATTATTTTTACATTATTTCAACCGCATTATACAGTGTGGGACAATAACTACTAGCACCTCAGACATCTTCGAAACTGTAAGTTTCACAGAAATGTTTGCTGAAATAAAATTGCTCAGCACGAAGGGAGCCATCCGGTGGCGATAATACTCTTTTTGCAGGTGGAGGTACTTCGGACATATGAAAGTCACCTCTATTTTTTTAAATGGATCGGTATGTTTTTGCTTCCGTATAATGATAGAGGATCTTAAAACGAGTTCAACGACCTATTACATAAGGTCATTGAAGGTCATAGTTCACTTTTACGAACACTTAAACTACCGGTTTGCCTAAGTTTATCACACACATTTTTAAATGTTTGACGCGAAGGCTGAGACCGACGTGGATATCGTTCAGCATACAAGTTTTTCGCCCTTAAAGAATTTTATTGGCATTCGCCATAAATAAGAAGCATATCGACTTGATCTTCAAACGGATACATCGTGCCGGATTGACCGATTTATCGATACTAATCTTGTCATGTTTATCTTATCCTGCAAATTTATTAAAATGTCCTTCAAGCAGTGTTTATTCTCAGTGAAGTAAACGATAAGCATTACGCCTTCCTCTACTGTTTACAATACGTATGTTTCATTTACTACCAAAACCGTAAGTATTATCGCCTTTTTCTCTACTTTCTATGACCTTCAATGACCTTATGTAATAGGTCGTTGAACTCGTTTTAAGATCCTCTATCATGATACGGAAGCAAAAACATACCGATCCATTTAAAAAAATGGAGGTGACCTTCAAATGTCCGAAGTACCTCCATCTGCAAAAAAAACTATTATCGCCACCGGATGGCCCCCTTCGTACTGTGCACTTTTATTTCAGCAAATATTTCTGTGAAACTTATAGTTTCTAAGATATCTGAGGTGCTAATAGTTATTGCCCCACCCTGTATACAGTGAACCACCATGATATTCGAACGATTTCAAATGAAATGTTCGAGGCTTCAAAAAAATGTACTTACATTACGAATTCCGTAATGATTTTATTCCAGTAGTAACATGTAAGTGTCGTGATTTTACATGTAAACTTTGAAGACGATACACTAATGTCAACAATAGTTATCAAATATCTCTTGGGAACATCGACGATACGAAGGCCACAGAAGTATTCGAACGACGTAGATCTTCTACATAAACATTGCATCTGTAGGATTGTGAACATTAATGGGATCAGTTGATGTAGCACATTATCTGTGATCAGTAGACAGCGGACTTTATGCATTTATGACAAAATTGAGTTGATGTAATTTAAAACGGTAAATCATTAGAAGAATGTAAAAATGCTGTTGTATTATTTTTAGTCTAGTAAAAATATTAAACAAAAAATAACTTCCAACTTCGTTGCAGTTTGTTGCAATTCAAGTAGACAATTTTTATTTTGTCATAATATATTATCTTAATATTTTATCATAAACATCCGCTGTCTAGTGATCAGCACTGTGACTATTGGCAAAGTTATAAAACGTATACTAACAATGTGCAGAAAAATAACGAAAACGAGCGTCTCTGAAAATTAATACTTTAATGGCATAATAAAAATCATATTGTAAATATGATATAAAAGTCATATGGTAATTCAAAAGTCAAATTTATTTGGATCCGAGCACACATTGGCTTAACAGGAAACGATTAGGCTGATTTGTTAGCAAAAGAAGCTACAGAATCAGGAGCGCTATCGAATGTTAAAATACCGTTTACCGATTTTTTAAGCGATATGATATATAGTGAGAATTAAAAAATCAAAGTGACCTTCATTTTTTATTTAAAAAAAATACCTTTAATTTTTCATATTTCTAAGTTTTTAGAAGAATAAGTACTGATTCATTTTTGTTGGACACGTTTTTTTTGTCAGAGCACCGGAAATGCTTGAACAATTGCGATAACATGCGAATAATGAATGATATTTAAAATATTATTTAAACGACTGGTGATATTTGAAATCTGTCTTCGCAGGTTTATTCCTTATAAAGAGACACACAATGTTGCTATTTACACCTTTCCTTTATCTATATTAGTTTCCAAGATATTCGTGAAAAATATATTTTACTCTCAACTTTCAAGTTTTGATCTTAGCTGTTCAGGTTTTGAAATAAAAAGAATAATTATTAATTCTTGGTCCAATTTTAAAAAAGTTATTAGTTTTTAAAGGGTGTGCCAATACTTTGTTTTAGGCGCTGTAGGTCCTTATCACTGCAGCTGCAATAAAGAAGTAGTATACCAAACGTTTGATCAGACAGTAAAGATGGCCGACCTGAACGACGTCAACGGAACATTAACTACACGAACATCCGATTAATTAACCAATTTGTACTTCATTCCAGAAAAAGACTGGAATACAATAATGTCTGGAGTTGCCATTTACGACTCCGGGCAACCATTTTGCAGGAGGGTCTGTCCGTGCGACGGATTTTTATTGGTATCGAGTGCGTGTTGCGTTTCTTTTTATGGAAGGCCTCTGGGATTCCGGGGATTGTTTGGGGATTACTCAAATCTTCATCTGCTTTGGTCAGTATTTTTTCGACGAGCTCCCCAGTAAGCGAACAACTTCTTCTTTCTGATTTCGGTAAGATAAAAGGGGAAATCTTTCGGATGATGCTGTAATTTGTGACACGCTGATGTTACTTATGTCTTCTGGCCTGTCTTCAGCATTCCGTTCCAGTTTATTCCTGAAGAAATACACGGGTTTCCTCTTCTGGGCTGATTGATGGAGAAAGGCTCCTTACCGTTCAGTATATTTCAATTTATTTGTTGTACAGCGGGGAACAATGGTCTAAGATCAAAAGGTATAGAGATCAAAGGAATTTCTTGACACAGGATGATTGTTAAGAGGGAGACCTTTATTGATAGTTGATGATTTGATCATATGTTTACTGGAGATATTGTATGGAAATATAATATTTATTATGTGGATTATTACAATTTCTTTGCGAAACGTATTGCTTTTAATATTGTACTGCTTAAAAGTTATTTTTGAATTTTCCATAAATGTTAGTGAAGAATGAGACAATCTACATTATAAAATTATTAGGAAAATAATAATACACTTAACAAGAATTTAAATTATTGATTGTTTAAAAAGATAAAAGCTGATTACAACAATAAAATAAAACTGACAGTGAGTAATATAATTTTCTCGATTAAATTGCAATTTAATACAAAGCTTCTCTTTGAATTTGTTAAAGTTCGTAGTACAACAAATAAGATTTTATTTGAATTCTTTTATTTGAATCTATTAAATTAATCCATAAAGAAGACAAAACTTATGATAATATAATTGAATGTAAAATAATGTACGATAATATTACTATTAAATTCTTATATTCCTCATCGTTCTCCATTTATATCACGAAGACATTACTAAATGGTATTATACTTAACGTTAAGAGTTAATGTTCAGTGACATTCGAGTTACAAACATATTAATGGAAGAACGTTGAACTTGAAATGAAAATTTAATGTTGCGTAATATTTATGTTACAAAAATGTTAATGAAGAGCATTGTATCTGGCATTAAGATTTAATATTAGTAGCATGTATGTTACAGAAATGTTAATCAAGTTAATTTATTTTAAATTATTGAATGTTACAGTTGACATTAAGATTTCCGAATCGTTGGAAGATTTTACGACCCCCTTGCATGAATAATCCAGTTTACAAGAAATTCAATAGTATTATGAAAACTATGTTGCATTCGCAAGGGAGGAAGACAAATTCACCGGAGTTTCACCTTACGGAGGTGAATATTACGCGGCTCCTATGTACTTGATCCGTATCCCGGGAAATAAGTTCGCCAGGAAAGTTTCCATAAATTTTCGGAATGGTTCGATTCAAAACGGCTTTTTATCAGGTTCCCTGTGAAATATGTAGATCGGCGCTGCGTAGAAACGTTTATCACTAGTTTCGCAATTGTGCCTGGAACATTTTTCATCGGTCAATTCAACGGAGTTAACATAAAATTTATAACCTTTTCTGCATTGCGAAAAATGTTTTACACTTTGTAATCTATTGCCATACAGATTACATGCATGTATAAATTGTTAACAATTTTTTTTTTTTGTGAAAAACATCAATCTTTTGCAGAATCTTGTAATTTAAGTTTTTTTAGAAAAGTCTCTCTGTAAAATGTTAAGTAAAAATTGATATTTTCGAAGTTATTCAGTATTGAAGCCTACGTTGCTTGGTATTTTGAACTGTAACTTTAAAGGCATTAAAAATAAATCAATTTAGTACCAAACAAAATTCCACATTAGTGTAAACTATATCCTGTTTCGAACTGTAACTTCAAACTTTAGAGGCGTTAAAAATAAATCAATGTAGTATCAAACTAAATTACACGTCAGTGATGCCAGAAACAACCAGAACTGGTTGTTTTTTTCCTCTCCTACTTTTCCCCTTCCACTATCCCATTCCACCACCTGAGCACACTCCAACGCCCCCCTACTAACACCGTAGACTGGTCACGTGACGTGCCGCGCAACGTATCACATATTACTCTGATCATCAGAGAGGTGGTAAACTGTATTCCTCTTGATTTAACCGATCTGGCATCACTGTTCCACATTTGTATAAAGTATATCCTATTTACATTGATTCAGGCAAAAATTCTGTTACGCCAAATTTATTTGTCTTACATTACGTCTTCTTAAACATTCGTGGATGAACAACGATTCGGTTAAAAGGATACTCAGTTAACTTTAAAAAATGTTGTCTTGCCTAAAGGGATCTGCAGTCTATCTATTACTACTGACAGTTTTATTAAAAAGTCCTGATTTAAAAGACTATTAACTTGTCACAAGTAGGTAAATTGTTAAGAAACATTTAAGAGCCACATATATTCTAAAAAGTTGTATTAATTCTGAACTTGTAAGTAGCAAAATTATGGAGAAGAAAGAAGATGTATGACTAACCATCTACAATACCAGGAGCGTCCTTCTCTTCTTTAAATCCATATTCAATTACATGTTAATTCTGCTATAATCAATTACAAACCATTGCTAATGACTTCGCAAATAATGCGACCACGTTAAAATAAACTGTCTTCCTGCCTGCTTTGGAGCTGTAAATTTTTATTTACTCTCACTTCTTTAGAATCAGGATGTTGAAAATCTAGAGCCCAGCAATAAAGGAAATTTAGTACTTAACATAGCAATAAATTCAATCTGAAAGCAGAACGTCAGAAAGAGCCTACCAGTAAAGAAAATTTATCACTCAGTACAGCAATAAATTAAATTTGATAACGTGGCAACATGGCGTTAGAAAACCCCTACTAAAAACGCTAAACTCTTCCTGCTTGCTCCGAAAGCAGTGTTTTTGGAGCAGTAAATTAAAGAATCAGGATGTTAAAAATCTGGAGCGTACCAATAAAGGAAACGTAGAATTTAGCATAGTAATAAATTAAATTTGACAACGAAGTTAAAAAGAACCCACCAAAAACGCTAAGATCTCCCTGCTTGATCCGAAAGCAGTATTTTTGGAGCAATAAATTAAAGAATCAGGATGTTAAAAATCCACAGTCTACCAATAAAGAAAATGTAGCATTTAGCACAACAATAAATTAAATTTCAAATCTATGTTAAAAAGAGCCCACCAGAAACGCTAAGATCTTCCTGCTTGCTCCGAAAGCAGTATTTTTGGAGCAATAAATTAAAGAATCAGGATGTTAAAAATCCACAGCCTACCAATAAAGAAAATGTAGCATTTAGCACAGCAATAAATTAAATTTCAA
The DNA here is from genome assembly GCA_913789915.3 of Sphecodes monilicornis. NCBI lineage: Eukaryota > Metazoa > Arthropoda > Insecta > Hymenoptera > Halictidae > Sphecodes > Sphecodes monilicornis. Next base: position 11,290,979 of record OU565296.1, on the reverse strand, counting down.
ATCTATGTTAAAAAGAGCCTACCAGAAACGCTAAGATCTTCCTGCTTGCTCCGAAAGCAGTATTTTTGGAGCAATAAATTAAAGAATCAGGATGTTAAAAATCCACAGTCTACCAATAAAGAAAATGTAGCATTTAGCACAGCAATAAATTGAATTTCAAATCTATGTTAAAAAGAGCCCACCAGAAACGCTAAGATCTTCCTGCTTGCTCCGAAAGCAGTATTTTTGGAGCAATAAATTAAAGAATCAGGATGTTAAAAATCCACAGCCTACCAATAAAGAAAATGTAGCATTTAGCACAGGAATAAATTGAATTTCAAATCTATGTTAAAAAGAGCCCACCAGAAACGCTAAGATCTTCCTGCTTGCTCCGAAAGCAGTATTTTTGGAGCAGTAAATTAAAGAATTAGGATTTTAAAAATCCAGGACTTACCAACATAAGAAATTTAGTCTTCGGTGCAGCAATAAATTATATTTACCACAGTAAAAAAAGCACGTCAATGAAGAAAATGTAGTACTTTTTCGTTTGGTCACTGGACCAGATTCAATTCGAAGATTCATCAAAAAAAAAGTGGATCCCCGAAGGCTCTCATAATCGAGCTCGCATAATCGGCGTACAGCTTATAACATCTAATTCGTCGAATCCTCGTAATTTCTCCATCGAAGGATTGAATGGAGGCTCGTTAAACTTCGGGAAAAGCTCAATACAAAATGGAACCGCGCGTGCACGCGAGGATACAGACGTATGCCAAGTCATTTATCAATCTGTACCGGCTTGCCGGTGTTTGGACAGAGTGAGGTGAATTTATCGGAGCCTGGACATCGATTTCCTTCGACCATCGAGCTGATGTTTCAATCGACACGCTGCGCCCGCGCCAATCCTCGCAGGACAAAGAGAGGATTCGCACTATCCCGATCAAAATCTTGATTACGGAACCGTCGTCGTTGGAAGAAAAAACGAAACGACATTATTAACCAGTTAACTGTGTAGCTCGACTTTATATGTGGCTGTTAAAAATGTTTGAAAACTGTATTTATCACATTGACGTCTCGTACATTTCTTCGTTTCGTTTCTTTACTTCGTCTTTGACACGAAAAATTCTAAAATGTCGACAAATGAATAATGTGTTTTAATTTTCGCTACAATTTTAACAAAAATAGCAAGCAATTAATTTTATTCCATGACGAGTATACTCGACAAAAACAGCTAACTGGTTAATAGCGCTGATAGCAATCTCCTGTTTATCTATAAATGTTTACGTCAAACTATTCATTACATCAAACGAGTACTATTAACCCTATAGCGGCTGAAAAGTGTGTGAGAGGAGGAAAAAGGAGAAGGAAGCGTTTCGTCCTAGGCCCGCTAGAGGACTCATCAGTAAAGCTATCTAGCGGACCCGTGCCTAGACGCGGGATGTCGTAAGGTCAGTTTAGGACGGTATATACAGGGTGTCCCGTAATTGGTGGTACAAGCGAGTAGGGGGTGATTCTACGTGAGAAACTAAGTCTAAAATATGGAATAAATTTTTTTCATTTGACGATTCAATTCCGAGAAAATTGAGGTTGAAAATGCAGGAAATACGCGTGCTGGTAGATAGGAATCGTCTGGTGCATGTGATCATGATCAACCAATTCTACTTGCTGCATATACTAAAGCACGGGAACCCGACGGATTTTTGAACACGATTATCTCGCTAACGAGGCGTCAAATGAAAAAAATTTATTCCTTATTTTCGACTTATTTTCTCACGTAGACTCACACCCAGCTCACTTGTACCACCAATTACGGGACACCCTATATACAAACAGAGGAAGATTCAGGTAGTAGCGGGAAAGGTGTTGTCGTAATGTCCCTCTGTTGACGAGCATAGGAAGTAGCCGCCACAACCCCTTGGCATACCCGCTAACTCCCGATTGCTCGGGCCATAATAAACAAGAAGGTCGGTCACGCGTCGAGCCATTTAGCTGTTTAGCCGTGTGCTCGAGCATGCGCAAAATGTATTCGTCTTATGACATGTATATTTCTGTGCAACGAAAGGAATTGTGAAATAATAAACAAGTTTGGGCACAACTAATACTTTTAAGATGTCTGGGAAGTAATTATGATCAATTCACCAGTGAACAAAAATGATTTATAATTTTAAAGTGGATAATGTATCAGTAACAATTTGTAAATTAATACTTAATTTAAATTAATAATGTTTTGAGAAAACTCGTAGAAAATTAGTAATCTTCGTGTTAGTGTTGTTTACGTTTGTCACGAACGAAGTATCACGAGCCAGGCTCGTGTTGTTCACGTTTGGTCCGAACGAAGTCGGGCTCGTCCTTATTGTTTTTGGCCCAAACTTACCACGAGTCTCACTCGTTATTGTAAGCCAGGCGATCACTATCTCCATACACAATTAAAAATTTAAGAATGAATGAGCTGTGTTTAATTCCTCAAGTTTTACAGTGCTTTGATCTACTGATGGATGTAAAGAAATGAGCAATCAATTTTAAAAAGATGAATTAATTGAAGATTTTTTAATTCGGTGAATGGGTCAGATGATTTTCATGTTGTAACGGATTTAAGAACAAATAAACACGATGGAATTTGTGAAAGGGTGATTTGAGTATTAGTTTCTATTAAATCCAGTTGCTGACATTCATTTTCAGTTGCTGAAAATAGTGTAAACCGCTAATACATAGCATATAATCAATATGCCCATCAGTTGTAATCATTAGAATGCGGATGTTGATGCAAATTGCCATTTAAACGCGTTAGCTGTCGTGCCTCCTGCCGTCACTATGTGAAAATGAAGATTTAATGGCGCTTTAGGTTCTAACTGCCCTTTTATATACACACAAAAATGCTCGTATTTATTTTATGAAATTAGTTTGCAGCTTTGGGATCTAAAAAATGGAGAATATCATCTGTCAGAGAAAAAATACCAGCGTTGTACCATTTAAAAAGGTATGTCCATCGAGAAAACTTAAACAAATCAATTTTATTTATTGTGTTTTTTAAATATTTATATTTATCGTATTTTCTGATAATATATAATTACTTGAAAATGTTTTCCTACTTATTTCCGACATATTACAATTATTAAGAAAAGAAATACATTTGTACCTTGAAATTAATGCTGACAATTTTTACTTTGCATAACAATCCACAGTCTAGTGATGGGTATAACTCTTGGAATTAGAACATGTGTAACATTCCATCTGCAACCAGGTTTATCCACGTTACAACTTAATAATAATTTGATCGCCCACTGTGAATAACAACGAATTAATTCACAGGATACAATTTAGATGACTAATACGACTTTGATATTTCTTTCCTCTATTGTGAATGAGATATTCTTTAAATCAGAAAAATTTAGAAAAAATCATTGAATTGTAGAAGATTTACTTTGGTTAAAGATCAGCAGTCTAGTGATGGGTATAACTAAATTCTTGGAATTAGAACATGTATAACACCCACTGTGAGTAGTAAGGAATTAATTGATGGGGTACGATTTAGAGACAACCAATACGACTTCGACAACTTTTCTCTGCTGGTAACGTAATATTTTTTTAAAATTTAGAGAAAGAACATGGAGTTGCAGCAGGCTTACTTCGCATAAAGATCCGTATTCTAGTGATGGGTATAACTAAATTCTTAAAATTAGAACATGTATAACACCCACTGTGAGCAGTAAAGAATTAATTGATCAGGTACGATTTAGAGACAACCAATACGACTTCGACAACATTTCTCTGCTGCTAACGAATTATTTTTTAAAATTTAGAGAAAGAACATGGAGTTGCAGAAGGTTTACTTCGCATAAAGATCCGTATTCTAGTGATGGGTATAACTAAATTCTTGGAATTGGAACATGTACGATTTAGATGACCAATACGACTTTGGCATCTTTTCTCTGCAGTCAACGAGGTGTTCTCTAAATCAGAAAAATTTAAAGAAAGTCATTGGTTTGTAGAAGATTCGCGGAAGACGGAAAATCGCTGCACAAAGCGGGGATTACCGATGCTTATGGAACAATCAAGTTTATTGTCGCCGAGGCGCAAAATTCAAGGGGCAAATTGTCAACTATCTCACTAATTGAACAATCTCACGCATTCTCGATGGACAGATCACCCACCCACTAAGGAATCTCTTTGTTTCCGGAATCGGGCGAGTCTCGTCAACCTCGGCAAAAAGAACTAAGTGGATTATATTCCATTGGACAGGAAGAAGAGGGAAAGACGGCGAAGGGTGAACCGAAAACCACTCAGAAATTGGGTCGCTGGTGTGAACGATGGACCATCATTAAAACGACAGTAATTACGAGAACCTCCAGTGCCACTCCGAATTAGGAAACAGCATTCAAGAAGTGGACGGCTGATTGGCGAGCGCAGAAACATTGACTGCTTCATTAAAGGGTGCCGCAGTAATTGATTATTACTCGAACATCTCCAGAAGTAACCAAGTGATCGGTGATCAATGAATTCATTGGAAATAAACTATTTTTCTAATCCACAGTTTTTTTATCCATAGCTTGCGACCATTGTCGTAGCAGCATTTAAGCATTCACAGTTGATTATCAAATTATTATTAGAGTCACAGTAAGAAAAATGTATTTATTGTCCATAAGATGGGTAATTTCACCTACAATGTTGTTAAATGCACTTTTGCAAACAGCAGTACTTCATAAATAAATAATAAGAATTCTATATAACAAGACTTTTATTTAAAAATTGATTGTTTCAATGTAAACTTGTCAATTTCTTACAGGTGACTAATAACTTGATAATTCACTGTGTACCGAATGTTAACATAATAAATGTCTTTTTGCGATTAAAATAAACATTCTTTTCTTCTATGCTCTAGATTTTATAACATCAAAAACATATTTTGACTATATCGTCATATTTGAAATTGTTTTATGGAAGAGTTGCTATGTAAGTCTGTTTAAGATGCAATCATTTCTTTGAAACATATGATGAAATATAAACTTTATTATACTTAAACTTGATGTATAATTGAATTAAATATATATTTCTCTAATATTTTCAAACTTGCGACCCTAAAAATTATTTTCAAACTAGTCGTTTATTCATAGCTGCAATAACGTATAATTTATTGTATGTACTTTTAAAAATGACTTTTAGAATGTTCTTTTAAATATTATTCTTTTTTGCCTTCTTTTAAAAGTGATTATTTCTGTTGTCTTTTAAGAATAATTTTTAGAATGATTTCAAAATTAATTTTAGTATGTTCTTTGAAAAATTATTTATGATCTACATCAAAATTGGACGATCAAACATGATGTTGAATGAATTAGTGCTCATTTGTTAGAATAAAAAATGAGTAGACACAGTGTATTAATATAAATATGTTTATTCATAGCTGCTATAACGTAATTGAATGTATATTCTTTTAAAAATGGCTTTGAGAATGTTCTTTAAAAAATTATTCTTTTCTGTTGTCTTTTTAAAGTGATTATTCCTGTTGTCTTTTAAAAATGATTTCTAATATGTTCTTTTAAAACATTTTTGTTTCTGTCGTCTTTTAAAAATGATTATTTCTGTTGTCTTTTAAAAATTATTTTTAGTATTATATAAAAATTAATTTTAGTACGTTCTTTGTAAAATTATTTATGATCTACATCAAAATTGGACGATCAAACATAATGTTGAATGAATTAGTGCTCATTTGTTAGAATAAAAAATGGGTAGACACAGTGTATTAATATAAATATGTTTATTCATAGCTGCTATAACATAATTGAATGTATATTCTTTTAAAAATGGCTTTGAGAATGTTCTTTAAAAAATTATTCTTTTCTGTTGTCTTTTTAAAGTGATTATTCCTGTTGTCTTTTAAAAATGATTTCTAATATGTTCTTTTAAAACATTTTTGTTTCTGTCGTCTTTTAAAAATGATTATTTCTGTTGTCTTTTAAAAATTATTTTTAGTATTATATAAAAATTAATTTTAGTACGTTCTTTGTAAAATTATTTATGATCTACATCAAAATTGGACGATCAAACATGTTGTTGAATGATTTAGTGCTCAATTGTTAGAATGAAAAATGAGTAGACACAGTGTATTAATATAAATATGTTTATTCATAGCTGCTATAACGTAATTGAATGTATATTCTTTTAAAAATGGCTTTGAGAATGTTCTTTAAAAAATTATTCTTTTCTGTTGTCTTTTAAAAATTATTTTTAGTATTATATAAAAATTAATTTTAGTACGTTCTTTGTAAAATTATTTATGATCTACATCAAAATTGGACGATCAAACATGTTGTTGAATGATTTAGTGCTCAATTGTTAGAATGAAAAATGAGTAGACACAGTGTATTAGTATAAATATGTTTATTCATAGCAGCTATAACAGTGTACTAGTATCATCAATATTAACAAACGTCATGCTGGAGAACGTAAGCTCTGAATAAAAGCATTTCGTCACGTGAAAACTTTATTACAAATCTGAAAAAGATGAATACATTTGATCAAACAGGTATGCCTACACCTCCGCGAATTGCACGATGGGAAGCTAATGAAATCCACTAACAAGATACAAAAAAAATGGAACTGTATCTGTACCTAATGGAATACTAGAGGCTTTCGTTCAACTGACGGAAAGAATGCGTTTACAGGTACATGTATACATCGGTAAGTAATTTAACAATAAATACGTATACAAATGTAAATTGGTGTTAACATGGAAAGTCAAAGAGTAATAAGGTATTACATGCTACTCTTTTGTTTGTTATGCAGTTTATTAGTTGTTCCTGAATTCCATTAATACCATAGAATAAACTCTATTTACAGAAAATCTTACATGGTAAAATAACAGGTAGGAATCACAGTAGTTCCATTCACAAAAAAAAAGAGAAAAATGAAATTTGAGAATTCCCTAGTGTAATTAAATTTTAATTTGTAACTTGCCTAAATTTCATTGAATACGCACTCTTACTAAATATAATCGGAGAGTAATTAAGAGCATAATACTCGAAAAGCTCACTCAGCTACAGAATCGGTAATAGTGATCAAATATATACCTTGCCAATCGTAAATCTAATAAAGCACCATACATACCAAATAAAATCGTGGTATTATTCTCGCGTTAATCATAATTTATATATATACAATTTCTTATCAAAATTTTAATCAGTATTTTACACTTAATCCCCAGAAACTCCGATTCAATGTCTGCGAAACAAGAAGAACACTTACAATACACTTCGTCTCTAGGAAAGAAAAAAGAACTTTGATCTTCGTGTGGAACAATAGTAAATATCAAAATAAACTTTTTTCACCGAGGAATGTATGAACAATAAAAACACACACACACACACACACACTCATAATTCCTCAAAGAGACGTACTCATAAATAATACTAGAATTTTTCAGGAAACATCGTAAGTAATCAACGAAGTCTTCAAATCAGACGGTATAATTACATCTCTCGTTTGTCGATACATTTCCGTTTAAAGAGAACATTCTACTATCGAGTGTTTCATGAACTATGTACAATAGTATTTAGCTACATCACGTCGAAAGAAGGAAGCAAGCTCGACCTAAGAGGTGAATTCGAGACGAACCGAGGGAAATAATGAGACAAAACTTAAAACGTCCTGGGCACGAAAGATTTCATACAACAGAACAATAACGAGTAGTAAAGAAAAATCAAATTGAATACAATGTTTGGCTGGACTTGTTCGTCGCTTTACGTAAGTTCCCGATCACACTTACGTAAGTACATCAATTAGATTATGCCGAACGTTACATCGTGAATTGTCTTTCTTACTTCCGATTACGGTACAACCAGCGATTGCACCTGTCCGAGCGATTTTTCCAAAAACAATGAGCACAAAGTAACAATATAGAAATTTAGGGGTGTGCGAGTACCCGTAATTTAAGAGCCGAGCTGAACTCGATTCGATTGCTCGAGCCGAATCGAGCGTTTGAATTTTCCGAGCTACTTGAAATCGACGAACTGCTTGAAAAGAATGCGAGCTACTTGAAAAAATCAACTCGTAAAACTTCGATTTACTCGAAAATGAATGTTCAGCTCGAAATTTTTCGAATTACTCGAATATATTCGAACAGATCTTTAACTTTCGAGTTACTCGTAAAAATTCGAATTGCTCGAGTCACTTGAACATTCATTTATTTACTATCAAATATTAGGTTGTCCCATAAGTTCGTGCCGCGGATTGAAAAGTATTTTAATAAAAAAGACCATAGAAATTTTACAGTGACGGTGTAATATCTTTACCAAAAAAGTGGGAAGACGTTGTAGAGAAGGTGGTTATATTTTTTCGTAGACTTTGAAAGTACGTTTCAAATATTAATTTAAATAGTAAAACAGTAAACGGCACGAACTTATGGGACGACCTAATACTATTCTAACTATAAGGAAGAAAAATATGACGCTAATTTAATGCTTCTGTATTATTTTCATGTTTTCATGAAGAAAACATTCTTACGAGTAACTCGAAAGTTAAAGATCTGTTCGAATATATTCGAGTAATTCGAAAAATTTCGAGCTGAAAATTTATTTTCGAGTAAATCGAAGTTTCACGAGGACTCGAATATTCGAGCCGGTTGATTTTTTCAAGTAGCTCGCATTCTTTTCAAGCAGTTCGTCGATTTCAAGTAGCTCGGAAAATTCAAACGCTCGACTCGGCTCGACAGACCGATCATTACTCGACTCGAAATTCGAATACTCGAATAAATCGAGTACTCCCCTAATAGGAATCGTTTGAGAAGCAGTTCAACAAACAGGCAGTAGTCCAATGGAACTTCAATCGCCGGATTCATAGTGAACAAAAGCCAATTGTAATGCTATGTATGTGAAATTAGAGGAGCGAAACGTTCAAACACCTTTCAACGAAATCTCGCTATGGATCCTTGATCACTCGACGTTTTGATCCAGAAACAAATTCTGAGAGCTCGTTAAAATACCGGTTGTCGCGTATAAATTGCTTGTTTTATCACAAAAATAAGCATTTGTTGTGTGTAGTCAGCCGAAAACGTCTTCGTGTACTCTTTAAGATAAAATAACTTTTTTAAAATTAAATCAAACAACTTCAGCATTTTTGGAAATTACATGGAGTAGTTTATTTGAAGAAAATAGCGAATGTTGCATTTTACAAGTTTTCTGCATGAACCTGTAATGAAAATTTCAAAAATACTTCAAACTAGTCCAATTCTAAATTTGCTATTCTGTTTTAAAGGGCACACGCTGATTTTTGTAAACTAAATGTGCTTTATACAATTTTAAGGTTCCACTCTCTACCTTCCAAATGTATCGAATTTTTCAATCTTTTATTTCTTTTGCTATCAAGTTAATAACTTGTCAAATTGAAGAACGCTAAAATTTCTAACAGTTCTTTTTTCAATTTCATCAATAAGTTAAAGCAGTATTGAAAAATTGAATGCAAGAGCCATTCTAATTCCAATCTAGTGTCAAATTGAAGAATGCTAAAATTTCCATCATGTTCTTTTTTCAATTTCATCAAGAAGTTAAAGCAGTGTTGAAAAATTGAATGTAAGAGCCATCTAATTAGAACATCTAATTTCAAGAATTATTTTGACACTGTACAATTTTTTAACGAAATTGGAAAAAAAGCAAGATGCGTTTGAAAGAGCAAAAGTGGACAAAAAGCACACGTAACAAAAGTCTATCTTATGAATAAAATAAGGACTTGCGTCAATCCAATAGCATCAGCGAAGCGTTAATTATAATCCAGAGTCGAGAGATCGACTGATTTAATTACAGATATCAACTCGAACGATCGATCGGTATATATGAATTTTGACGAGCGGCCATCGGGATCGGTAATTCGAAGGTCATGAAGTAATTTGCATTTCATTGATTCACGTCGGTATTTTCTTATTACGGATTTAATAATGATACGAATAATAATATATAATAATAATAATAATAACAATAGTAGTAATTATAATAATAATAAATCATTTAGAATTATTGTACATCGATATATTATTTAATATAATCTATTTTATATATTCTATATTAATATAGACTTCTATCTGATTCAATTAAATTCTTAAATCTTTATATTCTTCTTTTGTATCACCTGCCGAGTAAATTCTGGCAACTCGAGCGAGAAACACTTATGTAATTGGGGAAAGAAAATACACCACCGGAGCGTCGTCACTTTTACATTATTTCTGTTGTTTGTTTTTTTTCGGATTTTCTTTTTCTCGTTTCTTTTTTCTGTAATTCCGCGCACGCCGTGCCCGAGAATATCACTAGAGAGTTTCTTTCGGTTAGAGAACCGTTAACATCCACACGTTACCGGCCGGAGTTCGTATAAAAATTATAGCGAATGAGGACAACGAAAACAAAAGTGGAGAAAATCGAAAGGAAGGAAAAAGCACAGTAACAGTGACATATCGTCGATCCTCCCGGGCTCTCTCAACACGGCGTCTTGTGTTTAACCGTTTAAAACATGGAATTGACTTTGAATATCTTCCCTACGCGAATATCACCGAGACCATCAGTTAATTAATTACGTAATTAAATCACATGCCGCGTGTGTGATTAGAAAAAAATAATAATGACGGTGCTAAAAAGGACTAGAAGCTACAATTAGAATTAGTAAAAAACGAGAACTAAATATTAAGCGAACTACATAACGCGCATTCGTAAAAGAAACATCATTTTTCCTCTGATGATTTTTTGTACTTTTTTGATTAGGGTTCATTATATTTGGCCAAGCCAGTTACCATAAATCTTTGTCCGTTCGCGAATACACAAGCACGTAACGAGGGCAAATCTTGGTGCTTAAATAGTATTACTTGTTTCTTTGCCCTCATATGCACTTTTTCTTCTTCTTTTTATAAAAGTTCTAGTACACCTATGATCGCGATGACTAAACACAACTCGCGAGGCCGATCACCTCGCAGAAATAGATCTTCCGTACTTCTCGTACTTCTTTCTTTTCATATTCTTTTTCTCGCCTGCGCACAAAGAAGAAAGTACAGTTTAACTGGTACTTCGTCATTATTCCGTTAATACACCAGAAGCGGCCACAAAGAAAACACAACGCTCCCCTCTGTCACGTGGTCAGAGTAAAGTGTCGTTGTTATTTCACATTTACGCTAATTAACACAGCTCAAAGATAACAAGTGATTCAAAGACGATTACAGAATATTTTTTTTCGGTCCTTATTTACAATCTTTAAAAATCACATGGTCTGCACCAGAGTCACCAAATACTTTCACGCTTGATCAGACAATAAGTGGCGACCGACGGTCTCTTGTTATTTTTTTTTCTTTTTTTTACACGTTTCTTATAATTATGCTCATCCTCGAACAAATATCTCTTTCGCAGCTAACACCCGAGAATTCTTTTATCCTTAATTTCATTTAGCAGACGCGAGTACAGTGTCGCGCTTTCTCCAAACGGATAAACTTTATGCCTTGTTTGCAGAAAGAAACAAGTCAACTCCGAAAGCATCACTAATGGCTTTACACTAATCCAATGTGTAACGTTTTCGTTTTCACTCGATATCCGCACCGCCGTCGCTGGATTGCAAATCCAAAATCTGCGGTGGATTCGTACCGCAACTCCCCAACGGAGCTAAATATAACGTTCTCGTTATAAATACGTTATGAAAATTAATATTAAATGGTTCCTACATAGTACAGAACCATAGTTATTTTTTCTTTGTTTTTGTTTAACGTGTCCGCTTTACCGAACAGGAACACGTCGAACGGTCAAACAACGCTTTTGACCAGAACGAAATTTCATCCCTTAACTTACTGCTCGTAGCTCGGAATTCTAATTTCGTGAAACAACGATTACTTTGTCTCGCAATCATACGATACCTCTGAAGATTAATAATATATTATTACAAAATACTCAAATTAACTCATAAATATTCGGTATAATTAATAGTACGAATCAAAAAGAATTCGGATTGGTTCGTCGACCAATAATGATGTACAAAAATTACGCCGTAGTAATACAGCGCCAATAAATACGAATGTGTCGCAAAGTCCACACACTTTGCTCGCCCACACGTTCTGAAAACTACGGACCTCAGAGATCTTGCGTTTTGTGATTGCCACTCCAGCGAAATTATGGAAAAAAGTCTTCTCGTGTGAATTTAGTTAACTTAACCGATTGCACCCCGTTATTCGTCTTCCGTGTCGCCGTCGCTGCTGTAATCTTGTAGAACGGGCGGTCTCAGAAAGGGTGCATTATTCGTTTGACTATAATGTTTAACAATCTTACAATTATGAACCAGAAAGTCGAACGCGATGGAGTCACAAAATAGAGATGGGATAAAGCATATCATAACTCACTCACCCATACGAAACTGTTCAAAATATTATCACTGTGAGCAGATACTAGTACCAAGATCATGAGTGAATGCATAGAATTATAAAATGTTTACACAAACATACTGCCTTCGAAGATGTTCTTTCCAATGGGACAAATGTTCCCATGATGTACTGTGATTTTCAGACAGCAGATCTTTATACGAAATAAAAATTTTCCAAATCAATTGTAAGAAACAGAGATTACATAAAAATGTGTTTCTTTATTTAATAATTTTTTTTAATTGAAAGTAATGTAACAATATTCTTAAATTCTTCTAAGGTCTTCACAAATTTGGTATTTCAGTTAGTCATTTTTATTATGAATGCATAAATTCGCCTGTCTAGTGAATATAAACAGTTTAACTAGAACTTGATCCCACCCCTACTGGAAAAATAAGATCGAAAGAAAAACTGTGTTCTACTTACGCGAGTCTTCGATAATGATTCAACCATTCCTCTAACATTTGTGCTACGAGTAAAGGTCTTTTATGAAGTTTTTGTTGCGCGACAAGTACACCACCCTCAGTTCTGCACACATCGAGCCATTCTTTCAAAATGGTCTCCTCTCGACCTACTTCCTCCGGACTCAAGAAATGGATTGGCAACAATTTGTGTTCTCGGTCCATCAACGGCATGAACGTTGTCTGCATCTCGATTTGCAACTGCTGGAGTGGACTATTGCCGCCAACTAAGCCTACGCCACCGTGCGATGAGATTGGTGGTATTCTAGACGACGCGTATGGTTCGATAGGTACGAGAGCTGTAAAGTGACCCCGCGTATAACCCAAAGCAATAGGCGATCGAATACAAAACGATGGTTCCCATAAAAGTGGAAGGTAAACACCTTCGAATCTTGCATATCCTGTAAAAAAAATTGTTTGAATATATAGTGTCACCTTTATACAACAGCCATGGAAGGATTTTAGAGATGTGCGAGAACCCGTTCCGATCCCAAATACAATTTTCAGCTTCTACCTACCCCGACATTTTCGAGTTCTCACACACCTCTAATAGATTTTGTGATAAATTACCTATGTCTTCGCCCCGGAAACTTTTAACATATTTAACCCCATAGACAATAATAGGTCGTCTTAAAATGTGGGCGAGAGCGAATACATGTAATTGTTCCAACGCGCTTCCTGGCTGTGCAGCAGTTGCCAATAAACTTTCCCAATCTTCTTGCCATTGGGTCTCTTCTAATGTAAAATCTAACATTCGAGATGCTTGAGATGCTTCGTACTCCCTCCATCGGGGATAAAAGCTGAAACAGTAAAGAGATAATAAAATAATGGTATCGATTATTAAATCATGACAGTAAGCTCTTCGTATAAGATAAAGAAAACTTACAATTGACCAGCTTGTTGCAAGGAATCAGCAAGAGCCCTCCTTAAAGCATTGTCTCGGTCAAAAACTCCCCAAGTAGCTTGCATTGCAGAATCTAGTAAACAGTCTCCAGCAGATCTATTCCAAAGCGCGTGCAAACGACTTCCTAAACGCTCGGTAATTTCTAAAGACCAATTTAGTGCCGGTGGTTCTCCGCAACCACCTTCTAATTGTTGTTGAGCTTCCTTATCTAATAACTCCTCCAATAGTTGCTCCTGCACAATACTTGGTAAATCTTCTACCTAATAATGAAAACTTTCGATTTTTATTCAAAATAAACTTTATTGAGATGCTCAATGTCTCGAACAAACTATTATACCCCAAAAGAAAAGTATTATAATATTATAGTAACCTCAGCAGGCAAAGCGAATGTAGCGATATCAGTGACAAAGTAACATGGAAAGGAACCCTTGCATAACCGGATACTATTGGTGACGTGTCTGCGTATTTGAGCAGCCAAATCTGGTGCAACATAACTTGGTACCCTTTTCACTCCAGAACCTGAACCTTCAATTTGTGATAATAATGTTGCTAGAATATCTTCTCTTTGAAATCTGTTAAGGGTATGATAAACTGAATGAGCAATACTTGGAAAAAATATTGTTTCTTAACACAATAATATTATACATTATATAACATACTATAATATTTGTCATTTGTCATACATGTAACAAAGAAGTTGAAACATGGCCAAAAAGAATATATACATTTACAAGAATATATAAGAACAGAAATAAATTTAAGAAAATCCTTTGTTTAACATTGTTTTGCACTGACCTAATTGCTAAATGTACTAGAGTATGTCCAACATCGAAAGCGCTACTTCGATTTAGAAGCAGAACTTCTGAGTGCGTCAACTGACGAGCAGGATCGCCTCCGCTTGTCAAATAAGCCTCGACAGGAGCATTGTCGCCTTCCACAATACCAAGACATGCGTTTAACCAGCACCAATCAGTGTGACGCTTTAGCTGCTTTAATCTACGTTCATAGTCACAATTATTAGGAGATTGAGGAGTCGATAAATTGTCATTCCTGCTATCAGGATATCTATGCGAGCTCCTACAACATGAGAAGACTTGCAATACCTAAAATTGTTGCCTGTAGTATCACAATAATCAATAAAATGCATTTACCTTCGTCCTACAGCCATATTCTCATCCCTTTGAGTTTGATGAATATACGGTACGTGCGGTGGAGAAGGTAAGTTGCGTTGACCGTGATCTCTTTCTGGACTCGGCAAAATAACACCCACATTATTGGTACTTTTATCTCTTCTGTCTTTTTCTTTAGGATTACCACACATCACGCACTTCGTGGCTTTCGGCCAATTTTCATAAGTACACACGAGACAAGACCACTTTTCAGGATGCAAATTAGTTTGTAAGTTGTAAAATCTTTCTGGGTGTAAATTTATCGGAGGAGGTATAGATCCTGAATTTGGTGGTGGATCTCCTAGCCTAAGGGGCGCTAGATGTTCATGCAAATTTGAAGCTATGGAGTGTATAGACTGATTGAGACCCATGGGTTTTTTATGTCCACACTGAACACAACGTGTGGTATTTTGATAGTTAAGATAGGTACACATTGCACAAGACCACTTTCCACCCGATGGTACATTCTGACTATAATTCTGAGGACTAAGATTATAAGAATCCGTAGGACTTAAATGAGTTACTGGACCAGACGCGACATTCGATCCAGATCTTTGTGGACTCGGATCCCTTAGACGGTAGATATCCTCCCCTAATAAAGGCTTGGCGCTTCTGCACATTGTGCATTTCAAAGAAGAAGGCCAGTTTTCGTATGTACAATATTCACAGGTCCATTTCGACTCTCGTTCCTCAAGCCTGTTACTCATTTTCTCTGTATGACCCTTTTATCGTGTAAATCCTATTGTCTCTAATGCATAGACACTTTAATATCGAGGCTCGAATGAAATATATTTATAAAGCATAAATGTAAATTGGAAGTTACATTGAATATCTTGACAAGTTGTTATTGTTGCTTATGGTAATCGAATTTTGCATATTTTTATGTCACAAGATACAGCGAAAAGGTGATTCCAATAAACATTGGTGATAGTATTCGTTAGTCATACAACGAAGTTCATGTCATGTGGTAAACATGTCGATTGGATATAAGAAAATAAAAGCTGCCACAGTAATGTGAATACAGACAGCTTTCGAAATCTGCAAAGAAAAGAAAAAGTAACGGTATGAATTCAATAGGAAAAGTGATTATTATTAACAAGTCAGCAAGTAAATAATTAAGTAAGTAAGTAAGTAAGAAAGTACATACATCGATTAAATTAAAAAACAAGTGTTAGCTTTATTAACATATATATAATATATATATACATACATATATATATATATATATATATATATATATGTGTGTGTGTATATGTATATATGTATATATACCATTTTGTAACCTTAACAAAAAAATTTACAAATTGACAAATAACAGAATACAAGGTAAATAACTTACTAAAACAGGAGCTAATATATTTACAATTGGATTCCATTCAGATCTATATCTATGTGTACATATATACATTTAAAATAACATATACATAAAAACATGAGAGTATGCGGGGCGATCAAAATCTACGGTAACGTGATACAAAATTTCTTGACGAAATCAAGCATGTCAAAACTAAAACGCGGTAAACTGTAATAGAGGTTTGAAATGTGACTGACCTCTAGCGCTTTTATGTCGCACAAGC
The DNA here is from genome assembly GCA_913789915.3 of Sphecodes monilicornis. Taxonomy (NCBI): domain Eukaryota; kingdom Metazoa; phylum Arthropoda; class Insecta; order Hymenoptera; family Halictidae; genus Sphecodes; species Sphecodes monilicornis. Next base: position 11,274,525 of record OU565296.1, on the reverse strand, counting down.
GTCACGTCAAGGAGAAATGTGGACAGGATTTTACAGGCCAAAGCAAGTGTCGTACGGCTGATAATTCAGAATAGGGGCTACCTGGCAAAAGTTCAGCCTGGTGTCCCGAGAATTGTTGTCACGCGCGAATAAGCTCCATCGAAGTACAATGTATCGGCTGACCGTGGTGAACCTGACGTGAAGATAGAGATGTGGAATCAGTTGTAGGATCGCGCACTACGGCCAGCAGCCCACTGTAATCGCAATTTAAATAAGAGAGAAGGTTAAGGCACAGCTGCAAAATCAATTTCACATCCGCGAGAACGAAAGCCCGCCTTCTCTCCTCGCGTTCGAATCGAAGATAATCTTCTTCCCCACCGACGAAGACCCGAGGCACGTCACTCGTCGAACGGGTGAAATGCGACGAACGTAACCAGACAAGAGAACTTCTCGCTATGCACACTCACTCCTTCATAAACAGACGCACGGTATCCCTTCTGGCTGCACTTCGCTCCTCTTTTTCCTTCTACAAGTCAAATACAGTCATGATGTTATCCTTCGAACTGCCATGCAAAGCTGAAGACTTCGCTGAGAAAGTAGGTTTTGACAATCATCCGCAAACAGATATCAGGGCTACCAACATCGTGTAACAATGCCTCCTGAACACGTCGGTAGAGGGCCGCGTACGATAACCGATTCTCGCTAGTCCTCAATTTAATTATGTAAACCTCTATATTCGAATTTACCCCTTATACGCTACTTGGATGAAAATTCACTCATTTATAACTTCATGTGCTTATCTGAAATATAAAGTTGTATGTAAAACACAAGTAGTTAACGTTTTATTTACAACAAAAATGATGTAAAAAAAAAGTAACAGAAAAGTTCCTTGGGTGATATTCCATCCGAATACTGTTCGCTTGTAAAATACATTAGATATTCTGGTGAAAATAATGTATAATGCTTTTTATGGGCATGTTTTTATTCTGTAAGAATTATACAGGGTTTTTGCGAAATCATGGGACAACCGGCAAGGGGATGATTCCTCACATAAAATCTAGTCGAAAATAAGGAATATAGTTTTTTTATACGGGGCTTCATTCATTAGCACATCATTCATCATTCATTCATATGCACAGAGTAGAATTGGTTGGTCATGATCAGACGCGACAGCCGATTTTTATCTAATGGTACGCGTATTTGCTGAATTTTCAAACTCGATTTTCTCGAAAATGAAGCCCTGTATGAAAAAACTATATTCCCTATTTTCGACTAGATTTTATGTGAGGAATCATCCCCTTGCCGGTTGTACCATGATTTCGCAAACACCCTGTATACCCAGTAAGCAAAGTGCCTGCAGAATGGCGGCACATTCTACTTCCCAAATCTGGCCAAAATGTGCCATCAAGGACCTCAAGGACTGTTACGCCTCCAGCGACGATTTTAGAGACTCGGTAGCATGATCTGACCTCTCAATGTCTACGACAGAGAGCGCGCATATACATTAGTTAAAATGGTATTTTATTTGAATTATAGAACAACGACTATTTAAGATATTTTTTCTCCCTAATTTTACCCAGTTCTGATTTAGGGCTCTTTTAAGGGGCTCCAACTAAATTTCCGACTCGACTGCATGTATTGTGGACGGAGAGTGATCCGAATTAGAATAAAACTATTTATATATGTAATAATTGCAAAATGTAAAGAATAAGTTAATAAATGGGACTAACTTTTTATGAAATACAGTATAATAGGTTAATAATAACGTTAATTGATGTGTAACGAAAAATGGGTGAAATATCACCCGAGGTATTTTGTGTTACTATTTCTAAGGAACGTATGAGGTTTAATATCTTCTAATTAACATGATTGATTTCTCGCAATTTTTACAGCAATATATGCTTCAACGAAGAAATGTATTTAATAATTTTTAATGGAAACGTCTGTGTGATTTTAATAATTACACAATAAATAAAGTGAAACCGGTCGTGGTACGGTTAGAGTTAAATACCAGCTAAATTATCTGTCCTATTATTAACCAATTCTTGTAAACTGAGCTCAATCCACAGAAATGTATAAGCATATAATATAATATTATCTTAATATCCGAGTACAATATTTTTTTAGTTCATTTTTCATACGATACAAATTTTGAATGACCTAGTTCAGAATTGGGTATTGATATATGGATTAAAAAATAATTTATCGTAAAAATTATGGTTGGTCTCATCGATCGGTGAGATTGTCAAATACTGATTATGAAAATCAATGTTAATTCTTAGTCGCTGATTAAAATCACCGTACTCAAATCTTCATCGCACGATAAAGAGAGTGTGGCATAATTATTTGTTGAATAATAACCGAGAAATCGGTTACTGACCTCCGACAGCGGTGCCTGAGTCTATTTCAAACCAAAGTATCGAAATTGTCATTTAAGTATTCAATTTCTGGTAATTAAACTAAACGAATAACTATTTCATTCAGAACATCAGAAAAACAAAAGTGTCTACAAGAAATATCTTTGAAAAATGAATAATTAAAGTCGTGAACGGTCCTATAAGCATTGTTAATTATATGCTATAAAAATTGTTCGCTCTCTGAGAGTTAATGGGACATCCTAGTACATGATAAATCCGGTTATATCAAGCACACTAATTCAAGTGCGTCCATCTCCAATAAGATACAGACTTTGTTATGCACGTAAGTCTTAATTAAATGAAGTCTACTAAACTCGATCGAAATCAACAAACTACTCAAGGCCACCCACAATGAAGTGTCTTCATTGATTCATTTCTAAATCAATATTGCTACGAAAAACTTCGACCAAGATCATCCCAGCATTGAAAAATATTTAAAACTTGCTAACATTATCAATGGAACGGTGAGAATTTTATAAACAGTACAGTGCCTCCTGAACTTACCGCTAGAGGACTACAAAGAGTATCCGATTCTTGAATGTTTATAAATAATACAGTCTGATTCCTTAATTTAGCTAGACAGTTCGTAATGTTCGAGTACTCCCGTGTTTCATTTCATTAACAAACATTGAACTATATGGAAAATTCCAGGCAGAAATTACAAAATGCAATTGCACACTTTCCTACCTCTAACCTTAATTTCAGTCGCTGCGATCTATAGTCACTGATTGTGAGTTTGTGAAAAGTGTGCAGTTACATCACGCAATCTCCTGTGAACCTTAACTCATTCATTCTTTTAAATGAATTTGTCCTTGAAGGTTGCTAGAATTCTCATACGAACCATCTTCGTCGCAGAAACGAACGAAAGCGATCAAACTTTCTTCGATGCTTTCATACTATTTATATATAGTTACACAGTAATCTCGTATCCGTTTCCGGTTTTTGAGACGTACCACGCACTTTCTTTATGTCACCCTTGACACTTTGATGTGCCAATTTCGCGAATATTCGGCAGCTTGGCATCCAAGAATACGTGCTTTTTTCGCAAATCAACGATCTCGTACGTGTTTCCGACAGCGTTGATTAAGAGATGCAGAATGTTCAGTAAAGAACTAACACCTCTGCGCTACATACGCGGGAAGCAATTTTTTATTTATAAATATCTTGGGCCACGGGCCAAATGGGACTTAGCCTAGACACTTATCCTTGACATTTGATTGACTGAGGTTGTTATCATACATAAAACACATCCCACAAGGGAGGATAATTATTTTTCGTTTTTATAGTTTACTCACTTGGCCACGAAATCTCGTGTTTTTATAGATATCGTCGACAGAAGACCGATGACGTCACGGCGATCAGCTGAAAACCAATGCTGCACCGATTCTCCGTGACGCGATCCGATTTTCTTCCATTGAATTTGCACTCGAAATTTTTCCACGTCGGCAGACGTCAAAATGATTAATACGAATGTCACAATATTATACGGCAGTGAAACCGGCACTGCTGAAGACGTAGCTGAACAAATTTGGAAAAGTGCCAAAAGGTTTTGTTATTGTCCTCTTTCTATTTTTCATACAGAACAATATCATAAGAGACAGCTTGATATGATTCCATATTCAATGTATCAGACCGTGCAGTTATTTTAATCTCGTTTCAGAAAAGGTTTACAAAGCTCCGTCTCTGCACTGAACGACTATGATATTCAAAATCTTAATTCGGAGAAAATGATAGTCTTTGTGGTTGCTACAACGGGTCAGGGGGATCCTCCTAATAACATGAGACAATTTTGGAAACTTCTGTTAAGGAAGAGTCTGCCAACAACATTATTGAGCAATGTGAAGTACGGAGTATTAGGTTTGGGTGATAGTTCCTATGCAAAATTTAATTTTGCTGCGAAAAAGTTGAACAAAAGGTTGACGCAACTGGGTGCTAAAGAAATATTGCCTATTGGACTAGCTGATGATCAACATGATTTAGGAATCGATGCAGTTATTGATCCTTGGCTAGAAGAACTATGGATAAAAATTGCAGATATGTTCCATATAAATATTACAGATTTGATTAATGATCAGGATAAAGTAATCGAAAGATTTAATATTTCTGAAATGCATACAAATTCTGTAAATAATGACTATTCTTCAGAAAATAATATTTATATGAGAGAAGTACTTACAAATAACGAAATGAAAGTGGGTACAGTAATTGAAAACATAAAAACCACTGCCGAAGATCATTTTCAGGATGTTAGATTGATTAAGATAAGATCAGACAATATTGACTACCAACCTGGGGATGTGGTATACATTAGACCAAAGAACTCGGAGCAACAAGTTGACAAATTTTTTGAAGTATTAAATAGTAACAATGTAAAATTAAATCCGGATACGAGAATCCAAGTATCGGAAAAAGAAGTTAAAGTGCCAACAGTCTTAAGGCAACCTTTACCTTTAAGACAAATTGTTGAACAATATTGGGATTTAAATTTTAAACCGAGAAGGTGTACAATGCAGGTATTGCATCAAATTAGTGACAATGAATTGGAAAAAGAGAAATTCCATGAATTTACAACAGTAAGCGGTCAAGAGGAATTGTACAATTACATCAATAGGCCGAGGAGAAATATTGTAGAATTATTCGCTGATTTTCCATACACAACTAGTAAATTAAATATAAGACTTCTATTTGAAATAATGGCCCCTATAAAGCCTCGTGCTTTTAGCATAGCATCAAGTTCAAGAGTCACTAAAAATGAAATTCATTTGTTAGTTGCTGTGGTGAAGTATAAAACTAAATTGTTTGAACCAAGATACGGTTTGTGCTCCAACTGGTTAGCTAGTTTACAGAAGGAAGAGAAAGTAATATTTTGGATACAAAAAGGAACTTTTAAATTTACATACGATAGACCAATGATACTGATTGGACCTGGAACAGGCGTTGCTCCATTTCGGTCTGTGCTATTAGATAAGTCTGCTCTAGAGAATGATTTAAGCAATTGTGTTCTTTTCTTCGGATGCAGAAATAAAGAAAAAGATTATCACTGTAAAGATGATTTTGAACATATGTCGCAGAAACTGCATTTAAACTTATTCTGTGCATATTCTAGAGACCAAGAATATAAAATGTAAGCAACTTAGTAAACTTTATAATTTACCATAGCATAATTATCAGAGGTGTGCGAAAATCCGAGTCAGGTTCTCGAATGTACCAGGAATCTTGAATATTCTTGAAAATTTTCAAGAATCTCGATATATTTGAAAATCTAACATTTTCGGGTTATCTCACACTTTTAATAATTATACTTTATTACTTGCAAATATTTCAGATATGTGCAACATGTTATACGAGATCAAAAACAACTGTGTTGGGACTTTCTTAACAGAAATGGTAGCATTTATTTAGCAGGTAATTCCAAGAATATGCCAAACTGTGTTCGTGAAGAATTTGTTGATCTAGTGAAAGAAAAAACAGGACAGACCAAGGAAGAAGCAGAGAATTTTATTAAACAGCTGGAAAATACAAATCGGTATCAAGTTGAAACATGGGGTTAATAAACACTGCAAATAATTCGTTAAAAATTGTAAATAATATGATGTTTCAATTATTATACAATAGGATGTACCAGATCGCCTGTTCTGCGTTATTATAATAGGGGGAAGCAGTATAAAGAGAAATCTGAAAAATTCGAATAATTATCTAGTATTTTAAAAATTCAAAAGAGGGAGAAAGAGTGGGGAGTAAAACCGTGACCGCCATGTTATGCGAGCGTAATACAAAGTAATTAGATCAGCGCGACGCCATGAGATTTGTATCTTTCTCCCTTCAATCGTATCAAGGCCGATATAATGAGCTAGTAAATTCTACAATAAAAATATCCCATTGCTTTAGAAAAACTTGACTTCTAGTCTGACCAGACCATTTCTAATCAGTACTAAAAGTAAAAAATATGATAGAGATAGACGGGTGGTCTGGGAGAGCCTGTATATGTTTATCAATTAATAGTTTAATAAAAATGAGTGATTATTAAACTTTCTTTAATTATAAGCTCCCATTTGTGAAGTTTTAAAGTTTTTTTCTTGATCTATGTTTAACATTTAGTGTCTTTAAAATATTAGATATACAGTCAGTCTCATAATTAATGTCACAAACTTTACATCAGAATAACTTTTTATAAACGAACCAAACGACTTCAATTTTTCTGCCAAGCTACATAGATTAGTTTACTACATAATATGTAATGAAACTTTTAAAAAAGTTGCGTTCAGTCTGAATTACCAAAAAAATAGTAAATGCTGCTTTTCGCAACTTTTTTATCTGTATTTCATCGATATTGGATAATTGGTTTATGAGTTATAAACGATTAAAAGTAGGTGAAATTGCAGTTATAAGTCGAGAATCGTGAAAAATTGGAATTTTTCCCATTTTTAATCGTTTATAACTCATTAACCAATTATCCAATATCGATGAAATTTTCAACATGTACGTAGGTATATAACTTGTATGAATCTATAAAACATATTTTTTAAAATTTCGTTACAGGCACAGATAAAAAGTGGTAAAAATCAATTTTTCAAACAAATTTTTACGCATCATCTAATAAGCTATTCCTTCTAGCTTCTCAAAAACACTCAAGTCATTTGATCTAATTTTTAAAAAGTTATGCTGTTTCAAATGGTGTGGATTCAGTTTTGCTTGAATAGCGAGATTGCAAGTGTCGCTGTTCGGAGAATACTAGATATCATTACCCAAAATAGGGCATGGGACCCGTTCAAATGGGTCGAAAAAAGTTTTAATAACTGTTGCAGACAAGTTACGTCAGTTGCATTAGTGATGCAAGATTTTTTTCTTTCGCTGATTTGAATATCTGCAGAGACGCGCGCGCGTGTCGTAACGCCTCGGACTAGTTCGTGGATCTCCGCGCAGCGTGGAGCTCACTTGTCGAACTCTAACCCTGTCTTATCTTAACCTACAAAAATAAAGCAGAAACATGGTACGTCGTGCACGTTGGGGAACAGTTCTATTCATAACTCCGCGCCTTAACCAGTGGATCATGCAGTGATACCATAAGGGGTTCTATCAAGATCTTCCTCTCCGAAAAAGAAATCGAAAAGTCGTTGCTCTGGAAGGGCACCACAAATGACGATTAAATAACGTAAACTCGCAACCAAATTTTCCAACGATAATTTCAAGCTTCAGTAACGTCCGTCCGCCAGACAAAATAAAGTGGCCGCATCCAGCAGACACAAATACAGATAATTTTTACCAGAGCTTGACCGACACGTGAAATGCATTAACCTACGGTACTGCACAGCTTCTAATTGAATACAAGTTTAAAAAATCATACGGAAAAATGGCGGGCAGTTACACGAAGAAAGAATTCGGCGTGGGCAGCGAAGAACAGACATTGTTGAAAGATTCAAATGGGACCCGCATCGTGCCCGCGAAAGGTATACGATATTGCCCCTCTTTTTCGCTTTTTTTCTCCCTTCTGCCTTCCACAACCTTAATCGTTTCAGCCCCGCTTCTACATTTCAAATATCGGAGTCTCTACCCTTCTCGGAACTGTTTTTGTTTCTTTTTTTTTATTTTCACTACAAATACTTGACCAAACCGGTCCCTACATGGAGATAGTTCACACAAGCACAGCTTTGTGCATATGATAGTCCTCAAGAATTCTAGTGTGTAACATTGATTTGTGCTTCATTCAGCTTGAATTTTTCCAAAGAGCTGTGTTAAGTTCATGTTTATTATGAAATGTTAAGTATCATTTGCAAAAATAAAAATATTCATGTGAAATGAATGTTGAAACTGCATAGCTTTATGCATGTCGTGTGTTTATGAATTTAATTAATTGCTTTTCATTCTTCAACCAGTATCGCGTCATTTGATGAGAAATCTTGATAAAGATAATTCATTTTTGTAATCATACTTGAGTTACGTTGGAAGAACCCGGATCTTCAGTTTCTATTTATCTGAAGTATATCATGTCCAAATAGCCCTAGCTATCTATAGATCTATGAATCTTGACATAAGACTCTAAGAGCCTCATACTTAATAGGAATAGGAAAATTTTGAAAATATTAAAAATATATCTTTTTTTTATAAATATACATTAACATAAGACAAAATATTTTACATATATGTATGTATATGAGAAGTATTGTAATTCAAATCAAATTATAGAAGAAAGTAATTTCCTTTGATAAAATATTTGAATAGAAGTAGGTTTATATAAATCCACTATCAGAATGCATTATTAAGGAAAATATTCTGTGATCATCCAAGCATCTTATTTCATTCAGGAAGCTAACTTTTCTGCTGACACAAGTATAAGTAAGAAACCAGATAAAGTTGTATGCATATTCCTGTTACCTTGAAATATTTTGTAGCATCATGGACTTCATCATCATTACAAATTATGAAAAATTACAATTATACGCAGATTTTATATTAATTTATGTTATGTGCCATTTTGTTTAGTCCCATCATAATATGTTACATGCTCACAGCATAATATTATGTATGTTATACAGGAATATAATTTAGGGCCAAATGGAAAACAACTAGAATAAACTTGTATGAATGTCTTGTCCACAGGTTGCATTAAAACTTCCTATAAAACTTTTAGAGTTCACATTCCAACCGGTAATTAATGTTTCATTTTTTTTAATGTATAAACAATGTTTGTGTTGTCCAATCTGAATGTCTAAAACTGTTTCTTATCTTTACGTCGCATAAATGCAGGATGCAATTCTGACATAATGTCTGTATATTGTACATGTTGTGCTACGCATTAGGGTCTTCTTTGAATTGATAATTGCTTTAAATTGGAGCATCATGAAAGTGTTGTCAAGATACCGCTAATTCCTATGATGTTGAATTACTGTGTATGTGTGCGTATGTATGTGTGTTTACAAATCATACTAAAGAACTGGATCTTTTATTATAGGTACTGAACCTGTACGTCTTTCCCCTGGATGGGAAGGTACTGGCAGACCTGATGATGAATTGAATTTTAAAGGAATCACAATGGATCAGGCGGATCTTGAATTAAATCCTCCGAGAGATAGGTAAACCCATATCAATGTTTTTAACACTTTAGCTACCAGATATCTGTTAGTAGGCTTTCTAATGACTTTGGTATAATTAAAGGAAGTTTAAACATCTTTTTGTAGATGTGCACGAAAACCCGAAAATGTAGGGTACTCGATGGTCGGGGACCCGATGGATTCGGGTTCTCGAAAATGTCGGGATTCTCGAGAATCCCAATATGCTCAGGAATCCCGAATATTGCCAAGAATCCAGATACATTTGAGAACTCGAGTATGCTCGGGAATCCAGATACGTTTGAGAACTCGAGTATGCTCGGGAATCCCGAAAATTCCTGGGAATCCGGAAATTTTCAAGAACCCGTCCCGTCCCGACATTTTCGGGTTCACACTTCTACTTTTTTACTAAATATTAATTTCAATAAGAATTGTTACATTACTCTACTTGAAATAACTTGTTGATTTAAGTGTGAAATAGCAATTTCTATCAATTTATAAGATTATTGTATTCATATGTTTTGTATATTCAGATTAAATATTGTATTCCTTATAATGGTACTTCATGGAATTGGTGCCTTGATGCCATGGAATATGTTCATAACAGCAAAGAAAGTAAGAAACTTAATTACGATTAATTTCCTGCATAACAGCAATCATATGTTTACCGTTACATTAATTATTCTTTTAGTATTTTGTTGACTACAAGTTATCTAAGGATTATACAGGGATTGAGACAGATTTTGACAAAAATTTTCTTTCCTACCTAGCATTTGCAGCGCAAATACCAAATCTACTATTTAATTGGTTAAATATATTTATACAATTTGGGTATGTACATTTTGAATAATAATGATTCGATGTATGTATTCCACTATATTTTCTGATCATTCTAACAACTTTGGAGCCTAATCTTTGTGTTCTATCGATTAGCATAATCTCTTTAGAACTTTGAAATGTGTCTGATTGTTTTAGTGGCAATTTGACAACACGTATAGTATGGGGCATCTTCATACAAGTTTTGATATTTGTATGTACTGTTATTTTGGCAATGACTGATAGTTCTGGTTGGCCTGGTGTCTTTTTCTGGATTACCATGGTTTCTGTTATTATATTAAACAGTAAGATGTGAAACATTTTATTTTTTAAAATGGTGTAGGAAAAATATTTTTAAGTTTACTTAATCAATGCAAGTTATAATCGCTTTCTTATCATCTCGTCTTGTGTACTCTGTCATTGTATATTATAAATTTTTGCAGCTGCTAATGGAATTTACCAAAACTCAGTGTTTGGTATGGTTGCAAAGTTACCTACAAAGTACACAGGGGCTGTTGTTTTAGGCTCGGTAAACACTAACTTCTCAAATATCATGATAAAGAAGATTACGCGGCGTCATCTTGCACAGATGTATTATGTTCCTGTTATTTTCAGAATTTAAGCGGGACGTTCACAGCCATAATTAATTTCATCGCTGATTACATGTCGCCGAATGCTCGAACTGCTGCAATATACTATTTCATAACGGCTCTCTTCGTTCTTTTGGCATGCTTCGACACTTACTTTGCCCTTCCAATAAATGTAAGGTTCATGATCTTTTAAACATTTCATTGTATCTGCAACATTATTAACTATTTCTATTTATAGAGGTTTTATCGATATCGTGAATTATTACATCAAAAAGGATTAAATAAAAGGCATTTGGAAAATAAAGGAAAGGCAAATCCTGATAGACCACCGTATTGGAAGATATTCAAACAGTGTTCTCCTCAATGTTTTAACATTTTTTTTGTTTTTTTCGTGACTCTTTCATTGTTCCCTTCTGTGCAGTCTGACATACAACGTTCGGATCCAAATTTTATAGTTTCAACAAATTACTACACGTCTGTTATGTGTTTTCTTACGTTTAATATTACTGCTCTGATTGGAAGTTGTATTGCATCAATGGTACAGTGGGTAAGTTTCTTTTTCTTATTCGTGAATTTCGTAATTATTATTTCACACAGTTATTTCCTAATTTCTATTATCTCACTCTCTCTCTCTCTCTATTTACAGCCTAGTAAAAAATATTTGGTAATCCCAGTTATTTTACGTGTTCTGTTTATACCGTTGTTTTTAATCTGCAATTATAGACCAAAAGGTCTTACAAGACTGCTACCAGTGTATATTAATAATGACTGGGTTTATTTCATAATTGCTGTAACAATGGGTGTAAGTAGCGGTTATTATTCGTCGCTGGCCATGATGTACTGTCCCAGGTGAAGCTCTTAAATTTTAATAACAAGATTATTTTAATTAAAATGTACAATCACATCCTCGATCGCATTAACAAAAATATTTTTTAATTTCAGAATGGTAGATTCCGATTATGCTTCAACAGCTGGCATGTTTGGCGCAGCATTCCTAATAACAGGAATTTTTACTGGAATATTATTCGGTACGGTAATGCCCAGTGTTATAGAAAATTTATCGTTTTAATCTGTGTATTTTTCAATTATGGGACATTAATTGATTTTTAAAGATGTTTCTGAAGAATAGGTAAACCAAAATGGAAACAACATAAAAAATGATATCAGAATTTATTAACGCAATGCAACTTATTTGTAGTATTATATTATTTATATTTTTGAAAAAGAAACTGATTTCTATAGATCTTTTATTATCAGGATAGATAGAAGTGAGAATAAACGTTTTAATTAATTGTGAAACCATTTCGTTAAATGGAATACACATGATTTTAATTTATTGATTCATACCTAATTTAATATGAAATTGTTTTGTTTATGAATGAAAAAGAAAAAGGAGCCCGAAAGTATCAGCGTCTAACAAAAGATGTAAAAATTGCCTGATGCCATCGAGCTCGAATTTTAAACATTTTTTTATAATTTAAAACGAAGAAACAGAAATCGTTACATCATGTAAATGATCTTAATGTTTAATCACTCCAATGAAACTACTACTATCTAGAATTGGACCAATAAGCCTTACTAACCACATATTGCTAGGTTTTTCACATATATAAGTTGATTCAAAGCCGCTAAAATAAGCACATCAAAAATCTGTATATTTAATATTTGTTACTTACACAGACCAAATTTAAGATAAGACTGTGCTTTGTTACCTTTTTTGTACTAATAATACGATTAATTCAGAACTGAGCTGTATATCACTAATATCGCAAAATGATGAGCAATTCATCATTTTCGTTTTAATTTTCAAAAACTTTACTAATTCACTAGTATTTCGAATGTTGTGAAATTCTCACGCATGCATTTAATAAGTGCATCAGGATATGTGCACTGATATTCACGCATATTTTGCGCAGAACAGTTTCCAAGATTTAACGACTACTTTAATAATAATTTATTTAGATGTGTTCTCATTTTTTTAGTGATTAATAAGTATACTATTTTTTAAAAAGTTATTGTGTAGTTTTTAAGTGTTTTCGCATTAAGTTCTCATGTTTTATAGTTTTTTTTACAGTGTTTACAATTGACATTTATAATTGTAGAACACCGAAGAATTAAATGCTTATCTTTTGAAGCAACTCATAACTAACAAACGATTAAGAAACGATCTGACTGTCATTAGACTCGGTGTAGACCATGACAATAAAATTTCTCTTTTATTTGATAGAAATATTATCTTACATATTTCCGTAATCTCATTTTTGGTTTTACATTTAAAAACAGTACATAAAAATAGTATGTAATACTATATGCTTACTAAGTACATATTTCTCTTTAATCTGTGCATTAACATGCTGACTAAGACAGTACGTGTAAGTGATCAGTGACATGACAACTTAATAATCTCTATGGTATGTTACAAGCTCAATGAAACTGCGCTACAAAACTTTCTGTACATTTATAAGATATATTGTATTTGTTAACACATGTCTACTGAATGCATGACTCAGAAATATGAAACACTATACATATACTTTATGTGAAGTACTGTGTCTTTATCCGAATCATTTGTAAATGATGTATACTATTTAATTATTTCATTTCTGTGATTACGATTAGCAGAAATGAGTTATTTGAATAACATATTGCTCAAAAATTGGCTCAAGTCTGAAGTGTTTTACAATAAATTTTCCTATGCGTGAAAGAAGTTCAAGTAAAAGTATACATCATTGAATGTAAACCTACGTTGAAGAATAATGATCAGAACTTGTACATATTGTCTAAGTGCTTCCACATGTTGTAACATGTGATGATTACAAATTTGCATTTTTATTATATATCGTAACTTCTAAGCTATAATGTTTCACCATTTATAATACTGTTTGTCATCTAATTCTATCAACTTATATACACTTATAACCAATGCTCTTACACTCTTTCACATTATGCACGATTCAAATTTGTTATTACGATCGTATTACTCACGAACTTCGACGCATCTTGCTGATGAAAGAAAAAAAGAAGACTTAAATTACCTCAAGTGTTGTATCCCAAGTTGACCACAAATTTTATTCTAAAACATAGAATCCGAATTCCTAGAAGGACAATCCTCTGCATAAAGCAATTCAGACAATAAATTATAAATGAAATTCAATGAGACCCTCGAATGAAACATCATTGAAGTTAAAGCTCATAGAAGCATAGAAGGGATATTTTTATATTGATTCAGTCGTGGACATGTTTTGTCAAAAATTGCTTAATGCATATCGTATTATATAGAATAGGCATTTTTCATTAAAGTACACCGAAGTTATGGATTGTAAGAAAGAAATGCAAATGGTACACCTGTTTCTACATAAAAATGGTGAATGAACGGGTTACAGTATCGTTGATACAGATCTTACCATTATTATGTTGAAATGTTTGGGCATGCATAAAATAAATACAAATATAAAGTATTGTAAAATACTTACAAAGTTCACGGTTACAGATAAGTCTTAAAGCGTAGATTTATGGAATTGTTTTGACCGTTCAATTTATTGTAGAAAATGATGTTAAATAAATGCATAAGGACAAGTTTGATTTCATACTTAATAACCAATTGTATTATAATAGTCTGCACACCGTTTAATATTGAAAAAGTATAACATATTTCATAACACATAATTTGTTCATATCAATTCTTATTATACAATTCTAGTAGGTAATCACAAAATAAAATTCGCAATAAAGTATTTCCTTAAAAATAGATGTTATTCCTTTTGTTAATAATGGTATACAGTATTAAACAATAAACATTCAGAATTAGAATAGAAGAATGATATATTGCGTATGGTACAAGTTTGTTTCTGATTCGGTAAACTTTACATAACATAAATTTTTTCTATTTTTTTGTATGGAAACACTTCTTTGGTTTTAGGACAAATCACAGTACCATTGTTTTCTTGAGCCATTTTTTCCAATGCCTAGAATAGTAAAGTGTTTATTACGGTACAAACAAGCAATTGTTAATTTTTCTGTCGAGTCGACTGTTTCAACTTACTTGTTCTCCGTATACATATCCATTCGGCATCATCATTGGGTGGTTATACTCATTTAATGGTTTGCCACTAATACTACAAACAAGTTTAGACTGTGAACAATGAGCAAAAGGCAATGGAGCTGCTAATTCGTTAAGAGGGTCATTGCACACTGGGCAATTCGGATTTCTGCCTTCTTTATTCGCGCTATAACATTGATGTGTTTTCAATGCTGACAAACCAGCTTGCAGAGCTACCGTAAAGACACTCTGGCTTGCCAGTTGGAAGAGTCTATAATTTTCGTGTCTGAATTGTTCAATCAATCTGTCCCATCTGTAAATATTGTAGTATTATTCAAACATCATCATGTTAATAATACCTATAGTGATTTCCCCCACAGTAGTTGTGACTGTATTTTAAAAATAAATAAAAAAGATTAGAAGTCAACCAAAAATGGAGGTGAGTAAAAAAAGTAAATATAGTTATTATCTGTGGTAAACAGACCAAATGATAAAGATGGTTAATAAAATTCTATGTAAAGATAGATTCACGTACCTTTTCTCATCTAACAGATCTTTATATGGACTAAGGGATGTATTAGCTGGAAATGCCAACTGACCCATGCAACACTGAATCTCTTGTAACTGATAATCATCATAATTAGCAAAACATTTCCTGGCATGCTTCACAGCATCTAGTCTTCTGTCTGCTCTCACTAACTGTATAAACTCTTGTACACGTAAATTAAATTCCATGGTACTTCCTAACTTTCTTAGCTTAGACCGATTGTCATGGCACCATCCAACGCATCTTGCAGTCTCATGGTTTGCTAAAGATTTTTCAACTTCTCTTGATACCATAAAAACATCTAAAAAATATGAAGAGAAAAAAATATTTGCATGCCATAAGTACAATCATTGATTTACATACCTATATTCGTTAGATCTCTAAGTTCACTGCTGTCCGCCAGTTTCGTCGCAGTTTTATAGTATCCCTTACGAAGAAAATATTCTATCAACATCCTATCGAGTCTCTGTCGTCGCCACTGGTTTACTACGCTCGGAGTTGTATTAGCGTGTTCCTTTAAATGGTCCAATCGTCTCTTGCATACCATTCCTGCTTGCAACTCCTCCGCAATAGACTCTTCAGCTTTCCTTTTCAATACCTGAAGTTTTGCTACAACTCCGCCTAATAATCTACTTATTTCTCCTGCAGGAACACCTGTCCCATCGTTTTTTAATAGTTCATTGGCTGCTGCTAGCACATGAGAACCTTCTCTATCCAAGGTTTTCTGAGCTGAACGAAATTTCTTATTAAGTAGTTCGTAAGGAACCTACAAATAAAATGTTCTGGTAAATTATACCATAATATTAAATTTAGAGATTATGTAAAAAAAATTATCATAACGTATCATTAAGAATAACCAATGATCGCGTATCGTTTCTTTTCAAATAATAAAAGCGACCTTTTAAGCACGATGCGATAAAAGGACTATAGGTACCTTTAATGTTGGGTGCTCAAGGCTTTTAACGTCTGACATATTGGTTATATTCAAACTACGTGTAATGCTGTGCTGAAAAATCGAAGCAAAATCACGTCTATGATATCGTAACTAATATACTGAGCAATTACGTGTTATAGTCGTCCATCTCGAGTCTGACACATAACCGTCTTCAAGAATCGCAAAATCTGTTGACTTCTTTTAACAAAGATAATCAGCAGTTTGTTTACGCATGATGAAAACGTTAGTGTTATAATGTAAGTCTAGATGGCTCCATTAACGAAAGAAATAAGGGATGATCCTCAGATTGAATCATGTGATTCAACGACACTCGTCACCAACCAAAAATTGTTGTTGTCGCAATGTGAAACGTCATTCACGATGCGGGACGTTATTTAGAAAAAAGGGCTGAAAAATATGTAACGCTGTGACGGTATTTGATTTCATATCGGATATGTGTTCCATATGTATTCCCTTATTCCTGCATAATGGCCTTTGGTGCTTTTCATTGGTCACCGAAGTGCATTAATTTTTCGGGTTTGACCAATCGCGAAATTTGAACGTGTAACTCAAGTGCAACACAGCTGAATAGAAAACGCTAATAACGCTCGCTTGTGCACGCGTGTGGTTGAATGTTTTGGAAATGTAATGTGTAAGTTTCCCACGCGAACATCCCGGAAACTTTCACGAAGGGTGAGTTATCTCCGATTTTTTTTTTGTTTTCATCACGATCATCAGTTTCCGGTAAACAATGGAAAAATCGTCAGGAATCGCACGTGCAAAGCCGTTTTGACACAAAAGAAAAAAAAATTTTAATTCAATAACCTGTCAACAGTTAAATGTAATTTCTACGCTGGTCAATTCGAAACGGTAATTAAATACGAGATTTTTATGTGTTTTCACCGGTACAAAAGTATGCAAATTTATTGCAAATGCTTAAACACTTTAAACATAGGACGGCGGGGTGCAAAGAACTGTTAGCTTCGCGGAGAACATTTCAAAGTGTCGTAAACATTTGAAAGAAGTTACACGGTTTATCGTACGATTCGAGAAGACAAAATCGGCGAGAAAGGAAGTGGCTTCAATTTAGTATTTCACGAAAATCTAACGAAAATTCAGCCGATATTTAACCGTTTGGCAGCGCCGGATCGGAACGGATCGGCGATGCTCGGGCGTGCTCGGCCGGTGACGGAAAGTATCGGTGGCGCGCGCGAGTCACTCGGATGGCCGGGGGCCGCCATTTTCCTCCAGTGAGGGAGACAGTCGCGAGCGTAGTTCCGCGCATTGTCGACCAAGTTTTTCGTCGAATCGAGGGATTTTCGCGAATAACTGGGGCGTCGGGCGGGCGCGCGTGACCCCAGTGCCCGTATATCCGAGCGAGTATCGTTCCACGGGAGGCTTGAAGTCACCCGTGGACGCCGGGAGAGCCGTCCGTGTGAATCCGGAATACAGAGGCCGAGTCACCGCGCGTATACTCCCGAAACGGACACATCGTACGAACGCCGTGTGAGAGAGAGTGAATACAGTTTGGTGATCGCAGTGTAGCCGGTGAAAATACACGGGCAACCCCCCCGGGAATACTGTGGACACCGAGGAATACAGGGAGAATCGCCTCCGACAGGTTAGTGAGCAGCGGCTCTACAGTTTTTCTCTCGCGTAGATCGCGCCGCCGAGAGAGCTCGGTGTACGCCGTGTGCGTCGCTCGCGCGGCCCCTGGTGTGCACGGTGCATGCGTGCATACATACGCACCGGAGAAAATTCCGCGGGTTCGTGCGTGTGCGTTTGTGTATACGTTTCTGTCTTCCGTCCGTGCTTGTACCAGTGTACGGTGCATACGTTAGTTCTTCGTTTAACCGTTCCACGTCTCATTCTCTCTCTCTCTCTCTCTCTCTCTCTCTCTCTCTCTCTCTCTCTCTCTCTCTCCCCTCCTTCTCCCTCTCCGTCTGTGTGTATGCGAGGCAAGTATGCTAACTAGTGTGATATGGCGGGAGACGCCGCGCCAGCACCGAGCCACGCGCCTTTCTTTTTATTCGGCCCTCCGTTCGCTCGCTCGACGCTGGCCCGATTATCGTATCCTCTCTGACACCCTCAACACCAGTTTTCAACTCTTCGACGAGCTTCCACGAAATCCCGAGTCCACGCTACTTCGCAAGACCCGATCGCTGTCGGCTGTTCGAACGAGATCTCCCTCGCAGTGAACTGTGAAATCTTATGCTGTGTGACAAAAAGATTGGGCATCTTCTGCATATTGTTTAAAGTTTTTTAGCGAAAAATTGGTAAAAATACATTTTCCATGTTATCATCTGTCTTTTGGCATAAATATTCACTTAGAAAAAATTTTACCAATGCAAAATGTGAATTTTGTAGTACACAAACGGGACAAAATGATAGCACAATCTACGTTTTTCAGTTATACATACGCTACTGAATAATTAATAAAATGTACAATAATATTTTGTGATTTACAGTTGTTAATAATGACAATAGATTAATAAAAATGGATTGTAACAATATTATCAGAGATATCCACTAGTATGCTTGTGTGAGACAGACTGTGCGAGATCGATACTAAGAAATTAACGATATTCAGTGGAACAATCATGGTACTTTACGAGACCCGATCACTGTTGGCTGGTCGAACGAGATCTCCTTTGCAGTGTACTCTGAAATTATACGCTGTGTGAAAAAAAGATAGCGTATAATATATGGAAAAACACATTTTCTATGTTATCGCTAGTTTTTGGCATCTCTGTACGTATAACATGCTTAATACTGTCCAGAGTATTCGCTTCGACAAAATTTGATGAATGCAAATGTGAATTTTGTAGTATGCAAATAGGACAAAATGATCAGCACAAAATCGATGCTTCTCAACCTAGTTACTAAAATGTGTAATAATATGTTGTGATTTACAGTTGTTAATACATACTATAACCATGCCGTAAACACACACAGTGTGAAATATATACCATATCAAATCTAAGAAATGAACAATATTCAGTGGCACTAATATCAAAAGTCATAAACAGAAGTTGTAAGGTTGTAATGGATTTATTGAAAGATCCAAAAAATTATGGAAGAAAGAGTTTTGGTCGTTTGCAGATCTTATCATGAAAAACAGGCAATAATAGAAACAACATCAAATTCAAAGGTGACTGCAAGTCAAGTTGTACACAGTATTGACATAAACACTAATAAGAAAACTGTGAGATGCATTTAAAAAAAAATGTAAGCACTTACTAAAGAGAAAATTGCAGGAGTATTGGTATTTGAATGTGCAACATAAAATCAATCATCTGCAACTTGCTGGGGAGCATATATTTATCGAGAGAAAATGCTGAGGAGTCATATTTACAAACCAGAAAAGATTCAATTTACAACTTGTTAGATGCATCTGATACTCTCAATTATTATCATAATGATATGGAACAGGAGTAACAAATTTTACACCATCACCAAATGGTAGATGGTACTGTAATTATTTGGTCCGATATTGGCTATTATGGAAGAATGGACATAAAATTTATTGCTGGAACTTTAATAGCACACAGTATTTATAAATTATTGATGAACAAATGAACGCATATGTCACAAGTGTTGTTGAAGATAAATTCACTTTCCAACATGAATACGCTGTGGTTCATACTGCAAAGATAGTGAAGGAATACTTTTCCTAAAAAAAATTCAAATTTTACATTGACTAATAAGATTTCACAATTTTAACATTATTGAAAGTAGTTAGAGGAAAGTTTAGTATACAAAAATAGCAGACACTGAAATTGTTGAATAATTTCAAACAATATATTGAACAAAAGTGGGAAAAATTTACTTGGAAAAGTATTAAAAAATTGTATAAATCTTCACGTAACAGAACCATTGTTGTCATTAAATGTAAAGAAGATGCAACAAAATATCATTCACAAATTTGTTAGTATTTTAGGTTTCTACATACGTGTGCTATCATTTTGTTCTGCAAAAATGTAATTTTTGTCAAATAAATCTAAGGTTGGTAAAATCCAATTTGATTGTACTTATGCAATGTTATTGAATGCATAGAAACAAATTTCAGTTGTTATGTGAAAATAGATTAAAATTATGTAAATTTTAATGTGTGCTGTCATTTTGTCACCACAATGTATCTTGACGTTGACCTTCAGTAACTTCTTCCAATCGTTTCCAATGGAAATGCTCGCGTGCACGCACGATCCTCCGAGCATCTCACCCAATGTGATCGACTGCGTGAAAGGGTACTCTGTACGATTTACAAGCTCATTTTGAACTTTAGTGACTTTCGAGTATTTCGTATAGGTATTGTTTATTTCATTCGTACGAATGATCAGAGCTACTAAGAATTGCTATTAATTACTCAACCGAGAAGTTTGCACCATACACTATAAGCTATAGTTTATTTCAGAACGAATAAACTGATATACAGGACTACTAATATATGACAATAGTTCTTAAATAAGGCAATAGTGCTGGTGATGATCACCACGACGGCAGTCAACGTGTTAATGCCGCGGTCGTATTGCAACGGATAATTGAAGGCCTCCTCTGTTCCTCTGCGCGCGGAGATTATAATTGCTTCCATTCGCCCGAAATAGCATTTCTTCGTTAAACAATCGAGTGTGGAATTAATCCTCTAGTTCCGTTTACGTTTCGTTGTAGCGGGCGCACGTGGAAAGGGGGAGGGGGGAGGTGAATTTTCTGACATATTATCCCTCGAGTGTAGAAGATTGTTATGAAATATTGTTAGATGGCAGCACATCGCGCTGTGGCTTTGAAATTCCATTATTTACACTGGTAAAAATTATTTTTCTGAATTTTCGATCGTTTCTCATGATATGTTTACAGATTCACGAATTTATAATGCGTACCGTTCACACGATTGTCAACTCGTTTTTTTTTTTTTGTGAATCGTGTTAGCGAAAATGTTTGATTAATCAAACTTCACTCGACTACACCGGCGTGCCCCTGATACAGTATGGGCTCCGATGTAAATCACATATTATCCTGCTAAGTGTACGTGTCATGTGACTGACCGCCATTTGGATAGACGCTTCTAGAATATCAGTCATTTGTGTCTGGCCTCTCTTCTGTCGACAGGCTGACTTCTTTCATGCCTGCCTCGACAATGCACCAATTAACGTATGACGTGGTTTTTATGCGATCTCGATTGCCGGGAAATTTTCTTAAACAACGCCGGTAATTCGGGGACACGTTTGCGTGATTGTTTCGGAGCGTATAGGTTTTTTGTGAATGTAAACTAAAGGAGAATGATTCTCCGCGGCTTTGGTTGACACTGTTCAGTCCCGTGGTTCTCAACCTCATCCATCAACCCCTACCAGTCCGCCGTGCGAACCCCTAATAAATCTTCATACGGCCCGCATCCTTTAATTCGATACAACACATGTTTCCCTCTTATGTCGTTGCTGATGGCACCGTCTCGGTGCCCACAGCTTCTTTTATTATTGTAAAAAGTTTTACGTGATAATGTGTATTTGTTTTACGTTATCTGATAGAAATTAGAATGTTGAAATTACTTAGTTCATCTTTACTCATTATTTAATTTGTAACAGTCAACGTTGGTTATAAACATATTTTATTTAGTTTAATAAATTGTCGCGTGTGTACGATTCGACGACTTTGCTATACTTGATCCGAGCGTTATGAATCATTGATGAATATATACGCTCTAATTATCTCTTCGCAGAAAGCAAAAATGATTTACCAATCATACCATAAACCATGTTGATGGCCAATGTCACGTTTACACGATCCCCTTTAGCATCACCAGCCAGTTTTAATTATGAATATTAAAACAGCTATTTTTAACATGTTGACTGCCAATCTAACAATTTCAAAAATTCCATAAAATCGAAGTGATTTATTTAATGAAATAAAATCTGGAAATGTTAAATGTATGACCTTGAGTGGTCCTACAATCTTCTTGCATTGTATGGATATTACTAAAATTTGGTGCAATGAATATATTAACATAAAAATTTATTTTGAAAGCTGTATAAATAATTCCGTCATCCATATATGGGTGACATGGCAGCCAAGGTGTTAATAATTTAAGCGGAAATACAGGATGTCTTGAAATAAGTTTTACACATTTTAAACCTGAGAGTTAACCTCACGGTTAAAATACGTAATAATTAAGTTATCAGCTGTTGAAGTGTCTATATAATTTTTATTGACATATTGTGTTTTTCAATAACTAATTTTTTACAGTGTAAATAACAGTGGCTGTAGTTTCGGAGCAACAAGTACGTTTGCTCCTATAGATCTCCTGCGTACGGGGGCTTTTAGAAAAGAGAAGCTGCGGCGGGAAACAAGTTTTCTAGTAAAATGACAAAGTATTAGTTATTGCATTCTAGAATAAGTTTGTCGTTGCCGACACCTAAATCAATGTGTAGGCCTAGCTTTCCACGAGTTCGATGTTCTTGCCGGACTCGGTTAACAAGCTTCCGTTGGAAGCGATAAAGCATGCTAACGACCTACTAATCTGAACTACACGGTTCAAATGACTGCAAAATATTAGAGACCGAACACGTTTCTTAATGACTTTCAATTGGGCAGGGGTGGGGGGAGGAATACGGCAGTATATACAATATACATACTACTCAGAAAGAAACATTTGATTTGATACAATTATTTGAAAATAACACAACCATACTCTTATATTCTTTTTTTTTATTATTATACAGTTGTAACCTCCTCTTATATTCTTCTAATTTTTTTACTGTTTTGTGTTTTATGCACTCCTTTTTCTTATAAATGCATAAAATTCGCAGCCTAGTAACAAACACCTGGTTGTATAACTTCGGAACTACTTGAACCAGCAAAATTATATATTTACATATAAAATTCTATTTGTTCTTTCGAAAAATTTTTTTAACATAAAAAGTGCTATAAATAAAATGATGCTGCAGCTAGATTTGTGACGATTACGGGCTGGTCCAAAATTCACTAATGAAATTAAGTAGAAGAAGTACGTGTTCAATATTTTTGAAAAAGCGTTCCCCCTCCAAAATCAGCGATAATCGCGGCCGGCACGCTCTTTTGCAAGATCGCGGCGTTGTTTCGCGCATTGTCGGTGTCGCTCGTAGTTCGAAGGCTGCCGATAACTCCTAAAGGACATCGGTGGTCGTCGGTTGCGCAACTTTCGCCGAATTTAACGCGAATATGGAACGAAAGTCGTGCACATATTCCTTATTTTGTTCCGGCGGCGCGGTGTGCGTGTCCGTGGTCGCGCGCGCGCGCGCGCCACATACATGTAAGTTACTTGTTCATCGTTGATTGTGTCGGTATTTAAACGAGCTCCCGTTCTGGCCTTACGTAATTTGCTGAACGCGCGGAGAGCAACGGTGTACGCTCGGTTGCTTATTCAGCGATGTTGTGACCTGTATTCACGACGCGACACTTCGCTGTTTCTTTTTAACTGGAAACCCACTCATGGTCGGCTGCCGGTGTGTATGCGCGGGGCGTCTTGTATATTTACGTTTTCCTCATTGGCGCCGCGTAAATCCATCTCCGGCGACCGTGCCCCGGAGAAAGGAAACAGGCAGACGTGTTATCCTTCGAGAAAGTTAAGTCGTTCGGTTTGACGAAGGAGGTCGTCTCTCTCGGAGCCACCGTCACTGACCGACAGAGTCTCTCTTCTCTTTGTTTTTCGTCCTTCTCTTTCCTCAGCCGACCGTCTCTTGCTTCCCGAACGAATATCTTCGTTGCCGACCATCAGCCTCCCCCGTATTAACCCGGCCGCTGATTGATCACCATGAAACACAAACGTCACGCCGCCGTTTACTGACCACGGCAAAAAGATTGCGCACCTTCCACTTTGCATATCCTCCGGGAAAAAAAAGGAGAAAACGTTCTTGAAAGAAGTCAAAATTCATCAAATGAATCACCGGAAATTGACGCGATCATGTTGGGTTGTTCTAGCATACTTATATTTCTGGTTCACGAAGTGTCACGTACATCGTAAAGCTGGCATTGCATATAGGGCATCGTTTGCAATTACATTGGCTGATACAAGTTATACAACAAGCAAGATGACCGTAAGGCACACAAACTTCTGTTGCTTTGTTAATAAAACAGATTCTGCAAAATCCTGATTTGTGGTTACTACTATCTTCTCGATCATTACTATCTTCTTTTTGGCATTCCCAAAAACTATCATTAAGTATTTCAACAATATAATCACCTAAAACAAATGTGTTTAATTAATTACCCGTTTTCGATACACCACCACCAATTGGTGATAATTGACACCTTATTGTACTAATAATAACGATTCAGAAAAATCGAGATTAATATGTGGAATGGAGATAACCTGACACTGTACCGTCCTGTATTGTCGAGGAATTCAATGCTGCCGGAGTCGCACATGGTAACGTTTTTGCATGCATCCATTCTAGTTTATCTTTAACAACAAATTATATATATATATATATATATATATATATATATATATACATAGACTGCGGATTTTTATGTAAAATAAAAATGGTTTGCATCAACTACAATGAATAGGAGACAAGTAGAAATGTCATGGTTCTTTTAATCCCCTCCACTATGACATCTAGTCAGACTCGTGATACGAGTTTAAACCAGAATAAAATTCTATTTGTTTAGATCGAACCTTTGCGCCAAAAACATTATTTATTCTTTGTTTTAACAAATTTACGATCGATAACCGAAATAACATTTAAAATTCTATTTTGTTGTTGTCAATATACAGCCCTTAGACAATACATTGACATCCTGTAGATATATATTTTCTTCCTTTTTTTTCTAGGAAATAATGAATGAAAAAGAAACTCGAGTCGCCTTAATTATAAAATAAATCGTAGCTCGAGGTGTTAAAAATTTTAATTCAAATTTATAGCAGTTTGTTGGTAGGCAGCTATATAAAATATTGTTACACATGTAAATAGTTATTAGTAGAGTGCAGATCTTTATGCAAAATAAAAATTATTTGTACGAGTTGTAAGTCGCAGGAATGAAACAGATGATTATTTATTGTTTTCTTTAGTTGTTTTATTAAGCTGTAAGAAATGTGTGGATTTTTTGCAACACTTTTAATGTGCTCACTATTTCAAATTGCACACACTCATTTTTACTATAAATGCATAAAATCTGCAGTTGACCAATGTAACAAGTAAACAATGAATATTATCAAGTTCAATTATTAAAAAAAAACTTGTTGCTGTAAAAGGTGTGCTGTATTACATCGTTTACTAAAGGGTTTTAATAAAAATCAATGTGACCGTCCTGTAACCATTATTATTATTGCCCTCAATGTGAACGTAAACAAAGTTTTCTTCGCAAGATATATACAGAGAGTACCCTCACCTCGATTCGTTCTCAACTTTTATATGAAATTTATGCAACGAATAAGTTCAAAAGCTTATAATGATGTTCACTCAGCTAGCATTTTTAGGATATTTTTGTCTCATTTATTTCTGATTTTGAACATCAGAATTTGTATGAGTTATCAAAAATACAGAGTAAAGAACATTACTCAATAATTATTTCATACATGAAACTGCATTCAACTCATTTATAACAGGGTTCATTCTTTCCGTGTTGTATCGAAACCGTGTTAAGCGAAACGTAGTAGTAATACAAAGGCTTGTACGTCAAAAGTTTTCTGATTATACATACATATCTATTTTTTTAATTGACGATGGAGTAAGTTTTGGTGACAGACAAAGAGAGTAAATAGTGTTTGGTATCATTTTAATCAGAACAATGTCACAAGTCTATTAGCAAAAGTCTAAAAAAAAATAAGTAATAATAAAAAAGTTATTCCTTGGTAATACATTGCGAGGACGCGCGAGCCTTTGAACTGTGCCGCCGACTCTCTTTCTTTCCCATACGCTATCCTTCCTCGCGCCCGAAACTTCAATCGTCGATTACACAAGTAAATATCATCGGAATTATATCATATTTGGTATAATTTTTATTAGAAAAATGCCACAAAATGGTCATCGAAGTCCCATAAAAAAATAATGAATAATAAAGAAGTTGGAAATTCGGATTGGTGTGGTCTCACCGATATACCCGAGCCGCATGGTGTCATATTTCTCGGCGACCGAGGCCTCTCGAGCTTCACGGCCCCTCAAGGGGTTACACCCCGCACTAGTGGGGATATCTCAGGGACAATTATGTCGGAGACATTTGGGACAATTACCGATGAAATACTGTACTTACAATAAGCGGATACTGTCTACAATAACTGAAACTTTTGCACACTGTCTTTGAAAAATGTTCTTACACTGTCACTGCAACAATCATACTGAAGATCGCTCTTGCATTAGAGGTCTCATCGGCAATAGGCATAAGCGATTTCGTTGAAGACCCAAATAAACATTCAGGCCATACAATCCGCTTTAGTTCACATTATCGTGGCGCGATTGATATAACGAACTGGAGGAGGAGAAAATAAAGACTTTACTTTTATTCTTATATTTATTATTTGATGAATTATTTGACGAACGAAGCAAACATATATGGATTGTTTATGAAATAAGCTAGCCCGTCAATTTGACGGGTTTCGTAGAGATAGGTATACTACATAGAAATTTCGAAGATTAGGAAGCTTTAGGAAAAAATAATTGTGTGTATAAATTCTTTGGATGAAGTGATTAATTTACGATGCAAAATGGTTCAAATTAATGCTATGGTTTTTGGGGTATTTCATTTCAAAATTTGAAATCCGTCAAATTGACGGGTCCCGTAAACCTAGTGTTAATGTATTAAAAGTTGTGCATCACTGAAAAATACGCAAACGTACTACAATCAAAAATGACGATGCGTTATCCTTTATTAGCCACTATAACGGGCCAAGCGTCATTGGCAAGCATGCTAAAACGTTGGCATTCAATTTTATCGCGTCACGTTGTCTAGCAGGGTCCGATCGAGTCTCGGTATATAGCTTGTAATCGTGTTCAATAATCGCGGCAGTCCCGATAGGCGTTTTAACTAGAATTTTCGTGGGCAACGGATTTGGACGGTCTTATCAATGATTCATGGTTCATGGAGAGCGACGAGGTCGCCAAAGAAGGATCTGTTATTGTTTGTCGAGTCTGGCGTTCGCACGGAAAGATACTTGTCCCGGGCGATGATTGTTTATCGCGTTACAGCAGCGCGCGTCTCCCGCCTAAACTCGATGGCGTGTCCGGTTTAAAAATGTAACGCAGAGCGATGGCGGCCGCGTCGGCAGAGAGCGGCGCTTCATCGCGAAAGTATGTATGTACTCGGCGTATACCTATTAATCACAGCAAACTCGACGATCGAGATAAGAGCACGGCTTGGAGCGTTTGCAGAACCCGCTTGATTATATTTTCCCTTTACCGGACGTAATGCGCCGAGCGAAATTGATTCGTTATACAACTTGCATAAGTCTTGGATATGGGGTACAGATGTGCCGGGTAGTACACACGTAACTGCCTATTTGGAAATGTTATCAGCCTGCACTGATAATGGAACGATAATGTGAAAAATCTGTGACTATCTTGCTTGACGATCTTTCATTTCTTCGGTATTTATAGAATCGCGCACAGTTACATTAATATTCGGATACCTCGCTGTCTCTGATGATGATGCGAGAAACAATCGATTTTTAGACAATCGTAGCTCAGACGGTTTCTTTTTCTTTTTTTCAACATTTATAGTTTTAATATATTCATGCTGCTTATTCTTATTCGCAACAATTTGAACGTTCGAGATAACGGTACGACTGAAAAATGAAACGATTCCGCGTAGTATTTATTCAACAAGTTATTTAGTAATTTTTACTTAGACGCCGTTTATCAATAATGTCTACGGTGTGATATTATTAGAGTGAACATCATGATTTATAGTATTTATGCATTTTTAAAATACAAGGAAACGTAATAACAAACATTAATGACATTTCTATTTTATTCTTACCGTAAGAAATGTTCTAGTTGATAAATTGAATTTGTTCCTCGTACTGCTTTTGGAATTTGCATAAAAATCCGCCATCTAGTTATTACTGCTTCATTTGATTAGTGCAATGATTTCAGTTCTTCGTGGAATTCTCATGTTGATAAACGATTCTATTTAAACATTGTTGAAGTTATAAGATAATTTCATTTAAATATTATATAGGTGGTTGTGTAGTAGATATTACAGGACTATTTGAGCTCCATTTTCGGAGCCGTTATCTCGATGAAACTTAAAGATGTTTCGTATTCCTATCTTATGTACATACATTTTTAATGAAGTCTTTTCGGGATGACCAAATATTTGAACTTATCTCAAATATCATCGGGGAATGCTAATTTATTTTCATATTTGATATAATCCTGCTTTCTTCTGGCTCATAACATCTTCCGTAATACTTGTCTTTATTACGACACATTCTGCTGTATACATTTGAACGGTATACGTTTGAAGAATTGCGTTCAATCAGTTTGTGTCCACAATATAAGCATTCGGCAGGTCGAACAGCTTCTTAGACTCGAACGTGTGTATCCTCCTGTCATTTTAAACACACTTCCGTTTGAAATAAATATTTTTATGAACTGCAATTAATGAATAATGTTGTTGTGACATAAGCAACTCGATATTTAGGAAATTACTGAAGCAAAATGATAAACATCAAAGACAGCGTCCATTTTGACCTACCCTACCAAATTCTATGGTCTCAACTTCTGATGATTAATCTTAATTTTATCTATCGAGGGTGATCAATTCTTCTAGAGAAATTTATTCAACATCAAAAACAGCGTTCATTTCGACCTACCCTACCAAATTCCATGTTCTTAACTCCTGATGATTAATTTTAATTTTATCTATC
The DNA here is from genome assembly GCA_913789915.3 of Sphecodes monilicornis. Classification (NCBI taxonomy): domain Eukaryota; kingdom Metazoa; phylum Arthropoda; class Insecta; order Hymenoptera; family Halictidae; genus Sphecodes; species Sphecodes monilicornis. The sequence continues at coordinate 11,245,319 of OU565296.1, read as the reverse complement.
TAAGGTGATCAATACTTCTTGAGAAATTTATTCAACATCAAAGCCAGCGTCTATTTTGACCTACCCTATAAAATTCTATGGTCTCAACTCCTGATGATTAATTTTAATTTTATTTATCGAAGGTGATCAATGCTTCTAGAGAAATTTATTCAACATCAAAAACAGCGTTCATTTCGACCTACCCTACCAAATTCCATGTTCTTAACTCCTGATGATTAATTTTAATTTTATCTATCGAAGGTGATCAATGGTTCTAGAGAAATTCATTCAACAACAAAGACAGCGTCCATTTTGACCTAACCTACCAAATTTTATGTTTTCAACTTCTGACAATTAATTTTTATTTTATCTATCTAAGGTGATGAATGCTTCTTGAGAAATTTATTTAACATCAAAGACAGCGTCCATTTTGACCTACCCTACCAAATTCTATGGTCTCAACTCCTGATCATTAATTTTAATTTAACCTATGTAAGGTGATCAATAATTCTTGAGAAATTTATTCAACATCAAAGACAGCGTCCATTTTGACCTACCCTACCAAATTCCATGTTCTCAACTCCTGTTGATTAATTTTAAATTTATCTATCGAAGGTGATCAATGCTTCTAGAGAAAATTATTCAACATCAAAAACAGCGTTCATTTTGACCTACACTACCAAATTCCATGTTCTCAACACCTGTTGATTAATTTTAATTTTATCTATCGAAGGTGATCGATGATTCTAGAGAAATTTATTCAACATCAAAGACAGCGTCCATTTTGACCTAACCTACCAAATTTTATGTTTTCAACTTCTGACAATTAATTTTAATTGTATCTACCTAAGGTGATCAATGCTTCTTGAGAAATTTATTCAGCATCAAAGACAGCGTCCATTTTGATCTACCCTACCAAATTCTATGGTCTCAACTTCTGATGATTAATTTTAATTTTATCTATCTAATGCTTCTAGAGAAATTTATTCAAAAATGTATCTAGCAAAAATTGATAAAGAATCCGAATGTACCCAGGTATTTATAAATATTAACTACTTAAAACCTCCTTGCGAGAATTAATTATGAAATAAATTTTTCTGTCGGTTCAAGTTGCAATACATTCAAAATCTGTAGTACACAAAGGGATGGGGAGAAAACGCAAAACGATCAGAAAACAGTTTTGGTGGACTTGGTTGGCCCATGGACTTCCGTCAGTTTTCGTCGCGTAATTAAAGCGTGAAATCGTCGCGCGAGGAGAAAAGAGACAGCTGGGCCGGATGAGCAGAATGTGGAAGAGAGATAGAGGAACGGCGGTAAAGGGGAAAAAGTGTCCCTGTCTCGTACGAGGCTCGGGTGGAACCAAACCGCGGCGGTTATTATCGATCTCTCGGCATCGTTACACTTCGTCCGGGATCCGTACAAGTGCGGTAAAAGGCACGAGAGAGTGGTTACATCGATTGTCCACGGGCTACACAGAAGCGACGTTCTACATGCTGCTTCTAAAATAAGTATCCAAACTTTTTTTTGGTAGAGTCCGTCAACACCCCCAAAAGAACTGTGCAGTATCCCGTCGTCGACAGAAAAATTTCTTTTCGTAGGAATTCCTGTTTGTTATGTAAACCTCCTTCGCCGTTGTAAAATAATATTATTTGATTTTATTGCCGCAAAACTGCCTTAATAAACGACCTCGCAAAGATGGCCTTTTTATTAGGATTTTATAGACAGGAGCAATTACAGAAACTGTGCATCTCGCTCTAATCGTTCCTTCTGTCATCATTTCTCAGAACAAATATCTCACATTCCCTACAAACAAACCCACCTTTGAAGTGGTTAAAGCGAGTAACAAATTCTAGAAATTTTAAAATAATAGGAAATTATGTGAACCAGCATGCAGAGCTAATGAATAAAAGAAAAGCTTAATCAGCTAATTCGAGGATCCTGGAAAGTGTTTGGTGCAAGTAAGAAATTTAAAAAAATTTTAAATTAATAGGAAAATGTATCAACCAGTGTACAAAGTTAGTAAATTAACACTAGGTCTACGGAGCCCTAAAATTGATTATTTTACATTGCTTTATAAAAATAATAAAATTGTACTTACTTAGATCTTCAGCGATTTTTATTGTAATATGTGCACAAAAAAAGAAATCTATTTAATAATTCCTTACGAATGCTTCCTTACACTCTTAATAATCGTAAATTAAAAATTTTTGAATCCGTCATTTTGACGGGCTCCGTAAATCTAGTGTTAAAGAAAAGCCTTATTGACCAATTCCATGGTCCCGGAAAGTGTGACCAATTTTTAGAAATTCTTAAATAATAGTCGACATGCTGTTTCAAGATATAAGTTACTTAATTTCGAGCATGTACAATTTTCTTGACGAGGCGGTGTTCTTTTTCTCCCGACAAGAAAATTATTTTGAAGGAAGCAGCTTCTTAGAACACATCCCCCCTTCGTTATACAAAGTATTGTTGTATACTTACCGGTTATAGACGCCGGTCAGTGTCCAGGTTACCTGAGATTCTATACTTGATTTTCCGTAACGAAATGGAAAATACCCCTGGGGGAATGCGCGAGGCGTGTCTCCTCTCCAAGAAGAAAGTCATTCTTAACAGTTTACGAGACGTACCCGTTCCAGTATTAGCCCTTGCCAGGTCTGTAAACCTCTGCTGCAAACAATAGCTAGCTATAACTCTGAGGAAACCGTTCCATACATTTATTGGTGGAACCTTTCTTCATACTCAAGGTGAGGATTGTTGGGGATTGTCCCAAATGAGAAATACGCTTGCACCGTCGCCGTGGGCCTCGAAAAACCAGTTGGTGTTATTCGGTAATGTCGACTTTCTCTGATACTATTATACCGCACTACAGTTTTACTCGAAGTAACTCAAAGAACTGTGACCTTCTTCTCTCAAATATTTTTCTTGGCAAGCTTCTTTGTAAACATCGAATGAAACACGCTCCGCGTGAACGGTTACGAGACTGGGCTATACAGGTGAATGAAATTTAAACAAAATTTGAACAAAGAATAAAAAGGCATTTCAACACTAGATTTACGGAATCCATCAAAATGGCGGATTCTGTATTTTTTAATTTACGATTATCCAGAGTGTAAAGATGCATTCTTGTGGAATTATTCAATAGATTTATTTCGTCGCGTATATATTACGACAAAAATCGCTAAAAATGTAAATAAGTATGTTCCTGATATGTATATTGTAGACTGTTTAAATTGCGCGCGTCGCTAATTGAAAATACGTAGCGGCGCTGATAACAGATCTAAGTGCTCGGATTCGTAATAATAAGCAATATAAACCTGAAGTACTTTTTGAGGATCCAACCAACCTGTTAAGAACCCAAAAACCCAACAGTTCCTGTTATTTTTATAAAGTAATGCAGAACTGTCACTTTTAGTGCTCCGTTGAACCTAATGTTAAAAAGCAATTTAAATTGTGGGAGAAAAATACGTGTCCAATTTCGTTGCATTAAATTAAGGTCTGTTTGTTAAAATACTTTAAGCAGTGTATATGTAAAAATACTAGCATAGCAGAACCAGAGATAAGAAAAAATAAAATTTGAATGAAAAATGAAAAAGATGTCTGAAAAAGTAATTTAGATTCTAAGAGAAAAGTTCATCATCCTTACATTAAAGACTTCCTTCAAATACCTTAAATCAATATGCAGATAAAAAATAGTAGCATAGTAGAGCCACTATTCGAAATATTAATCATCGTACAAGGTGTATACAAGTTTGTTAAGTCTCATTAAAAATATAGTTATAGAACACAGGTTTTTTAGGTCGTATTAAAAAATATAATCATAGGAGGGCCATTGTTAGAGGTATTATCAATAAAATGTCGGTATAAGTTTGTTGAGTCTCTCTTGGTGAAAAAGTCGTTAAGAAAAGACCTCTTGTATAATTCGAAGACGTTACATGTTCCCTCGAGGTTCTTTTTTTTTGTCAGCGAAAAAGTTGGAGGTTTTTGTCGGCTATTATAGAATCACTGTGTACGTTGAATCTGGTTGTGGATGGGTGCTCGACAAAGAGGGAAAGAGAGAGCGAAAGAACGATCTGGACGTTGTAACAGGTGCCCCCACTCGGTCTGTCCCCTCTCCTCGCTTCGATGACTCTCTTCCTTCTCACTGTTCTCTTCAAATTCGTTTCGTTCGTCCTGTGTATATCTTACAGCGTTTCCCTATCCTCTTTCACTTTGGTCGCTACTTTGCCGCTTTTGTGTAAGGCTAGCAAACTGACCTGACTCAACTATCGGGCATGCTGCGATCTACCGGTGCGTCTATCACCGGGGCCAGAGGATCCATAGATCCCTTTCCAGTTTTCATTTGTAAATTCAAACTTTCTTTGAAATCGGATATCGTGTGCCGAGACTTTTCTGGACGCTCGGACTTAGAGGTTAGGTTTGCATACTGTCTACAAAATATAAATACATGAAAGTTGTGTATAAAGCAGAAATTATTTACGAGCTATTAGTAATAAGTAGATTGCGGATCTTTATGCAAGATACAAATTAGTTGGATCAATTACAATTAAGTAGAAGACAGATTAAAGTTTTCTTTTTTTTAATGGCCATAATAAATTATTTATATATATATATATAATTAAATATCAAATTATTTATATATATATAATTAAATATCAATAAATTATTTATATATATATATTAATATTAATTATTTATTTTATATGAATTTATATATATATATTAATATTAATTATTTATTTTATATGAATTGATATATATATTAATATTAATTATTTATTTTATATGAATTTATATATATATTAATATTAATTATTTATTTTACATGAATTTATATATATATATATATTAATATTAAATATCGACGACTTTAGACTGGTTTAACTTTCTTTACTGTTTTAAATTGCACTAATTTGTTTTTGTCATAAATCCATTCAAATGATTCGGTACCATTTAAGGCGGTAGACAGATTAAAATAATTTAAGAACATCAATGTATTAGCTTTAGCGTGTTAGAATTATTAAAGAAAGATAAAAGGTTGTGTTTGTCTTCTGTCCATGATAATCGATGCAAATAATGTTTATTTTGCATAAGTATTCGCTAAGCAGTTAAATTCAAATGCTAGATGATCCAGTAATCGTTCATAAATTCAAACATTCTTTGCAGTCAGAAACCGTGCTCTAGATTCTTGAACTCGGAGATGAGGATTGTGTACTGTTAAAAAAAAATAGATAAGAACCGTATAGACCGTAAAAGATACGAGCATTAGTATTCAGTTGAGCAGTTAAATCTAATCGCTCCGCTATCATCCGAAAATTGTATCCGATAAACGAGAAAGCGTGTCATACAGATTTGCATAGCGATACATACCAATTCTGCGTAACCAGTCCGCGGAACGATTGAACTGTTACAGGCGCACGCACACTGATTAGTCTTCAAGAATAAGGAAAAGCGTAATTACCGGTGTACGATATCCAGGCTACAAGCTTGATCGATTCCCTGCGATGTCCCCGCGCACAATGGACTGACAATACAGATACGTCTCTCTATTCGTCTCTGTCGGTCTTGCGGGAAACGGACACGGATAGCAATAATAACAGATAAATGCGCATGCATTACGTAAATAACTGGAAACAATGCGTCCGAGGCACGCAAAAGGAGTAGCGCCATTTATTACCCTTAGAAACTCGGCCACCTGTGATTACGCATATTTAACGCTGACTTGATCGTGACGGAATGGCATTCCTTCCTGCAGAGATTTCAGTTCCTCGAACTTTTGCGCAACGAAACATCGGCCAGAGAGCGAGAGAGAGAGAGAGAGAGAGAGAGACCGCTACCGTCCCGCTAACGGAAATCGTTTAATGTCCAGAAATTTATGCTTGCTCAAATACTCGACCGGAAACGTAATCTTGAAGTATGGCCACGAATCCTGTGTTTACTGCCGGGCTACAGCGTTACGCATGTTTTGCTCATAGATCGCGCAATCTACACAGGAGATTCTACGTGTAAAAATAAGTAAAAAAAATACGAATAACATTTTTTCAATTGACGCTTCGTTTTCGAGAGAATCGAGCATGAGAACTGGGCGGTTACGCGTGCCCGTTGAGTAGGAATCGGCGTAAGTGTCTGATAATGGCCAACCGATTCTACTTCTTGTAAACGCTAGGACATGCTGAACTTTCAAAGACAATTTTCTCGAGAACTAAGCGCTAACCGAAAAATGTTACATACTCTTTTTTTTTACATACTTGTTTTGACATAGAATTATATAAGCCATCGATATATGACACTACACACCGGAAGCCTATTACCACGTTACACGGGAAGCAATTTTCTCTCGCTTTCCATTTCATTTAAGTTTAAATACAGAAATACTGTTGTATTGTTCCCAATTCTATAAAGTTATCAAGAAGAGAAATAAGTGTCAATGTAGCTCTTATACTATGCAATTTTATGCAAAATAAAAATTGTGTGCATTAATCGCGAGGTATAGCTGGAGCTACATAGACGTTAATGTCTTTATTTTCTTTAACAATTTTAACAGACTGGAAATAATACAACAATATTTCTACTAAATATTTTCACCGTTTTGTGAAACATGAATTATTAGTAGACTGTGGATTTTGCAGTCTGTAAAGCACTTTGTAAACCTTGTACAAATACTCTGTCGAGCATTTCATAATACTAAAGAGGTAACCGATGCCCAAGCAGTTCGTATTCTCATCTTCATGTCATCTTTAGTTTTTGGTGTGCTTCGCTATAACTCTGTAACTATAAACAATAAAAAAAATTGGTTCAAGTAAATGCAATTCCGTTTAAAGCTAGATTTACGGAATCCGTCAAAATGACGGATTCTAAACTTTTTAACCCTTAGCACTCGAATGGCGACTCTGAGGCGCCGCTACAAATTGTTACACCATTATTCAGAATATTGTTTACATGATTAAATTCGTTTATATGAAATAAATTACGAAACATTTGAATATTGTATGAGGTACTGTATCAGTTTCGTACGCATATAATGAAAAAAATTATGTACAATGGAAATATTCTAGGTTAGAAAAAATGTTTGATTTTTTAGTTGAAATAGCTTCGAGTGAAAAGGATTAATTTATGATTATCGAGAGTGTAAAGATGCATTCTTGAAGAATTATTCAATAGATTTATTTCTTCGAATATACAGGGTGTCCTGTGGCTCATGGTCAACCGATTAGGAGGTGATTCTACATGTAAAAATGAGTCGAAAGGAAAGAATAAAATTTTTTCATTTAAAGCTTTGTTTACGAGTAAATCGAGTTTGAAAATTCAGCGAATACGCGTACCATTAAATAGATAGAAACAGCTGTCGCGTCTGATCGTTGCCAACCAATTCTACTCTGTGCATATACTAATGCACGTGAACAGGAGGACGAATCTTCAAATTCGATTTTCTCGAAAACGAAATTTCAAATGAAAAAAATTTTATTCTTTCTTTTCGACTAATTTTTACATATAGAATCACTTCCTTATCGGTTGACCATGAGTCGCGGGACACCCTGTATATATTACAACAAAAGTCGCTAAAAATCCAAATAAGTACGTTCTTGTTACTTTTATAAAGTAATGTAAAATAGTCACCTTCAGTGCTGCGTAATCCTAGCTTTAATGAAATGTATCACAATAACATACAATTAATTAATAACATACTAAAATTTTAAGTCCCCTTAACAATGTAATTAAAAAAAAAACTAAAGTCGAAATTTTTATTAGATTCTGCGAAAACAGTTTATAGCACTTCAGTTGATACACTGTGTATATTATATTTTATTTTGTAAATTCTATACCGTCAATCCCCAGGGACTCACGTAGCGTTTAACGTGTTAAAGCACATAAAACACGCCCGGTTCGGAGCTACTACATTCCGCGTTTCGTTTCCGCCATGATAAACGGTAAAGTCGAATTCGCTCGATATCTTGACGACACGATCGATACGCCGAGTCGCGGACACATCGACAGCATCGAGATTCCTCGATAGCAAATCGTGTAACCCCGGTCCGAAATAGTGGATTCGCGGTACACACGGACCAGCTAAAGCAAACAAAGAGACGCGACTTCCGGGGTCGGGAGTTGGGTTGGCGAGAAGGGAGAGGGGGTGGGTGAAGAAAGAGATAAAAAAAATAGGTTCGTCCGCAGCGAGCACGACGCGATTTAGTTCAAACGTGAAGTACGACCTCGGGATAATGGGGGTAGCGCATCGCCATTGTAAACAGACTTGGAAGCAGTAAGCAGCTCCGGGATTTAGTTCGATGTGTCGGAGGATGAGGACAGCGGGAGGTGGTTGAGCGAGACGGGGAATCTGACGGTTGGGATGAGGATAGTATGGGGTGGGGTATGATGGCGGGGGTTTCAGTGAGAGGAGGGAGGCAGAAGGATCGTTGGGTGAGTTTGAGGGGTGGGAGGATTGGGAGCTGGGGGGACGTGTCGTGAAGAGTGGGGCAGACTGTCGAGGGTGGGAAGTTGCCGAGACATCGATCGAGCCGACCATTGCTTGCCACACTCCACTACTAGGAGTCAAGATGCCATATCCACTACGAGGAACTAAACTCCATGAAACTACTCTCTGCAGCTCTCTACGCACTTGTCCTAACCCACCGTGTAACTCTGTATAGGTGTACGCCGCGCGCGCATAGGTCGGAGTCGACGAGCGTACGCGACCGTTGGGAGGGAACGAGAGGGAGAGAGAGAGAGAGAGAGAGAGAGAGAGAGAGAGAGAGAGAGAGAAGAAAGAGGCCAGACCGAGAAGACGCGAGAAGCGACTTTTTTTTGTCCTCCGCTTACGTATTACGTAGCGAACGAGCAACCAAGAGCGTAGGTGTACGAGCACGAGGAGAAACAAGTGTACGGGGTTCACTCATCGTTGTTTCCACGAGAATCGCGCGCGCCCAGAAGAGAGAAAATCGTTTGTATACACTTTGCGGTCCCGCAAGGCTCACTATACTGGGTGCTCGCTCAAGTCGTGGTCTTCCGATACTCCGGTCCACGGATTGTTCAAATCAATTACAGTAGGACTTCGATTATCCAAACCTCTGATATCTGAGTTCTTTATTATCCGAACATTCTTCTCACGTGAACAGTTTAATACTAGAACTATCGAGAACTAAATGCGGCTGGAGTATACTGTCTTGTATAGTAACGACAAGATTGCATTTATTGAGATTTCGTACAATTTTTATTTAAATATGTACTTCGATAGAGAAGTTAACTAAAACATTACTCCTGAAAACATATTTATAATTTCAATATTTGTAATAGAAAAATTAGAAAACAGTCATTTTGACTGGTCCGGTGTTGTTTTAGTGTTAATCTAAAGCTGTGGTCACATTGAAGCAGCATCAAGCAACTAGTGAAAGAAGAGGGCGACAAAAAGTTGCTTGATGGTGCTTCAGTGCGGACATACAGTCACTCCCATTAATATTCGTACACTCTTAAAAAGACGATAACTTGTTTAATATTGGACCATACGAGTTGGACTTTTTTGAGAAGTTAGAATAATTAGTTTACTACATGACGCGAAAAAGAAATTTTAAAACAATTGCAATTGATCGGTATTGTAGAGAAAATACTAAAAGTTGTGTTTCACAATTTTTTGTAAAAACATCCATTTTGTAGATCTGTATCAATTGTATACATTTTCAAATTTTCATCCAATTTGGATTACGTGGAAAACAGCGACAGGCATCGAATGACGTAAGAATCCTTCGATTTATTACAGTTTAAGTCCGAAAATTGTGAAAACCTGCAATTTTTACCATCTTCAAACAGTTGTAGCTCATTGCAACGTTTGCCGATTTTGGTGAAATATTCAGAGTGTGTACAGTTGACACAGATCTACAAAACGTATTTGTTGAATTTGCAATATGGACCCACATAGAACAGTTATAAATAACAACTTTTAGTATTTTCTTTGTAATTCCGACCAATTACAATTTTTTCAAAATTTCTTTTTTTCAACGTGTAGTAAATTAATTGTTCTAACTTCTAAAAAAAAATCCAAGTCACATGATCCAATATTAAAAACGTAATCGTCTTTTAGAGTGTACGAATATTAATGGGAGTGACTGTAGCTTAATACTAACCGTACCACGACCGGTTTCAAGTTTTTAATTCTATTATTATTGAAATTACAAAGATGCTTCCATTAGAAATTATTAAATCGACTTCTTCGTTCAAGAGCCATATTGTTATAAAATTTGCGAGAAACCTGGTATGGTTTTTTTTTTTCTTGAAATTATAAGACCGAATTTATTTAGTCACATTTTGTGCGTGGTACAGTTAGTCTTAAGACTTATCCGTGTACAATCTGATCTATTGTACAAATCAATAGTTGAAGCTCGCGTGAAACGCTAAAATTTCGCGTGGCAGACGTGTTAATAACAGTACCGCTTAAGATGGCCGACTACCGGAACAATCACCCCAGAAATCATAAAACTGTGGGGCTGCAGGGTTTCGGGGGCGATTTTACCAGTCAAACGACGGGAATCGAGAGCGTGGAGATTGCGGTAGACGCGTTGTTATATGATGATTAAAAGTCTGTTAATAGGATCACGTGAATTAGGTTTCTGTCTTTATCTTTCCCACGATGAATTACTGACCACAGTCTTCCTGACATACACACGTTGTTGTTAGCCATTCGGAGCGATTGTTCATCGTTAAATTGATTTGTTAAATATCTGCCACATACTTAAGCTGTATATCAAATTCGAACAATCTGAGCTACGAATCTTACGCACGCTGTTATCAGCGGAGACTGTTAATCGTTAATCTAATTGGTAAAATGTGTCTGTCACATGCTAAAGTTGAATATCAAATTTGAATAATCTGAAATCCGAGTCTTACTGTTATCAGGAATTATCGAATTTGCCTGGTTTTCAAAATATCCTTTTTACCAGTTTGAAGATATATTATCCGGTGTTATGAATTCTTATCAACTTCATTAAATTATTATCAAAAATCAAAGTATTTTTCTTGTCTTTGGGGTGTTGTGTGAAAAATGAACGGAACTCGAGTTTAATACAAAGGTGGTTATGGATTTTATTCATTCCACTACACAAGGATATAATTGATACAGTTAGATTGTTGCTGACTTAGTCTGTAACGTTGTGACTTAGATCTCGTTCGCGACTGTCTCATGTTCGCTTAACGTAATGAGCGATGTAGGCTCGTCCTACCGTACTAATTATTATCTATAGTATACATATACAGGGTGTTCACGCTATTACTATCCAGCGTTTTTCTTGCAAATAATAAATATTAGAAAAAAAATATAAGAGGAAAAAGTAATACTGTCTTTTGCAAGCGACGTAATTTTTTTTGTATTTGCACTATTTTCTTAGAAACGAAAGTGACCTTAATTGTTTGTAAATGGAATAGTGTATATTTTTTCATACCATATGAAAGCGTGTGTCAAGATAAATTCATTCGTGTACGACACAATGACCTTCAAAGTCGTACAAGGTCAGAAATGGAAGAAACATTTTGAACATTTCGTACTAATGCGTTTACAAGTATACTTTATTGACAAGGCTATAGTAAATGATCAATATCACTTCCTTGTGCATGACTGCATATTTCGGCTCTATTAATTACATTCTTGTTAGGTTCTTCTGACGTTGTCCGAAATATAAATGCACACGCTTGCGTTAGTTTCCTTTGCAAGTCGTTTACATTTCCTTGCCGTCGTGTATCGTGAACGATATCTTTGCGAAATATTATGTACGAAATATTAAAAATTTTCCTGCCATTTCTGACCTTGTATGACCTTGAAGGTCATTGTGTTGTATACAAATGAATTTGTCTTGACACACGCTTTCACACGATATAAAAAAATATATAGCATTTCATATATAAAATTGAAGGTTACCTTTATTTCTAAAAAAATAGTGCAAAAACAAGAAAATTACATACGCCATTATGTTACTTACAAAAAACAGTATTATTTTTTCCTCTATCATTTCTTTCTAATATTTATTATTTGCAAGAAAAACACTGGCTAGTAATAGCGTGAACACCCTGTATATTTGCGTCACACGTCACTACCGCGAGTTTTAAATTCACGCGGACTACATGGAGTTTGAATGTTTGAATTTTTAGAGCACTGATCAAACTCTCGGGTCATTTGACGTTCCTACGAACCATGGCGGGCGTGATGTAACAAATTGGTGCTCTGATACACGGACGAACTTGTTCCCATTGTAGCCACCGTGGTTAATAGGTTATAGCTCATTAGGTGTTACTGATCGATTAACGTTACTTTTACGAGCGTGTTGGTCATCTTACTGGACTGAGTAGAACATTCTACATTAGTCGACTCGTTGCTATATTCACTCAAATCCTTAGATATGAATTTTCTTTTACACAATTTTTGTACCTACTTCTTCTAGGATTTAATTGATCCTCTTCTTGTACGCCGTACAAACAGCCAATAATTTTAACTGACTGCTAGGAAATTAGAATTCAGATAGAACATTTGAAACGCTGGGTCAAAATGGACCCAAGTCCTGCCATCCACGTTTAATGACACAACCAAGGCTATGTAGACTTCGGAGTGGATCAAATACAAAAGAAATATTTAGAGAATTTAGAAATGCTGTTGTAATATTTCCAATCCATTAAAATGATTAAAAAAAGATATTAACGTCTGAATTTTGCAATTCATTCAGACAATTTTTCTTTTGCATAAAATTCCACAGAAAGCTAATAGAGTGCACATTTTTGTACAAAATAAAAACTGTGTGTTTTAATCGCAAGGTACAGGAGCTATATAGACATTTATTTCTTTTCTTGATAACTTTATAGAGTTGGAAACAACACAACAGTATTTTACAAAATGTTTACAAAAACGAGCAGGTACAATTTAAAGGAGTAGACAGATTTAAAAAAATTAGGTACATGTCAGTTGCAACTTCTAAACATCATTAATGCATGAAAGAAATTTTATTTGGCTTCTATTGTTCGCAATTGCTGCAGAAAATTTGTATTTTGCATAATGATTCGCGGTCGTCTACTAATAAAATATGTCTCTTCTCAACTGTAATCAATAGACTGCGGATTTTATGCATTTATGGCAACAATAGGCACGCACAATTTAAAGTAGTGGATATTTTTCAGAAGATTTAAGCAGAACAGTGTATTAGTTTCAACATAATAGGATCATTAAAAGAAGAAATAAATTTCTATTTGTTTCCCGTGTGTTGCAATTAATGAAAACATTTTTTATTTTACATAAAGATCCGGAGTCTAGTAATCAAACTTTGGGGCAGCAATAATTTCGGAAATAGCGAAAATATTTTTGTGAGACCGAGCTGTGTGCCGCAGGTAGTAACCGACAATACTCCCCGTTCCGTTAGACGCGATTTAATCTATGAAGCACGTGCAGAACGGGTGCGGAAACAATAAGAAAAGTTAGTCGGCGGTTTATGTGGAAAATTCTGATTCAGAGCGGAAGAGGATATAGGGAACCGTAAAGAGGAGGGGTTGGCAAAGTCGGCGGAGTGTGTGTAACTTTGAAACTTAACAAGGGTATATTCATCGCGTTCCCTACCATGAATAGGGGACATGAGCTGGCACATGTCTTGAGCGTACTGGTATTGTTCTTTTTTTGTATGGTGCTGGATCGAGCCCTTCTTGACCTAACGGTGAAGTCATGCGAATGGACGATCTTCTCGCGTACCTACATTGTACGTCCACCGCTGTGAGAGATAGTGGAATCGTAAATTAAGTGAGCCGTGAAGAAGGGCACGTGCTCGCAGATAGAATGCCGAAAAAGAACGCTAGAACAATCAAGAGCACCTCTCCAAGTATTTCTTTGTGTTTGCCAGCACTGACTGCCGTGTCTTGAGTAGACTGAAACGAGGGTTTTAAATTTCACAACACTCCGCTGTGACCGGGAACAACACTAATTTACTATCTCCGTCTCCGATACTTATCTGCTTAACGCTTGTTTGCCGGAAGTCTATCAATTGGGTGCTTCATCCGAATTATCTTCGAAATAATAAATCCTCCAAAAAATGATTAGATTTTATTTTCCAAGGATGAATTGTTAATTCGTCGGATTGCAGACAAATAATTTAGTTATTGTGGTACCAAGAGATCAATGTGTGCTATCACAAATCCTTTTTTGCGAAAGCTTAAAATTTCTGTCGTTATTAATCCTCCAAGAAATTATTAGATTTCATTTTTCGTGGATGAATTGTTAATTCTTCAAATTGCAGACAAATAATTTAATTATTGTGGTACCAAGAGATCAATGTGTGCTATCACAAATCCTTTTTCGCGAAAGCTTAAAATCTCTGTCGTTATTAATCCTCCAAGAAATTATTAGATTTCATTTTTCGTGGATGAATTGTTAATTCCTCAAATTGCAGACAAATAATTTAATTATTGTGGTACCAAGAGATCAATGTGTGCTATCACAAATCCTTTTTTGCGAAAGCTTAAAATTTCTGTCGTTATTAATCCTCCAAAAAATTATTAGATTTTATTTTCCGTGGATGAATTGTTAATTCTTCAAATTGCAGACAAATAATTTAATTATTGTGTTACCAAGAGATCAATGTGTGCTATCACAAATCCTTTTTTGCGAAAGCTTAAAATTTCTGTCGTTATTAATCCTCCAAAAAATTATTAGATTTTATTTTCCGTGGATGAATTGTTAATTCTTCAAATTGCAGACAAATAATTTAATTATTGTGTTACCAAGAGATCAATGTGTGCTATCACAAATCCTTTTTTGCGAAAGCTTAAAATGTCTGTCGTTATTGGAAAATTTATCAAGAAATCTTTAGCTGTGTTTAACAATTATTGAGTGCAAAGTGTACGTTTTAATTATTAAATAGCACACTGTGTAATGTGCTAATAACTTAATCTCTCGCTGTTAATTTTTCTGTGAAACTTTCTGAGAAAAATATAACCAGATAATTGAAAGTCTTTGAGGATAAAGCAATGTTTTACGAATGTAAAGCTTTTCATGCTGTACAAAGTAGATAGAGGATGACGAAAACCTTATATACGTTGTATAATACTTTGTCGTTTATTTTCAACTTTGTTATACAACTTGTACTGGAATGTAAAACAAAGACTGTGTATCAACGCTGTGAATTATTTTACTTTACTAACGTGAATCATTGATATGTGTATATACATTATACCGTGTGAAACGATTACGTAAATACTGTTGAAATTAGCATGCAAAGTTGAGCACTCTATCTACCCAGTGGTGATGAGTCACTAGACGAGCCAAATTGATCAAGTGTCACCCTGTAAAAGTGCTGAGGTATTAATGCGTGCACCTATATCGATCAGTGCGTAACAGAGAAGGAAGGGATACCCGGAGTTCACGTTGCAGGCGCGCGTTGCATGTGCATCGACATTGGTAGTGTACCGGGTGCATTCTCAAGGCCGAGCGAATTCACGGAGTTCGAGGAATACTTTGTTCGACAGCATATTACTTTCTCCCCCATTTCTTCGCTCCTCGTTCCCCTGTTCATTCCTTTCTGTAACAATACGAATCACGCGTTGCGAAAATGTATATTTAGAGATTGTTACAGGAACCCATTGTTCACCCTTCACCTGCCTGTAGGTGCTTAACACTAAACCCACAGAACCTTAAAAGTAACTGGTGCATATTGTCAAACTTACAAGATGGAATGATTTAGATTTCGTGCGGTTTTTATTACAATCTGTGATCTACTGAAGAGATTTATTTAATCGTTTCTTATGAAAGCATCTTTATAATTTTAATAGTTGTATAATCAAAAATATGGCACCGGTTATTTTGACCGGTGATGGTAGGTTTAGTGTTACAGTGTTTCATCGATAATTGTCGACACCACGGATCCGGCCGGCGACAATTAACGTTCTGTTACACTTCTCGGCGACCGAGGCCTCTCGAGCTTCACGGCCCCTCGCAGGGTATACCCCGCGGAAGGAGGGATTGTTTTGCGACAATTATCGTTCAGAATTTCACGACAATTAACGATGAAACATTGTAATACTCTTTCCAAAAATTACGGAGAAGGATTTTGCCATGTGATTTAAAACGGTAAAAGATTGAGAGAATTGAAGAGCAGCCATTCGTTATTAACAATTTATTAAACTGGTTGAAGAAAGAAGGAAATGTTTATTCGGTAAATAATGATTGATAATTGATATGTTACCACTAGACTGCAGATTGTATGCATTTATAGCAAAAACGAGTAGGTGAACAACAAAATAGAAGAAACATCAGATATATTGAATTATTTACGATCTGTTAAAATTGTTCAGTTACGAAATCAGTTTGTATGTAACTCTCCCCTGCCTTGTAATCGATGCAGACAATTTTTATTTTACACGAACATCTTTAGTCTAGTTATCACTATAATGAGCGATAATTTTTAATTGGAATCTCTTGCAGTTGGCACTGGACATTTTTATTCTGCACACAGATCTGCAGTCTATTAATCAGTTAATAATCAGAATTTGCTGGAAGCACACATTTTAAGGTACAGACAAATTTTTGTCCCCTTTATTTTTGCTGTTTATTCTCATTGCAGGAAGCACAACGGCTCTAAACTAACAATTTGTTTTTGCATTTTTCGAAAAACTAGAAAGAGTTTCTTTTCTCCCAGGAGCGAGGGAATGCTCGTAACTTCTTTTCGAGCCGAGTATACGCGAATCTCGAAAGATAAACTCCTCGCGAGCACCAACTGGACCGGTTTCTTTTTTGCTCGGCCGTGCCATCAAAGGAGGGACAGTTCTCGACCACGCTGACTGGTATCTGTTACAAAACGATGCTTACAAGCTTCCACGCGTGCATGTGCGAAGGAGGGTAACGCGAGACGTTAAACGACCACGCGCTTTCCTCGGAATTTCGCAAACTTTGTCTTGGAATTTCGATCGGTGCCGGAGTGGCTGAAGGAGTTCAGCAGAGGGGGGGGGGAGGAGGTACACGTCCTTCTTCCTGGAGCGTTTCGTCGAACTTTACGGGTTTCACCTAGCCGTTTCCGATTCACTTTTACTTTTTGCGGTTTCACGCGTAATTCTTCGCTCCTGAAGCTTCAATTTTCATTCCTGCAGGGAATGCTAACGTGATCGTAAGTCGCCTAGAACCAACAGACTGTTCCAATGCATCGTTATGATCAATTTAGTAGATGATGATGTAGATCAAGCTTGTTTAACACGGGGCCCGCGGGCCGCATGCGACCCGGAAGCAGTGTCGCCAGATCGCTGAAATCGGGGGGAATACGATTTACCACCTCTCTGATGACCAGAGTAATACGTAACACGTTGCGCGGCACGTCACATGACCAGTTTACGGTCTTAGTGGGGGACGTTGGAGCGTGCGCAGAAGTGGAATGGTTTAGTGGAAGGGGAAAAGGAGGAGAGGAAAATCAACCCAGTTTCGGGTTGATCTGGCGATACTGCCCGGAAGCAGTGATGCCAGAATCGTGGAACCGAGGAACTTGCCCCTCCGGTGGATCCTCCGGCTGGACCCCCCCACTCTGACGTACCGTTGTCGCCTTACGTTGTTTCTTACTGCGCACGCGCTACACACAAGCGTACCTCGACGCCGTCGAGTCGAATAGGCAGCTCACACGGACAGACTAGAGGTGCGCTTGTGTGTAGCGCGTGCGCAGTAAGAAACAACGTAAGGCGACGACGGTACGTCAGAGTGGGGGGTCCAGCCGGAGGATCCACCGGAGGGGCAAGTTCCTCGGTTCCACGATTCTGGCATCACTGCCCGGAAGGGCTTTGAATGCGGCCCAACGGAAAATCATAAACTTACAAGACTTTATAATATTGCGACTAAAAATATCATTAATAATCTGAAGTTTTTTACTGGTCACTTATCGTTAGTGTATCTTGTGTGTAGGCCCAAGTAAGCAGATTTCCTTCAATGTGGCCCAGGGAAGCTAAAAGGTTGGACACCTTTGCTTCTAGATTGTAGTATCATAAACGATCTGGCAGGATGATACTCCCTGGAGAGAACTACGTAGAACTAGCAGCAGTCTAGACCCTGTGCCATTGAGCTTGTAGATGTTCAACAACTTAGAAACTCTGGACTGTTGCTAGCCCAAGACTACAGACTCTATTAATGTATTATCTTGAATATTGGATCTTTATGCAAAGTAATGATTTTGTGCTTCGATTGCTAGAAACAGAAACTACACAAACATTCGTTCCTACTCTAATTCTCTTAACACTTTGTCTACCGGAAGCCTGTGAACACTAAAACTACCACTGTGCGGGTGAAATGACCCGTTTCAGATTTTTTATTTCACAATTATTGATGTTGTCAAGATGCTTCCACTGGAATTGATTATACACGCTGCTTTATTAAAGTATACATTATAATAAAAATCACAAAAAATCTAAATAAATTTAATCGTGCCATTCTTATAAGGCAACACATACTAGTCAACTTTAATGGTCGGTAGGTTTAGTGTTAATAGGCTTTTCAATAATTCTGCTGTACCAAATGAACGTTTAAAAAATCTCTTTTTACACAATAATCCGAAACGAAATTGTTAGATTACGTTATTGAGGTTGAGACTCCCTGGGGAGAACTAGGTAGAGCTAGCAAGCAGCCTAGTTCAATTCTTAGATGCTCAGCAGTTTAGAGCACCCGCACGATCGACACTGACAAATCTTACACTCTTTGTTGTAACCCCACGTTTACTTTAAGTAAAATTGATAGTCTTCTTCTTCCTTTCATTCGCGGTTGTTCAACGTGGAAACTTCAGTTAGCCTCTCGGTCTATTCAAACGAGAGTGAAACTCGTAGCTATCTATTTTCTACGTGAGAACTCTGCTGGAACTTTATTAATGGATTGCTATGAACAATCTAGTGGCCGATGATGTAGACTGAAGTATTCGAAGCAATCTGGCAGATGAGACTCCTTGAAGAGGAACCTAGAGCCTTGTCCTGTGCTTATGCAGTTCGAAGATGCTCAGCAACTACTAGGACTACCGTCTATCGACACTAATCAATTTTACATTATAACCCCGCGTTTACTGGAAATAAAATAGTCTTCGAGATTCCTTTAATTCGCAGCTCTCGGATGAAGAAGGTTCAGTTGGCGGTATAATTAAACGAGAGTGATGCCGGCGACAATCCTTTTTTCTGCGTGAATACTCTGGTGGAACTGTATTAATGTATTATCATGAACAATCTAGTGGTTAATGATGTTCTAAACAACCTGGTAGGTGAGATTTCTCGAAGAAGATTAAATAACACTAGCAGCAACCTAGACCCTCTCCCAAGTGCCATTCAGTTCGTAGATGCTCAGCAACCAGGCGTTTCTGTACTAGGCCTAGACCATCCTGTATCAACAAATTCTACAGCCTCTGTTATAGCCCCTGCGTTTACCGGAAATGTAATAGTCTTCGATTCCTTTAATTCGCTGCTCTTGAATGAGGAAATTTCAATTGACGGTATAATCAAACGAGAGTGATGCCGGCGACAATCCTTTTTTTCTGCGTGAATACTCTGATGGAACTGTATTAATGTATTATCATGAACAATCTAGTGGTTAATGATGTTCTGAACAACCTGGTAGATGATATTCCTCGAAGAAGATTAAATAACACTAGCAGCAACCTAGACCCTCTCCCAAGTGCCATTCAGTTCGTAGATGCTCAGTAACCAGGCGTTTCTGTACTAGGCCCAGGCCATCCTGTATCAACTAATTCTACAGCCTCCGGTATAAACCCGCGTTCACCGGAAATATAATAGTCTTCGATTCCTTTAATTCGCGGCTCTTGAATGTGGAAACTTCAGTTGGCGGTATAATCAAACAAGAATGATGACGGCGACAATCCTTTTTTCTGCGTGAAAACTCTGGTAGATCTGTACTAATGTATTATCATGAACAATCTAGTGGTTAATGATGTTCTAAACAACCTGGTAGGTGAGATTCCTCGAAGAAGATTAAATAGCACTTGCAGCAGGCTGGACCGTTTCCCAAGTGCCATTCAGTTCGTAGATGCTCAGCAACCAAGCGTTTTTGTACTAGGCCTAGGCCATCCTGTATCAACAAATTCTACAGCCTCTGTTATAGCCCCTGCGTTTACCGGAAATGTAATAGTCTTCGATTCCTTTAATTCGCGGCTCTTGAATGAGGAAACTTCAGTTGACGGTATAATCAAACGAGAGTGATGCCGGCGACAATCCTTTTTTTCTGCGTGAATACTCTGATGGAACTGTATTAATGTATTATCATGAACAATCTAGTGGTTAATGATGTTCTGAACAACCTGGCAGTTGAGATTCCTCGAAGAAGATTAAATGGCACTTGCAGCAGGCTGGACCGTTTCCCAAGTGCCATTCAGTTCGTAGATGCTCAGCAACCAAGCGTTTTTGTACTAGGCCTAGGCCATCCTGTATCAACAAATTCTACAGCCTCTGTTATAGCCCCGCGTTCACCGGAAATATAATAGTCTTCGATTCCTTTGACTCGCGGTTGCTGAATGCGGAAACTTCAGTCGGCGGAATAATCAAACGAGAGTGATACTGGTGGCGATCGATGGCGATCGATTTCCCGCGCGAAGACTCCGGCGGAACAGTGCTAATTCCAAAACACATTACTTATTCCTGTAGCACCGGCGGAATCGGTCGGGTAGCCAAGACCGTGTTGGACGAACGGAGAAAGAGAAAGGGAAGGTAAAGGAAGAAGAGGATGGAGGGCAAGCAAGCAAGCGGGCAGAGAGGCAGGATGAGGCAGAGGCAGAGGAAGGCAGGCACAGGCGTTGGAGAACCGAAGTTTCGCTTTAGGAGCGGAGAACTTAACTGAGTTAACTTTGCTGCCGAACCAAACTTTCCGCCAACTTTAAGTAGTCGCCTTTCCTCTCCCTCTTCACCGTCTCCCTTCTTGCACCCATGGCCGTTTGCTCGCTGCCCGCTGGAGAGACGAACGCGGAGGCGGAAGGTACTCGGAGAGCAACAGCCCCTCTCCCCCCCCATCTCTCTCTCTCTCTTGCTCTTTCTCTCTTTACCCCTTTTCCGACCATTCCATCGTGACCAAGGATGAGAATGCCCGAACGCCGACACCGATACTCGTCATCATAATTGGACGAGTTTCTTCTCCTCTTACCTCATTCGTTTTCTTTTTTCTTCCTTCCCCGTCCCGTTTTTCAACAACTTAGAGCAAACTCTCACCCCGCTCAGCCGTTTTGTTTTAGCGCACTCTTTAACAGATTATTGTGCGTCCTTTAACCCTTCGGAGTCACGATTTTTGTCTGTTGATCGTTGTTAGGAGGTTAATCGATCGCTTTCCAGCTTCAACTCTAAAGTAATACAACATACGCCCGAAAAATAGTTTAGTCAATTTTGAAACAAACAAATAAATTTGTTGAATGATTCCTCACGGTCAAGGGTGATACTATACGCCGTCAATCCAGTGTCAAGGGTTAAACCATACGCCGAAAAGGGTTTTAATAAATTTTGACTGAATTTCTAGGAAGATACCAGTGCGGTGCTGTGTTTCCTCAGAATAAAGAGTATAGTTAAAATTTACTAAAACACTTTTCGGCGTATGGTTTAACCCTTGACACTGGTTTTACGGAACCCGCCATTTTGACGGATTCTAAATTTTTGAGTTTACTATTATTGAGATTGTGACAAATTTATTTTTATGCGCACATATAATAATAACAATTGCTAAAAATCTGAATAGATACATTCTTGTTATTTTTATGAAGAAACTTAGAATAAGCAATTTGATTGCTTCGTAAACCTGGTGTTAACTGGCACTACTAATTTAATTTAACCCCAACAAAATTTCTGTACACTAACTTTCGCTAATGTATTGCAGGATAATTGCAAATATCAAGTTTCTTTAACTTCTTTACAACATTTCGATTATTTGTAAATTATATACTTAAAGGTATCTGCGAAAATTTGTACAGAATTTTACAAAGTTCTTAGTACGACACTTTGTGATCTGAGTAAATATTTTGCAGAAGTTCAAAAGAAGTTAAAGAAATTTAGTATTTACAATTGTCTTGCGGTGCTGATGCGAATATGAATATGTACAGTCCAATTTTACTGGGGGTTATGAGAATCCCATACAATTACAGAGTTAAACGGATTTCACTTCAAAAGCTATTGTTCTTGACACTTTCCCTACCTGTAGTAACTTAACGGATTATTTATTACCGGCGGCTATTCGGTGGATTTTAAATTTCATGGTTTACCGCCAAGAACTCCTTTCAAAAAAATTAGTAAGTTAATTGATCGCTTTCTTGCTTTAAACGGATTTGCGATGGTAGATACCGGCCGGTGTATCGCTGTTTCATTAGTGCCGCTATTTTTGAAACGTGATACTGTAACCTGTTAATGTTACTCGTGTGTCGTGTTAACATGGACTCGCATTCTTGTTTTACACTTGGCGACCGCTTTGGGTAATCTATCTCTGTTATCTTACAAAGCTAAACTGAAAATAAAATAAATAAACTGCCAGAAATTGAGAATGTATATCAAGAAATTACGACTATGGAATTACCTCAATGATTTATAAGAACTTGAGCTATGAGGAATTTGGTGTCTATTATAATTTAGTGTCATTTAGTATTGTGATTTAACTCTTTGCATTGACTGGCCCCCTCGGAGGCACTAAAAATGACTATACTATAATTCGAAACAATTAATAATTTGTATTTACTAAATTTCTAAAAGTTGCAGTATGGTGGGGATAAATAAATTTATTTCGTATCGACAAACAGAAAAGATCATATGTAGACTGCGGATCTTTCTGCAAGCATACAGATGCTAAAAAATGTATGTCAGAACATTATACATGTTGATACACTCATAAATAATAGATCTATTAGTACGGACCTATTGAAATACGCTAAAATCTATTTACAAAAATAAAGCGTACAAAAAGATCATTTTTGATATCGAAATGATACTTTGCAGAATTCGCACAGTTTCGCAAAGACATTCGAAGTTTCTTCCTCATCATCACAGTGGGCATATGCACGTGACCACGAAGAACTTGTCATTCTAAACACCTAATTCGTCCTTTTGTGGATTCGGAAAACAAATGGCCATGGAAAATTCATTAAACTTCGAGGCCGTCATCCTTCTAAGAATCTTTGCTCCTTCTCTGATAAAAGACAGTTTTCTCTTGCTTCTGTTTGCTTCTTGGTTCAGTTATATTTACAAGAAATTGCGTGTTTTTCCGTTTGAGATATCAACTCGTTTTTATACGGTGATAATGTCCCCGTTCCAAATGTAATACCGAGTCTAATTGAATGATAATAGTTCTATTTCTGTATAAATATTCATACGAATGAAATTAGATACTGCAAGAACAAGATACAGGGTATCTTTCATTTTTCTTGTTCGTAGATTAGGATTTTTTTAAATGTCGAAAATATTTTCTTTGTAAAATTAGATTATATATATCGAAGTCAGAAATTCTGAGAAGGAAGGAAAATATGTGCTGATTTGTTTGTTATGTAAATAATTCATTATTTGTAATTCTATTAGTTGTAACTGTAGGAATTAGTTAACACTAGAACTCTACAGAGCACTAAATACGACTGATAAGACTGAATGCATTCAGATTTCCTACGATTTCTATTATAACAAAAAAAGTGAAAACAAAAATTAAAACAAATCTTTTTGACCCATTCGATGATTCCAGTGTTAAAAACAAATATTAACAAAACTTTTCACAGTTCTATAAAATTGTTTTTTTATATTGGAGGAATCTCGCAGTTTTGAGGAATCATACGATGCTATTTTTTAACGTTAATAAGTGCCATTGGTTTGAACCAAAATATTGTCAATAGTATACACATCGCACGCGAGTAAACAAAAATGGTAGTTCGAAAAATCCGACAGCGCAACAAGAACAGTAACGTCAATGAGTAGCGTGGTTGAAAGCAGAATATTGTAAATTGTACACAATTTTGTAATTTATATTTATAATTGTACGCGCGCATGAAAACAAAAATGGTAGTTCGAAAAATCCGACAGCGCAACAAGAATAGTAACGTCAATGAGTAGCGTGGTTGAAAGCAGAATATTGTAAATTGTACACAATTTTGTAATTTATATTTATAATTGTACGCGCGCAAGAAAACAAAAATGGTAATTCGAAAAATCCGACGGAGCAACAAGAATAGTAACGTTAATGAGTATCGTGGTTGAAAGCAGAATATTGTAAATTGTACACAATTTTGCAATTTATATTTATAATTGTACGCGCGCAAGAAAACAAAAATGGTAGTTCGAAAAATTCCGCCGGTGCAGGCGGGATAATATGATTCGAGAGTTGTAAAACAAATCGACGCGTGGAAGTTTTAATAGCATTTCTCCAGTCTATCACGTAGCAAGAGAATGGTTACAGTTTCCTTGAAACGTTCACATTGAAAAACTTCCAGAAGCGTTTTATTAACGAACCTCTAACTTAATCAGCGCCGTCTTTCTTGAGACTGAATACCTCCTCACCCTATCGGCTGTTCCCTATCCCCTCTCCCCACCCTGCGTCTCTTGATAAAAAAAAAAGGAGGAAGAGGCCCGCCGCGATTATTATCGCAAGTGAAGTCGTTTGAATTTCACGTGTCACTAACAAAAACCTAGTCACCTCTCTGCAAGTTTTGAAACAAACTTTACTTTATCGTGGCTCGATTGTAGGAAGGGAGAGAGAGAGAGAGCGAGCGCGCCGAGAGCAGGACGAGCTTCCCTCCCACCAACGGTTCTCCGCCAAGTAAAGTTGCTCCCAGGTTAGACAATAATTGGATAACTTCGCCCTCATAGTTCCCCATCCCAATGGCAGCCCCACCCTCGACTCTGTCGCCCTTCTTCCCCCCTCCTCTCCCGCCCCTCCTTTCTGCCAACAACGTAGCTGTATCTGTAACTCGAAAAACTCTGTTGCACACCGAGATTAAGCCGAAGGGTTGAATTCGACCGCTTAGCCGGAATGTCCGTTCTAAAAGCCAGATGAATTTTTAACGGGGTCTTCCTGTCTACAACCTTGTAAAAAAGGAATCGATTTTCTTTGCATTTTCTTAAAGCAACATGTCTTCAACAGTATGCCTACGAAAGGATGTGTAGCTGTTAAAAACATCCGCTATAATAAATGTGAATTTTCTAGTTTCGGTTTAATTAATTAAATTACTTGTCAATACCAGCTGCATTTAATACTATAAAAGTGAATTCGTACAAATAAATGTGGCGTTGTGCAAATGTTCTTAAAAAAAGAATTTTTTTTTCTATCGTGGAGTAGACAAGTAATATATGATCCAAAATGTATCATGTTTCGATTCGTTTCAATTTGAAAACTGTCGCAACACGTTGGCAAAATGTTCATAAAAAAATAAGTAACACTCATCATATTTGTGTTTTCGGTTGACATCATTCTCACGAATGCTTAGTAACAAAGTTAGTCAGCGATAGCGGTTATCCAAGGTTAAGATATTTGCTTACATTTTTTCAATATTTCCTGCAAAGCTCGAGGGTGTATAATATCGTTACAAATTCTTATCAAAGTAATTCCGTTTCCACCCCCGACTTTTAAAATCTTAATTTTTGCTAACTGATTCGGTAAGTTTGTTAAGAATTCGTAACGAGATGAAAAAGAGATTTTAGAAAGTTCGAGCGAGTATTTTAAACAGATAAGCCAAAAAATGACTGAATAGTTCTTGATAAGAAGTCTCAGAAGTTCGACTACTTCAGGCTGTTTGGTACGCAATTTACAATTGTAAATCAAGTAACACATGATCTAGACGTTACTAGTGAAAATGACCCAGATTTCTATAGAAGCAGTAAATGATATTAACCCATATACAGAGTTACTAAATGAAAAGCAATAAAAGTCCGAGCAACCGGCGCCGAATGAATCTTCTGAATAATTTATCTCGGTGACTTAATTCTGTATACGTGTAATGCTGTTAATAAATCTCGACTGTGAACCAATGTTATTTTTGCCGCTGACAGCAAAGTTACTCATAACGAGCAGTTTCTTGGAACTCGTACTCTTCGTTAAACGAGGGACTACCGTAGTTCGAACTTGCCGAACTGTGCTCGAACAATAAGTTCCGATTCGAGCTAGTTCAAACCGTTCGAATATAATTGAAACTTTCTTTACAGCCCCCCGTCTGGGAAACTAGACTTTCACGGTACAAAATTTCTACATATCGGGAAGGATTCTAATTGATATGGAAGTATACCCCCCGTCGGAGGTATAGTTAACTATGCACGACCGTACGGTAAATACATACAGTGTTACGAGTCTCTTTCTGAGTGCACTTCCTCGACACATTGCTCTCCCTGCTACATACTAACCGTGTATTACGTATGATATACGCTGCCAGCTGTCGAACAAGGGCTTAATCTCGCCTCCTTGCCTCTCCTCCTTTTGATGATATGAGCTTACATTTTCGCTGAGTTGGCACAACATGTGCCCAAGTCAAAGTGCTTGGGTTTGCACTCCGCGTTAGTATCGCATCCTCGCTTTCGCTGAGACCAGCACCGATCTCATTTTGTAGCCTTCTCCGCGGGCTCTCTGTTTCCGATTACTTGTGTCTATTGACCGGCAGATCAAACATGCCTCTTTGCCCGCCTTTCCCGTCACGGCCGTGCGTAAACGAATCTTAATGTGTATCATTTATCCCGTATTAACCCAATCACATGGAATGCTCCTGCTTCGGTGGGCCATGCTCGGCAACGGTGCTCGTCCACCAAATCTCCGAGAACACTGTCGACAAACAATTTTGAACGCGCGTGCAAAACCAATGGCAAAGAATCGTTTCCGATTCACGCAAAACAACACGGACTTCTCGGCGAGTATGATTGAGTGGTTCCGTGCAAGTGGGATATATATTAACGCTTTTATGAAAAGTAGTCTTTTAATGTAAATCTCGTACGTGAAACTACAATTTTTTTAGTCGAACTTATTAACCCTCTCCGTGTTTTTGTCAAATATATTCGACATTACATGAATGCATTTTTTGTAGGCCAATAGTTTACGGTAAAGTTGAATTTTGTTTATGACTCTCACTTTCATTGCTCAGATGGAGACATCTTTGCACTTCATAATTGTTATCGCAGTAGTCGGTTGACTGTTTTAGTAATATTTTAGTAATATTTCTCTGAGAAAGAAAGAAAGTTTTACAAATATTGTCCTTATAACAGAGTATTTTATCTAGAGGTACAGTGCTTGACAAAACATTTATTTTTAAACATTTTACTTGCATTTACATACAGGCTAGATTTCTGAATATATCTACTACCGAGTAATTTATAAATCTATTTTATATACCTTCTTCGTTATCACTCACTTCTCGTGATTAACATTTAAGTTTTTGTAAACATCGTGGTACGCACACGAACATTAAATAATTCTAACATTATTGTTTAATAATCAAAATGTAATATATTATATAAAAATATAGAAATTTTTAAAATAAATTTATAATAAAATTCGTAACAAAAAAGTATATATGATATTAAATAATTCTTCTGTAAAGTCTTCTGTAAAATTTAGTTAAAGTTATTCCTGCTCAACGAATAACTTTTAAATAGCTGTCAGCGTGTGTACGACAGTCACGAACATTAGGCAAGAATTCAGTGTCGCATAACTCTCGCTTGCCCAGAAACGATAACACAGAGAAAACAATGATTCATATTGACGATCATAGTAGTGGAAGGAATTTTGTCATATAGGTACAAAATTGTGTGATAATAACTAGATACTAGAAGGTAGCAGAATTTAGAAAAATGTCATTTTTTAATATTTTGTGACGTGGCTTTCCACTTGAACGGAACCCCTCAATTTATCTGTCAAAAATACTTGTAAAGAAATCCCGTGATTTCGGTTTGTTATGATCCAGAGACATTTTTTTGCCGTTATATCGAGCGAATAAATATTCTGTATTATCAACCAGCGTGTGTGTTAATCGTAATCATTCCGATCGCCAGAATGATCTGTCGAGTAGTTTCCTTGTAAATTTGATTTATTTTTTTATGATCTTGGTTAAGTATTGCGTGGTGACGGCGTCTGACGAGGGCGCCACGTGTCAGTTTCTCTACTTTCTTATGGAACTTCGCTGGTTCAGCATTTTTCCGTTCCGCCATATAAAAGCACCGGGCACTAAATCGACTCCGATCCAGCATATTTTTCTGTTTTCGTATAGTCGCCTGTGCGGTAGACGCCTCGGCGTAGACGAAATCACCATAGACGCGTACTCATGGATTTGTCGGGCAGTTAGTCGGGATATTTGTCGTACGAACGCACTATGATTGGTTTACAATTGCTGCCGAAAATGGGCTGAAAATGTCGACCCACTAACCAACGCCAGGCACTCTATTAACAGTTCCGAAAACATTTGCCCCAGCTAGTAATTCCATTCTCAATGTACGGTGTGATTTGTGCGATTCATTTTTCCTCTGTTTAGCATCGAAGTGCTGGAAGTTCGTTCGTATTTTCGTTCGGGGAAACACAGACATTGTGTTTCTCGGTTTTACTGCGATTTCCGTGCGTTTCTCTCACTGTACTGAACACAACGCAGTGCGCAGGTTAAGCCGGCGCGTTTCAAGGTAACCTAAAACGTTCCGTTCTGTACACGCTGTTAGGTGTTTCGGTTTTTCGTGTCGCAAAATCTTCGCTTCGATCGAACATTCGGCCTTAGCTCGGGACCCGTTGAATTATACAATACAGAATATTATGCTCACGTGCGAAATAATCGCGATAATGCCTCGTAACCCGTGCGATACTCTAACATGAAGAAATTCATGAAGGCGTCGAAATGTATGTTTATTAACCGAAGTCCCGTAGTTTTCGCATTTTGGTTTCTTTGTGTTAGAAAGTTTTTAGCAACAGTGAAAATCGACGAGAAACTTTTATAAACCTTCTAATATTTTTGTTTTCATCGATGTTATAATTATTAAGCATTAACACAGCGTTTTAGTTAAGTTTGTTTGGAGTAACAAAATACGTTTTGTTTACTTATTTAATACATGCTTAATTTTGATAATGA
This sequence comes from Sphecodes monilicornis, assembly GCA_913789915.3. Lineage (NCBI taxonomy): Eukaryota > Metazoa > Arthropoda > Insecta > Hymenoptera > Halictidae > Sphecodes > Sphecodes monilicornis. The sequence goes on along the minus strand of OU565296.1, from coordinate 11,216,337 downwards.
GATGATTATTATTATTTATCATAATTTTACAGCGAGTTTAATAATTTAACATGAATTTTACATAAAGTGGTTTATTAATGCATTAGTAAACATTTTGTTTTTTATATGGTTTCAGGAGACGGTGTTCAACGAGTCGTGATGTGTTGGAGGTTCGGCGGTCCTTATTCAAAAACCGACCAGAAGTCTGTGTTGCAAAGGCAATTTGTGTGACAAAACATAAAAGTGCAAAATTGTACATCAAGACATACGAAGAGGCTTCCTTACTAGTGGACAATAGGACTTCCTTGGAAGAAAAGAAATATTTTTAGTGACACTGAGAGTACAAGTGAAAAATTTAAAAATTGGGGGGGCTGTTTGACCGATGGACAAACGGAAGATGATGCCCAAACGCCCTCGAATGGATAACCTGAGGGGTCCTATTGCAAATGGACCCATTCAGACACGACCGTTGGTGGCTTTGTTAGATGGCCGAGACTGCTCTATCGAAATGCCTATCCTCAAAGATGTTGCAACTGTGGCCTTTTGCGACGCACAGTCTACATCTGAAATTCATGAAAAGGTACAGAACATCATTTTTCATTTCCATCGTACGATTCTTTGTTTTCATTCGTAAAGAAGTAAAGCTTGCTCGTAATGCCTGTTAAAGAAAGACATTATTTCATTCATAGGTACTAAACGAAGCAGTAGGCGCATTAATGTGGCACACCATAATTTTGACAAAAGAAGATCTTGAAAAATTCAAAACATTACGGATCATTGTAAGAATCGGATCTGGGGTAGATAACATAGATGTCAAAGCAGCAGGAGAACTTGGCATCGCTGTGTGCAATGTGCCTGGCTATGGCGTTGAAGAAGTAGCCGACACCACCCTTTGTCTTATTCTAAATTTATATCGACGTACGTATTGGTTGGCAAACATGGTACGCGAAGGAAAAAAATTCACAGGTCCAGAACAGGTAAGAATTTCAAGACAGATGCTTGCTTTAAGCCTTTCTTTTATATTATTCTATCTTTAGCTAATTAAGTCTTGTGCCTCTGTTTCAGGTCAGGGAAGCTGCAACAGGGTGTGCAAGGATACGGGGTGACACACTTGGAATAGTTGGGTTAGGTAGGATTGGCTCTGCAGTTGCACTGCGTGCCAAAGCATTTGGCTTCACTGTCATCTTTTATGATCCCTATCTACCAGATGGAATTGAAAAATCTCTTGGTCTTAACAGGGTCTACACATTACAGGTTCGATCTTAATTACTTGTTCGAACAATAGCAATAAATGTTTGCTCGCTATGTGCAGATTTACCTAATAAGTTGTTGTGATCTGTTACAGGATTTGCTATTTCAGTCAGACTGTGTATCCTTGCATTGTACCTTGAATGAGCACAACCATCATTTAATTAATGAATTCACTATCAAACAGGTATTACCAACTAATTATCAATAAAATCTTTTCTCATATTCTATTTGTTTCTAATGGACGCTATTTTATATCAACCCAATTCATTCAATTATGATTAATTTCTGTGATCATATTTTGTAGATGAGACCTGGCGCCTTTTTAGTCAATACAGCAAGGGGTGGTCTGGTAGATGATGACGCATTAGCCGCAGCGCTGAAACAGGGCAGAATTCGTGCAGCAGCACTTGATGTACACGAAAATGAGCCATACAACGTCTTTCAGGGTCAGTCTTCGCAGTGTGAGTTTTATCTGTCCATACCTAACCCCCTCTCAAGTTAACTAATACCTCCCTTCTCCATCCTGATCCTTTGCTGTCGGGAAATATACCGCGTACACGCGTTAGAGTTACTCTGGCATGGCCTTCAGAGAAATGATTGCAAGTGACGTTGAAAAACATTGCAATCTGATACAAGAAAGTCATTTATAGTTATCACATTAATTATTTAACACTGAATATCCTGTACCTCGGTCAAAACAACTCTGTTACAACTATTGAAATCGAGCAGATGCATTAGTAGATAATTATTGAACAATTTTATTCGTGCTTTAGTAAATACAGTTTCGATATTTTTTAAAGGTAATACAATCTAGTCTATGTTTAATATTCGGTATTTCTAGTGTTAGTTGAATTTCTCAAAATATTATTATTAACCGTAAAAATATCGGCGACCGTAACATTCTTTTAAAACCTGTTGCGTTTTTGTGTTTTTTACCCGACTCGTATTTTATTTTTGCAACATCGTTACGATTGTGTAATATCTTTTAATCCAATGACGTTCTCGTTTAGTCGAAGACAGCAGCACATTTTACAAAACTACAAGAAACCTGTTACTAACATACACATTCTTCCTTTCTAAACACTACCTCGAATGTACAGCTTAAACGAAGACACAGCACGGTTAACAGTTGCAGCGAACAACAGTTTGTTGCATCTCGTAACTCGTGCACATGATTCAATTAAACCACCGTCACGGTCACATTTTTTTGATGATCCATTAACGACGCATGCTATCCAATATTAATGAGTTCATTAATGAATTTGCGAATCATTCGCATTACCATGCAAAATATTGCATACTAACGTGCTCGTCTGTAGCACGATCGAGCTCGCGTTTAGTATGCGCGAAACGCGTCAGAAGGATCTTAAATCTATGCACATCAATGCTTGAAAGTAACCGTACGAATTTGTTTGCACCGCAGGTCCTTTGAAAGATGCACCCAATCTGTTGTGCACGCCACACGCAGCGTTCTACAGTGATGCAAGTTGCACCGAACTTCGTGAGATGGCAGCCAGTGAGATACGAAGAGCTATCATCGGTCGCATACCTGACTGCTTGCGAAACTGTGTGAACAAGGAATACTTCCTTTCCTCAACCGGGTAAGCATCATTTATTCTAACAGATGCTATGTACATGTATATATGTATATATATGTATATATATATGTATATATACACAGCAGCATATATGTATGTATATGTATATATTGACTATATATGCATATATTGTATATGTTAGCTGTACAAATTCATTCGTGGCCCTTGCAATTCAATTATAACTTCATTCTGGGGGCTGACAGTCCCTACAATGAAAACAGCATCGTGCAATGGCTTGATGTAATTACAGAAAGCGACAGGATTATTTGAGAAATTGAAAAGAAAATTGTCTATTTCATTCTCTTTAATGTCTTTCGGTTGATAAACATTGTAACAAGACCTCGAAAGGTTGAAGTGGATAATCTTGTTGTATAAAAATCTCTATCTTGTTTTCGAGAGTGGACTCATCAGTTACTTGTAAGTTCTTTGGATGAACATCGGAGTACCATCAGTACTTGGAGCGAGTGTACAAGAAGTGAGATCAGATTCAAGAGTAGAATGTATTTTGGTAATTATAAATGAGCAACTGTATAATCTTTTGCACTGTTGTGAGGACAGTCTCGATCTACTGTTCATAAATGTATCGTTTTTATGCGCAATTAGAATAAATCAGACCAATAAAAGTAATCGAAGTCAAGAGGTACGTGAGCATTCTTAAGTTTCGGTTGTCGGAACGAAATTGTTGATTCTCCAAGATTTTCGGTTTGAAAGTTGAAGTTGCCGATGACATCGAAATATGCTCCGGGCGGTAAAAGGGTTAACCGGAGACGATGAGTTAATCCAAGTCTCAGAAACAAACAAAGCAAAGCCTCGTCGCAGGTCTCAGAGGTCGTTCAGAAATGGTTGATTTTCTCGATTCACCGAATAATTCTTTCGCTTTGTTGTATCGTGTGGTGTCGACGAAGAGGAGGAGGAGGAGGGGGTGTGCGAATGGATGTGTACGGGTAACGGTATACATGGACAATATATATATTGTATATATACATATTGTTGAGCTTAATTAAACAAACAAACGTAGGGTATAACTTTTTTGAGTATCGTTGCATTTGTTTCTCTTACACCGGGGAAAAAGATATCGTAATTTTTACAGAAACAGATTTTCAAGCAGATGTTAACTCGTATTACATGGAAAGAGAATCGAGTGTGTAAAAGTAACGTGGTTAGAAGCGTTCGAACCTTTGGATTTCCTAAGAATCGATTGGGCACTTTGTAAAAGGCATTTATCGAAGTGGCCAATTTCTTTTCGCTTTCTCCAGCAGCTACCCTGAGGGGATCAACGGCGGATACTATTCCGGGGGGCTGCCCGTTCAACAGGCGCATTCAACGACTCCTCACGATTCTGCACCCCCACCTCCTGGTGGGCATTCCGTCGTCGGCGGCGGTGGTGGTGGGGGTGGTGGCGGACCGAACTCCTCTGCAGGCGGTGCAGGCGCCGGGGGTCCGACAGGCCCTACGGGTCCAACGGTAGGTGGCGGTGGGGCTGGAGGCCCTGCTTCAGCTCCTCCTACTGCTGGATTAACCGGTATACCACACAGCATAGTGAGCGAGCCTGACCCCCGGCCAAGCCCACCTGCACCGAGCCCTCGTTGACCTTGAACCCCCGACGTCCACTCCAGCACCACCCTCCGATCTAATTTCCCTTAGCCATTCACACACGACCTCCGACGACAAATGGCCGATTGACTAACGTGTGTCGTGCACGATGTGCCCCAAAAAATATGTCCGCTGCTTCCGAAGGAACTCTCGAAGGGATCCATCCTTTGAGATCGAGTGAAAGAGATAAACGGGGGGTAGGCGGGGAGAGAGAGTGAGAGTGAGAGAGGGAGAGTAAGAAAATCGAGTGAAAGAAAGATCGAGCGACAGAGAGGGAGAGCATGAGAGAGTGCGTGCGCGTGAGAGGAACAAGGAATCGAGAGACTGTGAGGGAGAGAACGAGTTATATACTTTGATGCGTGCGTGTTGCGTGTTGCATGTGCACGCGCATCTGCGTACGTCACAGTGCGTTGCGTGTATGCCCCGTGTGTATGTGTGCCGCGCGAATGGAAGTTGAGCTTGAGTCTGCGTTTGGTGGGCTCCTGGAATAGTGCATTTGATGTAACATTGTGACCAAACCAAATACAGTTGGGCAGTAATGATGACGGCTTTATATTATATGCGATGCCGTGGCTATGGAGGAAATAACAAAAAAATAACGGTGGGTAGGAAGTTTTTTCTCTGTGTCGTAATTTTGTATAAATTACGTGGTATTTAACTAACCAACCAACCGACCGACCCGACCCGACCCGACCCGACCCGACCGACTGACCGACCGCAGCATACGCAACTCAAGACCAAAACGCGCCGTCGTCCCTCTTTTGTTCTTGCAATTTTCAACGAATTGGTATTAGTTCCTCGAAACACACCATCCCTGTGTATTAGTTCTTCCTTCGAACACACCCGCAGCACGATGAATATTGGCTAGTCATAGAGTACAAATCGAACACAGGCGAAGTACACATCGCCAATGTCGATCGCAAATTTAGAATGTACATCTCTATCTTTCTTTGTTTTTTTCGGAGGTGTACCGGGGAGTAGACTTCCGAATTTGTATTTTGTACTCGTGTCGATCTCTGCCCCCCCCCCTCCCCTCCCACTCTCCAAACCTTGCTGTACTGATAGGTTTTAGTACTCCATATACATAAACGCGACCGAAAAACAATGAGAAAAATAAGATACGTTTCTTTTGTCGAATACGAACATATACATGTATATATGTACATCACGTTTTTAATTCGTATATCTTTCATTTCTTTTTCGAAACATGGAGACCGAACATGTTTTCTTTTTTAGCGAAGTCATGCATTATTTTGCCACACTGTATTTGGGTTCGCGCATGCTATTTTAGTTTTCGTTTCTAAAAAAGAACCATACTCCCGAGAGCATATATATATAATGATTTGGCAACTCTTCAGTAAACGTTGACAAACTTCGTTTCTTTCGTGGACGTTGTAACTCTCAGTGTTTAGTATATTACATTGAAGAAGAAGAGGAAAACACAAACAAACAAACAAACAAGCTAAACTGAAATGTAGTTGCTTACAAATACATTTTTATGTTTTACTCGAGATCATGAAAATGCTGCGTGTACATCATGATGGGACCGTGATAGTGGAACAGAGAAATAAGGAAAAGAAAAAAAGATTGTCGGTAGAATTAGAATTATTGCGGTGAGAGACGGACAATGGTTAAACCGGAGCAATTGCGATGGAGGAGAACGTGTGTAATCGTTGGGGCATTCTCATGCGTATTGTCTTACCGAGAAGTCGTTGGCAGTACTTGAGTAGATCATCACAAAACACATTCTAATTACCTATCTTTTTACAATGAAATTTTCCGGGACAATATCGATATCAACGCAGGCAGACGCGCATCATTTGCTTGATTTTCAATGGAAATGTATTTGAAAATTTTGATTAAGCCATCGGTATCCTCAGGAAAGGAAGGAAAACGGTGTTCCCGGCGAACGTGTGATTTATAAACGAAAACGATTTTTATTGTCGCGAAATAAAGGCCTGTTCCGAATCTTTGTGTGTGTGTGTTTTTTAGACGAGACACGGTTTCAGTTACAGAAATATAGTCTTTTACATTAAATGCTATTTTTTTATATGTATCAAGAGTGATAATGGATAAAAGATATATTTCTGACATGGACGAATTGATATGCAGACGCTGCGTCCATTCTGGGATGAATTTTTCCTTCCTTTCAAGGAGTAGGGGGGGGATACTTTGTATACTCTTATTTTTTTGAAAAAAAAAAAACAAATGCGTTGGTATCGATCGGATCTGTCACGCGACTGTACAGCAAATCAAAGGTTGCTTTGAAATAAACTGGAGGAATGTGTATCATCTTTGATTTTGTGGCATCTATTTTTGTACTTCTTTCGAGCGGAACATTTCGCGAATGCCTTGACGTGACGTTTGAACAGAATGCAGCATCTTCATCAGTGATTTGAATTCGTCGTAAATTAGTAGGTAACCTAATGTAATAGGTATTTTCTTTGTGTTTCCGACCGGGGACAGAAATCGAAAGCCGCTTATTGTTTTTCAATGGAAAAATATATATATATATATACCTATCGGTTATAGCAGTCTTTAAGCGAGTGAGATTTTGAACGAACGAAAGAGTGTGAGAGCGAGAGAGAGAGAGAGAGAGAGAGAGGAAGGTAGAGAGAACGAGAGAAAGAGAGAAAGGAAGATACACGCGCGTAAGGTAGAACGAACAGAAACAAGTTTTATTAATTGATAATTATAATATGATTAATTATTGTATTAAGTAAAATAATGCGATGTTACGAACACTTGAATATATTATCGGAAGATAAATCATTAAAAAAAGAAAAAGTAAAGAAAATGAAACTTTTTTGAGAAGAAATTATTGAAAAAGCGACGACGATGATAATAAGTAAATAAAAAGAGGAAGCGAGAGAGAGAGTGAGAGAGAGAGAGTGTGTGTGTGTGTTTGAATGAGAGAGAAGAGAGTATGAAAGATCTATTTTAGGGAGAGAGAGAAAGAGAGAGCGAAAGACATATACACATTCACACACACAAACACATATATCTATTCGGTTCTTTTTGTTTTTATATCATTTTATTTTGGAGATCGTCATAGGTTACTATGTCCTTGATCTTCTTTTTTCTTTCATCGAATTGTATAATTATTCTGAAATTAATCGTTGGTCTTGACGAACCGGAACAACGTAATTTCTGTATACTCGCGTTGTTTTGGTCGCCAGGAACACGAATTGCGCGTGCGCGAGTGAAAGAGAGAGGGAAAAAAACACAAAACAAATTACGAGAGAAAAAGTGTTTCTTTGTTACTCGAAATTGTTCGTGAAGAAGGGAAGGAACTTTTTAAAAGAGCGAATAATAGACTGAGTCGTTTGGTATTCATCGATGTCTCTGGGATGTACACCTTACACTAGCTTTTCACTTCCGAAGCTTTCAAAATGCGAAAGAAGGAGGGGAGAGAAGAGAGAGAGAGAGAGAGAGAGAGAGAGAGAGAGAGAAAACAAATGAAAAGAAACCATTCCAACTGATGTAGAGATCAGATTACCAACCCAACAGTTGATCGATAAAATACGAGGCGATACATAGGGACGAGTGAGAGAGAGAGAGAGAGAGAGAGAGAGAGAGAGAGAGAGAGAGAGAGAGAGAGAGAGAGAGAGAGAGAGAGAGAGAGAGAATGCGAGAGAAAATGGTAGACAAAGAGAGCGAGAGAATGCGAGCGAGCGCGTGAACGAGAGAGGGAGAGAACGAAGAAAATGGAGAAAAAAATACATACATAAAGCATCACAGACACATACAGCATGACAGAGATGACATTATACATTTTTAAATAGAAATACGCTACGTACACGAAATACTAGAGGAACGTCTGTCGCTCGACGAGATGGTCCGCGGAAGCTGCGTGCTTTTCTTTCCGTTTTTCGAGGACTCTCTCTTCGTGTTGTGTGTAGAGGTTGGCTGGACCAGCTCGTCCTTGCACAGTCGTACCAGTACATAACGTAGGAACATTATACATACTTCTTTTTTTTTTTCTCAAGAATATTATTACTTATAAATACATCATTATATATTAAAAAAAAAACGGAAAAAACGAGAGAGAAAGAGAGCGAGTGAGAGAATTTTGGACGTGTGAAGAAGAGAGATATGCTACTCTAAAGACGGAGAAGAAGACAGAGTTGTTCTTATATAGTTTTAATTGTGAAAAAGAGGCAAAATTAATGTGAGGATTCGTGATGAACCAATATCTATCCACTTAATTACCACCTAGCCGGCGAGCATAAAGCCTCCTTTTCCTCACCCCCTCCTCCCACAAGAGAAAAAAAATCAATTAACTACACACGTGGGTCCTGATGCTGTGGGATTACAACAACAACTGCTACTACAACAACAAAACAACCAACAAACAAAAATGAAAGAAAGAAAGAAAGAAAAGAAAACTCACACATATTCATTCATCTGTTTTTTAATCAGTTGTTCTCATACGAATATTATATATATTATATATTACATATATATAGAATATATAGTGTATATTCTATATATATATTTATATATATAGAGAGAGAGAGAAAGAGAGAGAGAGAGAGAGAGAATCGTTTTTTTTTAATGAAAATGGCGCCAAAACACCTTCATTTTACAATTACGAAAAAAAAAATGGAAAAAAAAGAAAAGAAGCAACCTGACAAAGAAAATGCCACATAATGAAAAAATTGAAGGTGGTAAAAACAGCAACATTAATATTATAATTAATAATTATAATAAATACAATATTTGTACAATAATCAACGGTGCTGTGGTAGATGCTGTAGGTCTAAAACTGCGATCCCCCTGTTTCTCACCTATCCTGACCCGTGTCCGGAGTCGTGTTCTCGTAGCGAATAAACGAGAGCCAAAAAACCAGTCCGGAAGAAAACGCAAGAATGTTCCACATGACGATCCTTCAGAAGTAGAGAACGGTCTGTCGACACGTTTTTCGCATCGTTTATTTTTTTTTTTCTTTGTTTGCCCATCGATATTACATTATCGGCTCTGCCCACGATCGAGAGGAGACGAGTACAACGAGTGTGGTTCCACTACGAATACAGCACGTACTGCGATTATTATTATTATTATTCTTATTATTATTATCGTTATTATCATTATCATTATTATTATCATCATCATCGTCGATGGTCTTATATATCGGTTTAAAAAAATATTCAAATGTAAGCCCTTAAATAACAGAAGCGCTTCGGCGCCCGAACGTCCGCTTATTTTTGTTTTTCCGTGTTTCTCGAAGATATCAGTCAGGCGACGACGGATAAAATCTCCCTCGTACACGAGCATCGTCGATTCTCTGCGCGTGTGTGTGTGTGTGTGTGTTTGTTTGTGTGTGTGTGTATGTCGCAAGTTTGTTTACTAGGTTCTCGTTTTGTTTCACATCCGTTCCGGTAAGCTCGGGCCAAGTTGAATCACAGGTATTCGACAACACCGTGGCAATATTCGATTGTCGTCAATGATCGAGAGCGAGCTGTGTCACGTCAGGGAGCCTCCGTGGACTCTCATGTGCCTGTTCAGGTTGCCGCTCTGGCTGAACCTTAGCAGGCACAGCTTGCACTGGTACGGTTTCTCCCCGGAGTGAATGCGCAGGTGCTTCGTTAACGTTGAGCTGTCCGAGAACGCCTTCTTGCAGAACCGACATCTGGAAACAGGAAGAAATTTCGATTCAGTGTTGATGTCGAGATAAAAGAACGGCGGTGCGCTTAACACATTATCTACCGGCGACTGTTTCATTATTTTTTGAAAGTCTACGGCCCATTGCTAAGGATTTTTTAATAGATCCCTCAACAGCTACTTTAATCGTGAACCAACAGCTCACCCCACAATAACTTAATCTAATCATTTTGTTTGGGACTATTGTGTGAAAAAAGATTGTTAAGCTTCCTTTTTGGTGCAGCAGATTCGTTGGAAAGGCTATTAACCCCTTCCACTACGAGTTTATTTTACGGTTGCAATGATTACAACTACTTTGTCATAATTTCTTAGGAGAAGATAGAAGTTTGTGTTTATCGTATGTCTATATATTCTGCAATGGATATCACAAGAAGAAAATAGTATTGTGTTTCGGTTTGAAGGAAATTAATAAGTTTAGTAGACCGTATTATTCATAGTCTGACTCGATATTACAGTGCAAGGGGTTACTAGGCTTCCGGTACATAAAGTGTTAACAGTTCACCTACTGGCAGTCGCTCGATAGTTCTTAAATAAACTGAGGATAAATAAGGGATCTTCTGCAAAAGGAAGCTATGCCATAGCACTCTTAATCTTGTGGCTACAACTTTTTATTTAAGCTACAAAGTGTGGGCTAGATATCACAAGGTGTCAGAAGTATTAAAAATCTCATTTTTTAGCGTCTTGTGGTATGGTTATCTCTTGCAGTGGACCCTTCAAATAATTGAGGACTTGTTATTAAATTCTCTGAGACATCTAGCAATTTCATTCGCAAAAGATTCCCTCCAAGTTCTTCAGAAATTGATTCTCGTTGATAGTAATTAACCCTCGCGATGGCTGGGTCCACGGTGACCCACAACATGCGGATCTCGATTACATTTTTGTCTCTTACCGAATAGTAGCTATATATAGGTCATGCGAGGGTTAAGCTACGATAGTGCATTTAAGGCTTTATCTATTGGCAGTTAGTTGATCATTTTTCAAAATGAAGATAAACAATCCAGGAATTGTTATTAAATTGTGCAATACTCGTACCAATTTAGTTCACGAAGCAACAGATTCTTTTTAACACGTTGACTACCAAGTCGTGCGTGAGTGACACGATTCTTTGTCTATCTTTAAAAATTAGCTTAAACCGATAAGTTCATTAGGATTTGTACGATCTAAAAGAGTTCCAGAAGTAGAGGTAACTGTGATAAGCTTCAACCCCACAGTTTTCATTAGAGTGACTGAATTAGGTTGATTTTTACGTGGGGTTTGTAGGGGGTGAATGTTCGGCAGTCAACGTGGTAAGTTCTTCAGGAATTGATTTCCGGGTTTTCATAGAAATTTTGATAGTCTTTGAAAACCAGAAATAAAACTATTGAGAACACGATTTTCTAATACCCGTAGTAATTTCATTCACACTTTTAATACATTACCTACTGGTAAGTATTTAAATTATTTTTAAAAGTTCATGTCTCACAACTAAAGATTTCCGAATAAATTTGTCTATAGTAACAAGTTTTATCGTGTACTACGAGGTCACATCCATTAACACTAGATTTACGGGGCCCGTCAAAATGACGGATTCAAAAATTTTTAATTTACGATTATTAAGAGCGTAAGGAGGTATTCGATTATTAAGAGCGTAAGGAGGCATAATTAAGGAGGAATTATTAAATAGATTTACTTTTTTGTGTACATATTACAATAAAAATCGCTGATGATCTAAGTAAACACAATTTTATTATTTTTATAAGGCAATGTAAAATAATCAATTTTAGTGCTCCGTAAACCTAGTGTTAAGACAGATTCTAATAATTCTTTCTATGGATTATCATTTCAATGAATATTTTTAAAATTTCTTTGGACACAATTGATTGATATAATAATACAGGCATTGAGAATTTTATGAACAGATTTATGGGCGGTAAAGCGTTAATTGTCCTCTACCTATTTATTTATCTTCGATTGCTTTTAAATTGATAAAAGTGTTTACCGAAAATGGTTCGACCTAAAAATCAGATGCATATAAGTATTAAAAGATACCGTTTCCTATATTCGAAATGAACAAAAGTTTTCTACAAGATTCTGATTGCGAAGATCTCCACGGTTCGTATAGCACACGATTATTGATACAGTGTTTAAAAAAACATCTCTGTACTGTAAAAGGTACGTAGAAACATACATCAGAAATTCAACTCTGACGAAGAAAATTGAAACTTCCCTCCGAAGATACGGTTCGTAGAGAGGGGAATTCCCATAAGACGACATCGTATTAGGGCGCACTCTAACGTAGGTTTCTGCAACTGTAGTTCCAAGTACAGTCTGTCGGGAAAGTATTCGAACAGTGAAGTAAAAAAGATTTATCTTTAACGCCGGGTCTATTCTATTAAATTATTTCTGTAATGATGCAGTAAATATTGCATTTTAAATATGTACAATTTGTAGAAATAAATTTGCTAAATATTATTCTGAAAATAATATTTACACTTCGACAAATATTTTGCGAGTGACTGTACAGTGACCCGAACGGCACGCTTGTATTGCCGGTTGCATGCTAGTAGGCGCTAACGTAGGTTTGAAAGATGCCGCTAGTTTGAACGCTGATTAACCAAGCGGCAAAAATGATTGCAGCAATGATTCTTACTACACCACGGTGCTATAAATTCTGAGAAGTTTGACAGTGATTAAAACGGTTGGAATTTGACAATATCGAATAAATAATTACCTGTATGGACGCTCTCCAGAATGCGTTCTCATATGCGTGGTCACGGAACTGCTCTGCGAAAATCTTCGATCGCACACCGGACAACGGAATGGTTTTTCGCCGGAATGAGTTCTCGCATGGGCTGTTAGGTTCGCCGCTTGACTAAATGCTTTCGAACACGCGTGACACCTTGAATAAAATATTTTCAATTTTTTTTTACGAACTTACGGAAGCTGAATTAACGAGAATAAAATTGGGGGTTGAAAAATTGATTATGATGTGCCGATTCATTGGTCGCAAATGATTATTAGACTGCGAATTCCATGCGAAATAAAAAGTGTTCAACATTGATTCTAATATACAGGAGCTACATAGACATTTGTATCTTCTCTTCATAATTTTAATGAATTAATAATAATAGAACAGTATTTTTAAATCCTTTAAATGGTTTTGCTATTTTGCTCCATTTATTTTTCTCATAACTGCATGACATCCGTAGTCTAATGAATATTGTGTCTAAAGATCAATAGCACGTTTAGTTTATTGCAGTAATTAATTCTGCTGAACTACAACTACGCTTCGTACGAAATAACTATAAAAACTGTAAGAGATTCAAGCAGTCTGTTTTAACCCATACCCCTCATTTAAAAAAAGTGTTTTAAACTCAATATTATGTTTTTGGAGTACTCAGTCTTGTTTCATTTGAATCTTTTAATATTTTCTTATTTCTGTAGCATTTGTGTGTATGTGTTTGTGTGTGTGTGTGTAGGTGGGTGTATGTGCATGAGTTTTGTATGAAAATATTTTTTAACACGGATTGTTAAAAAGGAAGAAGAAAATGTCAATTATCGGTTTATAAGTCGAAGGTAAGTTACTTTTCAATATTTCTATATACCGGGTGTCTTATGTGGTACAAGTATGAGGGGATTTCTGCGTGTAACAAATAAATAAAAAGAACGAATAACATTTTTTTCTCTTGACGCTGTGTTCTCGAAATAATCGAGTTTGAATGTTCGACGGATTCGCGCGTCCTAGCGTTCAGGAGAAGTAGATTCGGTTTGCCATGATCAGACGCGTCAGCCTATTCAACAGCACCCGTAACCGTCGAACTTCCAAACTCAATTTTCTCGAAAATGAAGCGTCATTCGAAGAAATGTTATCCGTATTGTTTTATTCATCTTGGCACAAAGAATCACCTCGTGCTTGTATCACCCGTCTACACCCTGTATAAAATTTGTTCCATTTTATTTGTCAACTTGAAAATCATTTAAGGAAGAAAGCTTATTAGCAGACCGCAGATTTGGATGCAAAACAAAATTTGTCTGCAGGAGCTACAGGGATATTAATTTTTTTTCTCAATAATTTCAATGGATTTGGAGTAATACAACAGTATTTTTATATTTCTGAAATACTTTCATTGTTCTGCATTTGATGTACTCACTTTTATCATAAACGCGCGAAATTCGTAGCCTACTTTTTATTAAAAAGATTAAGTGGACATAATTGATGTGTTCATTTAAAATCCATAAGAATCCCCTATTGATCATTGGACTGCAGATTTTATGCATTTATAACAAAAATGAATAGATGCGAAAAAGCTGTAAAGGCGATATAAGAATTTAACAGTATCATTACACTGTTCTCAACTTATTAAAATGGTTAAACGACAAAGGTCTCATTTGTCTAATTTTCGTGTCTTACAGTGTGCTTAGGAAATGTTTATTTTGCATAAAGATCCGCAGTCTACTGATCATCGAGAATCGTTGAAAAGGCCAGAAAAAATCATTGCCGTCCATCGCGTAAATAGTCTGCGAATCTTTTTTGCATTTATCGAAAAATTGAGTACATGACATTTGAAATTGTAGGTCAATTTAAAAAATTCTAAACATGTCAACATATTATTTTTTATATTAATTTTCATAATATTGTCTTTGGTTTCTATCCCTTGCGATCGATGGAAAGATTTTTTATTTTGCATAACGATCCGCTGTCTACTGATCATCGAGAATCGTTGAAAAGGCCAGAAAAAATCATTGTCGTCCAGCGCGTAAATAATCTGCGAATCTTTTTTTCCATTTATCGAAAAATTGAGTGCATGACATTTAATATTGTAGGTCAATTTAAAAAATTGTAAACATGTCAATATATTATTTTTTATATTACTTTTCATAATATTCTATTTGGTTTCTATCCCTTGCAATCGATGGAAACAATTTTTATTTTGCATCAAGATCCGCAGTCTACTGATCATCGAGAATCGTTGAAAAGGCCAGAAAAAATCATTGCCGTCCAGCGCGTAAATAGTCTGCGAATCTTTTTTTGCATTTATCGAAAAATTGAGTACATGACATTTGAAATTATAGGTCAATTTAGAAAATTGTAAACATGTTAATATATTATTTTTTATATTACTTTTCATAATATTGTATTTCGTTTCTATCCCTTGCAATTGATGGAATCAATTTTTATTTTGCACAAAGATAGTCTATTGATCATCGAGAATCGTTGAAAAGGCCAGAAAAAAATAATTGTCGGCCAACGCGTAAGTAGTCTGCGAATCTTTTTTTTGCATTTATCGAAAAATTGAGTACATGACATTTGAAATTGTAGGTCAATTTAAAAAATTGTAAACATGTCAATATATTATTTTTCATAATATTGTATTTGGTTTCTATCCCTTGCAATCGATGGAATCAATTTTTATTTTGCACAAAGATAGTCTATTGATCATCGAGAATCGTTGAAGAGGCCAGAAAAAAATCATTGTCGGCCAACGCGTAATTAGTCTGTGAATCTTTTTTTCCATTTATCGAAAAATTGAGTGCATGACAATTAATATTGTAGGTCAATTTAAAAAATTGTAAACATGTCAATATATTATTTTTTATATTACTTTTCATAATATTGTATTTGGTTTCTATCCCTTGCAATCGATGGAAAGAATTTTTATTTTGCATAAAGATCCGCAGTGCGGTAACTAGATTACCGGCCGTCACTGACCTAAACGGTTTCTCCCCGGAGTGCGTTCTGAGATGCGTCTTGAGGGTGCTGGGCCGCGCATACGATTTCCCGCAGATTCTGCATAGGTTAGGTCTGCCATTGTCGTCGGTGGTGACCGGGTTCCCGGAGGCGCCTATGCAGAGCGCATGCTCGGTAGACAATTGCAGCCTCGAATGGCCGTGCGCCGGGGGATGGGAATGAGGATGGGTGCCGGTGCCGATCAGGCTATTGGCCGGGGGTTGATTCACCCTCGTCTGTTGCTCCACCGGATTATACTGCTGGGCGGGACTTAACAGGGGTTCCACGCCCCAAGCCGACGAATAGCTCTGCTCGTACCTGCACACAGACAACGAACCACCGAATAACTTTGCTCTTGCAACCCCCTGAATACGGGCGCGCAACCCTCCACAGAGAAAATGGCGAACCATTGTCTCCGCTCCTACGCTGCTCTTTTTCTAATTAATATACCAGCGAACTATGTGCCCTGCTGTACATCAAATTGACTTTTCTCGTATCAGGTTCTTGCATATGAAATGTCCAATTATAGAATGCAAATGTTACGAAGAAATTTAATCAAGAAAGAACTATTACAATCTTCAAGTTTAGCACATATCTTTTTAAAGTACAAAACTGATCTCTTTAACACGTTAAGCGGGGGGCAATATTGTCTCGCATTTCCATTTGACTTTTTATTTATCACGTATAAATACAAAAATAATACTTTGCACGAGCAAATGACTTGCTCACTCCGTTTCTGTTTAACCCTCATACGTTCCTCAGAATGAAAATTCACCAATTTATTATTTTTATATACTGAAAAATGATTGATCTCATTCTGTAGGTGTTATGAGACGTATTTCTTTAAAATGCGACGTTCTAAATAAAATATAATTTGTTGACTTCAAGTATAGTGCACAAATGGGTGAATTATTATACTAGGATCATTTATGCGAATATTTCTGAGGAGCGTATGAGGGTTAAGACAGTGTAAACATTTTTTAATGTTATATGGAGAAAATATTGAATTGTGATTTCAAAGAAGTATATTTACTTTAAATTATTTATTATTTAACTGCTTATATTATGTATATTATACATTATATTGTTTTGTAAATTCGATACCGCGAGTCCCCAGTGACTTACACGGCGTTTAACGTGTTAAGATTCTATCTTCAATTTTTATTGGCACATCTAATTTGACTTTTAAATAAATTTTATTTCAACGTCGCTCGATGCGGTTGTCATGCATACTTTTTATACGCATGCTCGGACAAACTGTGATGATGAATCAACACACTGTTAGTAGATGATAAAGAAAATCACAAAATGAAGATGACAAAGCTTGTGAATGGATCACGTCAACGACCAAAAGATTCAATTTCTATCTAACAGTTTGGAAATAATAATAAAAATTAGAAAGAGCAGTATGCATTGAAACTATCATGACTAGACTGCAGATTTATATGCAAAATAAAAATTGTCTGCATCAATTAGAAGGTACTGGGATCAAATAAAAATTTGTTTATTCCTTTAATTAGTTTTAATAAGATGATGATATCGATGCTCTTAAACTTCTTTTATCTTTCTACTTATAGTCATGAACAGACTGTGGTTTTTATGCATTTATGGAAAAATGGGTAGATGGAGTTAGAAACAATACAATAATCAAAAGGATTTAATAATATTTAAGGGTGTCGATGAATTATTTTCAGCTTTTTGAAGTCATTCACACATTCCCTACCAACGTCACACACGTGTGACGATCACGACTTTGTATTTAACGCAGAAAGAAGTGAAATTAATATTTTATATTTATAATATTTAACATAATATTTAAAATTGTAATGCATAGCATGATATTTGGAGAACTTAACTCTCCGATAGCGGAGTCTGGGTCTGTTCGTCCCAGCATATCAAAATCGACATTTAATTACTCATTTCGGACTATTTCATTAAATAGACAGTATACCACTAGACAGCGGATCTTTATGCAAAATAAAAATTTTTCTACCTGAATTGCAATAAACTGGAATGAAATAGAAATTTATTTTCTTTCTTAATATGTTTAACAGGTTGAAAATAATATAACAGTATTTTCATATTCTTCTAATCTTTTTACTGTTTCAAATTGCACCTACTCATTTTTGCCATATATGCATAAAATCCGCTGTCTAGCTATCAAAGTAGAAAATGAAGGAACACTAACCTATCCAACATCAACTAGTAAACATCAGCAATTATAGAGTTGTAAGAACGGTCCGCTATCGGAGAGAAAACTTGCGTGTAACAATTTTTATTTTTCTATTTTATAAAAGGATACTGTTGCCGAAAGAAACGTTGGTAGTGAACGTGTTAAAGACGGAAGACATTTTTACTCGTTTTCAACCCCTTGCTAGCGATGTAGACAATTTTTAATTTGCATAAAGATCCACAGTCTAGTCGTGAATACATAAAATCCGCAGTCTAATCATGACATGGCTGCACAATGATTTAAACACACTTGAGACAAAAGATGACAAATGACAAAAGATGAAGACAGAAACATTGCCGTAGTCCATGGTGTACCGTGGTTAACTCTGACGAAGCTACCGGAATGCAATCGAACATGAATTTTGAACGGCCGAGGAATACCGAAACGATTGGGAACACGAAAGTCATACTCACCCGGAGTGCATGTTCATGTTCATGGTCATATTCATGGAAACGTTCACCGACATGGCTGGCGTCGTCGCGTAATGCGTGGGCGGCACCGGCGGACCGAGATTTTGCGTGTAATCTTGCGAATAATGATGACTCGATCCTCCCGTCGAGTAGTAACCTCCCGTGGGACTTCCGGGATGGACCACCGCATGTTTAAGAGATAGCAGGACATCCGCGACACCTTCGCCGTTCACGTTTGTCGTTCTTGGCGCGCATTCTCCTCTGGTACAACTCCAACTGCAAGGACACTTGAAAATTACACGGTACATCGAATACAGTGACTGTCAGCATCCGTCGCTGGATGTGCTAAACAAATTGTCCCTTTAGATTATTCACCCTTTTTTGTCCAGTTATCGGTATTATCTCCTTTAACTCTTGGGTAGGCAACCGTGTACCCATTTCCATTTTTCTTTTAGTAATATTTTAATGTTCCTGACAAAATATTGCAAAACCCTTCCGGATCCCCATTGTTTGTAGAATTTCACGTAGATTAACGTGCAGTGAGAAAAAATAACAGTAAAATTGTCGCTACCCCGGTTGGTCAACAACAGTGAACATTTTGGTTGTCTACACAAGGGTGAAGCGATTTTTCACCCCTTTTTTCCGGTTATCGGTATTATCTCCTTTAACCCTTGAGTAAGCAACCGGGTACCCATTTTCATTTTTCCTTTAGTAATATTTTAATGTTGCTGACAAGATATTGCAAAACCCTTCCGGATACCCATTCTTTGTAGAATTTCACGTAGATTAACGTGCAGTGAGAAAAAATAACTGTAATATTGTCGCTACCCCGGTTGGCCAACAACAATGAACATTTTGGTTGTCTACACAAGGGTGAAGCGATTTTTCACCCCTTTTTTCCGGTTATCGGTATTATCTCCTTTAACCCTTGAGTAGGCAACCGGGTAACCATTTCCATTTTTTCCTTTAGTAATTTTGTAATGTTCCTGATAAAATATTGCAAAACCTTTTCGGATCGTCATTCTTTGTAGAATTTCACTTTGATTAACGTTCAGTGAAAAAAATAACAGTAAAATTGTCGCTATCCCGGTTGGCCAACAACAGTGAACATTTTGGTTGTCTACACAAGCGTTACGCGATTTTTCACCCCCTTTTTTCCTGTTATCGGTATTATCTCCTTTAACCCTTGAGTAGGCAACCGGTTAACCATTTCCATTTTTCTACTAGTAATTTTTTAATGTTCCTGACAATATATTGCAAAACCTTTTCGGATCGTCATTCTTTGTAGAATTTCACTTTGATTAACGTTCAGTGAAAAAAATTAACTGTAATATTGTCGCTATCCCGGTTGGCCAACAACAGTGAACATTTTGGTTGCCTACACAAGGGTCAACCCTTGTGTCATCAAGCGTGTACTCACTCTCAATTTATTTTTAAAACTTTCTTAACGCGTTCATCGCGGAGCAATTTTGACTCCGTTTCCATTTCACTTTTTATTTAGGATTAAATATAAAAATACGAGTGTGTATAAGCGAAATACTTGCTTACCACAATCCCGTTTAATTTGTATCACTTTAATCTATTAAGACAGAGTGTGAACATTTTTTAATATTATATCAATTGTATATTATATATGGTCTTGCAAAATTCGATGC
Source organism: Sphecodes monilicornis (assembly GCA_913789915.3). Taxonomy (NCBI): domain Eukaryota; kingdom Metazoa; phylum Arthropoda; class Insecta; order Hymenoptera; family Halictidae; genus Sphecodes; species Sphecodes monilicornis. The sequence goes on along the minus strand of OU565296.1, from coordinate 11,196,247 downwards.
CGTCGGTCACCAGGGACTGACATAGAGTTTAACGTGTTAATATTTATGAGATTATTTTCGATTTTTATGCGCTTGTAATTGTACAGAACTTGTCTGCATTGATTGCAAGAGACAGGGGCCAAATAAAAATATCTTGCTACCTCTACAAATTTTCTAGAGCTGGAAACGATATCCTTAAATTGTTGTAATCTCATCGCTGCTTTAAATTTCATGTACTCAATTCTTCCACAAATGCATCAAATCCGCAGTTTAATGATTACAAATTTATCCACATTTGTGGAATAAAAATATATGTTGAAATTATAATAGTGAAACGTTATTGAATATCATAGTAAATTGTAGTTATTGACGTAAGGGTTAAGCAAAGGAATTCGCTTCTTTAATAACGTGATTCTCTTCTGCTCGAGTAAAAAGACTTGTTTTCTTAAGTATTAACCGTCAAACGGCGGACCATTCTTAGAATTCGACTGCGGATTTGTATGCAAAATAAAAATTGTCCAAGTCAATTGTGAGAAACTAGAGTTAAATGAAAAATATATGTATTTTCCTTTTTAGTAGACGTTAAATTTTGTCGAAAATAATACAATCTTCTGAAATTCTAATATCTTTAAGTTTTGTATTTAACCCTAACCTATGCCTTTTTTGCGATAGATGCATCAAATCCTCAGTCTACTTATGACTATATAATTGTTAATGTTTGGGACCATTCACTGATTTATTTATCAATTTTTTTAAACATTTTTAAAGCTGCTTATTATAGTCAAGCTATTCTTAATGCAACAGCTATAAAATTGTTAATATTTGGGACCATTCACTGATTTACTTATGAATTTTTTAAAACATTTTTAAAGGTGCTTATTATAGTCACGCTATTCTTAATGCAGCAACTATACAATTTTTAATATTTAGGACCATTCACTAATTTATTTATAAATTTTTTAAAACATTTTTAAAGCTGCTTATTATAGTCACGCTATTCTCAATGCAGCAGCTATAAAATTGTTAACGTTTGGGACCATTCACTGATTTACTTATGAATTTTTTAAAACATTTTTAAAGGTGCTTATAATAATCACGCTATTCTTAATGCAGCAACTGTTCCTTTAATTAATTCGACAGAAACTACGTAACTGAATGACGATTTTCATATTCTGCGAGAAAATAGACCCAGGCTACGCAGTCCGAGGGTTAAGACTGTCTTTTCGATTTTTTAGTATTAAAATTGTCTTTTCTATTATTCAGTACTGAAAATGTCTTTCTCATTTAGAACTTATGAATCAACCTTCTATACTCCGTATGTAATTTAAAGTAATTAAAGTGTGCTTCTAACAATTTATCACAGAAGGTGTTTACTAACTTTGGAGAAAGAAAATGATTTCTACTTTCTCAATGAAAAACTGAATGCTTCCTGTACTTAGTCTGTAAAAAGAACAGTTGTTTCCTTCATCAAAATGAAAATTGTTTACGCATACTTTCCGTTCAAAAAGATTTCTTGTTTCTTCTAAATTTTTATTGAATCATAATTTCTTCTCAATTGTTTGGAATTTGGTTAGAAACATGAGCGACCGCATAAACACGTCGCGGTAGCATTGGGAGTTCAAGTAGAAAGTCCGAGTTTTAGTCAGACGGAAGCTCATAATTTACGCGAGACTTCATACATTATTTTTAGGGAATATCTTGAACAATTATCAGTAATACTAAGAATATTTTTCAACTATTTTCAGAGTGTTTTGTTCATTATTAATCGAAAAAATTAACTCAGCTAAATTCTGAAGCGTCCGGACCTGGATTCAAACGATTTATTACTTAATCCAAAAAAAGTTGTTCGTATTTGATTCCACAAATTTAATCTTTCTTTCCTAATTCGAAATATAGCTATGATCTAGCTATTTCTGAAATAGCATTTTAATCCTCATACGAGAGACCAAAATACATGTATACATGTATATAAATGTATTTAAAGCTTGAACAATTGTTTTATGTAAATTATTAATATGTGAATCGATATATGAGAAACCAAAATATATAAATATATAAAGCTTGAACAATTAAACTGTTTTATATAAAATATTAATATGTGAGTCGATGCAATAGACTATAAAGAATAGATGTATTACGTGTATCATTTCGTAATATCGCCATAAGAGTGCGTACAAATTGTTAAAGCAAATTCAGAAATCGATACATAAGGGTCAATTTGACATAGCAAAATTTGAAAGTTTTTACTGTTAACTATAGTGGTGGTTCTTGTAACAATTTCGAAAGTCTCTCTTTCTAGAGAAAAATTGGTCCCCAGTTTCTCATCTGCTGCATCATGTAAAAGTATCTCAGAGGAAAATTAATGATGTGCGGAAGTAGAATCTTCAAGCTTTATTAAAATGAGTCTACATTTATTGCTATATGCGATTGTTTTTGTCACGAAATTACAACAGGTTAAATATCGTCAATTTCTCGGGAATCTGAATTATTATGTTGAAACACTTTTTGAAGTGAAACTTCTTCAGTCGCGGTAGGCGTAAAACCGATCAGGCGATGAAACGATGAAACGAAATTCTGTTATATTAGCATATACGATTGAGGATTCGGCATTGCTTAATAAAGATTATGATCAAACTCCGATGATACTAAGTGGAGATTTCAACGTGAACTTTGCATCGGAACAAACAAAATTATTAATAGAATGTTTTTTTTTTTTTAGAAGTAAATTAAGATTGCAAATGGTAAATAATCCTAATGAAGCGACAACAATGTCATAGTGTTAATAAAAATTTGAAAAAAAATTAAATATATTCTGATTTTTATAGAATATGTCTGTAGTATGTTACGTAATAATAGCCATTATATTAGTTCGCATCAACCCCCACTCTCTGTTGCCCTCCTTCTCGCTCTGACGCCACCTGCTCATTCTCGTATGAATTTCATTAAAATGTCCGAAAAAAGTTTCACTTCAGCCGTGTGGTCTAAGCACACATGATTTTTTTGGTCGCAGCGAATAATAATAATTTTTGGTCTCGGGGAATAGTCAACAGTGCGTAACGGGCCTAAGACGCGACACGGACACGTCGTATTATAAAACAAAAGACGCGAATACTTAATATGAAAATCAACGTATGGAATTACTCTCAACACTTACTTATAAGTCCCGGAACAGGGGCTAAACAGACCAGGCGGCAAAGGGTCCAAGTCGAGAGGTGGCAATGGGAAGCCGGCCATGTCGTCGACCCAGAAGCTCGCCCCGAACTCGCTGACGACCTGGTTCTGTCCAGAATTCTGGATCTGTTGACTCTGATCGGCACCTATGTCGTCCGGGGAGCTTTGCAGGTCTTGGAGACGAAGGGTGCCCTGCAAATCGCCCAAGGTTTCCTCGTTTTGATTGTCCGTTAGTGTGTCCTCGCTGGACAACACCCCCAGAGGTCCTGTGCAGAGGCCGGAAGGTATCGTTGCCTCGATACTTCCAACCGAACCTGTTTCATTAAAGAAAAATAAACATTAATTCACGTTAACATTGCTACCACATAAGCTAAAAAAACTCTCTGGAATATCATCACAATTTTATTTTTATTTTCTCCGATGATTTTCACAAGACACGTAATTTATATCATGAATATGTATATTTTACGTAATTATAAGTCCTAGAGGAGGACTGGTGTCTTTAGCCTGACGATGAAAGAAAAAGAAACATTAATTGACGTTAACATTGCTACCATATAAGCTAAAAAGCTCTCTGGAATATCCTCACAATTTTATTCTTATTTTCTCCGATGATTTTCGCAAGATACGTAATTTATATCGTGCATATGTATATTTTACGTAATTAAAAGTCCTAGAGGAGGACTGGTATCTTTAGCCTGACGATGAAAGAAAAACAAACATTACTTCACGTTAACATTGCTACCATATAAGCTAAAAAACTCTCTGGAATATCCTCACAATTTTATTTTTATTTTCTCCGATGATTTTCACGAGATACGTAATTTATATCATGCATATGTATATTTGACGTAATTATAAGTCCTAGAGGAGGACTGGTGTTTTATGATGAACTAAAAATTATTTATTTCGATGCATACCAACACATTACCTACCGGCGGTAATTTCATAACTAGACTGTGGATATTTATGCAGAAGATGTTTGCAGTGATCGCATGACAGAGGAGCAAAGTAAAAATTGCTTTCTTTCTTTAATTATCTTGTTAAGCTGAAACTAATACACTGACGTTCTTAAATTTTTTTAGTATGTCAACTGCGCAAATCCGCAGTCTATTCATAACTTTTAACACTAAACCTACCGACCATTAAACGTCACTAGCATGTGCTCCCTTATGAAAATGGCACGATTGAATTTATTTAGATTTTGTGCTATTTTTACTGTAATGTATACTGGAATAAAAAAGTATGCATAGCTATTTCCAGTAGAAGCATCTTTGTAACTTCAATAATTGTAAAATAAAAAATCTGAAAACGGACATTTGACGACGGTGGTAGGTTTAGTGTTAAAAGTCCAAGATCCTTCAAACAGTAACAACAATTTCAATTGTTCGCCAATAAGTAACCCTCAGTAACGACATCTAATAATTTTGTTTGGGATTATAATGTAATAAAAAAGGTTTCCCAGCTTCCTTTCCAATTATTGAAAATCTTAATAATCAGCTTCCGGCAGATAAAGTGTTAAGAAAGACGTAGAGATCACATCTAGAGAAAACTTATAGGATAATAATCGACTTTTATTTTACACTACGAATCAACAAATTCAACGTCGTTTGTAACTTTACATTTTGGAGAAATATATTTCACAGTATAAAAGAGCATAAAATTGACCAATTTACTGTATCTAAAAATAGAGAATAAACAATTTGTAATTGTCACTACAAACGATTACATTCGTTTTGGGAAGACGGATAATGATGTTAATTTTTAGTTGGGTGTGACTGAATTATGCACTCGCGAGAACACGACGAAAGATAAAGTTAAAATAGCAAAAAAAAAACGGTGTAGTTGAATAGCAGTATGGATATTATGTCACGATTAACACGTTGAACGCCACGGTGGTCATTGATGACTGTGAAATTACACAGAAATGATTCTCATATAAAATCAATGCCACTGAACGTATGAATGCTGAAATTAACTAGATTATACTGTAAGGTGAGAATTTCATTATCAAGTAACTAACAATTGTTATTAAGAACGCTGATCGCTTCTGTAAATAAAATAGTCAACACTCGCGTGAAACGAATAAAAATCGCACGGCAGTCAACGTGTTAAGTGAATATTCATTGAATCGCGAAAAATCTGAAAAATTTCCGAATAATAACAAACCGCGAATGAAGACGATTCAATTCGTCATCCCCGATTAACACGTTAAACCTTGAGTTTTACTTTTTATTTATGTTTAAATACAAAAACGCAACTGAGTTTAAACAAAAAACTTGCTTACTCCATTTCTGTCTAATCTGCATCAATTAAATCTATTAAAACAGCGTGAACATTTCGTAATATTATGACGAATTTATATATTATTTATTGTTTTGTAAATTCGATACTATAGCTATTCTATACTATACGGTGCTATAGCATCAGGTACGACTAATATATTATTAATTTCTTTTAAATCGAAATCAAATTCTATGTTGTTGTTCATAGACATTGGAGAATACATAGACATACAATAAATACAATTATTCTTCTTCTTCTAAGAAAAATTATAAATAACAGAGAAGTTTTAACCACTGCAATTGTAAAATAAATCGTGGTACAAGGTGGTTTAACGTGTTAAAAGGTTCAATTTGACATAATTTGCCCGACTCAAAAAGGGAAACCTTTGAAAAATTGAATAGCCGCGAACACATGGCAGTCGATCACCGGCGCGAATTAATAAATAATGGCGGAGAAACGTTTCGAGGACAGCGTGAAGAGCGTTCTTTTCGGGAAATATCTCGAATCCCGTGGGCCGCGTAAGAGTTAGCGTAGTTTGTTCCAGTGACACACGATTTGTGGCTCACCTGTGCCGAGGGTGTACGGCGACTCGGTGGTGTTCACCGTGTGATGATTCTGCAGGAACTCCATCTCTGCGAAATTTCTGCTCGCAGCCGCCCTTAGAAACACACCCTTCACCCCGCCTCCCTGGAAAATACGCGGACGGATTTCCTCCTCTCGTCGGAGATACGGTCCAGCCCCTCCGGTCGCCCTAGCAACCGCACATTGCTCCGTGAGTATCGCCAACTTTTTCGTCGATATATCGTGCAATATTTTCGAATCAACTATCCGCCGATATACAGCACCACTGCCGAAGACAACCATCGTGGATAACTTCCGGCAAAATTCCGTTCGTAAACTCTTTTTGGTTGACCCTTTAGCTGCGACTTGCGTTAGAGAGATCTTCGAGATTGAAACGCGAGATGCTATTTAGATAGCTGGAAAATTTGTGATGTTCTTTTTGAATAAACTACCCGATCATTTCAGAGTCTTGTGCCGAAGATAATCAACGTGAAATACTTCGCAAAATCCCGTTCGGAAACTCTTTTAGTTAACCATTTAGCTGCGACTTCCGTTTAAACGATCTTCGAGATAGATGAAGAATTTTTGATATTCTTTTCTAATTAACTATACGGTGATTTACTTTCTCATACTGGAGACAATTATTGTGAAAAACATAACAAAAGTCCGTTCGGAAACTCTTTTCGTTAATCTTTTAGCTGCGACTTCCGTTTAAACGAACTTCTAGATTGAAACGCGAGAAACACGAGACGCAGTCGAGATAGATGAAAAATTCGTGATATTCTTTTTTAATTAACTATCCAATGATTTACTTTCTCATACCGGAGATAACTATCGTGAAAAAATTAATAAAATCCCGTTCGGAAACTCTTTTCGTTAACCTTTTAGCTGCGACTTCCGTTTAAACGATCTTCGAGATTGAAACGCGAGACGCAGTCGAGATAGATGAAGAATTTGTGATATTTTTGTTTAATTAACTATCCGATGATTTACTTTCTCATGCCGGAGACAACTATTGTGAAAAACTTAACAAAAGTTCGCTCGGAAACTCTTTTCGTTAACCTTTTAGCTGCGACTTCCGTTTAAACGATCTTCGAGATTGAAACGCGAGAAACACAAGACGCAGTCGAGATAGATGAAGAATTTGTTATATTATTTTCTGATTAACTGTCTAATGATTTACTTTCTCATACTGGAGACAACTATCGTGAAAAAATTAATAAAATCCCGTTCGGAAACTCTTTTAGTTAACGTTTTAGCTGCGACTTCCGTTTAAACGATCTTCGAGATAGATGAAGAATTTTTAATATTCTTTTTTAATTAACTATCCGATGATTTACTTTCTCATGCCGGAGACAACTATTGTGAAAAACATAACAAAAGTCCGCGCGGAAACTCTTTTCATTAACCTTTTAGCTGCGACTTCCGTTTAAACGATCTTCGAGATTGAAACGCGAGACGCAGTCGAAATAGATGAAGTATTTGTGATATTCTTTTCTGATTAACTATCCGATGATATACTTTCTCATACCGATGTGAACCACCGTAGGAAATGTTAGAAAATCCCGATCGCGGACGTATCGAGTTAAACCTTCATCTGCGACTGTTATGTAATCGATCTTCGAGATTGAAACGCAAAAAGTGCGAGATGCAATTCGGATGAAAAATTGGTGATATTTTTAGACTGCGGATTTTATACTCTTATGATTAAAAAGGAGTAGATCAAACGCGGAGTAGTGTAGAAATTTAATAAATTTGAAAATATTGTTGTATTAGGCTCGCTAAAATGATTAAGAAAAGAAACATGTAGACCGTGTATTCCACAATAAATGTTGACAATAATTATTTTTTGGCATAAAAATGGGAAGTCTAGTGATATTCTTTTCGAATAAACTACCCGATGTTTAAAGTTTCATGTCGAATAGAGCCATTGTGGAAAACTTCGGAAAATTCCGTTCGGAAACATTTTTAATTCACCCTTAGCTGAGACTTTAACCCTCCAACGGCGGACCTTTCTTAAAACTATATAATTGACTATGTTTACGACCGTTTACAACATTAATTATTAATTTTGTTAAAGTATATTTTTAAAGGCATTTCTTGTGGGCACGTGTTATATCCAAAGCAACCGCTACGCATTTAGTGCAATTGCCAAAAATTGAATACATACATGATAAATGACTATCTTGATACTCATGGTCAAAATAGACTCGGCCATCGACGTCGGAGAGTTAAACTATTTTGGTTGTCTCAAAAGTTTCATATTTGAACGTTTAATATTACTAGATAACGCGATAATATACAACAAATATCTGTTTATTATTGTTTTATTTGTTTTTACCAAGCTTCTTCTTATTTACTTATGCCATTTGCTTTTTTAAAAAGCTAACATGAATTTGCATCGATCGATAACGTACTTTCAAAATCTAATATCTTCGAGATCGAAACGCAGAGAAAACGAAATGCAATTGAAATGGATGAAAACTTTGTTATATTCTATTTTTTTAACGATTGTATAGACTACAGTGGTGTAAGAAATAGCATATAATAACGATTAAAATAATGGCGGACTGAATAAAGTAGTTTAGTGTAGTGAAATTTTCCATACGATGACAACAAGTATAATAATCAGCGTGTTTGCAAGTCTTCCTTGTATTATAGTGAATATTTAATATTTTCACGACTTCAACAGCTAAAGAGTTAACATTTCTAACAGGAATTCGTTAGTTTGAGAAATTTACTTGACCATTCGCTGTTGAGTGATAAAATCAACGATGTTATATGTATGTCTCTTCTGTATTTTAGTACCATTTAATGGCAATAAAAATGGTAAACTAAATAAGTGGTTGAGTTACATGATATTTTCGATGCACAGACAAGTATAATAATTAATCAGCTTGTTTGCTAGTCTTCCCTGTATTATAGTGAATATTTAATATTTTCACGCTTCTAACAGCTAAAGAGTTAACATTTATAGTAGGAATTCGTTAGTTTGAGAAATTTACTTGACCATTCGCTGTTGAGTGATAAAATCAACGATGTTATATGTATGTCTCTTCTGTATTTTAGTACCATTTAATGGCAATAAAAATGGTAAACTAAATAAGTGGTTGAGTTACATGATATTTTCGATGCACAGACAAGTATAATAATTAATCAGCTTGTTTGCTAGTCTTCCCTGTATTATAGTGAATATTTAATATTTTCACGCTTCTAACAGCTAAAGAGTTAACATTTATAGTAGGAATTTGTTAGTTTGAGAAATTTAGTTGACCATTCGCTGATGAGTAACAAAATCACCAATGTTATACGTCTCTCCCATATTTTACTACCATTTAATGGCAATCAAAATGGTGACAAACTAAATAAGTGGTTGAGTTACATGATATTTTCGATGCACAGACAAGTATAATAATTAATCAGCTTGTTTGCTAGTCTTCCCTGTATTATAGTGAATATTTAATATTTTCACGCTTCTAACAGCTAAAGAGTTAACATTTATAGTAGGAATTTGTTAGTTTGAGAAATTTAGTTGACCATTCGCTGATGAGTAACAAAATCACCAATGTTATACGTCTCTCCCATATTTTACTACCATTTAATGGCAATCAAAATGGTGACAAACTAAATAAGTGGTTCAGTTACATGATCGTTTCGATGCACAGACAAGTATAATAATTAATCAGCTTGTTTGCAAGTCTTCCCTGTATTATAGTGAATATTTTGTATTTGCACGCCTTTAACAGCTAAAGAGTTAACATTTATAGCAGGAATTTGTTAGTTTGAGAAATTTAGTTGACCATTCGCTGATGAGTAACTAAATCACCAATGTTATACGTCTCTTCTATATTTTAGTACCATTTAATGGCAATAAAAATGGTAAACCAAATAAGTGGTTCAGTTACATGATATTTTCGATGCACAGACAAGTATAATAATTAATCAGCTTGTTTGCAAGTCTTCCCTGTATTATAGTGAATATTTTATATTTTCACGCCTTCAACAGCTAAAGAGTTAACATTTGCAACACGGTTTTGCTAGTTTGAACAATTTACTTAGTCATTCGGTTTTGTATAATTAATATTTCGATGGCACAATGGTTGTTTTCTTATTACAAAGATGTTTGATCACTAGCTCGTGCAAATATTTGCAAGGATGCATTTTTACAGACAAATCTAAAGAAATTGATTGAAATAATTCTTAATTTCCTATTACGAACTGTTGCAATACGATAAATGAAAATTGAAACTGTATCAGGAGAAATGATTATATTTTGTTCTTTAAAACAATATGAATGTACAAAGCTTGGAAGTCTATTGATTATTTGTTGGATACTAAACGAGCTTGGGAAAGTGCAAATCAATGTACATACTTCGATATTTCCTGCATAACTGAAGGAAAATGATGACACTGCAATCATGAACGAATTGACTGTTATCTTTTAGGCTCATTTTCTTTCTGTGAGTAATATTCGAACATTTTTTAACGATTGTTTTTGTAATTGATTGAGATTGATCTCTCACTAGCATTGAAATAATGGCGAATACAAAATTAGTCATTTTGTTGAATTCAACGGTGAACAAAATTGTTTTTCCAAGAATCTCTCAACAAATTGATGTCGAGGTTTAACACGAAAAAGTCATTAACAGTACTGATTGACTCGCAAACAATTTCAAAGAATTTTCAATGTATTATATAGAATATCAAATGGAAATTTCAAATTTTCTGTGATCTTAGAGTACAAAACAATTTTTGAAAAATTGTTTCGCATCTTGTTAAGTTCAATCATAATTAACTATTATTCTTATTTTTTAACTTGGCCACATTCTAAGGAGAATAAAGACAGTTTCTTCATTATTTTTAATTAATGATTATGTAGTATTTTCTTGAAGCAGACTGAACACTGAAATATGCACATTTTGAACACTATTCTTCCACTTGTAATCTTTTGAATCGTATACAATGTATAAATTTTACTTTTAACTATAAATTCTGGTAAATTCTAATTAACACTAAACCTACTAAGCATTAAAAGCATCGCCAAATGTTGCCATTTTAAAATAAAGACACTAAATTTGTTGAGATTGTCCGTCATTTTCAAATATAATAGAAACTTAGATCAGGAAATTTATTTCATTATTTTCAATAAATGCATTTTTATAATTTAAATAATTGCAAAATACAAGACCGGTCAATTGACCGTGGTAGGTTTAGTGTTAACCAGTTATAATCTCCATCGATTTTTAAGAATAACGAGATATTTTCAAGAACTATGATCAAAATTCTATGCACAAAAAATAGAGCTGAAAATACGAATTCGTTATTGCATCTAGAGACATCTAAAAGATAAGAGAGGATTAAGTTATGGATAAACTGCAAATTCTACGGATTCGAAGCATGCGTGAATAGTAGTGAATACATAAAAAGCGTTAGAACAACAATTTTAGAATCATTCAATGAGTTTCGAATTCTACATGTACTGTTTTTACGTATTTTTAGTAAAGACAATCGATTGTTGTTTGATTTCCGAGTTCGTCAAGTAATTCTTCAAAGAACTTGCATCAGTATTTCGTAGCCCCAGTATAAACGTTTAACACAAGTAAATTATTTAAGAGTTCTTTCAAAACATTGATCGTAATCGAAAGAATTGGAAATCAATGGATTAATTCGTTGGGAAGTTTATATCATTAAGTACTATCTATGTTATATACATTGAGTTTACCAAAAAACTAAACAAAACCGGCTTAGCAATAATGAAATCAGCATTTAGTGACATAAGTTTCTTCAACATTTCAGAACGTTTTTGACCTACGATCTGCTCATTTAAACGAAGTACAGAAAACGATGAACAACATTTTCAGAAACACTTGAAAACTTTGGAACTATTTTTGAACTATTTTAAGAGCGTTTGTTCATTATTAATCGAAAGAATTAGTTCAGCTATATTCGGAAACATCTGAACCTGGACTCAAACGATTTATTATTTAATTCAAAAAATGTCGTCCGTGCTAATTCCAAAAATTAGTACAGTAAACGATGAACAACATTTTCAGAAACACTTGAAAACTTTGGAACTATTTTTAAACTATTTTAAGAGCGTTTGTTCATTATTAATCGAATGAATTAGTTCAGCTATATTCTGAAGCATCTGAATCTGGACTCAAACGATTTATTATTTAATTAAAGAAATGTCTTCCGTGCTAATTCCAAAAATTAGTACAGTAAACGATGAACAACATTTTCAGAAACACTTGAAAACTTTGGAACTATTTTTAAACTATTTTAAGAGCGTTTGTTCATTATTAATCGAAAGAATTAGTTCAGCTATATTCTGAAGCATCTGAATCTGGACTCAAACGATTTATTATTTAATACAAAAAATGTCGTCCGTGCTAATTCCAAACATTAGTACAGTAAACGATGAACAACATTTTCAGAAACACTTGAAAACTTTTGAACTATTTTTAAACTATTTTAAGAGCGTTTGTTCGTTATTAATCGAAAGAATTAGTTCAGCTATATTCGGAAACATCTGAACCTGGACTCAAACGATTTATTATTTAATTCAAAAAATTTTGTCCGTGCTTAATTCCAAAAATTATTACAGTGAACGATGAACAACATTTTTTGAGAAACATTTGAAAACTTTCGTCAAGCTGCAAATTGTTTTTTTACAATCATCTTCTCACTGAACCCAAAGAATTATCAACTCATTCTCAAGTGACAAGGCACTACATTATTTATAAAAATTGGTAAAGAAACTTTTAAGGTCTCTTACAATTTAATCAATTTTATTCTCTCGCTCAAGATTTAATTTAAAAAAAAAACGATAAAATTTTGTCACTTGTCTGTAAGTAATCCCGGAGCAACAGAATAAGTATGACACGACTATACATATACTCGCCCTTGTTTCTTGAATATTTAATTAACCCCTTGCACTATGATTTATTTTTCGGTTATAGTTATTCAAATTACTTGGACGTTCATAATTTCCTAGAGCAAAAAGAAAATTGATATGTATCGTTAATGTGTGTGTATTATTCAATGTCTACATATCGACAACAGCGAAATAGATTTTTATTTCTGTTCAATAAAAATTAATAACCTATTTGGCAAATCTTGCTCGAAATCTTCATTGCGAGTCTGACTCGATATTATATTGTGTTGTTCGGAAAGTAATTTCGTTTTTCCAAGGGAAAATGAAGACGATGTTTCACTATTCATTTATTTATTCGGTGATGTAATGACAATTTTGTTCTATGATCTTATGCCATCTTTCTAGTAACTTGGAAATCCCATGTTCGTAGAATTCCTGTTTTTTATTAGCAAATAATTGAGTTGTATTACTTTTGACGCCTTCATTAAAAACGATAGTTACACCGCTTAAAAAGTGTTGAAAAGAACGAAATAAATGGCAATACGACGGCACACCCTCTCTTTAAACAGCATACATCTTTTTCCCTGCTTGCATTGCGTTTTTACCACACCCGTAACAAAAAAGCAAAATGTGACGGATATGCTCACTTTGATTTTCCATATTTGATGCAATAACAAAAGAAGTGCTTGAAAAATTATAAAGTTCTATAAGGCACGACATAACGTCCGAAATGTCAGTTCTGAAAATATACAATGATTTTTTGCGACTTAGAATAATGTTAAGTAATAATAAATGGAAGCAATACCATCTCTACACGAAAAACGAAATTACTTTCCGAACAACCCAATACAATGCGAGGGGTTAATAAAATCGTTCGAAATCGTTGGAAAGACTGACAACAAGTTCCTGTAAAATTGATCAATTCAGTCACGGCAAAATAACCAAAAAAAAATCAGCGAACCTCATGAATGACTCTTATGAATGACTGCAAGGAAAATGCACGTGCATATGGACCGAGCGTATGGAAGTACCTTTATGGCTTGGAAGACCTGTCGGTTTCCTCTAAAGGCTTCTGCAGAAAATCTTCCAGATATTTTCATTCATGGCCTGAAAACCACGCGCATCTTCCACGTGATTCGGCTGTTCGTTGATAATCATCCGGGAAATTCGAATCAGCCTTACCCGTATAATGTATAAATATATTTCGATCACTTCACGGTATGAAAGAACAAGATTCCTCGAAGTCTTCGACTTACGACAAAGGATCCGGTAATACCGCGATTTTAGAGGTCCTTTGAACTCCTCTTTCCCTCACTGTCAACTCACTGGTTAACTCGTTTTAGTCTACACTGCAATAAACATCGTTGTCACATAGTCTTCAGAGGTCCCTCGAGCTCTTCTTCCTGTTCTTGTACAAATTCCGTATCTTCTTCTCGGACATGTTCGAACCTTGAAGAAAACTTCTGTCCGAGCACATTTTCCCTCACATCTTTGTCGATGACACAACTTATCGATGAAGGCACTACACTAATCACAATGTTGGAACTTTGGCGGTACTAACCGATGGTTGAATCAATCCTTCACGGCGAGACGATGGTGTGTTAGGGCTCTAGTTAGGTCTAGCCGAATCAGAGTCTTTTGGTCGCACTGGTTTATGGTCGAATGATGATGGGATTTCACCTTTATGGTGAAATGATGATGGGATTTTGGTGGTGAGTCAAAGTCTTTTGGGACACGTTAATTCCGAGGTGACAACAAGAGGTCTCGGAAGGGACAGCGTGCCGCGTGGTGCTGCTGCCATGCTGGCAAGATGCCCTGTCAATGTGTCTTAGCTAACTAGAGATCTACCACCTACTATCACCCACTCTCACCCCTTACACACTGACTACGTCCCAACCGACCCCACTCCACCATAGGGCCGGCCTCTTCTTCGTTCTCTTTTCTCTCCTCTCCCTCGGTCACCCTCGTTCCACGTGTGTACCGTCCTCTTCTTCCACGTGCGTACCCCTACCACGACGCGTGTTAACCTTCTGTGCGAGCCTCCTCGACAAGGTGTTCGCCGCAGAGATTCGCGAACCTTTTTCATTTTACTTTCTCCCGTAAGGGCGCGTTTATGCATTCGCCGCGAACAAACCGACAAAAAGACGACGATTAACCCTTTAGACGACGACACCGTCATCGAGTCGCGATGAGGATTTCGAACAGAATCTACTAAGTACGTACTGGGGCTCCAGAAAGTTTCCGTGCCCACTTTAAAATGGAATAAGTTTTTTAATATGAGTTCTAACGACTTGAGATTTTTTTACTGCATGAGATTTTTTTACTACTTGAGATTCGTTAACTACATGACGTGAAGAAGAATTTGAAAAAAATTGCAATTCGTCGGAATTGCGGTGAAAATCATAAAAGTTGTATTCTGCAACGTTTTTACGTTAGCCTATATTGAAAATTTAAAAAATACGTTTTACAGATCTGTGTCAATTGTATAATTGTTATGAAAATTGCATCATTATTGGCCAACGTGGAGCTACAAACGTTTAAAGATGATAGAAATTGCAGTCTTTTGCACTATCACACACAGAAAAAATTGTAAAAAGCAACTTTTAATATTGTCTCTGCAATTCCTACTAATCGCCATTTTTTAAAAGTTTTTTTTATACCAGGTAGTAAATTAATCATTCTAATATATCAAAAGATCTGAAGTTGTTTGAACTCATTTAAACAAAGTTATTCCATTTTCAAGTGTGTCCTAGGGGTGTGCGAGTATTCGAATTTCGAGGCGAGTAATGATCGGTCTGTCAAGCTGAGTCGAGCGTTTGAATTTTCCGAGTTACTTGAACTCGACGAGTTGCTTGAAAAGAATCTGAGCTACTTGAAAAAATCAGCCGGCTCGAGTATTCGAGCCCTCGTAAAACTTCAATTTTCTCGAAAACGAATTTTCAGCTCGAAATTTTTCGAATTACTCGAATATATTCGAACAGATCTTTAACTTTCGAGTTACTCGTAAAAATTCGAATTGCTCGAGTTACTCGAAAATTCGTTTATTTACTATCAAATACTATTCCAACTATAAGGAAGAAAAATATAACGCTAATTTACTGCTTCTGTTTTAATTTCATGTTTCCATGAAGAAAACATATTCGAATTTTTACGAGTAACTCGAAAGTTAAAAATCTGTTCGAATATATTCGAGTAATTCGAAAAATTTCGAGCTGACAATTCATTGTCGAGTAAATCGAAGTTTCACGAGTGCTCGAATATTCAAGCCGGTTGATTTTTTAAAGTAGCTTGCACTCTTTTCAAGCAGTTCTTCGATTTCAAGTAACTCGGAAAATTCAAACGCTCGACTTGGCTCTACATACCGATCATTACTCGACTCGAAATTCGAATACTCGAATAAATCGAGTACTCGGACACCCCTAATTTCAAGCCACGGAACATATTTCTTTGCCTTCAGCTGGTATCTCTCGAGTCAGAGCGGGTTCTGGGGATAAGGGCACAGGGTTTACTATGACGGGGGATGATTTCGCAAGGTGAGGACAGGTCGGAAGGGGTTGCAGAGTGCCGGCAAGTGGAATAGGTAGCGTCAGGGTCTTTCGCAGCCGGGCTCACCGTTCACTGGTCAATAATCCACGAAAGGGAAGGCATTACAAGCCAGTGATCTCGAGGGTATCGGGGCCACTCGTCTGCGAGGCAGGACCACCGTGATCGGCGTGGTAATGGTATCTGAAGAAAATAATATCCTACTTCCCCGTCCCGCGCTCAACGAACGCGGGGATATCGTTGTAGCAGAGACCAGGCTCGAAGGAGTCCCCCGATCACCGATCAGCGATCGCCGAATGAACGATTAGTATCCCGTGTCGTCGGCATCGACGTCGGGCGACCCGTGTACTCGAACGTCTTACGTTTTACACGCTCGTCGACATGGATATCGCTCGAGCCGCCTCGCTGCGTCTCTTCCTCAACCCGTGGCACCGTTTCCTCCGGTGTGCTTGCAGTTTCCTTTTCCGTCTGGGCCGTGCCTAATTTTATTACAGCACTGCACAGTTGCTTGGAAAGTAATTTCACTTCCCGCTTTTCAAGGGAAGATGAAAGACAATTTTTTTTACTATTTAGAATATGTTATATTCGTTGATGTAGTGGCCATTTTGTTCTGTGCTCTTATGCCAGCTTTTTAGCTACTCGGAGATCACATGTTCGTAAAACTCCTGGCTTTTTAGTAGCAAACAACTGAGTTGTGCGACTTTTAACAGCAAGATAAAAATTGTTTCCACCAATTGCAAGAAAATTTGCTCTTCCTTTAATCATTTTAATTAGTTGCAACCAATACATTAATGTTCTTATATTGTTTTAACCCCTTGCCGTACCATTCTCTTTACGGTTACAGTGATTAGAACATTTTTATCCCCAAAAACGACACAGATGAAGAAAGAAAATCTGTATTTTTCGTACGGATACATTTGCTTTAATGCTTACATATTGTGTACAAAAAATACAATTTTATTTCGTCTTAAAGGAAAGGCGTAACATTCATATTTGTTTGATCTTGTTTAAAATTTCCATCACGAGTCTGACTCGTTAAAATACGGCAAGGGGTCAATCAGACAACTGATTTAAATTGTACTCATTTTTGTCAAAAACACATCAAATTCGCAATGTGATCATAAGGAATGAATATTACAATGATTCTGATAAAAGAGTTTACGGTTGGTGATGAAATTCTTAGAGTCACAGTATGGGAAACATATTTTTCAAACTGTTGATATTGCCTACAGCAGTGATGGGCAATTTTGCCTCAATTGAAGCAAAACCGTCCACACCGTAGCGCCCTCTGTCCTCTTCCATCAAGCGCGGTACAATGGGGCAACGAAGACACGAGACATCAGCGTACGCAACGAATGTGCGCGCTGCATGAAAGAGAGGTTGGTGGGAGAAGCAGGCGTTTGAGGGGCTCCACCCGTGCCCACCACTGGCCTACAGTGTCTACATTGTCTACAGTGCAGCTAAATGTGCATTCGTAATGTGCAAACAGCATCATTGTTTCTGGTGCAGCTGGATCACATCGGCTGGATTTCCATTGTAAAATTGAACCTTAGAAAAATTTCGAAAAAAGAGTTACAGCTGGTGATGAATACACTACGGATCATTATGCAAAATAAAAATTGTCTGCACCGATTGCAAAAAGCAGGAACCAAGTAGTAATTTCGTTCTTTCTCCAATGACTTCAATAACCTAAAAACACATATTCATATTTTTAAATTCGTTTAATCTTCCTGTATTTTGAAATTGCAACCACTCATTTTTGTCCTGAATGAATAAAATCCGCGGTCTGGTGTTGAAGTTATTAGAACCACCGGATGAAAAACATTTTTTACACTGATGATGAATAATATTGTCTACGGTGCTGCTAAATGTGTATTAGTAATGTACAAACGTCGATGCTTCATAGAATACTGATCAGAATTTAGTGTAGCTGTAATTTCATTGAAAAATTGAACTGGGGGCCTAGTTTTGGTGGACCTAATTTCGGATGTCCAGTTTTTGGGTACCTATTATCGCAATCAACGAAGACCAAAGTTTGCCATAATCGGTCCCAGACCACTCTTCTTCAGCAAAGAATGTCGCGATGCAAGGAACTCCTCCGGGTCGCTGGAAACGTTACAGTTCCGTGGAATTGCACGTTACGAACGAAGGGCAGGAGAGGGCGGGGTCCGGTTTTCTACGGGGTCCTGCGTAAATACCATGGGCCCAATCGGCTGGAAGTGTAAGCCAATACCCAGGGTGTACACTCGGCGTGCTGCGAGCTCTGCTCTCTTCTATGCGACCCTCTCCCCTTCTCCTTCTCATCTTTACACCCTCTCCCTTCGCTATTTCCCCTCTCTGTTCGTCGCCCTTTCTCCACCCTCTCCCTTCATCCTTACGCTCTCTGCCCTGTTACTCCCGTCTTCCTAATTTGCAAATCTGTATATACTTATTATTATAATTAGACTGCGAATCTTTGTGCAATACAAGAATAGTCCATCTTGATTGCAAGAAAAAAAACAGTAGCTAAGCGACAATGTGTTTCTCCTTGAAATGTCTTTAGTAAATTAAAAATAACACAACAATATTATTAGATTCTTTTAAACACCTTGCAGTTTTCTATTTCACTTATTTATTTTTAAGTCGTAATTGCATGAAATCCGCAGTCATATTAAGCAGTGTTTTAACAGTAGAATTATTATACGAGTTAACATTGTACCCGACTACTTTTAGAATGATTGAAATTATAAAATTATTTTCGTGAGATATGTTTGCCTAAACATCATTACATATGTATATTGCAATACAAACCTACAAAAATCAGCATAAATCGAAACAAACTTTCCTTTTTATGGACATCGCTTTAATACATTCTATGTTTAAGCGGTTAGGCCACTTTTGCAATTTTTTCTTGCAAAACAATGAAATTAAAATAAAATTTGGTGGCGCATGCTTTTATTATACGAGCTTATTTTTCTTTTTTTTTACAAAACGGATCGACTGGAATCTTCTTAAAAAGAACCAAATATTTTCTTATTTCATACAAAATTATATTTTTAATTTTATATACAAACCTTGTTTTGTGAGAACAGGCATTAAAGTTTTAGTTTGATACTTTTACTTTATAAAACGAGAAAATTTATCTTTATTCAGAACCCCTTAAAGGATTAAAAGTTAGTATAGGAATTCTTTTTAATAAGAGACAGTCTCTAACATTTAAATACTATTAATCTTCAATCCTTTGAACGTTGCTTTGTCGTATACAATTGTGCTATTCTTGAAGAGCACATCCTATAATTTTCTTATACATAGGAAGCTGTTAAAATCAAGTACGAAATCTCTGATTCTATACGACAGGGATGGGCATTTTTGTCTCAATTGAGACAAACCGTCCCCACCATAGCGCCCACTGTCCCCCACCAGTATCCGCCGTTACCATAGAGGAAGGAAGTGATTCGCCCGTCGCGAACAACGCGCATGCCTCGCGCATGAAAGAGTGGTTGGTGGGAGAAGCAGGCGTTTGAGGGGCCCCTACCGTGCCCATCCCTGCTATACGATATCTAAGAATTGTACATTAAAAAAGAATTATATAACAAAAAAGAACCAAGATAAATTTTGTATACACTCCATTTTTATTTGAAATATGTGCAGACAAACATTTATGTTTTGCAATAAACAACTGCTGACTGCAGTTCTAAATCGAAATGAATGAAAATAATCCATGAACATTAACGAAACATAAAATCATAATTTATGTTTTGCAGTAAGCAACAGCTAACTGCACTTCTAAATCGAAATGAATGAAAATAATCCATAAACATTAACGAAACATAAAATCATAATTTATGTTTTGCAGTAAACAACTGCTGACTGCACTTCTAAATCAAAATGAATGAAAATAATCCATGAACATTAACAAAATATAAAATCATAATTTATGTTTTGCAATAAACAACTGCTGACTGCACTTCTAAATCGAAATGAATGAAAATAATCCATGAACATTAACGAAACATAAAATCATAATTTATTACAAAATATAGGAAAGAACAGAAAGTTGAAGTAAAAAATGATGCTGCTTGATTATGTGTTAATAAGTTACTGCAACAACTGGGTAATTTCGATTGGTTTGCTGTTGGTGATGGGTTTATCGGTGCGTTCTCTGTTCTGTGCTTTGCCCTATCGGGCAGATATCGAGGATGAACACAAAAAGGGATGAGAACACGATCCCAGGTATTTCGACGGTGTACGGGACATAGGTGACACACGGTCGACGCCAGAACGCTGCCATGTGCGGTTGACTTCCTCTTCCTGTGTCCACATCGGAACTACGTAGTCAGGTGTCCGGCCTGACGGCCGCGATTATGCCGACATTCGATATTCGGATACGGCCCTAGGTCGTGAGAGGAACTTTGCGATGAAAAACAAAAAATTCGATGGCCATTCCACCTTGTTTCCATCCCGCGTTCCGGAAGCGTGCTTCTGTGCAATGCTCCACAGAAGTGTCGGCTTGTTTCCTAAAATATTTCAGCAGAAGAGACCAATTTTAACGTATCCCATGTGCTGCTTTTGAAGTTGTTAATTGGGACCTTCTTTAGTTCACTTTCCATCACCTTTTTCACATTTTTTTTACCCCTATACGAGTAACTATGATTTTTTCTTCGGAATCAAAAATTTTTTGATGTTATTTATCACGGTATTACATGGTTATAAGCGACAGTTAATTCTTAAAAATTACTTATTTCTTTTAATTATTGTTAGCCATTTCATTGTGTCCCATCTTGCGCTAATTTTGAAGTCGGTGATGGGATTTTTTAGTTTAGAAACTTTTCTTTTCCTTTTTCTCATTTTTGGACCCCTATACAATTAACTTTGATGTTTTCTTTGGATTCAAATACTTTTTGAATGCTATTTGTCCCGGTATTACATGGTTATAAGTGACAGTCAATTCTTAAAATTTACTTATTTCTTTTAATTATTGTTAGCCATTTCATTGTGTATCATTTTGCACTAATTTTGAAGTTTTCAACCGGATTTGTTCTTTCTAAAGTTTCCCTTACTTTTTAACGTCTTTTTTAATACAGTTTTTATTACAGTTTTTATTACAAAACTACAGTTTTATTTCATTTTTGTTCGTCGCTGTTGTCTTGAAGAAATTTTATTCTACGCACAAATCCGCAGTCTAATAGTAACCATTACAAGTAGAAGAAGTTGTTATGCATGAACAATTGAAAAAGTCTAAATCCTCTGCGTACATTTAGTACATTTTAACGCGAGTGAGTAAAACAATTTTAATTTTTGTTCGTCGCAGTTGTCATGAAGAAATTTTATTTTGCACACAAATCCGCAGTCTAATAGTACCCATTACAAGTAGAAGAAGTTGTTATGCATGAACAATAGAGAAAGTCTAAATCCTCTGCATACATTTAGTACATTTTAACGTGAGACGGCGAAACAATTTTAATCTTTGTTCGTCGCAGTTGTCTTGAAGAAATTTTATTCTGCGCACAAATCCGCAGTCTAATAATAATCATTACAAGTAAAAATTGTTATGCATGAACAATTGAAAAAGTCTAAATCCTCTGCATACATTTAATACATTCTAACGCGAGAGAGTGAAACAATGAAAAGTACAAAATCCTTATCGCTCGACAACGGATTCTTATGAAAAATAAAAATTATCTGTATTATTTGCAAGACACAAGTGCTACGTAGACATTTTTTTTTTTCTTAATATTTCGAACAATTCGGAAATGACACAATACTTTTAAATGCCTTAAATATTTTTCATTGTTCCGTATTCGATCTACTCGGTTTTATCACAAATGTATATCAACCGCAGTCTACTTATCAATGTTATCGGACTTATCGAAAGAGATCGAATGACCAAGCACCGATACCGAATCGTAGATGCATCGGTGAAATCATTCGTGGTCGATGCACGTGTTGCACTCGTGTCTGTTTGCATCCAATTTGCGGGTCCGAAATCGTTTCGTTCTGAAATCCAGATCTCGTCTATGGCAACCAATCTCACCCTCTCGAAGCCACACCTGTGTTTGCTCGCACCTGAAATCAAAGAGGCGATTACATCGTTGCAAACGCGCATCGTACGCGCATCCGCTTCGATCACGTGTGCACGTTGCATCGTCGGATGACCGGTAAATACCTCTTCCTTAAATACTTTCGGCAAACATTGGGGTGAACGTGGAAACAGGACACTGGTTCGACATTTTTAAAACCCGTGTGTAATTACATTAAATCTACCAATTAACAATTTTTTTAATTTTCTGTATTTACGTTCTATTTTATTTGAACGTTCTGTAAGAAAACTGCATCTTTATGTTGAATAAGATACAATAAAATCTTAATGTTGTACCAATTTTACGAAAATATGTCTTACATACTTTATGAATAACATAAATCTTTTGTACTACATTGTCTCATCCTCTACATTGTCAATTATTCTTTATACATTCGATGCTCAACAATCAAAAGAGACTTGGATCTTTAGTAACAGAAAGGAAAATTCGATTTTCTGTGTTAATTCAATTTTAACCCCTTGCGCTATAATAACGAGTCAGACTCGTGATAAGAATTTCGAACAACATCTATTAAACATGTAAATTATTAATTTCCTTTGATGCGAAATAAAATTTTATTTTGTTGCTGTCGATATACATATAGCCATTGGGGAATATACATACAAGCATATAATAAATTTAGATTTTCTTTTTATTCTAAGAAATGATGGACTACAATCAAGTTTTAATCACTGTAAACGCAAAATAAATTATAGTGCAAGGGGTTAATTGAAGTATGTCTTAGACAGTTTATGAATAACACATTAATATATTGTATATCGTTGTTAATACATGAAATGATTGTGTGTCCAAATTTGAATTTATTCAAGATTTTGTTGTTATTCTGGATGTTGTATCTTTAATATTCTTCAAGCATAAAATAAAACAAAGTTCTTTAAAGAAAGATAAATATGACTGTCGTGTCCTCAACAATATTTCACTTATTTTTCTTGGGTAAGAATTTTTTAATCAATTGTCTAATAAAGATAAAAATTTTATTCATAATCCAACAAGTTCTCTGGAGCAATGTAATCCAAAAATGTCTTTTTGAATTAACATTTAGCAAAAGAATGAACTGTTTGTAAATCTACCACGAATATTAGAAAGTCTACTAATAGATTTTTGCGCTAATGATGTTCTGCTAAAAGTCTCTAATTAAAAAAGTTCCTAACTAACGATTATTAAAAATGTCTGCATCGAGGATCTCATAAATGTATAATAATAGAATCGGTAAAACGGGTAACCATAAAGTTAAATTCAGTCACGGGGAGACTCAGGCATGAAGTCACGCGCAGGGGAACGATGATCATCGTCGCCGGGTTGAGTGATTAACCATCGTGACGAGATGACAGTGACGGTATTGTTCGCGATCAAACGATCGTCCCACACCGGTCCCATCTTCCGTCTGCCTGCGCTAAAAGTGATTGCCCATTGGATAATCTTCGGCGGTTAGATAAAATCCCCTCTTTCAACGATCGAGATGTTACCAAATACGTCACGGCCGCTTAATTACGTTTGCGGCGTACCACTTCTTGCGGCAGGGGCTCGGTTGCTATTCCAGAATCCGTGTAATTGTAACACGGGACGGTGTCTTGCGGTTTTCCATTTGAAAAGCCGCGGAAAAAATTACTGCCCCTCCCCCCGTCCCCTCGCATCAAACAACACGTTGCAACTAGGATGCGGATCTTCAAGCAAAATAAAAATGTTGTACCTCAATTACAACGAACAGGTGTGTTAAGTGGACACTTTTTCTTGTTTTAATAAATTTAACGTGTTCGGAATAATTTAAAACAGTGCTCCGATGTACGAACTATTTAGCAATTGCTCCACCCATTTTTTTTAAATTTATTTATTTATAAAGGTCGCATCAACAGCGAGGTCATTAGCGACCACAAGAATTATAACATGTGATTACAAAATTTAGATCTTTATACTTAGAAATAGAGAGAAGTGCATTGTGAAAAGATCAGTTAGCATCTGTTATAGACCTGATTACAGAGTGTGATAGAAATTGATGGATTTTAGAAATAGTATGACTTGGTTGATGTTCTTACTAATATTGAGGCATTCACTTAGTTTGTTAAGGATAGCCAAGCGACGTCTTTGGTAGGAGAAGAGGGGACAGTGCAAGATAAAGTGTTCAACTGAGAGAGATATATTACATCGAGTACATATGGGAAGGGGGTCTTTCAAAATTCTATATAAGTGGGTTAGGTTAGTATGCCCTATACGCTCCACCCATTTTGCAAACGTATAAAACTCGTCTAAACCAAATTAAGCTTCCAACAGACTCGTCCAAGAAGCTAACCGCCTTCTACCCCGATTGTTTATTCAAAAGCAAGCAACGATCGTTGTTATTCTTCCTCGGAGTGCTTTCGCAAGCATCGTACGCGTCTTCGAGGACGTATCCGGTTTCGTTATTTCGAAAAAGGGGTTGAAGGAGCCGTCCGGCGTCGAGCCAGCATCTGCCCGGCTAAGAAAATACAGTCTGCAAGAATCGTCCGGATGATTAGCGAGAGGATAGCCTCTCGCCCCCGGTACGTAACAGTTTCTCGGGGATTAAAACCTCGTCCACCTAGCATCCCCTCGGCCCCTGTCTTCCTCGTTCGAAATAGCCGATTGAATTACACGCGGCGCGTGCCAGCCGGCCGCCACCGCCACCGCACACGGCCACCATCTCTCCGGAATAAAGAACGTAATAACTAACCATACGATCGTTATCTTGTCATCCGATGGGATTTGCGACGAGCAAGGCTATATCCGCGTTTGCAAATCTCCACGCCTCGCGAGCCGGTCCCAGGATCACCCGCCTCCTGCCGCCATTTTGTCGGTTCCTTTATCGTGGCACGTTTGGTAACATGAAATTCGTGGATATCTGTTCTCTCGGTTTCGAATGACAAAGACATGTATTATGTTTTACCCGCTGCAGTGCACGCTGGGCCGTTCCTATAAAATGGCTAGAATTTGTTCAAAGATTTTTATTTACATTTTTTTAACGAATTTTATGCATTCACGATGGAAATGTACACAGGTGAAATAGTAAAAATAGAAGAATGTAAGCATACGGGCCCGGGTTACTTTCAAATAATTGAAATTATTTATCGAAGAAATGAATTCCTATTTAACTTCTTTTTATTACAAATGTGGCGTAAATATTTTATTTTGCATAAAGATCTGCAGTCTGCTTATCGCACTAGAATATTCCTTTAATCCGTTTGCATCTTATCAATTCTAATAGATTTCTGATTTATTTGAACATATCGTGATAAAAATAAATGTCTGAACTTCATAAAAGAATGGTGTTACAAGCATATGACCGATGCAAGACTGCTAAAAGTGTAGCCGTTTTTAACAGGAACTTTATGCAAATTTGTGGTTTTGTAGAAATCGATGGAAAATCAAGTACATAATAAGTGCACTCTCTCTAAATGTGTTCTCTCTGTAATTCTTCTGTTCATTAGTTAAATTATGTCCCTTAAATTTGCGTGCAAAATTGAGTTTCATCTTAAAATCGAATTTCTAAAGGTTAAACAGAAGATTATAACATTACACTTAATATTCGAATAAAGAAAATATTCTTACAGTTCATTACAATTATATCTATCATTGTTCGACTACTCGATATATTATTATATAAATTTAATAATCTGCATATAATTCGATTAAATACTATAAGTGTTCTAGAAATCACCAGCTACGAGGTAAAAAGTAAAAAAATTAGCTAGAAATTTATTTTATAATTAGTCCCAGTGACTCAAAATTAATGTAAGATTGAAACATGAATTTTCATAGAACACAACGTGAAGGTTTTTAAAGGCAAGCATTTCTGTAGAAAAATACGCAGCAAATGGATAAAGATTCTCAGGCAATCAAGGCTACAACGACCGCTGACGCCACTATGGCGTCATGTGAATTTCAGTGGCTAGTGCCCGCTAGTAACGCCACACTGACGTCAATTGTTTTGTCGCTACATTGCGACATCCTAAGTCCTAAGATTAGGTTTCTACTATTACACATTGCTACGTAGATACTAGATTCAATTATTTTATTTTGCCATCTTTTATTAGGTTGTCCCAAAAGTTTCTTTCGCAATGTGCACGTTTAATATTGTTAAATAGCACGAGCATATACAAACAACGTGATCATTTGTTCGTTAACGTTTTATTACTTCCTAAACTTCCTTTTACGTACACGCGCAATTTGCACTCTTAAAAAACTAGGTTCAATTTGCATTGTGTGCATTAATCGAACACGAAACGAACTTTTGTGACAACCGAATATAAACGTATAGTTTCTAAATATTTTGTTACGCATAGGAAAAATAATGGTTCGCAATTTCCGCAATTTTCAGCCACTGGTAAAAAATAAATATGCAATGTGGTTTATAGTTACCGTGTTAGTGGGAAAGAAAAATGAAAATAAAACATAGTCACCCTAATAATCCGCCATTTTTCCATTAAAAAACATACTCACTGTTTTTTCATGAAAGTTTCTTCGCACACGTGGATACAGTAGGTTAAAAACGAGTGGCAAACGATTGAACGTCATGTCCTATAGTAACTTTTGTTTACACATGTATGTAGATAACGCACTGTCAGGTCAAGCGAGTGTAAGATATAAAATTAATCGTTTATTGCGACTTGGAACTGTTTAATCACTCTAATAGTCGCATGTTTGATCAATTACCATTGAATAACTACTCTTCTTTACCACGTGTCACAATCGTCAATTTGATTAAATAATCACCCTATTTCCTGCCATTGTTTTTCAAAATGACATGCATAATTATTCATAAAACGTTTGGCACATTATTGTACGCTATCAACTAACGTTTTTTTAATTTCTGTGGAACTAATTATTTGAACGTCCAAGTAATTTTCAATTGTTTTAAGGCACTAAAACATATGCAATTTATGTATAAGTATCAATCTGTGGACTTGTAAATAAATTCAAGCAGCAATGAAAAACATTTTAACAATAGAAATCATTTCTTGTTGCACACTAGAAATGTCACGAGATTTTCTTACACATATCCGCCATTATTAGCATACGAGTATAGTATTTTTAAATACAAATTCAAATAGAGATCGTGTTGTAATTTGAGCTGGCGTTGATAGAAGCTGATTATTGTAGAAGTTTATTCCTAAAATTATTTTAAAGTTAATTTAGAAGAAACTGTGGACAACATTTGAAAATGAAGCATTCAATATATTTTATATAAATGTGAATCAAACTATTTTTAATATCTCGTGAAATTTATTTACAAAGATATGAAGCATGTAAAGAAATTATAGTTTGTTCTATACATTGTTTAATAGAGGTTTGTTTAGTATCAATTATTATCTCTCATTAGTAGACTATGGAATTTTATACAAAATAAAAATTGTCTACGTTAAATGCAAAACCTCAATTAGAGCGTTTAATTTTCTTCACTGCATTCGGTGTCGTATCTTAACACCGAACATATTTTATCTATGATAAATAACACGATAAGAAACAAAAAACAACAATGAATTGCAAAGTTTGCAACAAGCGAATTGATCAGTTTGCAACCCAAACTCTAGCATACACTGGACAAATTATTTAATGACTGTAGTTAAAGAACTAATAACCATACAAATTATCATGAAGATAACGTTATTTCCGAAAAGATAAATAAATTAACTTCATTCGGAATTGTTAAACATCTGCCAATTATTTTTTGAATGTATAGACCAAAGATAAATTCAAAATTTCCATTGCTCGATGTATTTCGAACTTTATAAAAATGTATTTTGCTTAAAATCTTATAATAATATTAGCATTGCAAATACATGTAATAAAAAAGATGCTGAACATGGTTCAATTAAATCGAATTAACTTTTTTATAACGGAATTTGAATTACAAATGTATATCTTAAAAAAAAGGTTGAATATAAATAAATAATTCCAAACGTTCTCTCATTTATTTTTTACAGTAGAAAGTGTAATTAATGTTTCATTAACGTTCCCTTCATGTATGTATATTGTTAAATAGAATTAGGGTATAAGATGCAGTGAGTATTGGAGACACAAACGTAACTTTTTCCAAACGTTCTCTTATTTTATCCTTAACCACAAACAAACCCATACTAAGGGGGTAGTATTTTGTATAGTAGAACACGTAATCGGAATTTTATTAACGTTTCTTTTATTTATATTTTTGAATAGAATTATTATAAAATGCGGACAGTATTGGAGATACACAAATGTTACTTTTGCCAAATTGTTCTCTTATTTTATCCTTAACCCTTAACAACTCCATACTAACAGGGTAATATTTTGCACATTAGAACACACAGTTAAAGATTGATTAACGTTTCTTTTATGTATACTACAATATTGTTTCAGAAAATCAGAGTAAGTGAAGAGGCCAGTGTCGGAGAAACAAAAACAACTTTTTCCAAATGTTCTCTTATTTTATCCTTAACCCCGTACTAAGGGGGTAGCATTTCGAACTGCGGAGCATGTAATTGAAGTTTTGATTAACGTTTCTTTTTATTTATATTGTTGAATAGAATCGGGGTAAATGATGAGGCCAGTATTGGAGAAACAGGCAATTGCGCCAGCATTCTGGAATTGCTTTAAAGCATTAGCTCGAACGTTGCACAGAGGTATACAACCCCCCAAGATGGCTGCTCCCGGGCGTATCGACGTTTGGCGTTTGCAGGGTTTCCCAGAGGTAAGCTCATCGGAAATTGTGGGTCTTCCCTCCCCTGGCATCGCCCCCGCCGCTTTTGCTGGCCCTTCAAAACAAAGAAACACACGTAATTAAATTTTTGTCCGGCACAAATTAATGTGCGTGTCATGGCGGGCACCGGTGGCCGCAGCTGCACCACCGACAGAGAAAGTTTAATCCACATTCCGGCTTTCAATCGAGCTTCTCTCTGTCCCATTCCCTTTATTTCCTGCATTTCACCCTTTCCAAAACCATTCCTCTCTTCCGTTTTCACTTATTTCAAAAATCAAAATCCCACGCGACTTCCTCTTCCGCTATCCAGCAGCTCTCATCGACTTATTTATCTCCAATGATTTTAATTCTCTCCAATTATCAACCAGAGAACACAATCGTATCAAATTACAAAACACGGCGAGCAATGATAATTAATCATTGTTTTTCTCTGAATCTGCAAGTTCTTTTCCATAGTATGATAAGAAAAGAATTTTGTTAATTCCGCCTGCGCGGATCCTTGCGAGATATCTATATTGTTTTGTTCGAATTATTGATCTCACATTTGAATCGATTATCAGATTTGCAAAATTTAATCTTGCTTTTTCGGCGCAGAATTCGATACACGTGACTAAATTTTTGCGAGGCACTGTATCTCTTGTTTTTATACATTGTTATCTACCGAATCTTACGCCTACGTATGTTATCTTTCTACAACGTAGTATTAGATAAGAGGTAATATTGTATATAAGTAATCATATTCTTTTAAGAAGTTCGTTTATTAAATGTAGATAGCGAACAAGAAATTATATAGTGCGGAAACTATACTAACATAAATTATAAGGATATTATTAAATAACCGAGCGTTAACAACATATTGTTATATGTACATTATCAATTTTTCAAAATTGACCAACATTGTAATCAATTTTTCCAATTGTGGGGTATTTTAGTCTGAATAGTAACACATTTTTTGGTTGCATCAAATGAATTATAAGAAATTAGTTTATCGTTGTAGCTTTATTCCATACCGAGAATCATTTGCGAGGGCGATTTGTTGCAACATCCTTTATTCAGAATCTTTCGATAAACGTGATCATACGTCAATATAAAAATAGTTTCGTTAAAGCAATATGATTGTACATATCACAATGAAATTTCGAAGATCTAGGCTATAATTTCGTTTGGTTCGAACGTCAGCGCTTACTATAATATAAAAATAACATTTAGTGCGTGTACGTGTTCACACAACGTTTATTTCACTACGTATCATTAAATAGCATGTGTTCCACATATAAAAATAGAATATTCAACTAGACATTGCTGTAAACCTCTGTACAAAATACATTTTCAGAAAATTATTTACAATTTGCATCGGTTTCTACATGAATTCACTAAAAATACATCTCCAAGTGTCTAACTAATTCCAACTCTTGATTCCTCCGGGTGTATAACGTGAAGTTCCTGCAAATACAACAAAACGTGTTACAAACTATCGTTTGATCTGTGATTCGAGAATATAATCGTTGAATCCTGGCGCTCACCTGTAATATCTTATAGTGGCCTCCTTTCACATCGTGTTGCTCATTCTGCTCGGGGGCCTGATTAATTAGAAGCGTCGGATTTTCCGCGTCCAGCGGACCAAAAGACCAGCCTCCTTCACCGTCGAAGCGTAACAACAGTTTATGGTATTTCGCGAGCGAGGCCACGCGATGGGTGATCGTCAGCAGCGTGATGCCTTTCTTTTTGGCGGTCTCGTAGATGATTCCTTCGGCCTCAAGGCTGACTGCACTGGTGCACTCATCTAGCAGCGCATACTGCGGCGCATGGTAGAACAACCTAGTCATGGCTAGCCTCTGTTTCTCACCACCGGACAGAGTCGAGTCCCAGTCACCCATGGCGTCTAATCCTTCCGGTTCCCGTTCCGCCAATCCCCGTAGATCAACGTCCTCCAACAACTTCAGCAGCACTTCGTCGGAGCATTCTTCCGTCTGCGACTCCGCAGGGTAAATGATTTGATCCCGCAGACAACCTACCGTCATGTAGGGTTTCTGTGGAATATAAAATAGCGCTGGCCTTCCACAGTAGTTCTCGGGCGGCCTAATCAATGTGCCACCATAAACTGGCCACAGGCCGGAGATTATGCGGAACAGAGAACTCTTTCCGCATCCGTTGGGCCCAGTGATCAATATGTGATCACCGGGTTTTATCTGCAAAAGTAGATGCTTTAATATTCTGAAACTTTGTATAGGCATCGACTACTCACATGAATTGATAATCTAGGCACAATAACTTCGCAATTCGGTGTTACTATTGGCACGTCGATTAAGCTTATACTGCCATCTGTACTTTCTTGCACAATTCCTACAAATCATTTCATTACAAATATATAATGAGGTAAAAAAATATTTTAAGATGTATTTTCATTTGATGAAAGCATACCTTTAATCACTGGTGCTCCATCCTTCAGTTCAATTACTCTCTCTAAAGCATTAGTCGCATTACCATTCGCAAGTTTTGTAGGACTATTAACAATATTTCTTCTATATTTACACAGTGCGGCATCTTTAAATACGTCTAACATTTCGCTGACTCGTGCTGCGTACCCTGCCAGTGCTACTAATTCCTACAATGAGACAAAACACTGTAACCGTACGTTTCTGTATAATGTACATAGTTTTAGCATTAATTTAACTTGATTTTCTTACTTTATACGACGACATGAGTCTTTCCACGGCGTCTGCGCCAGAACTTAACAGATTCTTCGAAGTCGTTAAATATCTAGTCCTTTCACTTACTCCACCTATTGTCAAAAATGCAGTTCCATGAAATCGTATTTCACTGTTTAACGTCCTCGACTGTTTTTAAAACGGAAATACGTACCATCACCGTCGTCGGTGGTATACGAAGGTTTAGAAGTGACTGCAGTGTAAAGAACAGGCATGGCGATAACTAGAAGTCCGGTGCCAGACCACACGTATTTCATAAGCAACTGTTCCAGCATCACGTACCACAGCTTGAGTGTCAACACACTCCTCAAATGCGAAACGAGAGACTTGTATGCGGTAGTCAGATAACGATGTTCTGTACAATGTCCACCGTAAAATGCAATTTCCTCTGCATGGGCACTAATGCGAGCATGAGCCTCTCTTAGCCTCCCACGTCTGGAAGCTTCCTCTGCCACCAGTTGACCGAACTTTGGAGAAGTGAGACGTAGAATTTGACCGGTTACAGCTATCACCGCAGATGCCAGTAATGGACCTGCGAAACAAAAATTACATTTCACAGCACACACTCTTCAAATTCCTGTTTCTAAGCGATTGACTTACCTTGCATTCTTTTGGCTCCCATTTTAGATGAAAAAGACATAAGCGCGATGCCCACCAGGGCACAATCCAGCAACGGCTTGGTTAAACTTGAATATAAATGTGCTACAGAACCCGCCAGTTCACTCAAATCGTCTGTCAGTCTTTGCTCAGCACCTCCAAGCCTATTATCTAATGCCGATACTCTATAGTAGGTTTGTTGACTCAGATACATTTTGTAAGCATGCTCCACCAAGCGTCCCCTTTAAAAACAGAAAAGATTGTTAGATTTTGTTCTGTGTTGCTAAAAATATTTTCATTAAATGTTTGTACATAAAATTGTATACGTTTTAAAGAACTTAGACTGTTACATTAAAGTGATCTTTCTGTGTCACGCTTAAAATCTTTGACGTAAGTGGACAAGAATTTTTAGCGCCTTCTTAACCCTCTGTATTCTAGTGTCACCATTGAGGCATTTATAATCTGTTGCTCGATAATGAATAGACTGCAGATTTTATGCGTTTATAACAAAAATGGATAAGCAGAACACAAGACAATAAATCATTAAAAGAATTTAGTCTTAATGATATACTGTTTTTGACGTATCAAACCTATTATGAAAAGAAATCAATTTTTATTTTTCCCAAGTTTGGTGTAATCGAGGTAGAGAATTTTTATTCTGCATAAAGATCCATGGTTTAATAATATTAATGGCGATACTATTTTTATTTGCATTAAAATAAAAGAAATCCAAATGAATAAATTCACAAGCATATTCAATTTTCTCTTTTCAAAATAAAGTTTTTGGTTCTTGTGACTTTGTCGTAACCTAATGGGATCAACAAAGATTCAATCGTTATTCACCATTACTCACCAATGTATCGAAGATTATATGAATAACGACGTACAAAAGATAAGAACGACTTTCAGAGCCGAGATTAACCATTGATCTGTACGTAATTCCCTCGCAATTATCAATCAATTCACAACAACCATTAACAAATCAAATAGATCACAGTGTCAAAGAAACATTACGAAATCGCGACAGAATGAAAAATCCGCGAACAGCTGTCAAGTAGACCAGAAAAACGCAAACATGGTTAGGCAAACATAGATGCAGTATATTCTAAACCGTGCAAGCATAAAAAGTTTCCTCCGAGCAAGAAACATAATACACGTTGCTTCGCGCGCGCGTTACACAATAGGATCAGGTTCTTGTGCCACCTGCTAGAAGAAACGTGTATGCACGGTGTGTCCTCGAGGACGTACCTAAAGCTAAGAGCCAGGCGACCCTCGAGATACCGAATGGCCGAATTGACGAAGGTCGCGGGCAGAGCAATGGCGAACCATCTCGCGAGCATCCAGAAGAATCCCTGCACGTCTTTGAGAACGATCCTTTTAACGATCTGTCCCTCGAGCGTGGCCACGTAGACCGAGAGGAAGGTCCTCGTGAGCAGTGTCAGGGTGGCGCATGTCAGGAGGCCGGCCTCGCGCGTTCTCCATCCTGGCACCATGATCTTCAGCAGCGCGATCAGCTGTTTAACGAACTCGCGGTCCAGGCCGACGCTGGACTTGCCGCCGGCGGTTCTAACGGTAGATCGTCCTTTAACGGCATTATTCTTATGCCGCCGAGTCGATTTCTTGCTGTTCACTTGCTGGTTGCTCCCCTCGTCTTGCTTCTTCCTGCTCTGCTGGTATTTCGCGATTCCGGAAGCGACCAGCGGGTAGCCTATCTTGAGGAGATAGAGTGTCGTCACCAGACCGACGACGCCGCGCGTCAACGTCTCCTGCTTGATGCCGTATTTGGTGGAGGTCTTGTCGATCAACTTCGAGAACACGGACGACATCCTGCCGCCGGGGGCACTCTCATCCGGAGCGCCACACTAGCCGCCGCCGCCGTCGCCGCCGCGTTCCCGTTTTCTGATGCGCAGATCACCAAGCTCCCGCGAAAATCGTTCGACAGCGAGTTTATCAACGGAAGCGGCTCGTCATGTTGCTAGTACGAGTCTCTCTCTCTTTCTCTTTCTCCGTCTATCGTTGGTTCACGCGGAACACGACGGTACGCACCGAACCAAGAAAAGAACCGCACAAGTCGGCGAAGCGAGGCGAGGCGATCCACGTAGACCGGCCACCAGCTGGCGACTGCTCGTTGTGTGTTACGTCTCCCGCGGTTCACCGCTCCGCTCCGTTCTCTTTTGGGCCCTCTCCTCTCTGCGACAGGCAACAGGCAGCCGTGACTGGTTACTTGGTTAGAGTGGTTAGCTTGTCTGCCGCTGGACTTGGACCCGAGAGCGCGTACTCGCACCGTACGTCATCCGTTTGTTTCGAATCTCTAACGTTCCTATCTGTCGAGTCGAGTCGAGTCGAGACGAGTCACGAAAAGGTAAACAAATGGCCGCAGTAGCTGCTCGAACTGTCTCTGACTTTTAATACACTCTTCTGCACGGTGGTAGCATACAGGGTGACCAGTGTTTTAATCTATAAATGCAAATTACTCGCACACTATGTATTATATAAAAAAATAGTTCGGTCATGCAGTGAATGGTTTCGCAGGAGATCACAATCTGGTGTATGTATATCGTTTTTCTGTAGACGGACCCGTAGAGGTTACACGAAGTTATCTATGTATTTTAAAATGAAATTTTATATTTTTTAATGCATTAATTGATGCAGCTCGTTAGTCTCTGTAAAAAGGTATGAATCTGTTTATATGAAAAAATTATTGGTTTAGGAGATATTTTGGACAGAACGTTGGGAAGGGCATCGCAGTCAATGTAACCTTTTACTACATTTTAATAAACACGTTTAATATACAGTGAACCACGCAAGTATTCGAACGGTTTAAAATGACACCTCCATACATCTTCACACCATTATCGAATCACGTGCTTCACTGTTGGATTCCTAGAATTCATCTCCTTATTGACTTGTCTCCAAATTTTATAATAGTCATCAGACCTGAATATGTTACTCTCATCTGAGATCATAATACGTTTCTCAAACTCGTTATCTTTATTAATGTGCGTTTTAGCATAATTAATCTCTTTTGTTTATTCACTTTGCTTATGAACGGCTTCTTGCTAGGTACACGACCATAAAAACCATACGTATTGATCATTCTTCGGCATTGTTCAGGATGTACATTCTTTGCAAACGTTATTAATTTTCTATCTTAGACTCTCGTTTCCGTTATTTTTGGGCACATTGTTGTACGTTTTATAACTTTGTCAATGGTCACAACTGCTTAATCACAGAGAGTGTGCTACATCAACTGATCCTGTTAATGTTTACAATCTGTCCTATTGATGCAATGTTTCTGTAGAACATCTACGTCGTACGAATACTCTTGTGTCTTTCATATCGTCGGTGTTTCGACAAAATATTTGGTAACTACTGTTGACATTATTATAAAGTTTACATGTGTAATCACAATACATACAGTCACTCCCATTAATATTCGTTCACTCTAAAAGACGATCACGTTTTTAATATTGGATCATGTGACTTGGATTTTTTTTTGAGAAGTTAGAACAATTAGTTTACTACACGTTGAAAAACAGAAATTTTGAAAAAATTGTAATTGGTCGGAATTACAAAGAAAATACTAAAAGTTGTTATTTATAACTGTTTTATGTGGGTCCATATTGAAAATTCAACAAATACGTTTTGTAGATTTGTATCAACTGTATACACTCTGAATATTTCACCAAAATCGGCAAACGGTGCAATGAACTACAACTGTTTGAAGATGGTAAAAATTGCAGCTTTTTACAATTTTCGACTTTAAACTGTAATAAATCGAAGGATTCTTACGTCATTCGATGCCTGTCGCTGTTTTCCACGTAATCCAAATTGGATGAAAATTTGAAAATGTATACAATTGATACAGATCTACAAAATGGATGTTTTAAATTTTCAACATAAGCCACATAAAAAAATTGTAAAACACAACTTTTAAACTAATTATTCTAACATCTCAAAAAAGTCCAAGTCGTATGGTCCAATATTAAACAAGTTATCGTCTTTTTAAGAGTGTACGAATATTAATGGGAGTGACTGTACTTACAAGTTACTACTGGAAAAAGGCATTATGGAATTTGGAATGTAAGTACATTTTTTAAAGTCTGAAACAATTCAAATGATTTCGTGGTTCACTGTAAGTACACCTAAAATAAACGGATACCCGTGTATCTACATATTTACATTACACGGTGACATAGCGTCGAACAGTTGAGCGTGAATTTATCGCTTTCTCGTTTGCGTTTCATTTCTAACATGAATAGTCGAAAAGAATCCGATCGAGAAACAAAAACGCATCATTAAAAATTTTAAAAAATTTCTTTTAACACTGCAAGGACTGTTTCAATCTTCTTTAAATCATCTTCGAATTCCTCGAAAATTTCTTGTTTTATTACGAGTGATTTGACGCTATACATATGTAGATGTGCACAGCGTCGGTTATTATTCGTCGCCGAAAACAAATTCTTCTTAGCCCTCGTCGTTTAGTTGAACACGTTGACTGTCCGCGTGACTCACACCACGCATCACGCGGTAATGCAATCGCACTCAACCGTTCGTATATCTCTGTTATTCAGACGCCTAACCGGAAGATCGCGCGATTCGTGGATCGAGATGGCCGCGCTAGTGAAACCGAACTGTAGGGCACGGATGGCTTTACACTAGGGTTGTGAACCATTAGAGCTATGTAGACTGTAGACAACGGTCGAACTCGGCGCAGTACAGTCGATTCGGAAAGTCGCCGAGACCGTTTCTGGTACAATAGCGCAGAAATAGTTTTTCTAATCAATTTTCAGGGTAGTTGTTACTATAGTCAGCCGTACACACGCCGAAACGATCAATTCCATCTTTTATATTTTTTAAATTTTCTTACCATAGATCGATGCTTGACCTTCTATGTTCGAAATCAATTTCCTTACACTTTTCTTAACACTACAACTACTGGACCAGTCAAAATTACTGGTTTCTAATTTCTTTTTTTACAAATATTGAAATTATAGGTATATTTTATGGACATGTGATATTCACCCGTTATTTGCTGATTGTTATATAATTTTCTTGTGAAAGTCAGCCATTATTAGCTAATTTTTTGATGTCAATTTCAAGGCGTTCTCTCAAGTACAACTTTGAGTTGGAGTTATTATTGACAAAGAATAATTAAAGTATAGTACAGTATGGCACAATTGTCGGTAATTGCATATAAATATATGATTGTTTCTTAATAAATTACTAGGTCAACTATTTTATAAGAATATGTGCTAATCTATAGAAATGTTTGAACAGACAGTAGTCGTGTTCATTGATCAGTTGGTCTAGTTTTGGCTCTAGAACGGATTTCAAATTTTCTTGGCACAAATGCGGTGGCACTGCAGTGAAAATTGATGACATTTTTCCGTGACCTCGGTTTATATTGTTACTCAATTATAAAAAATATAAAAAATATTTTTAACACAAAAGTTACTCCTTATAATTAAATCTGTCAAATCAATTATTTGAACAATTAGAAGAAATTACGAAATAAAGTCAAATAACAACCGCGAATTTTCAGAAGTTAACTTTAACTCCATAAAGTGAATTTGTCCTGCAAAACATTGTGCAATAGATATGCTCTACTTACATACGTGCTATATGTATACATACATAATTCATACTTTCCTGTATTTCTGGGTTGGGTATTTTCCTTTACATATTAGCAAGAATGACATTCAAATAGATAGCAATATTTGGTAACAAATTTAAATTGTATAATATTCGGTAGCAAAAAGATTCTGAATTTTAACAACACTATTATGATGCGTTTCAGATTTTATCCAACAATTGTTAAGCCCGAACTACTTATTAAAAAATTAACTTAACGACACTGGCCACTGGTAGATCATTCGAAAACGTCATTTTTTTTAGTACCGTCAATGGCGGTATGTTAGATACCGTGGTATAGCTTGTCGCCAGTCTAACAGGACTAACGTGTTCACTGTCATCCATATATGGATGACGCAATTAATTCTCCAGATTTACAAATTAATTCTTTTCCTTGGTATGTCACTATATCAAATTGGAATAGGATTTACCGGAGCAACAAGAAGGTCAAAACAATAATTGCTTTTTGTCGTTTACTGTTCGTTTCATTAACCCAAATTCGTTGCTCATTTTTTCAAATTTATTTTCAAGATTAACTCTTTCCACTCGAAGCAATTTTGGTAAAACTTACGTTTAGGGGAGGATGCTCCGATGACCTTGACCTTGACATATATTGTTGAGGACAACATTCTGAACAACTTTTGTCATTACAACTATCCGGTGCTCGGTCTTAGTTTTCGAGATATTTTACTCATAATTTCGTGTGCGTGCTCTCCACCCCCCGCCACCTAGTCCTAACCAACACACGACACCACACACACCCACCCAGTGTTTCTGAGACGAAGGTTCTCACAATAAACAATGTAAAATCAACTGAAAAAAATACCAATTTGTTTTATTATCAAATGCGATAATATCCCTAGTAGCATTTATGGTTGGCATTTCGTTGGGCCTACGTTGCAGTATTCGTTGGCCAACCGTTAGAAATGTCGCTATTTTTTTCGTTGGGCCAACGATCGCGGCCAACGTAGGGCCAACGTAGGGCCAACGATCATACCCAACGTTGAGCCTACGTCGCTATAATACGTTTGTTCTGATCTTTTCTTTTACGGTTGTTTTCACAGAATATAATAAATAATACTTAAACAATGTATCTCCACGGTAAAAATTGGAACAAAGAAAAAAATTTTCGTACCCTCGTCGGACTCGAACCTGGATCCTCTGCGTAGTAAGTTGATACGCTACCGCCGTAACTATAGACATTTCGTGGTTGCATATGCTATGATTTGGGTTACTAGATACGTCGACAAATGTAAATCATAATACATAAAGAGTTTCGTTACGGTATACGAGCACTAAGACCTCCGCATACTGTCGTTCTAAAAGCGAATGCAACACCCGTACCTTCCCCTTGTCAAATGGAGAAACTTACAGAAATAAATAAACTCCAAGGCTGCACACAATAAAACTTTGGTGCACCAACTATCGCGCAAAAATAACAAATTGTGAGTATATTTAGAAATATGAAAAAAAAAATGAATTTGGAATATAACATGTTTTTGGTTGCAGCAACATTACATTTCTGGTGTCTGTTAGACGATATATTTAAATGTTGGCAGATTTTCGTTGGGCCAATGTAGTATCACCGTCGTAAATTTCACGTTATTTAACCGACCATAATATCTGTAGGCCCAACGTTGGATATTCGTTGGCAAATTCACATCATTTTTCGTCGTCGGCCCTACGTTGGGGGTCTGTAGGCAAAACCACTAACCATATCCCAACTAACTCCCAACCGTTGGCCACCGTTGGCCAACCATAAATGCTACTAGGGATAATACAATTTGTTTTACTATCAAATGCGATAATATAATACACGTATGCTGTATTCGTCTCAGTTGATTTTATATTGTATAATGTGAGAGCCTTCTTTTTAGAAACACTGGGTGGGTGTGTGTGGTATTGTCGCTTCTCATCACCACAACGTGTTTACAAACAAAAAATAAACAGATGCGGCCCCGGAACAGGTTTACGTTGCCACGGAGCATGGAAGAATACGGAAAATTTAATACACTATTAGCAATAGTTTTTCGCAAATATCTCGAAAACTGAGACCGAGCACCGGGTAGTTGTAATGACAAAAGTTGTTCAGAATGTTGTCCTCAACAACATATGTCAAGGTCAAGGTCATCGGAGCATCCTCGCCTAAACGTAAGGTTTACCGCAATTATAATTCCAAAATCAAGACATCTCTTTCAACCTACAGCATTTTCATTCTATCTTCTATCTCACAAGAAATTGAACCTACCTTCTCAAAAAACACTTGAATTTTTAGGAATTTATAGAATACAGACGAATTTACTAATACAATAAAAACTGTTTTGAATAATGGTATGGAAAATTTGTTACTGGCGCCTCAGACTCGCCAATCGAGCGCAAAGGGTTAAAATTAAGTTTCACAAACGTTAATCACTAAATATTTTTCACTGAAACAAGGATTTGAAAAATCGGGAGTAGAAATTCTGTCTATTTGTTCCTTAAGTGGGACAGTGTTTATTCAAAATTACGAAGTATCACACTAGGACCTTTCTGAAATTTTGTACAAATTTTCTTAGATACCTCAAGTATATAATTTAAGACTAAATAATCCAAGCGTTCCTAAACAAGTTAAAGAATCTTGATATTTGCAATTA
Organism: Sphecodes monilicornis; assembly: GCA_913789915.3. NCBI lineage: Eukaryota > Metazoa > Arthropoda > Insecta > Hymenoptera > Halictidae > Sphecodes > Sphecodes monilicornis. The sequence continues at coordinate 11,155,490 of OU565296.1, read as the reverse complement.
TCGGAGAACACAGTAGCGAAAGTTAGTTGTAGAGAAATGTTGTTGAGGTCACAGGACAGGCCAGTTAGGAGTTATGCCAATATTTATTAAAAAATAAAATCTATTAAATTGATAGGAGGAACGGTGGAAGGTTAACCCATTGCCGTACCATTTTCTTTACGGCTACAGTGATTAGAACAATTTTATCCCCAAAAATTACACAGATGATGAAAGAAAATCTATATTTTTCGTATGGCTACATTTGCTTTAATGCTTACATATTGAGTATAAAAAATACAATTTTATTTCGTCTTAAAAGAAAGCCATAACATCCATAATTGATTGATTTCGTTTAAAATATTCATCACGAGTCTGACTCGTTAAAATACGGCAAGGGGTTAAATAAATTATTTTGAGTTTGCAGCATTTGTATAGGATCGCGAGGGAACGTGGCGCAAAGTGCAGCTCGCTCGAAACTGGGAACAGATGGCGCATTTGTGGATCAAAGTGCCGCTACTTAACTGTATCCGCAACCTTTCACTCCTCGCTCCGGAGATAAGATTATGCTTGCATGTGGCATGTTATTAGGCGTCTCGCGGATACGTCTCCCCGCGTGTGTGCAGGTTCAAGTTTCTTTGTCTTTTTTCCTTTTTCTTTCCGTTTTTTCTTCGTCTCCTTTACACTCCCACCCCCCTCTCATCCCGCGCATAGTTTTTTCTCCCTTTCACCAGAAGTGTGCACGGTTAAGGGCGAAATGTCACTGTCACACAGATACCATTATTAGGGAGGTCAAGTATAAAACGGTGAAAAAGAAAGACAGTAGAAAGTAAACTGAAATTCTTTCATTGACATTCTTGAAAGAATAGAAACATTTGAGCCCCTTAGTTGACAAGTGGCATAAGTCCAAAATTACGAAAAATGGAGTTTTTACAGAAACAGTAAGTATTAACGCTAAACCTACAAACCACAAAACATATGAAGATAAAACGTCTTACAGAATTGAGAAGATTGAATTTATTTAAACTTTTTACCGTTTCCATAAGAATATGTGTTTAAATAAAGAAGTGAATTTAGTCATTTCCTATGAAATCGTTTTTCTAATTTCAATAATTGTAAAATAGAAAACCGGTCATTTTGACCGTGGTAGGTTTAGTGTTAAGAATGCTTGTTTTATTTAACACATTAACTTGTGTATACTTTGTTTTATGCTAATAAAAAATAAGAGTCAATTTTACATCATAAGTGAAGTGACTGTAAAAATATCTCGAATAATGGCATAAGTCCAATCTCTTGGACTTACTCCATTATTCCACGGAACATATGGACTTACTCCATTATTCCACGGAACATATGGACTTACTCTACTGTTACATTCGATTAAAGGAAACTGGTATATGTATAAGCGATAATCGTTTCGTATTTATTAAAGCCGACGAGGGTAATTCATGTTTACATTAACTTCTAGAACTGTTTAGTATCTTATTAGCTTCCGTATCGGTAACATTGTGATATATTTTATCCGCTCGAAATGAATAACGTTAACGCAAATTCTACACAAAGTCGGAAAAGTGTAAGAAATAGTGATGGTTGGACTAGAAATGTTGCAAAACGACTTCGTAACTCTTTAAAGAAAAAGGACTTGATTCACTTGTCAACTAAGGGGCTCATTTCTGCATGGCTCATGTTGCTGGAAATGAATACGGTATAATTTGATTTTGCAGATAAATTCACAGTCTAATTATGATTATTTGTAATAGAATAATTTAGAATGTGTGTAGTACAGTATAAAAACTGTCTTACCAAAACATTTTTCAGATATTTATGAATATTAATTTTTAAATATTTAGAGTGAAAATAATAATACTAATAATAATAATTAAAACAGATTGCAATAAATATGTTAACATTTCTAAAAAATATGGTAGTGTACTGCTCAAGTGATGGACCACTCCTGTTAATGTGTAAATTTAATCGGTATCTACCATTAAAAAAATATGATTGTAATAATAAATACATGTGGAATTATAGTATGAAGATATAATAGAAAAATAGTTATTGATTTTTTTTTTAAGAAAGAAGTACCATCGAATCCAGATTTAAAGACATGTTTTTCTTCTGGCATATGCTACAAATTAATATTTGTGTCTATTATTGTGCTGCAATGAAATTTTGTTTCAACAAACGTTATAAAAGAGAATACTCGATCTACAAAATGTTTGAAAGGTAATAGAGAGGGTGGCATAGATCAGGCATGTCCAGAAGTAGCTCACTTGGAGGCAAATTCGAGGGAGACGCATATTTCTCCCGCCCGCGCGTCTCGCTCCCCGTGGCGGCCGTAGTTCTCCGAGCTCCTCAGGCCCGTGCCTACCGTGGGTCCGAGAGTCGCCCCAACGCGCCACACGCGGTACATACCACAAGCGGTAGGTACGGGTCTGAGGAGCTCGGAGGACTACAGCCGCCACGGGGAGCGAGACGCGCGAGCGGGAGAAATAGGCGTCTCCCTCGAATTTGCCTCCAAGTGAGCTACTTCTGCACATGCCTGATCTATGCCACCCTCTCTATTACCTTTCAAAAATTTTGTAGATCGAGTGTTCTCTTTTACAACGTTTTTCATCGTAACCTTGTTAATAGTTTAATGTATGGTGGATAAAAGCATTATTGAAATTACACTCGGAGAAAAGAAACAATTGACTGCGACAACACTGATTGCGTTTTACGATGTGTCACACTGACACGGTATGTCTGCGGACTTTGTCGGTGATTTAAATACAATTCTCATTGCCACTCCGTTTACATATTTCGTATCTTAATATTTTAGTGATGAAGTCAGCCCTGTGACGTGGAATAAATAAAAACTGTCTGAGCATTAAGGGCACACTATAAAAAATTGAAAACCGTCATGTTATGTTTTAGGACATGCAAATTAACACGATCAAATTAGAATACTCGTATATATTCTACATCAACTAATTTTATGAATGATAATGTATAAAGAGGAAACAGATATTAATATTCATTCATTATTTTCGTTATATACATAAGTGCATATAATAGTATGATATGTAGTACTTTGTAGATATCATTATACATTTGCAACGTAAATATTTGTGAAAGAACAATTTAAACCATGCACTTTAATATAAGTAAATATTTACTGTAAATATTTAATGATCGACATACATTAAGAGCTCTTCACAACGCAGTGTGTGCGTGTGCCTCTTTTTCCAAGTATTAAAGCGTCCATTGAAGTATGTTAAAGTGTTTCGTGGAATATGAACGTACTTTTATTTATTTATCATGGAATGACTGTGATAACAGTATTTAAATCGCAGTCAAAGTTCAGCAACTCTTTAAAAAAAGCTTTTATAATATATTTGCTTAAATGTGTAATAAATTATCAAAATGTACAACTCATTTTAAGTCTTCGGTATCGAACATTTTCTTATACAGTTTTAACGATAGAAAATTGTAAACGTTTTTAATCTATGAATAAACAGTACAATGCTTATTCAGACTGCGGATCTTTATGCAAAATAAAAATCGTCTGTATTAATTCCAAGCTACGGGAACCACACGGACATTCATATTTTGTTTCTTAACAATTGTAATAAGCTGGAAATAATAGAACAGTATGTATATTGAAATTCCTTAATTGTTGTTACTGTTTTCCATATGATCCATTCATTTTTGATTTCTTGATTGACTTTTTCATAAATGCAAAAAGTCTACTTCATCTTAAGAAAATGATTAAAACTGCTAAATTGCGAATGTTTTTATGTTCTTTAAGTGTCCTTTAAATGTTGTTACAGTGTTGCATTTGAGCTACACATTTTTGTTATAAATGCAAAAAGTCTACTTGTTATTAAGAAAATTATTAAAACTTCTACATTGCGATCTACCTGTTTTTATATTTTCTAAATGACTTTTAAATGTTGTTACAGTGTTGCATTTGAGCTACACATTTTTGTTATAAATACAAAAAGTCTACTTGTTCTTAAGAAAATTATTAAAACACCTACATTACGATCTACCTGTTTTTATATTTTTTAAATGTTGTTATAGTGTTGCATTTGAACTACACATTTCTCTTATAAATGCAAAAAGTCTACTTGTTCTTAAGAAAATTATTAAAACTATTAAATTGGGATCTACCTGTTTTTATGTTCTTTAAGTGTCCTTTAAATGTTGTTACTGTTTTGCATTTGAGCTACACATTTTTGTTATGAAGGCCAAAAGTCTATTTGTTTTAAAAAATGCTTAAAAGTGCTAAACATCGATATTCTTATGTTATGCGTATTATCAGGTCGTTAAGTATGAAACTTGACAAATATAACACAAATGACATTGACATTTGTCAAGTTTTATACTTAACGACCTGATATATTATATAATTCTGTTCTGATTTTAACAGAGAACGAAAATCTTATTTGGCTTCCGTTCCTTATGACTTCTACCGCAGAAAATTTGTATTCTGCATAAAGATCCAGTTATTAACAGCCATGAGAGACTGTTGATTGATAATGAACAAAAGGGAGAGAGAAAAATCCAATGAAATCCTGAATTGTGGCCAGAAGAATTTGTTTTCCAGACCACCATGCTATGGATACGTTAACTGTCCATGGTGCGAGGATGTAGAGTTTTACTGACGCCAGCGTGCACTGACCCCCGTTCCGTGAATTGTCTTTGTGTCTTCTAAACACTTTTTCTGAGAATTCAGACAGCTCCTTAACTAGCTGGCTCGATCTTCTTCTAGGTGTACAAGTAGTCCAGATGTTGAAAGATATATTTTGTAGCTGAGCGGTAGGTCTCGACACTTCATCGGGCCTACGTATATGTATATACATTTATGTTTGTACACTGCGCGGTTATTTTTGGCAGTGTGGTCGATAGTACAGTGTAAACAGTGACACGAGTGTGAGCAAAAAACACGAAAGAAATATGTCGTCTGTTTATTATTAGGTTGCATTCGCTGGAAATTCGTAGTGTACTGGGCGTCTCATAAATAATCCAAAATCATTGTTGTTTTATGTATTTTTCAGGAGATAAAGGGTTTGATATTGGTCAAAATGAAAATTTTGCAACATGAAGTGCTGTAACAATTCCATTTGCTACAGTATTCAAGATCCTCTTACATATATTTAAGAGAAAGAATTTTTCAAGAGATAAAGGGTTTGATATTGGTCAAAATGAAAATTTTGCAACATGAAGTGCTATAACAATTCCATTTGATACAGTATTCAAGATCCTCTTACATATATTTAAGAGAAAGAATTTTTCAGGAGAAAAGGAGTTTGATATTGTTTAAAATGAAAATTTTGCAACATGACATGAGTGCTATAACAATTCCATTTGCTACAGTATTCAAGATGCTCTTACATATATTTAAGAAAAAGAAGTTTTCAAGACGTAAAGGGTTTGATATTGTTCAAAATGCTTTATGAAAATTTTTAAAGTGCTCTAACAATTCCAATTGCTATAGTATTCAATATCCTCTTACATTTCTTAATAAAAATTTTCAGGAGATTTTGCAACATGAGATGAGTGCTATAACAATTCCATTTGCTATAGTATTCAAGATCCTCTTACATATATTTAAGAGAAAGAATTTTTCAAGAGATAAAGGGTTTGATATTGGTCAAAATGAAAATTTTGCAACATGAAGTGCTATAACAATTCCATTTGATACAGTATTCAAGATCCTCTTACATATATTTAAGAGAAAGAATTTTTCAGGAGAAAAGGAGTTTGATATTGTTTAAAATGAAAATTTTGCAACATGACATGAGTGCTATAACAATTCCATTTGCTACAGTATTCAAGATGCTCTTACATATATTTAAGAAAAAGAATTTTTCAAGAGGTAAAGGGTTTGATATTGTTCAAAATGCTTTATGAAAATTTTGAAAGTGCTCTAACAATTCCAATTGCTATAGTATTCAATATCCTCTTACATTTCTTAATAAAAATTTTCAGGAGATTTTGCAACATGAGATGAGTGCTATAACAATTCCATTTGCTATAGTATTCAAGATCCTCTTACATATATTTAAGAAAAAGAATTTTTCAAGAGGTGAAGGGTTTAATATTCTCAAAATGTTTCATGAAAATTTTGAAAGTGCTGTAACAATTCCAATTTCTATAGTTTTCAATATCGTCATACATACATATACAGGGTGTTCACGCTATCACTAGCCAGCGTGTTTCTTGCAAATAATAAATATTAGAAAAAAATGATAAAGAAAAAAGTAATACTGTTTTTGGTACGTAACATAATGGCGGATGTAATTTTCTTGTGTTTGCACTATTTTCTTAGAAATGAAGGTGACCTTCAATTTTTTAAATGAAGTGCCATATATCTTTTTATCTTATACGAAAGCGTGTATCAAGACAAATTTATTCGTATACAACACAATGACCTTCAAGGTCATACAAGGTCAGAAATGGCAGCAAAATTTTGAATATTTCGTACGTAATATTTTGTAAAGATATCATTCACGATACACAACGCCAAGAAATGTAAACGACTTGTAAAGGAAACTAACGCAATCATGTGCATTAATATTTCAGATAACGTTAGAAGAAGCTAACAAGAATGTGATTAATAGGGCCGAAATATGTAGTCATGCACAAGGAAGTTATATTGAACATTTACTATAGCCTCGTCAGTAAGGTATACTTGTAAACGCATTTAGTACGAAATGTTCAAAATGTTTCTTCCATTTCTGACCTTGTATGATCTTGAAGGTCATTGTGTCGTATACGAATGAATTTGTCTTGACACGAGCTTTCTTATAGTCTGAAAAAACATATAGCATTCCATTTACAAAAATTAGAGGTCACCGACATTTTCATGAAAATAGTGCAAATACAAAAAAATTACACACAACATTACGTTGCTTGGAAAAAATAGTATTACTTTTTCCTCTTTTATCTTTTTATAATCTTTATTATTTGCAAGGAAAACGCTGGCTAGTAATAGCGTGAACACCTTGTATTAAAAAAAACTTTTTCAGGGGATTTTGCAACATGACATGAGTGCTATAACAAGATCCTCTTACATATATTTAAGAAAACGAATTGTTCAAGAGGTAAAGTGTCTGATATTGTTTAAAATGCTTTATGAATATTTTGAAAGTGCTCTAACAATTCCAATTGCTATAGTATTTAATATCCTCTTACATATATTAAAAAAAATTTCAGGTGATAAAGGGATTAATATTGTTTGAAATTGTTGTGAAAATTTTTCAACATGAAGTGCTTTAACATTTTATATTTAAAAAAAGAATGAAAATTCTTAAGAGAAATGCGACAACAACGATCGATTCAAACAGAAATGTATCCAATAGTAAAACATGATAAATGGACTTTAAAATATTATCTTTGTCCTTTGTTTTCTGAAGATAAAATTTTATCTGTAACGGCAAAGGTGATCGTAACATTGAATTTTAAGATGACAGCGACCTTGTCGACTAACAGCCATCTTCAAACGAAAATATAGTTTGATACTGCGGCTGTAGTAACTTTATCTTCAAACGTTTTCTAATAGAAGTTTGTCGTGGCGAGAATATCGCGAAATGCGAGCTGCAACAAGGTCAGTGCTCTGCTCTGATTCGCATTACGTGGCCAAGCGTCTTTCTGCTCTTGGCCTAATGTAGCTCATGCGGTTCCATGCTTCTGCTCGTGATACAATGATCCACTGAGGAGGGCAGCACTGAATTAATAGTTTACCTACCGGTGTTTAGAATTGATGGTCTTTCAAAAATGGAATAGTTGAGGATTTTCTAATAGATGATTGTAAGACGATTGCATTTTTAGCCGCAAAATTACAAATTGTCTTCAGCAACACCATTTAATAATTTTTTCAGTAATTTCTATTTGACTCTTTACTTACTCCACTTATTTGTGGATTTTTCAACGATTTTACCGTGAGAAGCTTAATCATTTTCTTTCAAATAGTAACTCTATAAGAATAGATTAAACTGAAATAACTATTATTATTTTTAATAATTTTTTCAGTAATTTCTATTTGACTCTTTACTTACGTCATTTATTTGTCGATTTTTTAAACGATTTTACCGTCAGAAGCTTAATAATTTTCTTTCAAATAGCAACTCTTTAAGAATAGATTAAACTGAGATAACTATTGTTATTTTTAATAATTTTTTCAGTAATTTCTATTTGACTTTTTACTTACTCCACTTATTTGTAGGTTTTTTAACGATTTTACCGTAAGAAGCTTAATCATTTTCTTTCAAATAGCAACTCTAGAAGAGTAGATTAAAATTAAATAAGTATTGTTATTTTTAATCATTTTTTCTGTAATTTCTATTTGCCTCTTACTCCACTTATTTGTAGATTTTTTAACGATTTTACCGTGAAAAGCTTAATAATTTTCTTTCAAATAGCAACTTTATAAGAATAGATTAAAATGAATTAAGCTATTGTTATTGAAAAATTCATTAAAAAGCCCTTGATTACTGAAGTTTCATTTTAAAAAGATTCTTATGTCATCGTCGATAGAGCGTTAAAAAAACAGTCATTGTAGAGTCATTACAAAGTTTACTAGTGGAATTCTGGTATCTAAAATGCTAAGATAATATAAAGTGAAATATTCAAAATTATCAGAGTACAACACAGACCAAAAATTATATTTAAATATTTAAATAGTCTATAGCTTGTTTTTGTTTATCATAATGCCTGTCCAGTCATTTGAAATGCAGTAATTAAAATTATCAGCGTATGAAAGAGATAAAAAACAACGGCGAGCAAAACCACGCATATCTTTGTATTTCGAAACATTGTAACTACATTTTTCACTTTGATATAGTTCGCAAAGAGACGTGCAAAATGTTAAAACAATTTGTCAGTTGTTTTTGTTTTCATAAATGTAAATAAAATTATTCTTTAATTCTCCGAAGAAGAAGTCTTCTGTGCGTCGTGACATCAACTTTGAAGTCTAATTACGAACTTATCTAATGTTAAGTTAATCATGACGGTCAGATACGGGTCTTTTGCGTCATTTGTATCACCGTCGCCGTAAAACATTTCAACCGAAATATAGCGCATTTTGTTAGAATGGATATAAAAATCAATCTTACAAACTAGATATATTATAGCATAATTATTTTGAATAGACGCTTACTTTGGTAATTTTAGTAAACAACTTTACAATATAAATATTAACAGAGCTAATGAACAACTATTGAGTATTGGAGGAAATTATTTTCTGTTCAATGAGAAAATGTATACTTTATTTTCTCACCTACTGTTTTAAATTTGTTCTCTTTAATAATTTAATAAATGAACTTGCAATGGTTTTAAGTACCAGCAACAGATCGTGTCGGTATGAAAATTACTGTTTAATGTCACTGTTTCAAAACAAGATATCATTCCGTGCTACAATGGCACGAATGTGGCAGAAGGAAACATTCTAATCGCGTATTTTGCAATTTCACGATGCCCAAAAAAAATTAATTATCATTTATTTCCTCGTGGTGTAAAAAAACACGTTAGGATCGCGGTCAAGACAAGTCTCCTAGTAAAAAGGTTGTTTAATCCTACCTTTTTCGACAGCATGTGCCGAGATTGTCCGCCATGTTGCAAATAAGCATATCCGCCTTCAAAACATAAGGATGTTTAACACTATAGGTTCATAGGACCTATCAGAATGACAGGTCTTAATATTTTTAATTTACGATGATTGAGATTGTAAAGATTTATCCGTGAAGAATTATTCAACAAAATTTCTTTGGGTATATACTATACTAAGAATTTCTAAATATTTCCGTAGACACATTCTTTTTATTTTTATAAAGTAATAAAAAATAATTATATTTAGTACTCCACAATCTAGTGTTAACACGTTTAAAAATTAAGAATATTTGAACTCAAGACGTGATCCTGCATAAAGATGCATCTATAAATAAGTATTCTACAAAATTTCTTTGGGTGTATATATGTATATTAAAAGAAAATGAACAAAAATTTGGATAAATACACATTCTTGTTATTATTATAAAGTAATAGAAAACAGTCACTTTTAGTACTCCATGATCTAACGTTAACACGTTTAAAAATTAAGAATATTTGAACTCAAGACGTGACCCTGCATAAAGATGCATCTATAAATAAGTATTCTACAAAATTTCTTTGGGTGTATATATGTATATTAAAAAAAAATGAACAAAAATTTGGATGGACACACATTCTTGTTATTATTATAAAGTAATAGAAAATAGTCACTTTTAGTACTCCGTGATCTAACCTTAACACGCTTAAAAATTAGGAATATTTAAACTCAAGATCTTGCATAGAGATGCGTCCGCAAAGAATTATTCAATAAAATTCCTTTCGAAATATATTATTTAAAAAATGAATAAGAAGAGTTTGGAAAGATTTAGAATTGAAATTTGAAAGTGCTTAAAAAGATTTACTTTTAACGGTTGCCGATTTCTTTTCTTGAAGCTTAGAAGTCAACGTTAATGGGTTCACTGAAGTTTGTTTGATCTTAACACTAGGTTTACGGTACCCGTCAAAATGGCGGATTCTAGTAATTTTAATTTACCATTATTATAATTGTAAAGATGCATTTGTGAGGTATTATTCCACGAATTTATTTCTTTCGGTATATATTATACTAAGAATTTCTAAATATTTGCATAGACACATTCTTCTTATTTTTATAAAGTAATAGACAATAATCATTTTTAGTACTCCACAATCTAGTGTTAACACGTTTAAAAATGCGAATATTTAAATTCAAGATCTTGCATAAAGATGCATTTATAAATAAGTATTCTACAAAATTTCTTTTGTGTATATTATTAAAAAAGAATGGCCAAAAATTTGGATAAACACACATTCTTGTTATTTTTATAAAGTAATAGAAAATGGTTGCTTTGTAGTGCTCCGTAATGATCTATAGCACTTGATCCAGCAATTGGTTCCTAATTATTTAAGGATCCTTGTGCAACAGGATTGTCATCAATACTGAAAAAACTGATGGAGCACTAAAAAAGTGAAATCTTTAAGTCTCTCGGAAATATTTAAATGCTAAATATCTAAGGTCGTAGAACGCATTAATTTCAAGTTTTTGTCCAATGATCCAATGATTAATGAAAGAACTGCGGTTTCATTCTGCGTATTTCTGTAATTATTAAGATTCTCGTCTCTTAAAGCGGGCGTGAAACAAAAACTCTTAAGTGCATTTTTCTCTAACATGCGCGCACATAGATAAATGGTGCATGGAGGTTAACAAGATTCTGTATCTTGCACGAGTCCGAGTTTTGCTTTTCAATTACATAAGGACAAACAATAGATCTCTTTAAAAAACGAACTAGACTTTAAGTGTTATTGGTTTGACATGTTTTGGAATCGTCCAGAAATAGATACAACATTACCATTATTATTTTCAGTGACAAACTGTTTTATAGATTTTTGCCGTTTGAAATCAGTCACTGTTTGATTTATCTGAAGAGAAAGATTATTTTATCGTATCAATGAATAAATCTTTTGAACTGTAAATTTTATTACGTTTCCTTTAAACCATTATCTAAATATAGGAAATATTTTACAAATTTACACTCACACGTTTAATGATTAAAAAAACCTCAAAAGTTACGTCTTGTTCAAATAAAGTACAGAAGGATAGTAATCTAATTTTGAAATCGACGATGTAAATTATATTAAAATGATTGTGTTACAAGGCAACGGCCTTGACCAACTCTTCAGAATTATTAATATAGTCTTAAAAATGTTTCATTCTTCCTGAATCATCGCGGATGGCAATATCAATTACCGTACACATATACACATGAATCATTGCGTAAGAAGAACATATTTAGTATAACCTCCTGTAACAATGCTTTCCTTTATTCGATTGACGCAAATGCAAATGTATAATGATCACGTCAGTTTTTATTGTTAAAATTATCAGCAATATTTTATCCCACTTTTTTCTTTTAAAAAAAGTGAACACTATCATACCGTGGCAACGATAAAATACAATTGACCCATCTATTTTGTAAGTGACCTAAGTCCATTTATACTTAAATTGAGATATTTAAGAGTTTGCGTTTCAATAAAATTAAAAATATACGTATTGGATACCAATGTGTTATACTGCTTAAGTGTATCTAAAAGAGTTAAATTTACAATTCCTATTAAAATAATAACATTTATTAAGTGAATAATATGTGTTTTCTTACCAAAAATGTAGTTAAGCCACTATCAAAGTTAACAACCAGATTCGTTATAAAATTTGAAAGAGCTCAAGTTCATTCGACATAATTTAAAATGCTTCAAATTGAAAGAACAATACTCAATTTATTTTATATTTCTTTACAACACTTCAAAAACAGAATTTATGCAATTCGGGAAATTTTCTAACTACATAAATTACATAACAATTTACTGCTCATCTACATTTTGTGTGTGCGGGAGGGATGTCATGGTGCACCGGTAGTATTGGCATCTGTCATGGGGGCGTGGACAATATATGTATTATAGCTATCCAATATGGCGACGAAGCGCTTGGTCTTAACATTGTATTGATACCTTCTTTTTTGTTTTTACTTGAAATATTTGTAAGTATGAAACTATGAAAATATTTGTAAGGGTGAAACTTGTAAGTGGGCAGATACAATTGAAGGTTCCATAACGTTATTTTTAATTAACACCTGTTTTAACACTGTAAGCTTATACTGTAATTAACACTTGTTAACACTGTAAGCTGCTATAACCCAAGCCAAGCCAAGCTTAGAGTATTTCTACTTTTCGACAGCAGACGGCGCCACTCAAAATGTCAGATCCCAATAGTAGTAAGTCCATCATGTCCTTGTATTTCGCTGTTGTAATTCGTCTTATATTTTTATAAAGTGATGTCAATACAATATTTTCGAACTTTTTTTGTTGAAATCATTAGTTACGAATTCGTGTTCGCTATCCGAATTAAATGGTCTTGTTGTTTTATTCTTCCCCACGAGTGTAATAATTTTTATAATTTAATATTTTAAGTTTTATATTCAATTGTAAGTGTGTATTGCGTGAATTTTTTTCACTGCATTAATTAAAGGTACTGATTATTCAACTAAAGCAACTGTCAAAAAACTGAGGTTAACTTCTTAAATACCAATTGATTACAATTACCTTCATCACTGCCTTCGGACATTTGAAAATCCGCACTTTCGGACATTATCAATAATTGATTGGACTTAGGCCACTTTCAAAGTAATGATTTTAATTATTGAACTAACTGCGAAAACTTATGTGTCCAAAATTATCGTGTATACTCTGAATGTACTTAACAGCAAATGTTGTTTATGACAGGTCATTTCAAGTTGTACACGTTACTACGGTCAACAGAAAATAATTGACAAATGGACTTAGGCCACTTTCAAAATAAACGGCTCAATTATTGTATGGGTACGTCTATAAAATCTTTGTAAGCACTTCCAAATTTTAACTTTTGTTAGCCAGAAAGATCGCTTCGACCATTATGAACCGTGGCAAGAAACATGAAAACAGGATCAAGAGGATTTCTTCCACGCTATGAGGACTGAGAAGAAAGGGACGACAGTCTCTAAGTTTCAAGAATAGAAATTGACAAACGTTAAAAGACTATCTTTGCAAGCACTTTGAAATGTTAACTTTTGCCAGACTTTGGCAAAAGTCATACACCATTATGAAACGTGGCAACTGTACACATAGAGGTTTAGAAAGAAACAAATGTCACGTTGACTTCGAGACTTCAAGAAAAGAAATCGACAACCGTCGAAAGTAAATCTTTTTAAACACTTTCAAATTTCAATTTTAAATCTACTCAAACTCTACTTATCTGTTTTTTAAATAATATATTTCCAAAGAAATTTTATTGACTAATTCTTTGTGGATGCATCTTCATGAGTTCAAATAGTCCTAATTTATAAACTCGTTAACGACCACGGAGTACTAAAAGCGACTATTTTCTATTACTTTATAATAATAACAAGAATGTGTCTATGCAAATATTTAGAAATTCTTAGTATAATATATACCGAAAGAAATAAATTCGTCGAATAATACCTCACAAATGCATCTTTACAATCATAATAATCGTAAATTAAAATTTCTAGAATCCGCCATTTTGGCTGGTCTCGTAAACCCAATGTTAAGATCAAACAAACTTTAGTGAACCCAGTAACGTTGACTTCAGGGTTTAACAAAAGAAATCGACAACCGTCAAAAGTAAATCGTTCTAAGCACTTTCAAATTTCAATTCTAAATCTTTCCAAACTCTTCTTACTCATTTTTTGAATAATATATTTCCAAAGGAATTTTATTGAATACTTCTTTAGATAGTTTTTTAAAGAGATCTATTGTTTGTCCTTATGTAATTGAAAAGCAAAACTCGGACTCATGCAAGATACAGAATCTTGTTAACCTCCATGCACCATTTATTTATGTGCGCGCATGTTAGAGAAAAATGCACTTAATGGTTTTTGTTTCACGCCCGCTTTAAGAGACGAGAATCTTAATAATTGCAGAAATACGCAGAATGAAGCCGCAGTTCTTTCATTAATCATTGGATCATTGGACAAAAACTTGAAATTGATGCGTTCTACGACCTTAGATATTTAGCATTTAAATATTTCCGAGAGACTTAAAGTTTTCACTTTTTAGTGCTCTATCAGTTTTTTTCAGTTTCGATAACAAACTTGTTGCACAAGGGTCCTTAAATAATTAGGAACCAATTGCTGGATCAAGTGCTATAGATCATTACGAAGCACTAAAAAGCAACCATTTTGTATTACTTTATAAAAGTAACAAGTATGTTTGTTTATCCAAATTTTTGGCCATTCTTTTTTAATAATATACACCCAAAGAAATTTTGTAGAATACTTATTTATTAATGCATCTTTATGCAAGATCTTGAATCAAATATTCCGAATTTTTAAACGTGTTAACACTATATTGTGGAGTACTAAATATAATTATTTTTTATTACCGTATAAAATTAAGAAGAATGAGTCTATGCAAATATTTACAAATTCTTAGAATAATACATACCCAAAGAAATAAATTCGTCGAATAATACCTCACAAATGTATCTTTGCAATCGTAATAATCGTAAATTAAAATTACTGGAATCCACCATTTTAAACCTGGTGTTAAGATCAAACAAACTTCAGTGAACCCATAAAGAAATTTCGTAGAATACTTATTTATGGATGCATCTGTATGCAGGATCACGTCTTGAGTTCAAATATTCCTAATTTTTAAACGTATTAACACTATATTGCGGAGTACTAAATATAATTATTTTTATTACTTTATAAAAATAAGAAGAATGTGTCTATGCAAATATTTAGAAATTCTTAGAATAATACATACCCAAAGAAATAAATTCGTCGAATAATACCTCACAAATGTATCTTTGCAATCGTAATAATCGTAAATTAAAATTACTAGAATCCGCCATTTTAAACCTGGTGTTAAGATCAAACAAACTTCAGTGAACCCATAAAGAAATTTTGTAGAATACTTATTTATGGATGCATCTGTATGCAGGATCACGTCTTGAGTTCAAATATTCCTAATTTTTAAACGTATTAACACTATATTGCGGAGTACTAAATATAATTATTTTTATTACTTTATAAAAATAAGAAGAATGTGTCTATGCAAATATTTAGAAATTCTTAGAATAATACATACCCAAAGAAATAAATTCGTCGAATAATACCTCACGAATGTATCTTTGCAATCATAATAATCGTAAATTAAAATTACTAGAATCCGCCATTTTAAACCTGGTGTTAAGATCAAACAAACTTCAGTGAACCCATTAACGTTGACTTCAGGATTCCAGAAAAGAAATCGACAACCGTCAAAAGTAAATCTTTTGAAACACTTTCAAATTTTAATTTCTGCCAGTTACAAAGATCACGTCGGCCATTATGAATCGTGACAACAGGATCTAAAGAACTAGTGCGTTGAGGATCAAAAAGACAGAGACGACGGTGAACCCATTAACATTGATTTGTAGGCTCCAGGTTGAAATCCCCGGGAGAATACCGGTTCAGTCATTACGTGTGTTGCCATCGGCACGGTCGAAAGTGTTAGTCGTGACATTCACGTGGTTCATAAAGGATTTTGAGAGCGGGCACTGCCGCTGCTGGCCAGGACGACAGGGAAAGCGGACTCCTTTCGTTCTCTACCAACTTTGTTGGCGTTTTGCTTTCCGTGCGAAACAGAGAAAGTAAAAGTAAAACCTATCAGCGGGAGGCTGGTTTCTTCCAACGTTCGCTTTCATTCTCGCCGAATATTTGCGCCTAGAGGAGACGAGCTCCCATGCTCCCGCTGACAACATGATTGATTTTGACAAAACCTTCGTCCGAATCCATAAACGATTTCTCACGAACGGCTCGATCAATTGGCTGAAAGACGTTGGCAAAACTTGCATCTAGACTGTGGATTTTTATGCGAAATGAATAACAGAAATTTCTTTCTTCCTCTAACCATTTTCATAATTTAATTATTAATACATTATTTACCGGCGATTATTTCATAATTTTTTAAGGTATATTCTCCACGGCTAGGGATTTTTTAATAGATCTTTCAACAGCAATTTCAATCGTGAATCAACAAGTCTCCCTCAGTAACGTCATCTAATCGTTTTGTTTGAAATTATTATGTACGAGAAGATTTTCAAGCTTCCTTGTAGTTCAGAACAATTATTGTAAAGCCCATTAATAGACTTCCGGTAGAGAAAGTGTTAATACATTCAAGCTATAAAATTCTTTTAACCTATCTCCTGCTTTAAACTTCACCCACTAATTTTTACCATAAATGTATAATATCCGCAGCCTACTCATATTTTTCATAGCTGCACATTATTCTTTACTAAGATTGTGGATTCGTATGCAAAATAAAATATTTTTGCATCGATTACAATGAACAGGAGCCAAACAGAAATTTCTTTTTTCCTTTAATAATTTTGATAATCTGAGATTAATACACTGGGGCTCTTAAATTCTTTTAACCAATCACCTGCTTAAAACTTCATCCACTAATTTTTACCATAAATGTATGATATCCGCAGTCTACTTATATTTTTCATATTTGTACATTATTCTTTACTAAGATTGTGGATTCGTATGCAAAATAAAATATTTTTGCATCGATTACAAAGAAGAGGAGCCAAACAGAAATTTCTTTTTCCTTTAATAATTTTGATAGGTTGAAATTAATACAATGGGGCTCTTAAATTCTTTTAACCTATCTCCTGCTTTAAACTTCATCCACTAATTTTCACCATAAATGTATGAAGTCCGCACTCAACTCGTATTTTTCATAGCTGCACATTATTTTTTATTAAGATTGTGGATTCGTATGCAAAATAAAATATTTTTGCTTCGATTACAATGAACAGGAGCCAAACAGAAATTTCTTTTTCTTTAAAATCGTACTAAATTCTGTCGAATTTTATATTCTAGCATTTTTTGAAAATTTTCAGAAGCCATAATTTGCATAATGATCTCATTTACAAGTTTTCTTCTTTCGTTATTTTACATTAATGGTCCATAGTTCCCACCGAACAGCGAATAAATTAATTTTATAGTATTCAGTTTACATAACGCGTCCACGGAATAGTGAATAAATCAATTTAATGGTAGACATTATGCATACTGCTGTCAGGCCATACGGTTGTCAATAAAAATTAATTTTTATACGTTAACGGATGCAATTACTGACTTATCGTTCTGTCGTTTATGCATTTCCATAGAATATGTATAAGCGCAAAATTCGATGAGACAACAAAAAAAATAGTGTTTTTAATTATAATAGCAATCACGAGCGCGTTGGACGCACTCGCATCCAGCGATAGGTCAGATGGTAACTTGCAAGGCGACTTGGGTAATCCGGCAATTCCGACATGTTCGAGACTATGCAAATTGTAGGGTATTTCAGTACAAGTATGACGAAGTTCTTTCTTTCTTTTCCCCTTGTCACACTATTGAGAAATGAACACCAGAAATTGTTGACCGAGATACGACCTATGTTACCAAATGGTAGACTTTATGTGGTCATAATTACCGATATGGCTGATCAAAATATTTAATAGCCTTCGTTACCACGCAAATGACAGGGCCATGGTCTGATAACAGTCATTTAAATGTACTACTGTTAATAGACAGCGGATTTTTGAGAATTTACGGCATGCGTGAATTCGTCAACTATGAGAAAACGCCCATATTCATTAAAATTAATTGTATAATATATTTTAAGCGTCGCGGTTCATTTCGAAAGATCTTCTAATAGCTAGACTGCGGATTTGTATGCATTTATGAAGAAATTTGGAAAAGTGAAATATACAACATGAAAAAATAAAAAGATTAGAAAAATCCAAGACTATATTGGTATGTTGTTTTTAATGTATCAATAAAAGTCGAATTTGAGAATACATTAATAAGGAAAGAAAGAAAGAGACAAACGAAGGAAACAATTTATCGGTAAAAGATTAAATCGATTTTTATTTAACTTCTGCTTCCCACAATCGATGCAGAATACATTTATTTTGCATAAAGATAGTATATCGTGGTATACTATATCGTAGTATAGTATAGTATATCGATTAGATTTAGTATAGATCTAGTATAGATAGTATATCGTAGTATAGTAAACGTAGTATACTAATTAGTGAAATGTCCTGCATAAAAAGTAGGGTTGTGCGTAAACACGAAAATGTATGGATCTCGATGCTCGAGACGGGTCGCGAAGACATCCAGACGAGACAGGTCGGGTTCTCGAAAATTTCGGGATTCTCGATTTTGTCGAGATTTTCGGAAGTATTGGGATTCTCGAAAGTCTCAAAAGGAAGAAACAAGAAGATTCAATTAATAAATTTTATAACGTGGTTTTCGGAAACGCCTCAAATATCAGAATTCTCATACCGCGATCGAGTACCGAACACCCTAAAATTTTCGAGAATCCCGAGACTTTCGAGAATCCCGACAATTTCGAGAATTCCGAAACATTCGAGAATTCCGAAATTTTCGGGAATCCAGATATTTTCGAGAATCCCGAAATTTTCGAGAATCCCGAAATTTTCGAGAATCCCAAAATTTTCGAGAATCCCGAAATTTTCGAGAATCCCAAAATTTTCGATAATCCCGAGAATTTCGATAATCCCGAAATTTTCGACAATCCCGAGACTTTCGAGAATCCCGACATTTTTGAGAATCGCGATATTTTCGAGAATCTCAAGAATTTCGAGAATCCCGAAACATTCGAGAATCCCGAGACTTTCGAGAATCCCGACATTTTCGAGAATCGCGATATTTTCGAGAATCTCAAAAATTTCGAGAATCCCGAAACATTCGAGAATTCCGAAATTTTCGGGAATCCAGATATTTTCGAGAATCCCGAAATTTTCGAGAATCCCAAAATTTTCGAGAATCCCGAAATTTTCGAGAATCCCAAAATTTTCGATAATCCCGAGAATTTCGATAATCCCGAAATTTTCGACAATCCCGAGACTCGAGAATCCCGACATTTTCGAGAATCGCGATATTTTCGAGAATCTCAAGAATTTCGAGAATCCCGAAACATTCGAGAATCCCGAGACTTTCGAGAATCCCGAGACTTTCAAGAATCCCGAAACCTTTGAGAATCCCGAGACTTTCGAGAATCTCGACATAATAAAGAATTCCAAAATTTTCGAGAACTCGTTCCGTTCTCGAAAAAAATTTTCGTCTCGTCCCGACTCGACATTTCCGGATTCTCGCACATCACTAATAAGAAAGTATTACGCTACACGTATTACAGTATTGTACAAACGAGTCTACGTATTATTTTGAATTTGCGAAATTTTGATTACAGTGCCATACGAGTACATCAATTTATTTGCTAATTTCTTGCGAAAGAATTTTGACGTCGGTAATTTGGAATAAAAAATTTTATATTTGTCACTTGATGTTGCAATTGATGTTTCTCGCTGTAACATTTCTATGTCACACTAATTGACATTTTATGAAAAAGAAGTCAAGTGTCATTCTTTTATCTAATAATAATAATAAAATTTCCGACCTCAATTATAACAAACTGGATCAACTTAAAAATTCATTTCTCTTCATACATGTAACAGATTGAAAATAATGTGAAAATTCTACTAAACGTTTTTAACAGATAAAATTAACAATCTAATAACGAATTAATTTAAGAAGTACGATTACATAGATATAGATAGAGAAGCACATTGATAGACCCTAAAGTTTAGAGTAGAGAATCAACTAAAATCCAACTGTTTGTAATTATTTATCAAAAACTGTACACCTAATAACTTTTACTAAAAAAATTTTAATCAGACATGTTGGAGTATTATTATTTTTGTAAAACATTTTAGAAATCTTACTTTAACTGCTCGATAATTGCAACGTTAATATTAATTATCGAATGATTAACCAGATGGCAACTCATGGATAAAGAATGTAATATTCGTGACAGTCGAGACCTAGATTATCTTTCAATTTAGAAGTGCAATGCAATCGATTATGATACCTTTATCGTAACACGAGCCTGTTTGTAGAGCTCGCTTTTGCCGATCGCATCTCGCGCCATCAATCATACAAGAAGCGTATCGACAATCGTGTTACGGGGATATTTCCTCTTTGAAAAGATCGATTTTTTGTTTTTTTGTAAATGCTGCAGAATACATGCGCAAAATACAACTCGCGTTCCGAGATATTGATAGTTGAATCTGTAACACGTTTGACTGCCATGCCACCTATACAGTTACTCCCATTAATATTCGTACACTCTTAAAAAGACGATAACTTGTTTAATATTGGACCATACGACTTGGACTTTTTTGAGAAGTTAGAACAATTAATTTACTACATGATGTGAAAAAGAAATTTTAAAACAATTGCAATTGATCGGTATTGTAGAGAAAATACTAGAAGTTGTGTTTTACAATTTTTTTATGTGACTTATATTGAAAATTTAAAACATCCATTTTGTAGATCTGTATCAATTGTATACATTTTCAAATTTTCATCCAATTTGGATTACGTGGAAAACAGCGACAGTCATCGAATGACGTAAGAATCCTTCGATTTATTACAGTTTAAGGCCGAAAATTGTGAAAAGCTGCAATTTTTACAATCTTTAAACAGTTGTAGCTCATTGCACCGTTTGCCGATTTTGGTGAAACATTCAGAGTGTATACAGTTGATACAAATCTACAAAACGTATTTGTTGAATTTTCAATATGGACCCACATAAAACAGTTATAAATAACAACTTTTAGTATTTTCTTTGTAATTCTGACCAATTACAATTTTTTCAAAATTTCTGTTTTTCAACGTATAGTAAACTAAATGTTCTAACTTCTCAAAAAAAAATCCAAGTCGCATGATCCAATATTAAAAACTTAATCGCCTTTTAGAGTGTACGAATATTAATGGGAGTGACTGTATGCATGTGGGCAACGGAATTATTTGTCCATATTGAAAAAGAAATTTTGACACTTTCATCGTCCATTACTCAAGTAAATACCATCGGAATTATATCTTATTTGGTATAATTTTCATTAGAAAAATGCCACGAATATGTTGGTGAAAGATCCATAAAAATATAATAAAAAATAAAGAAGTATTGTCATTGGATTAGTAGTGGTCTCATCGATGTACTCTCGACCCGTATTATGTTACACTTCTGGGCGACCGAGGTCTCTCGAGCTTCACGGCCCCTTTCAAGGTATACCCCGCCGAAGGAGGGATTGTTTTGCGACAATTATCGTTCAGAATTTTACGACAATTAACGATGAAATACTGTATACAGTACCATACAATTTATCTTGTAAATTTTTATTTAGTTAAATACGTTATTTTGATTCGATGAAATTTTTTAAGTTGCTGATTTGGCAGTCAGTGTTAAACACGTTTTTCTCAAAACCACTTTTTTTTTAAACGGTTGCCACGATATCTGAAGTTCTAGTTGACCAATTGTCTTAAAATTTGGAGGGAATCACCATTAAACACCGTGTTATTACGTAAACCAACATTTTAAAAATTCACTAATTTGTCTGATTTTTTTATTGCGTTAGAAGCCGAAAAAATATTTAAAAAATTGGTAATTTGACCGCAAAATGTTGCCATTTTGTAAATAATCGAGACTGCGGATATTTATGCACATTAAATATTGTCTGAATTAATTAACAAGTCGCAGGGACTACATAAACATCCATCTTTTTCCTTAACAAGTTTAATGAGTTGGAAATATTACAATAGTATCTTTAAACGCTTTAAATGTTTTCTCTGTTTTGTGTTTGACCTAACCATTTTTATCATAAATCTATGAAATCCAAAGTCTACTTATAAGTGATGATCTCGAACGTCCAAAAGATTCATTTTCTACCATAATACAATCAAGAGACTTGCAATCTGTTGGCAGAATCTGTTGATTATAATTAGACTGCGGATCTTTATGCAATTTTCCATTTTTATAATTTGTTTTCCAAAAATTTGAATGGAATGGGAAAATTGCTCTTTTGGTTGATTGGAAGATACACTCTAGAGAGACTAAATTAAAAATATTATTATACGTCGATAATACAAATGTTTCCTTGCATTCTATAAATTTGCATATATTTGTATTGAATTAAAAGAGAGAGGATTTTTTATATAAATTAAATAATCTAAAAAACCAATAATAATAATTTACTTTGCTTTTTAAAAACACTAGACAATTAAAAAATTGAGAAAGCTAAATTTATGTAAAATTATGAGAAGAAAAATTTTGATTTAAAAAATTTTAGAGGTGGTTAATTAAATTCAAATGAATTCATATTAAATTTTATGTATAATTGAAAATATTAAATAGAGTTGCATGTCATTTTGTATTAAATTGTGAGGAAAAATTTTAGAGGGGGTTAATTAAATTTACATGAATTCATATTAAATTTTATGTATAATTGAAAATATTAAATAGGGTTGCATGTCATTTTGTATTAAATTGTGAGGAAAAATTTTAGAGGGGGTTAATTAAATTCACATGAATTCATATTAAATTTTATGTATAATTGAAAATATTAAATAGGGTTGCATGTCATTTTGCATTAAATTGTGAGGAAAAATTTTAGAGGGAGTTAATTAAATTCAAATGATTTCATATTAAATTTGATGTATACTTGAAAATATTCAATAGGGTTGCATGTAATTTTGTATTAAATTGTGAAAAGAAAAATATTGATTTAAAAAATTTTAGGGGTTAGTTAAATTAAAATGAATTCATATTAAATATGTATAATTGAAAATAGTAAGTGATGTTGCATGTAAACTTATGTAAAATTGTGAAAAGAAAAATTTTGATTTAAAAAATTTTAGTGAGTTTAATTAAATTAAAATTAATTCATATTAAATTTTATGTATAATTGAAAATATTAAATAGGGTTGCATGTAATTTTGTATAAATTTATGAGAAGAATAATGCATAAAGACCCACAGTCAAATTATAATAGTGCTTACCTTGATCAATACCTAAGTTCTATTTAGAAAACAGTCGAAAAAATCGAACATTTGTGACAACCTACAATAATACCCTCCATGAATTGCCCGCTAGTGAACAATAATTACAGAACGGCATTAAAATTCTCGGCGCAAGAGCGTAAAGCTGCGTCCACACTGAAGCAACAACGAGTAACCTTTAGTTGATATTGCTCGTACCTTGAAAAAGTCGCCGCTGTTACCGAATAAAAGTAAAAAATGGCAACAAGAATGGGATGTTGCTTCGGTGTGGACGTTATTATCTTGAAATTTTTGCAGCGTCGACGAACACTCGATGCGTTTTCGTTGTGTATCGGCTCTTTCTTCGGCCAATCTCTTTTTCTCCCAACTCTCGAGACGAGAGTACAACGATCTTGCTACAGCGGATGAAAGTCTCGCGACTAGAAAATCGTCGGATGACTCAGCTCAGGATCACCGTGGTACTCAAAACGCACAACGGCAACGTAATCGCCACAGTCCAATTATCAGGCCGAATGACAGCGCATCGGTTATGTAATTTCGTTGCGGTTCACGGTTTTCTTTTTCCCCCCGCTAGAGAATAGCTAGAAAGTGAACGCATTATTTTGCTAGAGAGCTACTTTATTGTTCCCGGGAACTTGGGACATAAGCAATTTCTTCTAATTTCTTCACGGAGACTCGTGGGACCGTTCTGCGTCTTCCATCGTTTGCGAGAACGAGAAAGTTGAGTCAACGATTCCGCTTAATCTCTTTGTTTAACACTAAGACTGCCAAGCAGGAAAGCGAGTGGTATGCAGGATGAGTCACTTAACTGTACAGTCTGAACCATTTGTTCTATGAAAAAAATCATTCCGAAGGACAGTTGTTTGGTATCAAGCGGCCATACAATGTAATGTTTTGATTTTCCGCTTTTTTCCCCGAAAGAGTACTGAATGATGAATAAAAAACTATAAGGTATATGCGATTAAAAACTAATCATTACCGAGATATTCCTAGATTAATCTTTAATGTAAGTAATTCTCAAAATGGTGTCTATTACATCGAATACAAATGCGTGGGCCCGTGATGGGCACGGTAGGGGCCCCGCAAACGCCTGCTTCTCCCACTAACAGCTCTTTCATGCGCGACGCCTGCGCACTGTTCGCGTCGGGCGAAGCATTTCCTTCCTGTATTGGGATCTGACATGGGGGCGTGGACAATATATATAGCTATCCAATATGGCGACGAAGTGCTTGGTCTTAACATTGTATTGATATCTTCTTTTTTGTTTTTACTTGAAATATTTGTAAGTATGGGTGAAATTTGTAAGTGGGCAGGTACAAATCCTGCAGAAAGAAAGTTTGTTGAAGGAGAGCGGCCTTTTAAGGTATGTTCTATCAAATAATTCATTTTACAAAAAAAAAAGGCTATAGCCGGGATTGGGGGTCAAATTCGATTTTAACGATTTTCAACCAGCCGATAGCCTACCAAAAAAGAAACCTTTCTGCCAAGTTTCAGCCCCATATCTCATCTGTAAGGGTAGTTATAGAGAAAAATCGAAAAACCAGTTTTTGGCCCATTTTCCCCATTTAATGACAATTAAAAATTCTGAAAAAAATCTGACACATTTCGAATACCGAGCCACATATTATATATCGTTTTCAGATTTTTCCGTTGCAAATTCTGGTTTTAAGACATGAAAAACATGAAAAACACCGAAAAAATTGGTATTTATTTTTTTCAACTACGATGTCCTTCTCTCAGGAATTTGAAAAAATTGAGAGTATTACTTATGTTGATATCTCATTGCTAAATTAAATCTGTAAATGTGATTTTTTATCTTCTATATGAAATATGCATTTTTTCGATTTTTTTTACGTTTTTCATGTCTTAAAACCAGAATTTGCCTTTGTTTCTTAATATACCTTCTAAATTTACAATTATAATTTTATAAATTTCTAATCGCTTAGAATTGGTGAGGACATATTAATTACTCCACAAATAATTGTACAAATAGAGGTACAATGTACAAATTAGAGGCACCAATGCTACAGGCATCACTGAACCATGATTTTTGAAAGTCCTTATACGCTGGCCAGATCTGTCAATATGCACTCTAGCTTTAGCTATTTTAGCTGTTAAAATACTGTTCTTTACTAAATTGTTTCTTACATTTTAGTTCAGTATATTTCAGTTCATTTCACATACTTCATTCCAAAGTGTGGAAACGGAGCAACAAATTTTTGCTCGCTCTACTATCACAATCTTTCACTGCCCAGTAATCAAAATGTTTTTTCTACGCGGTGGAAAAATTAGAGGTTTCATAACGTTATTTTTAATTAACACCTGTTTTAACACTGAAAGTTTATTCTATAATTAACACCTGTTAATACTGTAAGCTGCTATAAGCCAAGCCAAGCCAAGCTTAGAGTATTTCTACTTTTCGGCAGCAGGCGGCGCCACTCAAAATCTCAGATCCCAATAGAGTCTATGGTAACGGCGAATGCTGGTGGGGATAGTGGGCGCTATGGTGGGGACGGTTCTGCCTCGATTGAAACAAAAATGCCCATCCCTGGTCGTAGGCGATCAATGAGACCGAGTGGCACACACGTTCTATTCTGATCTTGCTCTTATCTACATACTCTAATACTTCTGGTCCCCCAAAATTTTAAAATAAAAATTTTTTCAATAATTTGTTTCTAAAGATCAGCTGTGTACCTTCAAATGGTATTCAGTAGAATAAACCTGTAGATTGAAAATTGAATAGTAAAATCGAAAATTTCATGTGCGACAACCTAATATATATACATCTACATTTATTCGAATGCTTAACTCAGCGATGTCCAAACTCGGCTCCGGGAGCTGAACGCCGTCCCCACCACCGTTCGCCGTTTCCATAGCCCCGTGACGCGGCGAACCGATTATGAATATGCTCGCTTCCCGAGTTAAAAAGATGATCGTCGATTGTTTTACGACACGCTGGTCGGTTACTCGGTTTCTTGGTCGGCGGGGTGGGAACACACTGCGCCTGCGCAAACTGACAGTAGGAAGGGGAAGCAGGCGCGTGAGGCAGTGATGGGAACTCCGTGGGCGCTGGCCGAAAATACTACCACCACTCTGACGTACCGTCTTCCCCTACTTTGCTTCTATCGCGCACGCGCTACACACAAGCGTACCTTTACTCTGTCCGTATAGAATAGAGGTACGCTTGTGTGTAGCGCGTGCGCCATAGAAGCAAAGTAGGGGAAGACGGTACGTCAGAGTGGTGGTACTATGTTCGCCCATCGCCCACGGAGTTCCCATCACTGGCGTGAGGGGCTCCTACTTTGGACACCGCTTACTTAGCTTGTCAATCGTCAACTCAACGACCACAAAAAATAGGAAGAATAAAGGAATGTTCGAATTTGAAGAGTTCTATTTAATCGAATAAAAACTACGAAGTTAAGGTTCACAATATATATAATTAGTTTTTTAAATTCATATTAAAGTGGCTATACATATAGTGATATAGTCAGGTGCAAATATGATTAAAAATTCGTTTAAACAAAAACGCCTTGTTGATGAAAGTTCTTAGCTGCAATGTCCAATTAAATGACCCTATGTCATCATTTAATATTCAACGTTGTCAATATTGTTATCCGTTTCTGCGTCAAATCGACATCAGACTACTAATGAATAATCGAGTTAAGCGTTTATTGCCTTTGTTAATTGCTCGACGCACATAACAATTATCATGAGAAGAATGGGAAATAAGTGTGTTGTGGTCAGAAGAACGAATATATGATTCTTTATTTATTTATTATGTACAATCGAAATTATATACAGAGCTGTCGGTTTTCCAGCTTTACAATTTTTCTCTTTTAATTTCGACGAAATTTAACTTCAACGAGATTAACATTTTATTAATGTTAGTATCCCAGATCCATAGTAACTTAAGAATCTATTTTATTATTGCTGATTCTAAATTGTTTTTACGCAGAGATGCTATTGACGATGAACGTTCTTCGCTTCAATAAAAAAAGTTAAAGGTGTGCGAAACATTGAGTAATTTCTTACGTCAAA
The DNA here is from genome assembly GCA_913789915.3 of Sphecodes monilicornis. Classification (NCBI taxonomy): domain Eukaryota; kingdom Metazoa; phylum Arthropoda; class Insecta; order Hymenoptera; family Halictidae; genus Sphecodes; species Sphecodes monilicornis. The sequence continues at coordinate 11,127,966 of OU565296.1, read as the reverse complement.
CAGATAAGAAAGTTGTTTAACTTCAGAGATGAGACCTTTTTTTTGAATAAATTATGTAAATTCAAAGTCACCATCGTTTTCTCAGAAATGGAATTGATCAAATAAACATTTTGTTGTGTACAATCGTCTCACGAACAGTTTAATGATCCTTTTTGTTAGCTATTAGTCGCAACAATCTTGCGCTTAAAGAACACATTGTTTATGATAATTATATTGATTAGATGACTGTTGGCAACAGTGATCGATGTAATCAAAGTATTTGCTACCTCTTTTTCGTTTTACTATTAGAAAAGTATTAGAGCTGATTTTCTGTAGAAGGTTTAAATACACTATTGCGGTAGAAGATGAAGCAACCCATAGATCATTGAACAAAGAATAATTTATTTAAAACACAATTGTAAGGAAAATATAATGCACATCTTAGCAGAATGGAGTTTATCAGAAGAGTGAGGAATACGCTATCCTAATAAATCAATATCGCATGTCGTGAAGGAATGATTCGCTATTATTTTATAAACAACTTGAAATCTCAGGCTCTGTTTCTATATACTGGGTGTTTAAATCCAAATGGAGCAAATTAATTCACATTTTCGAAAATTGTACAACTTTTCCATACAGTGTATTTCAACGAAGGGACAAAAAATAATACTCGATTATTTATTATAAAAAATTTACAGCATTTTATAAAAAAGAAACTGATACTTCAATTTTCTTCCGAAATTTTTTTTATAATAACCTAGACATCTTTTTACGTATGGTAATTTGGTACGAGCTATTGTTGTATTGTTAGCGAGTTTTTGAAAGCCGAATACAGACAATATTGCACAACATAAGCCGTGAATCTTTTTACGATTCGATAGATGAACGTTGTGAAACGTGTTTTTTTAGAACGTTCGAATGAGAAAGACGAACATAAATGAAACAGATACACGGAATGGCTTATGAACGCAATCTTGATTTTACTTTCAGTTTCGTCGAGTCACAGTCTAAATGACCCCATCAAATTTAGAAGACCTACCAAGTTTTATTAGAAATTAACGTTGCAACCGTAATGGCGTCTTTAAGCCTCGTTAAACAGCGTTTACGCCATCGCACAGTGGTCCGGAGAGCGGCAATTTATGGCCTGAATTCAATTTTTCTACTTTCATGTTTGAACAAATTTTTTCTTCTATCAAATAAGGACCTTTAAAACCTCGAAATTCAAAACATTTGATCTTTCAGATAACTTTCCGAGCAGATATAGCGTTCTAAGTGCAGAACTATGAAATTGAAGATCCAATTAAATAGTTTAATTGCTCTTTACACAATGCTGAAATGCAAATTTGTTTTACATTTTCATATGTGTGTTCATTTGAAAACTTTCCAGCCGATAATCTCGAAAAGTATGAATGATATTAAAAAAGTGTAAAACACCATGTCCAAAGATTTTGAGGGGGAAAGAGGGGGGAAGTATCAGTTTTTTATTTGGATGGCGTTTTTAAGGTCGTTTGAAGGTCAACTTTGTTTTTTCAAATGGAAACCTATATTTTTTATTATGGGATCTTATTGTACGTAAAAAGATCAGCAATTTTTGTCGGATACTTTTTTTTACAAATATAAATATAAATATCGAATTGATTCGAAACTCTGTGGTGATTGATTTGTTCGGACTTGCAAGACGGAGTATTGTATGCCCATCACTATTCTAAACCACTGTGCCATCGTAGAGGAGCTAATGGCCACACGCCATTTAAAACGACATTGTATTGCTTCTGTAATCCATCAGAAAATAAATATTTGATCAACTGTAACCGTGAACAGGTTAACGGAGTTATAATCGGATTGTAAAACAATTGCATGGATCACTAGTATAAAGTGTCGCGGAAAACACTCATCGTTTTTGTATAGGATTTCGATATACACATGAAACTGTACATATATCAAAATGCATCAAAATTACAGAATTTGTATTGTATTTCTGAAAAATCAATACAAATTTAAAGTACAATTAAAATAACTTACAGTGTCGTGCAAAAGTATTCGGACACCCTTCAAAAGCGAATAACTTTTTTAAAATTGGTTCAAACAGCTTTTTTTTGCAAAAGTGTCTGGACTCTCTGTAAAAGTGAATAACTATTTTAATATTAGTTCAAACGGCTTGTTTTTTTTATATCTTATAAGAATTAGTTTACTATGTAGTTTATGAACAAAAGTAATTAAAAATTACCATTGGTCGAAATTGCGAAGAAAAAAGTAATGGTTATGATTTTTAACTTTTTCAAATATGGCAAAAATAAATAATTAAATATGGCAAAAATTGTAAGAAACTGCGATTTAGATCAATCGTAAGCTCAAAATTCAAAGATTTTTACGTCTTTCAATGTCTACGGCTTTTACATGCGTCAAAAGATTTTACTGAAATTTTGTGAATGCACTTAGATCTACAAAACGCATATTTCAAATTTTCATATTCTAAGTTCTATACATGCAGAAAGTTTCATCCAAATCGATTAAGATTGTTGTCAGTCATAAATAATTAAATATGGCAAAAATTGTAAGAAACTGCGATTTAGATCAATCGTAAGCTCAAAATTCAAAGATTTTTACGTCTTTCAATGCTTTCTATGGCTTTTACATGCGTCAAAAGATTTTACTGAAATTTTGAGAATGCACTTAGATCTACAAAAGACATGTTTTAAATTTTCATATTATCAGTCTTCTCGATGGGTCGAATATATTTTCCTTGTGAAACAAAATTGTGTACTGATGAGTTAAGTCAGGGAATTCCAACGTATTCCCCTCCGAGAACTGCAAGGTCCCCACCATCGAACCTCTTCCCACTACTACGTACAGCCGTAGAGTTAGTAAGTGCTGCGCGCGCCGTGCAGCTCTCGTGGTGGGAGCTTCCCACTACTATACATTATAACGATGAAGTCCAAGAGTGGGGGAACAACCTAAGCGGGGAAGATGTCTCGAGTAGCTCCGGAGCTACTGGTTGGAATTGCCTGAGTGAAGTATATGAACTAAATGCAACGAAAAGTATCTTGTTCAAGAGAAATCGGTTTGATATTTTTTTTTGTGAGTAGTAATTTCTTTAAAAATCATTCGCAGAAAACTGTCGGCGGACATGTGTCCGTAAAGGGTTAAAAATCATGACCATTGTTCTTCTCAATTTCGACAAATAGTAGTTTTTAATTAATTTCTTTTTATTAATCACCTGGTAAACCAGTCTTTCTAACATCTCAAAAAAGGTCAAGCCGTCTGAACCAATTTTAAAAAATGTTATTCGTTTTTGAATTCGTGTACGGATAGTATTATGCGCCACTGTATATGGTCGACATTGTTTGTATCCGAAGATTGACCGGTCTATGTGTACATAGAGAACCGTGAGCGTGGTTTCACGCCTCCGTTCTTTTCTCTGGCACTTTTTAGCGACGCGCGTGTTATGTCGAGTGAAAACATCGCGTCGCTCGCAAACCTTAAATCTCCCGACACCGGGATTTCGCAAGAAGCTGTATTGCGCACCGATTAATCGGATCATACGTACAAAACCAATCTAATGTATCGAAAATGTTTTTGTACGATTTCTACGTCGCGTGACCCGCCTGCTCGCGGTTTCTCTTTTTACGCCTGTGATTGCATCGGCCGTTGCGGCCAATTTCGACGGTCTTTTTTTCGCGGTCGAGTCAAACTATGGCTTGCAACACCATCACGGAGATTTTCGTTGTCCTAATCAACGCTTCGAGCGACCCTCTCCAAGAAAACCTAATATATAAATAAATACGTAATTAACGCCGGAGCCACTGACCCATTCAAGTATGTAGCCTGCCTCGCGTTTGAGCTAGTCATTTGTCAAATTCCATCACCTCCTGCAAATAAAAATAGAGAAACTTGATGAAATAGTATACCTACACTTTTAAAAGTTCTTTCAATCTTTACTAGGCTATAATGTTGTGTCTAATTATTAGGACAGCGAATCTTCATGCAAACTAAAAATTTACAACCAGAATTTTTGTTCCTTTTTTAAATAGTATACCTTCACTTTTACAAGTTCTTTCAATCTTTATTAGGCAATAATATTGAGCTTAATCATTATACAGCGAATCTTTATGTCAACTACAAATTTTCAACGTGAACTTTTGTTCCTTTTTTAAATACTATACCTTCACTTTTAAAAGTTCTTCCAATCTTTATTAGGCAATAATATCCTCAATCAACGCTTCCAGCGCCCCTTTCCAACAAAACCTAATAAATAAATAAATACGCAATTAACGCCGGAGCCACTGACCCATTGAAGTACTCTGTCTCGCGTTTGAGCTAGTCATTTGCCAAATTCCATCACCTCCAGCAAATAAAAATAGCGAAACTTGATGAAATAGTATACCTTCACTTTTAAAAGTTCTTTCAATCTTTACTAGGCTATAATGTTGTGTCTAATTATTAGGACAGCGAATCTTCATGCAAACTAAAAATTTACAACCAGAATTTTTGTTCCTTTTTTAAATAGTATACCTTCACTTTTACAAGTTCTTTCAATCTTTATTCGGCAATAATATTGAGCTTAATCATTATACAGCGAATCTTCATGTCAACTAATAATTTTCTACGTGAACTTTTGTTCCTTTTTTAAATACTATACCTTCACTTTTAAAAGTTCTTTGAATCTTTATTAGGCAATAATATCCCTAATCAACGCTTCCAGCGCCCCTTTCCAACAAAACCTAATAAATAAATAAATACGCTATTAACGCCGGAGCAACTGACCCATCTAAGTAAGCTGTCTCGCGTTTGAGCTAGTCATTTGCCAAATTCCATCACCTCCAGCAAATAAAAATAGAGAAACTTGATGAAATAGTATACCTTCACTTTTAAAAGTTCTTTCAATCTTTACTAGGCTATAATGTTGTGTCTAATTATTAGGACAGCGAATCTTCATGCAAACTAAAAATTTACAACCAGAATTTTTGTTCCTTTTTCAAATAGTATACCTTCACTTTTAGAAGTTCTTTCAATCTTTATTAGGCAATAATATCCCTAATCGACGCTTCGAGCGCCCCTTTCCAACAAAACCTAATAAATAAATAAATACGCAATTAACGCCGGACCCACTGACCCATCTAAGTAAGTTGTCTCGCGTTTGAGCTAGTCATTTGCCAAAATCGATCACCTCCAGCAAATAAAAATAGAGAAACTTGATGAAATGATATACCTTCACTTTTAAAAGTTCATTGAATCTTTATTAGGCAATAATATCGAGCCTAATCATTAGGACAGCGAATCTTTATGCGAACTAAAGATTTTCAACGTGAACTTTTGTTCCTTTCTTAAATAGTATATCTTCACTTTTAAAAGTTCTTTCAATCTTTATTAGGCAATAATATCCCTAATCGACGCTTCGAGCGAGCCTCTCCAACAAAACCTAATAAATAAATAAATACGCAATTAACGTCGGAGCCACTGACCCATCGGGTCTGAGATTTTGTCGAAACTTTGCATACTGGTAGATTTCGTTCTCCTGTTTATGAAAATGTAGCACTATAGGCGTCGATACTCAATAATTTTTGAGATATTTACAATTTAAATTTGAGTATACCCGTTAAGCCGTTTTGTACAGTTTTGGTTGAAGTTTGCGTAAAAATATCTTAAAATATTCTATCTGTGATGAATCTTTATGCAAACTAAAAATTTTCGACGTGAATTTTTGTTCCTTTTTTAATATGTTTGATAGGTTGAAAGTAATGTAACGGTATTTTTAAGTTCTTCTAATGTTTTTACTGTTTTAAATTAGTCCTGACTGTATCTTTCATATATGCATAATATTCGTTGTCTCCTAATCATTAAGGTAGTCTATTTTCAGTGTAAAAAGTTAACTATCAATCAAGCGATTTCGCAGTAAAATGTCATAAACTCGATAGGTGGTTAATCGATTTGGTTTAAGGAACATTTTCTATACTCACTTCGCGTATGAATTACAAAAACATATTCGACAAACGAATTAATTTAACACTTATCTTATCACTCGCATTTGAGGAAAGATTAATATTTTGCAATAATAGGTTCAATGTATCAAAGAGCAAAAAATCAAGAACGTCAGAATGATTGGAAAACAGATTTCATAAATTATAGTGTAAGATCAGAATTTTTTTTAATAATGCAGCACCTATTCAAAAAATCTGAAAACATTGCTGAGCAATATTTATAAGAATATGATGTTACTGTAAAAATCTACAGGGTGTTCATTTGAAAATTTTCCAGCCGAATATTTCGAAAAGTATGAAAGATATTAAAAAAGTGTAAAACACGTGTCCAAGGATTTCGAGGGGTAAGAAGGGGACAGTATCAGTTTTTTATTTGGGTGACGTTTTCAAGGTCATTTGAAGGTCAACTTTGTTTTTTCAAATGGAAACCTATATTTTTCATTATGGGATCTTATTGTACGTAAAACGACCAGCAATTTTCGTAGGATACTTTTTTTTATCCGCCCACTAGTTTCGAAGATATTTAAAGAGAAGTAGAGCGAGTCATACTTATACCGCGAGAAAGTTTGCAATTTCTTTATAACTATAACAAAATTTCAAAATGTTCTCCATTGTTTTCTAAACAATAATACAGACGATTCTCAAATCCTGAACGAACATTTTTGAAGGTATGTGTTGGAATAGACAATCTCATATTGAAAAACAGACAACATAAACATGAGATCAATAGAGTACAATTTTGTTTTCAAACAGACGTGCTAGTACCACTGGAAAACATCAACGATTTGCGTCACAGAATTTTACACAATAATATGCCTCGCTCTACTTCTCTTTAAATATCTCCGAAACTAGTGCGCAGCTAAAAAAGAGTATCATACCAAAATTGCTGGTCTTTTTACGTGCAATAAGATCCCATAATTAAAAATATAGGTTTCCATTTGAAAAAACAAAGTTGACCTTCAAATGACCTTGAAAACGTCACCCAAATAAAAAACTGATAATACCCCCCTCTTTCTCGAATCCTTGGACATGTGTTTTACACTTTTTTAATATCTTTCATACTTTTCGAAATATTCGGCTGGAAAGTTTTCTCTTGACGTCTTGAATTTTTTACAAACAAGATTTCCAAAGGATAATTCCAATTGAATTGGAAAATAGTTGATTGTCGATCAGTTTGATCCGTAGAGTAGATTTAATATCGGCGAAGGATACTTTCGAATCCGGAGATAGCGGATGAAGCAAATTTACAGATTCTCTGATTACAAGTGTCCACAAATGTTGTTGATTTAAAAGGTGTCGTAGTTTGCAACATACTATTTCCATTTCCGCTTCAAAATCGTTTCCTTGTGCAAGTATGTGCGGAAATGGCTCCTCAGACTTTCATCAAGCTATTAGAAAATATTCTTGGAGCTTGTCATCCATCACTTTTGTAATAGGTAAAATTGCCATAAAATTAGCAACGATTACAAATCATAATTAGCTTAAATGATCATTTCAAGTCTCTTGAATAGAATGCAGTAAGTTTCAAATGAAAATATCGCTTAATTTCGAAATAAGCATAACACGTATTTAGCTGAAAACGACATATCTCAAAATGGCGTTCACGATAAGTTAAGTTTCACCAATGCGATTGCAATGGAAATTTACAGATATCTTCATTATTCCGTTTCCCAAGTATTAACGAACGATTTTGTGAACGGAATTTTTTTCTGTTCGATTTATAAACCAACTTACCGATCTATCGTGAAAAATGGACATTCGTTCTTTAAAACGTTGTTGTTCAGTGAATTTTCATATGATAAAAAAATGGGTCAATCAATGCTTAGATATTAAAGTACAATCCAGCCAAAAATATTGTTTTTGGGATTCGGATAATCCAGAATCCAGTTATGGTGTACTCTATTCCATCCCTTGTAAAAGAGGACCATTATAGCTCAGTGCTCTGTTACGACAATTACAATATAACCTCATTTTAATTTTCACATATGTTTTCAGTAGTTTATGATATTCTAAAATAACGTACAAAACCAGAACTTAATCAGTCATTTAGTAAATTTAGTTCTTCCGCATCTAAAAATTGACGTTTCAGGCTGCAGCTTTTAATTTGATTATCATTTGTACGATTCTAATATTGCAACAAAAGCATCAACTACGTAGATGAAAATTAAAAGGTTTTGAATTAAAACGGTAAAATTACGTAGGATTATCGTAGGATAATACCATACCCTTTGTACCATGAGTTTCTGTGCATGTCCACTCTTTGCTATTTTATGTAAAGTCTTTTTTCTGTTGTGTAAACATTTATGTAAGAGGGTATCGGTCCGGTTATAGATAAATAAATCAAGTCTTATCAGTTGACTGCGGATTTTTATGCATATATTGCAGAAATGATTAGAACAGTAAAGGTATTAGAAGAGTAGAGAATTCTTTTCAAATTGTAATTATTAACAGAAGAAATCAATTTCTATTCAACTTCCATTTCTTGCAAATGAGGCATCAAAATTTTATTTTGCAGAAAGATCCGCGTTCTACTTATCACTTTGATAACATTGCTTGGGAAACTGCGGTTTTGAGTGACCATATTATAGCGATTAAATTTTCCGTGCAAGCGTATTTCACGCGGAAAAAAGAATAATGTTCGTCATTGCACGAGGAAACAGTTTTGAAGGAAATTTGATCATTTGCGTGACAAAGGATTCTCCGCGAACATTCCGTGCTTACTGCGTACGTAGCTCTACTCCATCTTTAATAACAGCCTGCTATATCTTGGGTTTCCTCTAATAGGTTTACCATGATTGCACGGGAAGTGTTTACAGTCGTCGTAAAATTAGAATCGAACGTGCCGGTGTAGGAGTGCAATAGAAATGGGAGTGTCGGAGTTTGAAAACTTAATGAATAATTACTTCGCTTGGTAAAAGTCCGATCAAGTGCATCGGTCGATAGAACAAACATTTCAGTTGTTACGGTCTGGCGTAGTTTGTTTTGCGAAAGAAGACGCCTGAGGTGTGCCTGGTGGTCGTCATAGTTGTCCACTCACTCTAATTACTACATACATATAGACTCGTAGCATGTCGGCTGTTGAGACTGTCGTTGTATCCGGACAATGAGTTTTGTAGTACTTTATTGCACGTTTCGATTGCACGAGAAGCAAAGCTTTGCAATATGGTGCACATATTGATTACAAAAATTTGGCAAAAATAGAGACAGATTTTTTTTAAATGACATTTATGTAAGGGGATTGAAAAACTAATACAGTATTTCATCGATAATCGTCACCACCACGAGTCCGGCCGGCGACAATTAACGTTCAGATAATACTATTCTTTGACTTGTGCCGAACGTGGAAAAGCACAGCGAAGCTCGGGAGGCCTCGGTCTGCGAGAATTGTAACATAATACGGGTTAAGTATGTCGGTGTGAAAACAATACCTAACCCAGTGACAAAAGTCTTTATTTTTTAAGGTAAACTTCTTTAGGCGCGTTAGGCGCAAAACCTCGACGCGGTAGGAGTAAAACCAATCTGGCGATAAAACCGTGAAACGCTGAAACGATGAAAATATTTAGTAAAACCTCGACGCGCTAGGAGTAAAACCGATCTGGCGGTGAAACGATGAAACGATGAAACGGAGAAACGATGAAACGATTTAGTAAGATCTCGACGCGGTAGGCGTAGAACCTCTACTTGGTAGGCGTAAAACCTCTACGCGGTAAGAGTAAAACCGATCTGGCGATGAAACGATGAAACGATGAAACGAAATTCTATTCTATTAGCAATCAAAATTATTAATACAATTTTTTAGAATTAAATTAAATACTCGATGCAGTATTCGCAAGACATTTAGACAAAATTGAATCAAGAATATTTATATCATATTTTAGCTATCACAAGACAATTGTTTCAATAATAGAATCATAGAAAATTAAATGTCATAGAAATTCGAAAAAAATTAAAGAAAGAAGTTTCACTTCAGCCATGTGGTCTAAGCACACACCAATTTTTTATCATTTTTTTATGGAACTTTACCAACATGTTCGTGGCATTTTTCTAATGAAAATGATACCAAATAACACGGCCCCTCGCGGGGTATACCCGGCGGGAGGAGGGATTGTTTTGCGACAATTATCGTTTAGAATTTCACGACAATTAACGATGAAATACTGTACATGATTGTCTTTATACGGGGTATCCTACGCAACTGGAACAGGCTGCATTTCCTAAACAGTTGGAAATAGAAGAAACTGTAATAGATCAAAGTTAAATAGTATCGGGCGGTGCATAATATGCGAATGACTTTATGCACTTTTGTGCATCGAAAAAATTGCAACAGTCTTTTTTTCTAAAATGGAAACCTATGTTTTTGACTGCACCGATGCAGTTTTCTGTGCTCGACATAAAAGTATTAACATACTTATGCCCTGTGTTTATTCGTTAGGAATTTATTTAATCCTTTAACTTCGATCCGTAACAGTGATGCCAGATCGGTTAAATCGAAGGGAATACAGTTTACCACCTCTCTGATGACCAGAGTAATATGTGACACGTTGTTCGGCACGTCACGTGACCAGTCTACGGTCTTAGTGGGGGGACATTGGAGTGTGCTGAGGTACTGGAATGGAATAGTGGAAGGGGAAAAGGAGGAGAGGAAAATCCACCCAGTTTTGGGTGTTTCTGGCATCACTGATCCGTAACAGTTTCTTAGAGTGGGACATGAGTGGTATTTGAAACACTTAAAAGTCTGTGAAGAGACTCAAGAAAACTTACTTTTGTTATCAGTAGACTGTGGATTTTATGCATTTATGACAAAAAAATGGATTGAAATTGTTAAAAAAGGAAAATTATTGAAATTGTTAAAAAAGGAAAATTATTGAAATTGTTAAAAAAGGAAATGTATTTTTTAACTAACTTCTGTTTCTTACAATGGACTTTAATCATTTTTATTTTGCACAAATATCGGTGGTCTAGTTGACACAAATAAACAAATTTTGATTTGTTTAGGATTTTTTGGAATTTATTATACCTTTCTGTCTTTGATTATGTGGTCCATACGTGTTGTTCCATATTACGTAATCCTATGAAATCGTTGTTTTAACTATTACAGTTCCAAACTCTGTTTATAAAACAAACGTATTGTTTAGATGGGCCAGTATTTAAAAAGTACACTATGCAGAGTTAACAGGACTAGCTGGAAGTTCATTAAAAGATCATTGTAGAGAGATGTAAGTTCGTTGGACCCTTCAAGATCATTCAATAAAATTTCTATTTTACCTCGCTATTAATCTTAAATTTAATGTTGAAGTATTAAACGAGTTTGTATAGATATTGAGATTAATAATAAAGCTTGAAGTTTGTAATAAACCTCATAAGAGATTTTCTAATAAATAAAAAAAGAGGCTTGAAGTTTCAGGATTAAACGAAATTGACATACACAGCAAATCAATAAAAGCTAACGCTAAAGAAATAAATATTCAGACGATAATGATGACGAAATTTTAATATTAAACGATTTATTATACATATTAAAACAATATAATTTAAAATTGCAATATTAAATGATTCTATAGATGCCAAATTGTTGAAATAACTGACACGACCTTGAATGATCAACGAATTCTCCCACAACAGCCTTGAGACGGAAAGAAACTGCGCGAGCAGACGAGATCGATCGCTTTTATAAAAGTGATACAAATAGTAGCTGTTATCGATTAGAAGAAAATGATAATTTCCTACATTTCTCATTCGCGACTAATTTTTTCTTAGGAACTGTTCGATCGATATTCAAGATCCCAGTCTTTTGCATTCCCGAACAGAATCTCGATCAGGCTTCCTCGATCGTCGAGCGTGTGTTCGTACGTAGTTTCCTGAAAGAACCACGATTAGTATTAATTTTATGCCATCGGTCTAACGGAGAGGTCGACGAATAAAAAGTTGATTGACCTATTACGTGTCGAATCAGTTCCGTAATAAGATTTGCAGCCTAGTAATAGACACGATCGATCGAATTGAGCGAACAATTTGATTGAGGTAGCATAAGTTCAGTGTACTTTGGTGTAAATTATGAAAAACAGATTACAATATAATTTTATTATCATTATTTACTCACTATCCGTGCCTTTCGGCTTCGGATGGCTTCCGGTTACATCATCTTTTACCTAATGCCACTAAGAAATGTAAAAACAAATGGATATAAATGCAAAAGGAAAAGAAACTAAAGAAGAACCAATACCATCGAAATCATCGAAGTATAATTTTAATGGTAAATTGACATAAAAATACTGACACTGCATTGTTTTTATAGCGCTATTTGACTTCAAATGGTTTTACCCATAAACCTGAAGTCTTTCGACCTTTTTACCGTTCTAATGATTACAACGATTGCCAAAAAATACTGAAAGTACCATTTGAGCATCCATATCACAGTCATTCTCCATTATTGTTCTAAGTTCTCGTCTCCTCTCCGAATCTCTATAAGCATCAGTAGGTAGGAGATCGAGCATGGCCGACTAAAGCAGGTCGGTTTTCACTAGTTTCATTCTGGATCAACCTCGACGATATCTTGTCTGATATCCTCTCCGCTACAGCCTTGTTCCCAAACTTGATGCCGCCATTTGTGCCTTGTGGGTACGAAGGTAAAGCTTCCAGTATCCTAGGAGGATTTCGCTTCATCGCTGTCGGATAAAGACCCTTGGTGGTCGAGGTGTCCTCCGACATCCAACCCGGCCGTCCAAAGCGACTTATCGGTAAACGCGGTGTTGGCTTGTAGATGTCTACGTCACCGATCACAGGTGCGCTACTCTGCAGATTCAAGGCGTTCAGCTGCAGGTAATTGCCTCCCATTGGAACCGAGTCCTCGGAGCCACCGGACCTGCTGATCCGACTGCTAGAATCTGCAAATGTATTCTACCTTTATTTTCTGTTTTTAACCCAAGAAATCCTGGGGCCATTCTTACTTTACTTCATTAATGTTTGCTTTACTCCATTCAATCTTACATTACTTCATCCATTCTTACTTTATTTCACTAATGTTTGCTTTACTCCATTCAATCTTACATTACTTCATCCATTCTTACTTTACTTCATTAATGTTTGCTTTACTCCATTCAATCTGACATTACTTCCTCCATTTTTACTTTATCTCACTAATGTTTGCTTTACTCCATTCAATCTTACATTACTTCATCCATTCTTACTTTATTTCATTAATGTTTGCTTTACTTCATTAAATCTTACATTACTTCATCCATTCATACTTTATTTCGCTAATGTTTGCTTTACTCCATTCAATCTTACATTACTTCATCCATTCTTACTTTATTTCATTAATGTTTGCTTTACTTCATTCAATCTTACATTACTTCATCCATTCTTACTTTATTTCACTAATGTTTGCTTTACTTCATTCAATCTTACATTACCTCAGGCAGTTCCAACCATTAGCTCCGGAGCTATTAGAGGCACCTTCCCCGCTTTGGTTCTTCCCCCACTCTTAGACTTCATCGTTATAATGTATAGTAGTGGGAAGCTCCCACCACGAAAGCCGCGCAGAGCGCGCAGCACTAACTAACTCCACGGCAGTGATGGTATATGGTCTCGGTTTTCTCACGCATGCGCGACGATTTTAGCGTCAGTAAAGTACAAAGTTGGGCTAAAATGGGGCACCTTGGTCACCCCGCATAGTTTCGCAAATTTTTTTTCGATTTTCAAATATGAATTGACAAGTAGCTCCTTCTCCAATACTAGTTGCCATTATGAAATCGAATATATTAACATTAACTCACCAAAATTTCGAAGTACGGTCGCCTTATGTCGTCTTGCACTCTTCTGTCCGGTTTCCCGCCAATGACAGTTCTCCCCTACTTTCCCCACAAACATAACACGTACGGCACGTTCCTGCATTTAGTCGTGACGATTTTAGCGTCAGTAAAGTACAAAGTTGGGCTAAAATGGAGTACCTTGGTACCCCGCATAGTTTCGCAAAATTTTGTTTCAATTGTCAAATATGAATGTTTAACATGCGTATGTTATATTAAAATTGCATGTGTATGTACATATAATATATAAATATATCTTGCACTTTTCTGTCCGGTGTCCCGTCAATAACAGTTCTCCCCTACTTTCCCCACAAACATAAGACGTACATACGTTCCTGCATTAGTCGCGCATGCGCGAAAAAACCCAGACCATATACCATCACTGCTCCACGGCTGTACGTAGTAGCGGGAAGGGGTTCGATGGTGGGGACCTTGCAGTTCTCGGAGGGGAATACGTTGGAATTTCCTGCATTACTTCCTCCATTTTTGCTTTATTTCATCCGTTCATGCGTTACTTCATTCATTCTTGCAACTCTGAAGTTACAAATATACAGGGTGAGTCAATTGAACTGTGCTACTTAAATTTACTCTTGAACTATTTGTTCTATCAGAAAACAATTTCCAACGAAAGTTGTTTGGTGTCAAGCGGGGCATACAATGTACTAATTAGTTTTTTAATAATCCGCTTTTTTATCGGGATGTGAATGCCATCTTGAATTTTTGTATCACGATGTGCAATATTTGACCTTGTGTTTCGAAATAATACTAAACGATGAGTAAAAAGACTGTAAGGATACATGGAGTGAAAATATAATAGTTGCTGGGATGTTCTTTACAAAAGAAACTCAAGGTGACCTCTACATCCCGATAGAAAGCAAAACAGAAGAAACTAATTACAACGTTGCCTGCTACTCTTTGAATCTTTTTGTTAGAAAATAGTTTTGATACAACAAATAGTTTACGAGTAAATTTAGGAGGCATAGTTAAATGACTCGCCATATATAATTTATTTATGCACATAAACAGGGTGTCTCACCTGATTTTGACATTTGCTTTACGTCACTATTATGATGTGTAGCTAAAATATTTTTAGCAATTTTTTCATGAGTGCGAAAGGAGCATATTATATTATTAGTTTGTTTGTAGGTGGACGCGTAAAGGTCAACGTTGTCTTTTCTTCCAAATAGAATTATATATTTTTTATTACACTCGTCGATACAGCTCGACAGCCTCTATAAATAAATATTATTGTCAAAAATTGATTTTTTAAAGAAACATCTTGATTTAAATATCGCTTAGCTTCATTTACAGGAGTACGTTAAAAAAATATATGATTCTATTTAAAAAACAATTTTGACCTTCACATGACCTTTACGCGTCCAACTACAAACAAACCAATAATATCATAATGTGCCTCTCTCGAAGCCATTAAAAATGGCTAAAAACATTTTCGCTGCATATCATAATAGTAGACCAAGTGTGAAAATCAGTTGAGACACTATACTATACTTGCAACTTCTATATTTGCAACTGCAGACTTGCAAGAAGTAAAGCAAAAATTTCATTATTTACATTAGAACAAATCAGTACATATTCTTCCTTTTTTCCTTTTATTTAAAACTTTGACGCACCATCTAGTTCAGGCATGTCCAGAAGTAGCTCACTTGGAGGCAAATTCGAGGGAGACGTCTACTTTTTCCCATCCGCGTATCTCGCTCCCCGTGGCGGCCGTAGTCCACTGAGCTCCTCAGACCCGTGCCTACCGTGGGTCCGAGAGTCGCCGCAACGCGCCACACGCAGTACATGCCGCAAGCGGTAGGCACAGGTCTGAGGCACTGATATATATATAGTATACATTATATACTATGGATACGGTATTCGGATTCTGGAAATGTCCCGAATTGAACAGTAGATTTGGATGCCAGCGCCGCTATCGTTCGACCGGTGTACTGTACCCCTCGTATTCCTCTTCACCCCGTGATCCTCTATACTTTGCCATGTGTTTGCGTCCCTCTAGATGGCACTGCTTTCAATCGTGTTGATTGAACGTCATCGACACTTTTTATTTCGTAGCGTGTCAATGACGTCCAATCTACTCGATTGAAAGCAACGCCATCTAGAGGGACGCAAACACATGGCGAAGTATAGAGGATCACGGGGCGAAGAGGAGTACGAGGGGTACAGTACACCGGTCGAACGATAACGGCGCTGGCATCCAAATCTACTGTTCAATTCGGGACAAAAAGCTGTGTAGCTGGCTTATGTCAATACCGTATCCATAATATATACAGTATTTCATCGGTAATTGTCCCAAATGTCTCCGACATAATTGTCCCTGAGATATCCCCACTAGTGCGGGGTGTACCCCTTTGAGGGGCCGTGAAGGTCGAGAGGCCTCGGTCGCCGAGAAATATGACACCATGCGGCTCGGGTATATCGGTGAGACCACACTAATCCGAATTTCCAACTTGAA
The DNA here is from genome assembly GCA_913789915.3 of Sphecodes monilicornis. Taxonomy (NCBI): domain Eukaryota; kingdom Metazoa; phylum Arthropoda; class Insecta; order Hymenoptera; family Halictidae; genus Sphecodes; species Sphecodes monilicornis. The sequence continues at coordinate 11,111,728 of OU565296.1, read as the reverse complement.
AAATGCCACAAATATGGTCATCGAAGTTCCATAAAAAAATAATGAATAATAAAGAAGTTGGAAATTCGAATTAGGTATGTTAACATTTCTCGGTGACCGAGGCCTCTCGAGCTCGGCTGTCCTTCTCTACGTTCGGCAAACCTCAAACAATGATATCCCTCGCGCATAATTGTCCCTCCGCAGACCCGTGTTGTGGAAATTATCGATGAAATACTGTATATCAGTGGTCTGAGTAACTCAGAGGACTACGGCGGCCACGGGGAGCGAGACGCGCGGGCGGGAGAAGTAGACGTCTCCCTTGAATTTGCCTCCAAGTGAGCTACTTCTGGACATGCCTGATCTAGTTCTCCGAGGAACCATTCTTGGCACTTTCAAAAATCCTCGTCCGCAAAGGACAATCTCTTAATCTATTCTGAACAGCCAGCTCGTATAGGCTGGCCAAGATACCCTAAACTCACCGAAAGTCTTAGCTTCCCTAACATGTGCCAGTAACTTATCGATCCTATTTCTGCGGAAGTACGCGTCAGCGATGTCCATTTTCTTGATCTCCTCGTGCTCGCTGCTCTCTTCATTGTCAGCTTCGTTGCCGATTTCGTCTTCGGTGTCCTTGCCGTTGCTGTTGTTATTTAGATCAGGTTTGGAAGGCGGTGTGGAGTACTGCGTGTTGTCCTTGTGGATCAACGACGTTGGAGGAAGAGTAATGTGCGGCGAGCTGTCGGGTAGCCTCCAACGACCCAGCTCGTCGCACCAGGTCGCCAATTCTCGGACAGCAGCGACGTCTCGAAAGGGACATCCAGGTCGAAGATGAGGGACCATGGCATCGCATATCTGGGACGTGAGCAATTCCCTGCGAAGAAGATCCCGTCGTTCTGCATCCCACGAAGCTTGGAGATCTGCTGCTTCAGCCTCTAGCTGCTTCACCTTCTTCGCCATCCTCTTCAGGGCGTCCTCTGTGGACCTGTCGCAGAAAGTATTAATTAATATTTTACGTTCTGTTTTAGATGGTGTAACATTCGTGTTTAATAGACTGCGGATATTATGCATTTATCACAAAAATAGATATTGTCCGCGCAACGAGAGTTGGCACCAGTGTTAGGATATGGTGCAAGATTTCACGCGCATGCGCGGCGATTTCAGCCTCAGTAAAGTAAGATTCTCGATAAAATGGGGTAGAAGTATCCCAGACCTAACCCAGACCTTCAGCACCCAGCAGAATTTAAAAAAATTGGTGTGATTTGATTCTGAAAAATAAATGTATAACATGTGTATTTGTATACAGTAAGGAGCATAACTGAACCAATAACCACTAATTTTGTATAAATCCTTATTTATTGCTAAGAATGTAGAAGAATATTAAAAAATGAACATTACAGTAAGTTTTATTACAGTTAGAAGTAATATCAGAAATTTTTTCAACAATTAATGTCTCCTCGTTTAGCCCTGGCAAAAAAAATGGATTGACTCGGTTTTGCACCACGTCCAATATTTGGCAATATTTAATATATTATTTATTTTTAATATTTCGTCCACAACCCTTTTGCTTGCAAAACTGCACTAATTCGCTTCGGCATACTTTCTATTAATTTTTTGCAATAATCCGGAGATATTTTTTCCCACTGTTCTTGAATTCTATCGTACAAAGCTGTGATTGAAGTTGGTTGGGAGTCATATGAATCCCGAAGTCGTCTTTTTAGTAAACCCCATAGATTCTCTATGGGGTTGAGGTCGGGGCTCTGTGCAGGCTAATCCAGAATAGAAAAATTTTTTCTACATTCTTAGCAATAAATAAAGATTTATACAAAACTAATGGTTATTGGTTCAGTTATGCTCCTTACTGTATATGTATTTTGTAACTCGCAGGACACGTCCTGAAGTCTTTTGATATAGATGATATAGATACATGACTGTTTTGGCCGCGCATGCGCGTGAAATTTTGTACCATATCCCAACACTGGTTGGCACAAAATCTCGTCAGTGGGGTGCAGGGGGAACGGCGAGTCCCCACTCTTGACGCAAGGCTGCGGATCCCACCACTGATCAGTGGATCCCACTCTTACGCTTACGTTTTGGCGGGAACGGTCGACAAAGGCGCTCAGCGTCACCACCATCTTACTCCATGGTCACCACATCTCTCTGTTACAGTCACACTCAATACGCTCGTTTGCTGTCTCCCTCAAACGATTCGGCCAATCGCGGAAAACGTGTAGCGCGTAGTGGGAACATCACGTGGTACCTACAGGTTCCTCTGTGCCAACTCTCGTTGCGCGGGCTATACCGACCATTTGAAACAGAGGACACATTCACATGAAGTTTACGGGACCCATCAAAGTGACACGTTTTAATATTTTTTATTTAGGATTATTGAGATTCTAAAGATACATAAATAAAGAATTATTTATCCTTATTTTTATAAATTAACATAAAGTAGTCACTTTTAGGGCTCCGTAAACCTAATGTTAACAAGATTGAATGACGTCAGTGTATTAATTCCAGTTTAATAAAAGGATTAAAAAAACAAATAAATTTTTATTTGGTGCCTGTGCCGTGCAATCGATGCAAACATTTTTTATTTTACATAAAGATCCGCAGTCTATTAATGATAGTGAAGAACTGCAGGTGGATTTAAGAAGATCTAAACAGTTTCAAGACCGAAGTTGATCAATGCTAAGGCAGTAATTTCCAGCGTATACTGTGCAGGGCTGGGTAAAATTTTGGAGAAACCAATATTTCAAATGCTATTTTAAATAATCGTTATTCTACAATTAAAATAATTCACTTTAATTTGGATAATCTAAAACATAAGATAAAATATTTACACTTCGCGTTAAATAGTATTTAAAATAATATTTGACGATGAAAATAGATTAAGGAAACAGGTAATATTAAAATGCACGAAAACACAATTTATTCCATATTTTCGACTTACTCTCTCATGTTAAGTTACCCTCTCCACGGTTGCACCTAATATTGAGACACCTTGTACAAATGTGGAATTAAATAATTTACGAAAAGTCGTTTTTCAAGAGAACGATTAATATGCGATCTATTTGTAATCTATAAAAATGTTGACCTTGGAATTCAAAGTCAAGGACATTTTTTGCAAACCCCCACCAATTCAGAGGTGTAGAATCATGCTACGATCGGCTTTACACTGACATTTTATACACCCTGTACGCTATTTGATCGTTTCGAATAAGAGAAAAAATAAATAAAATTCTCGCTATTTTGAGAATCCTTCCAATAACATACTACTAATACATAAAATATTCTATTTTCAAATGTGCACGTAGAATTTAAAATAAAATATATTATTTACTATATGAAATAATATTTTACCCAGCTCTGGTGCTATAACAATAGAGTATCAATGCCGGAAGTGAGCGTTCCAACTACAGTAATGCACCGAAGAGAGTGCAGCGACTTTGGGTCCGAAACATTGCATTCTACGGAGGGGACACGGTTCCTCGAGGTTCCTTTATCTTTTGTCGTTAGCGTAGAGCCGAGCGACCGAAGCACAATCGGCAACAGTGTGTCGGTGAGCCAATACTAATGCAACGACAAGACTTATTATTTTTTCATAAAATTTTTACCAACACATTCGTGACATTTTTTTGGTTGAAATGAGACCGAATCTGACATAATTCGATGCATATTTGCATGTTTAATTGTCGATAATAAGTTTTTAGCGTAGAAATTTGCATAGCCAAATATGCACCGAATTATGTCACATTTGGTCTCATTTAAATCCGAAAAATGTCATGAACGTGTTTTTAATAGTTTCATGAAAAAATAATCACAAACAAACAAATCTTGTGTGGTGTTAGTAAAAGTTTCATAAGAGAATAATGAAAAATAAAAAAGTTTGCAATTGCATTTATTTGTTTCAGCGGTTGATGCTTTTGAGGTTTGCCGATTACTCGATTTCTAGTATCTATTTCAGGCATGTCCAGAAGTAACTCACTTGGACGCATTTTCGAGGGAGACGCCTACTTCTCCCGACCGCGCGTCTCGCTCCCCGTGGCGGCCGTAGTTCTCCGAGCTCCTCAGGCTCGTGCCTACCGCTTGCGGTATGTATTGCGTGTGGCGCTTTGGGGCGACTCTCATACCTATAGGTTTCCACATCACCCATGAGGTACTATGGTCAATGTGTTTTTTTTTTGTCAGTGGTATCCCCTATAGGCCTATTCCACTGCGTCGCACGATAATTTCGAAAAAATAAATTTGGAATACTGTCAAAATTTTACTGACAATAAGGAAGCATGCTTATTGCGCTATTCAAAGGTTGACTATTACGCATTTTCACTAGAACTGCACAATTCGGAAATGGCTTGATTGGGCGTTTGTGATTTTAAATTTAATAAACTTAAGTGATGCGTCAGATTTACAATAAGCGAGAGCTCGCACAGAAAACTCACGTCTCCTGAGAAAAGAAAATATTCGTCAGAATTTTTATTTGGATATTCGTGCAAGAAAATAAGGGATACCACTGACAAAAAAAACGCATTGACCATAGTACCTCCATGGGTGATGTGGAAACCTATGGGTATAAGGGTCGCCCCAAAGCGCCACACGCAATACATACCGCACGAGCCTGAGGAGCTCGTAGAACTACGGCCGCCACGGGGAGCGAGACGCGCGGTCGGGAGAAGTAGGCGTCTCCCTCGAAAATGCGTCCAAGTGAGCTACTTCTGGACATGCCTGCTCTTTTTCTTTTTCATTCGCTGTCTTCGTTGTGCCCGATACTTATGATCGTCAATTAACCATTCAAATATGACCCAAATTACATCGTGTTTTGTATCATTTTAATCAGACGAATGTCACGAATGTGTTGACAAAAGATTCATGAAAAAATAATAATAAGCAAAAGAGTTTTGTCATTGCATTAATATTGGCTCACCGATATACCTAATCCGTATCGCGTTATACCCCGCAGTAGCAGGGATAATGTCATTGCGCTTATCGTATGCCGCCGTATAGCCTTCTTCGCGGCAATACTGTACTTGCTTCTCTCACCTAAGTTGGCCGTAGACTTGGAAGACACTCCCATTGCCCTCCTGGGCGCTGGACTCCAACACAGAAGCAAGAGTTTCTAGTCTCTTCCTCCTCTTCTCACGCCTCCTCCTCAGCTCCTCGTTCCCTTGCGCTTCTCCTCCGATAGTTAGCTTCTCCAATCTCTTGAGCACCTCTTGCATAGCCGCTTCTCGCTTCTTCTTCCGCCTCTCCTCTCTTTCCCGATCTTGTTCGTCCATCGGTACCTGGGAGACAGGTTTGGAAGGTATACCATTCAGTCCGATTCCTTCGTAGCGAGACTTCAAAGCCTCCAACTCTTCCCGAAGCTTCAGAGCCGACAGGTTCGAATTCTCGCATTCCTTCTTTAATCTTTCGACTTCCTCCAGGTACTCTATCCGCCTTGTATCTTCTTCATCTTCTATGTGCAGTTTGGATATAGAGACTGGGATCTCTTTCAGTGTAGACTGATCATTGGATTCTAACAGGCTGCGAAGACGCTGAAGTTCTAGCTGGTATTGCCTTAGTAGAGCGTCTTTCGGGTCTTCGTTGATCACAGGCTTGTTCTTGATGCAACGAGCTCTAGCTGCGTACCGCAACGTACTAAGAGTTTCCTCAGCGTCTGCGTCGCTGGGACTAACGCAAGCGATCATCAACGTTCTCGCGTTGCCACCGAGGCTGTCTCTTAACAATCTCGTCAGCTTGCTGTCTCTGGAAACGAAGTTCGAACAAACTTTTAATCGACCATGGTATAATACAAATTAAATACTGGGTGTGACCGCGGCAAATTGGACCAGCTTTGTTCTTGTAAACAGTAAGTATTTAAAAAAAGAAATTGACGAAGAAAAACTTACAGTATATTTGACTGACAACGCGATAGTCTATGTCAATTTTTTATATGTACATTATTTTTCGGGAATTGAAGACCTTTACTTTTCAGAATAGATCCAGAAAAGGTGTGCGTCAAGAGGACTTTACTCATATGTAACATAATGACTTCCAAGATCGTACGAGGTCAGAAATAAGAGAAATATGTACAGTGGCGTGCAAAAGTATCCGGACACCCTTTAAAAACGAATAACTTTTTCAATATTAGTTCAAACTGCTTGAGTTTTTTTGAGATGTTAGAAGGATTATTTTACTAAGTAGCGTGTAAATAATTTTTTCCAAAAATTGCTATTGGTCAGAATTGCGGCGAAGAAAGTAAAGATCACAATTTTTAACTTTTTTATTTGTACCTGTAATGAAAATTTGAAAGACGCCTTTTGTCGGTCAAGATAAGTTATGCATATGTACAAAGTTTCATCGAACTCGGTTAACGTTGTTATGAGCTACAAACATTTAAAGCTGATCACATAAGGGCGGAATTACCTGAAAATACAGAAAATTTTCGACTTTCACTCTGAAGCTCTCATCTTGCAATGTTCGTAACTCATCTGCTCATAGTAATATTAACCGACTTCGATGAAACTGCGCGTGTATACAGGGTGTCGCAAAAATGTCTCATTTCCTTCAAAGGGGAGGTTTCTGAGGCCATTTGAAGCGACATTTTCCTTTGCAAAAATGGCCGTTTCGGCTTTGTTAAGGAGTTATTAACGAAAAACACGGACCAATCAGAGCGCGATCTAGAGGCGTATTGGCTGAGACGGCCGCGCGTGACAGAAGTCGAGCGATGGTGATACACCGCGGTCGAAAGCAAGGAACAAACAAGAGAAGAAAATTTTTCGAGTCCTATGTCGGATAGTTCAAATTGGAATATGTTGTAGTCTTTAGTAGCCTATGAAGGAATCTCGAAGGATTTTTCGAAATCTTAAAAAATGTTGGTTTTACAGATGTGTAAAGAACTTTTTTCATTAAATTATAATACTATGAAGATCTACAAAAGATATATTTTAAATTTTCATTACAGGCACAGAAAAAAAAGTTAAAAGTCGTGATCTTTATTTTTATCTTCGCAATTTATACCATTAGCAATTTTTATAAATAATTATTTACACGTTACCTAGTAAACTAATCCTTCGAGCATCTCAAAAAAACTCAAGCCGTTTGAACTAATTTTGAAAAAGTTATTCGTTTTTAAATGGTGTCCGGATACTTTTGCACGCCACTGTAGATTGAAGATCTCGTAACATGAACCTATGTATACTCATTTAAGATTTCATAAAATTCAAATTGTCTTGTAACAGAATTGAGGATTTTATTCTATCTCATTGACGATCTCATTCCTCTTTTCAGGATGATAGTTCACGATTTATGATTATGTATATAATACCATTAGTTGGTTCTACCTCGTCAATTATACGTTCTCCTATTCCACAAATGTGTCTTTCCAACAGCTTGTTTCTTCTTTCAGTAAAAAAGCAAATCAACCAGATCAACGATCCTTCAGTTCCAGATATAGACAAGTCATTTATCCTAAGCGTATAACACAAACAAGCTTTCAAGCTACCTGTAAGGCACATGACGTCCATGTCCAGCAGCCAGAGCGCTGATCACATTCCCCAGCGCTGACAGGCTCAAATTAATGCTAGCTGCTTCCTTCAGCCTATCCCCGGTGGCTCCAGTCCTTGTCTGCCTCTCAGACCCAGCCAGGTCCACCAAATGAAGCCTGCCTCTTTTGACACTGTTCTCCGATTGGCTGTCATCATTGATGGCTAGCGTTTCCAAGGAAAGCGTCAGCACGGCGTGACTTCTGGAGCTAGCGGCGTTCATCTTTGTAGCCGCGAGAGCTCTCCTCCTGTCGCCTTGCTCGACCAATCGTGCGCATTCCTGGGCGTCCTTGACGGTGACCTCTCTCAACCCGCCGGCCACATACGTCCCACGGTGCGGGTCTTCCTTCAGCATCAACAGATCGCTGATCCCATCTTGCAACAAATCCCGTAACCTTTCGTTGTAGATCTCCAGGTAGCTAAGCAGAGCCAGGTACCTCATGTCCTTGCTGGCGGTCGACGTCGCCTCGAAGATGTGGTCCAGGGCCCGCTCGATGAATCCTCGCATAGTGTGCGACTTCCCGCAGCCGGTTTGCCCGTAGGCGAACACCGTGCCGTTGTAACCATCCAGGACAGCTTCCACGATCACCGAGCCTACGTTCTCGTACACTGACTCGGTGGTGGCTTCCGGGCCGAAAGCTGCGTCGAACTGGTACACCTTGCCACTTCCGCCGGACTCCAGGGTGCAACATTTTGTGATCGTGTCGGTCGTCACCACGCTCTGTGAAAATTAGAGCAGATTAACCTTTAGCACTCGAATGGCGACTCTGAGGCGCCGCTACAAATTGTTACACCGTTATTCAGAATATTGTTTACATGATTAAATTTGTTTATATGTAATAAATTACTAAACATTTAAATATTGTACGAGGTACTATATCAGTTTCGTACGCATATAATGAAAAGAAATTATGTACAATGGAAATATTCTAGGTTAGAAGAAATGTTTGATCTTTTAGTTGAAATAGCTTCGAGTGCAAAGGGTTAACGGTTGTGTATAAAAGTCTACAGGGTAAGGTAGAGTGGGGCTAAAAGTCCAGCGGATAAAAGTCCTGACTTGAATACAGTACTGCCGCGATAAAAGCTATGAAGCGATATACAGTGGCCGAAATAGGTTCATTTTAATTTGTTAACATAAACATGTGCTTTATATAGTATTTTTGAATTTATTTATTATTATTTATTCTTTCTAATTTAATTTACAAAATACATCATTCAAATGAATAACATAATATAATTTGTGTCATTTACAAATTTTTTATTGATAACCGTAAAATTCATGTACGAAATAAAGATAGGTTCATTATATATTTTTACATAAAAAATATAATAAGAAAAGAAATAAAAATAGTTTAATACTTAGTTGAACTTCCTTTGTTTTTTATCCCTTCAAATATTCTACGTGGCATGGTTTCAATTAATTATTGTAACGTTTCTAATTTAATTGCAGACCACGCCTCTCTAATCCCATTTTCCCCGTGCCATTGTGCTTCAAAAATATTAAACGAACATAAAATATTTTTTATAATTTTTAAACTTTATTAATCTGTGTGCTTACCATACAAAAATGTTCAAAAAATTGCACTATCAATAGTATTTATCATATATTTCACCGTGAACCTAAGATTATTTCGTATGTTGTACCCGAGAATTTTCAAAGTGTTTTGAAAGAAGCACGTCTTCACACTAACGCTTTTAATACAGTATTTCATCGATAATTGTACCAAATGTCTCCGACATAATTGTCCCTGAGATATCCCCACTAGTGCGGGGTGTACCCCCTTGAGGGGCCGTGAAGCTCGAGAGGCCTCGGTCGCCGAGAAATATGACACCATGCGGCTCGGGTATATCGGTGAGATCATACTAATCCGAATTTCCAACTTCTTTATTATTCATTATTTTTTTATGGGACTTCGATGACCATATTTGTGGTATTTTTCTAATAAAAATGATACCAAATATGATATAATTCCGATGATATTTACTCGTGTAATAGACAATTAAAGTTTCGACCGCGAGGAATGCCGCCGACTGCGACTCTCCGCGTCTCTTTCTTTCCCATACGCTATCCTTCCTCAGTCAGATCCCAATAGCTTGATCACAAGATTTTAACCCCATACCTCCCCGAGGAGGGTAGATATGGGGTAAAATGGGAAAAAATGAGTTTTTAGCCTATTTTTCCTATTTAGTCGTATGCGAGAAATCTGAAATAAAATCAAACAAATGTCATATACCTAAATACAAATACTGCAATTAGTTCGGATTGTTAAACTGAAAATCCTAGTTGTACAAAATCCAAAATGTTCAAAATAACCGGAGAAATGCAGATGTTGCATTGAAGTTTAATCATCATTTATATTTCTACAGTATCAATGTATAGTTATAAGCATTTTTTTTTTAATTGAATTTGTTTGGTCACATGCCCCTTCTCAGGTTATTAGTGACCGCAGTGTATTTGTTTTAGATATAAGCATTGTTCATGAACTTTTTCAGATTTCTGGTGAGGTATGCCGTGGTAAAAACATAAAATTCGTTGTTTTCAATGTTTTGCATCGTAAATGTTATTTCTTCGATTAATACGAATTATGTTCATTTATTGGGAGATGTTCATTCATTAGACAGGTCACCTTATTTATTGTCGGTCGACTGCACACCAGGTTTTGTAGAATTGCAAAAAACAACATTGAGCACATTAGCAGAACGTGTTTATTACTCATTACGAGCGACACCGTCGCGTCGATTCACCGATAAGCTCGTGCACCTTATCGATTAGGTTTCACGGAAATACTAAAGTCACCGGAAACACAGTTGCATAGTTTTTTTCCCTTGCACAGAAATTGATTCGGTCGGACATTGTAAATTGCAATTGACCTCCTATTGCCTGGACTTGCAAGAAAAATTATGCGCAGAAGCTGTTTCGCTTAACCATTACTTCGACGGATTTTCAAAATTTTTCATGACATCAGAATTCCGTGTACTTCGATTATGTTTAATTTATAAATTTGTATTCTGTTATGATCTTGTTATATCTCGCTTCAATGCATTTGCTAGATTTTCATTCTATTAAGATTGTCTAAGACTATTCTACTTGATTGTCTACTTCAACTGTATTTTATTATTTTATTCTGCTTCAATTTCATTCAATTTTGTAAGTTGCTATGCCACTAATTGTAAGATCTTGTTCTATTCATGTTTTATTCAATGTCTACATTGTTATTCTATTGAAATTTGATTTCACTTCGGATTTCATTGAATTTCCAAAATTTTGTTTTCATGATATTTTTTTCTACTTTGATCTCGTTTAATTCCTAAATGTTTATGCGATTTAGATCTTGTTCTATTCATATTTTATTCAATTTCTACATTGTTATTCTATTGAAATTTGATATCACTTCGATTTCATTGAATTTCCAAAATTTTGTTTCCATGATATTTGATTTTACTTTGATCTCGTTTAATAACTAAATGTTTATGCGATTTAGATCTTGTTCTATTCATGTTTTATTCAATTTCTACATTGTTGTTCTATTGAAATTTGATTTCACTTCGATTTCATTGAATTTCCAAAATTTTGTTTTCATGATATTTTTTTCTACTTTGATCTCGTTTAATTCCTAAATGTTTATGCGATTTAGATCTTGTTCTATTCATATTTTATTCAATTTCTACATTGTTATTCTATTGAAATTTGATATCACTTCGATTTCATTGAATTTCCAAAATTTTGTTTCCATGATATTTGATTTTACTTTGATCTCGTTTAATAACTAAATGTTTATGCGATTTAGATCTTGTTCTATTCATGTTTTATTCAATTTCTACATTGTTATTCTATTGAAATTTGATTTCACTTCGATTTCATTGAATTTCTAAAATTTTGTTTTCATGATATTTTATTCTACTTTGATCTCGTTTAATTCCTAAATGTTCATGCGATTTAGATCTTGTTCTATTCATGGTTCATTCAATGTCTACATTGTTACTCTATTGAAATTCGATTTCACTTCGATTTCATTGAATTTCCAAAATTTTGTTTTCACGATATTTTATTCTACTTTGATGTCATTTAATTTCTAAATATCCATTCGATTGAGATCTTGTTCTATTCCAGATTAATTCATTTTCTACATTGTTATTCTATTGAAATTTGATTTCACTTCTATTTTATTGAATTTCCAAATTTTGTTTTCATGATATTTTATTCTACTTTGATGTCATTTAATTTCTAAATGTTTATGCGACTGAGATCTCGTTCGATTCATGATTCATTCATTTTCTACATTGTTATTCTATTACAATTGGATTTCACTTCGATTTCATTGTATTTCTAAAATTTTGTGTTCATGATATTTTATTCTACTTTGATGTCATTTAATTTCTGAATGTTTATGCGACTGAGATCTCGTTCGATTCATGATTCATTCATTTTCTACATTGTTATTCTATTGAAATTGGATTTCACTTCGATTTCATTGAATTTCTAAAATTTTGTTTTCATAATATTTTATTCTACTTTAATGACATTTAATTTCTAAATGTTTATGCGACTGAGATCTTGTTGTATTTGTGATTCATTAATTTTCTACATTGTTATTCTATTCAAATTTTGTCTTGTTACAATTTTAATTTCTGTTTTATAAATTATGGAATTGTTCAGTGTGAAATTGGTATAACTTGTATTTAATAAAATGGGGCAGATGGTAGTATCGGTTAAATTCGAAAATGGCGCAATAATTTGATACCATTTGCGGATTATAGATGTACATACCAAGAACGAAATTGTTTCGATTATCTACTTAGCTGAATGATTCAATATTTGTCGGGCACACGTGCTTGGAGAATGTAGTTGTCATGCACGCAGGTATGAAAGGTGAAACGAACTGCTCTTATCGATTTGGCATATATTCCGTTCCATCCATGAGCACGTGGATGGACAGTGCCTATAATTGTTGTTGCTTTACTGTACTTTGGACCAAACGGCTCTAACAAATTGACCGTAATGTGTAATAACAGTGATTCTCATCTGTGATTTATGGTGTCCATACATTCGTAACATGTCGCCATTCTATGCGCAATTCTAAAAAACAATTTTAACTTACTTCTAAATTGCAAATATAATAAAACAAGAGAATTTCTATCCTTTTTTAAAAATCGTCTATGCAGCTAGGTACAAATCTGTAATTTACTCACTAATTGGTAACTATTGCAATTTTTGTTGAGATTCTAGACCATCGTAATCACAAGAAGAATAAACAAAAAAGTCGGACTTAAATAAAACATTATAAGCTGCAGTTTTACTTTTCGAAATGTTTTAAATGTTTGCCATCAAAGGGTTTTGTAAAATTTTGCATTTTAATACGCTATAATTTCCAACGTGTAACCATTGCAATTTTCCTCTAATTGCCTGGCCGTCGTAATCACAAAAAGAATGAACAATAAAACTCGGTCTCAAATAAAACATTATAAGCTGCAGCTTCACCTTTAGAAATGTTCTGAATGTTTTCCGAAGAGTTTTGTAAATGGTTTACTGTATTTTATAATACACTGTGGCTCCTATACAAGATGCAGCGAACTTTTTTTAACCTACCGCAAAAATCTTTTTCGCGCCTAACCCAAATCTTCTGTGCAGAAATTTGAGATTGCAAGGTTTCGTATCACGTCAACGACCGTGAGAACTGTCCCAACTCAAATTCAGTTTTCTTTGCACTTTGTTGGACAGGATCTAGCGACCTCGGGATATATTTCTTTAGTGACCACAACGACATTTTTCACACCTCCGGATGGCCCTCTTCAACGAAATTTGAAAGGACAAGGTCAGGGAGATGACTCAGGATCGTGTAACGTGATTCATCTTCGATTTGTATTGTTTTTTGTTCATTCCTCAAAGTTAGTCTTCTAGAAAAGGGTTCTTGGTACGATGTAGCTCTTATTACTAGACTGCGGATTATACAGGGTGGTCCTTTTAAGTAAGGCCACCTAAATATCTCTTCAACCTATTGTGATGCAAACAATTTTTTTACGTAATGTGCATGGTGTCAAAGGACTTTTATTTGGAAAGAATATTTTTACCCAAGGTCATTCTTTTCGGCGTTATCAAGGTCATCGGTGTTTTTTGACACATAACTACATTTTTTCGTTGCTGCATCATGTGGCTGATCGAAAAATACATTTGGATATATATAATAGCATAACCTTGAAGTGACCTTTATCTTCGAAAATTCAGTTTCACGTAAAACATTACTTTTCGAAGATCAAGGTTGTTTCAAGGACATGTTACTATACATATCTAAATGTATTTTTCGATCAGCCACATGATGCAGTAACGAAAAAATGTGTCAGAAAACACCGATGACCTTGATAACTCCGAAAAAAATAATCTTGGGAGAAAAATATTCATGCCAGATATTGGTCCTTTGATACTATGCACATTCCGTAAAAAATATTTTTTTCATCCCAATAAGCTGAAGAGATATTTAGGTGGCCTTACTTGAAAGGACCACCCTATATGCACTGATGGCAAAATGCAATTTAAAACAGTAAAGAAATTATAAAATACAGTCCAAGGATATCAAAATATTAGTTTCAATTTATTGAGATTATTACAGAAACAAATAGTCCGAACAATTTTTATTTTACATAATGCTCCTGTACTTAAAACAGTGGGGAAAATGTTTAATTTCGATTCAACAATGGCGTCTGGACCCACGTGTGGAATTGTTTACATTTGTAACGAACAGGCAGCAATGCATTTATGGCAAATATGTATGAGTAGAATCGAAAATAATTATCCGAAGAAGAAGAACACGGAAGAATTAAAAGACAACAAAAGAAAAAGAGAGAGAACGGAAAAATCGGTTTGATGTTCGCGGAACGAAGCCATATTTAACTTTGAAAACAGAGCATCAAGTGACAAAATAAACCATCTAATAAGAGTGTAGTTAACTATACTAATGCTTTCTAAAATCTGTTCTACTCCGATTCGATTCAACGCTGTTGCTTATGCACCGTGTGTTTGCGGATCACCGATTCGCCTGCCTAGCGTGCCAACTTGCAGTACATTGAATATATTATGAAATGGTAAATCCAACGACGGCCAGTTCCATGATAGCAGGGGAAACGTTGATGGACGTCCGATAAAAGCGTGCTGATGCATCGGAGTATGGAACGAGGCCGTCGATGTTGAAGCCTAACTCTGTTTTTAACCCAGTAGGTTGCTCTAGTATTAATCCCCTCGCGACCGGAAGTCCATTTTTACAGGACAAGTTCTTTATACAGTAGTACAATCTCTATACATACAGTGGCCCACAAAAGTGTTCGTACGCCCTTTAAATCAGAATAACTTTCTTAAAATTTCACTAAACCACTTCACTTTTTTTTGAGCGATTAGAAGCATTGATTTACTTTTAAAATGTGCAAAAAAGATTTTGAAGAAATTTCAATTAGTAGGAATTACATGAATAAATAAAAATGGCACTTTTTAAAAATTTATTATTTCAGCCCGTAATGAAAATTCAAAATATGCGGTTTGTAGATCTATGTTATTTACACATATGCTGAAAATTTCATCGAAATCAATTAACTTTTTATTTGCTATTTATTTTTGGTCAGTTTCTGCTTAAAATCCATAGTTTTGTGGCGGCTACTTCCTATGCTCGTCAACAGAGGGACATTACGACAACACCTTTCCCGCTACTACCTTAATCTTCCTCTGTTTGTATATTAAACTGTCCTTACATCCTGCGTCTAAGGCACGGGTCCGCTAGATAGCCTTACTGATGAGTCCTCTAGCCGGCCTAGGACGAAACGCTTCCTTCTCCTTTTTCCATCTTTTCATAATCTAAAGCCGCCATAGTTTCTTACATCTTTCGATGCGCGTCGTTTTTTTCTGCGTCAACCGATTTCGATAAAATTTTTAGCATACGTATAACTAACATAGATCTACAAAAGGCATATTTTAAATTTTCATTATGGGCTAAAATAAAGAAGTTTTAAAAAGTGCCATTTTTATCTCTTCATGTAATTCCTACTAATTGCAATTTTTTCAAAATCTTTTTTGCACGTGATTTACTAAATCAATGCCTCTAATTGCTCAAAAAAAGTCGAGTAGTTTGGTCAAATTTTAAGAAAGTTATTCTGATTTAAAGGGCATACGAACACTTTTGTGGGCCACTGTATACGCAAAAACTTCGGGACTGAAATGTCACTTATATCGTGTACAGTATTGGTAAGACAATGCTAGTTTAATGATAAAACTTGTTCGTTTCGAATCATTTTTCTTGTGAAACATTTACTGATATATTCGTGACACTTTCCTGATTGAAGTCACTCCAAACACGACGCATGTTGGATTATATTTAATTGTTTAATTCACAAAACCTGTGGAACCTCGATTATCTGAACTCTAAATACATAGAAGCTATATAAAAATTTATTTCTTTAATAATTTTAATAATTCAAGGGCATTATATGGATATTATTCAATTCCTTTAATCTTTCCCTTATTTTTAAATATTATCTATGCATTTTAGTAACGAATGCCTAAACTTGTCTATTTATCAGGCAATACTTGCTAGTCAGTTTTAGTGTATCGTAGGACTAGTATTAAACTCTTGAACCCGATTGAAATGACTCCAAACACGATGCAATTTGGACCATATTTACATATTCAATCTACGATAGTTTAGAACCTCGATTATCCGAACGGATGATACCTGAAGTCTAAATAAACAGAAGCTATATAAAAATTTCTTTCTTTAATCGTTTCAATAAGACCGTAATGTGGATATTTTTAAATTCCTGTAGCGTCTTGCACTACGATTTGTTTTACGGTTCCAGTGATTACGGACCAGGAGGAACTTTATACTTATTGAGTGCCTATGTATTTTCCAAGGGCTATACAATATCGACAACAATAAAATCGAATTTTATTTCGGTTTCAAGGGAATTATTAACGTAAGTATTCAGTAGATTTTATTCGAAGTCTCCATCACGTGTCTGACTCGTTATTATACATATGTATAGTGCAACGGGGTTAATCTTTCTCGTATTTTAAATTTTACGTATGCATAAAAACGTCTATCTGTAAGACAACACGTGCTGGTCAATTTTAAGGAATGGTAAGTCTAATGTTAAACTCTTGAACACCTATATCGTCATTGTGGACCATCTTGGAACGGCAGTGTTCACCGTGGAGGAAATGGCGGCTGCAGGAAATCTTAGTCCATGGTCCAAGCAGGAAACCTTAGACCATATATACTTATAGACCCGGCTTCAGATAGTTAGCTATGTTACGAGATTAAATCGCCTAGCAGACGACACTTGTGAACAAAGTGCTGTAGTCTATTGAGAAATCGCAGTACCGCGAAGGTGAAGTGTTAGAAGGGAAAATGGAATCGTCGTCGCATCTCATTCTGTATAAATATTTATGGAAATTGTAACTGTAATATACATACATGTATTTTATTTCATTATTCGTTCATTTTTACTTTGCTCTTATTATTTTAAATATGGCTAACTCATTTTGTTGATTATATTTGGAAAAAGTTAAATTTCAATGGAGATCCCAGATAGCACTCGGACGTCCAATGTACGTCCGTACCATACGTACGTCCCAGGGACGTATGATATGTCCGATTTATGTCCCAAGTATGTCCGACAGAGATCCCAGTTACATCGCAGTACGTACATAGGACGTCCCGCGCGGACGTTAATTGGACGTATGTCATCCTTACAAATTTTCTAAATATGTAAATATTGGTTTAAAAGAATTCTACAAAAATACCATTGATTATCACATAGCTAGAAAAAGAGGAATTGATCAAATAAAAACGAGTGGACTTATGCCGGGCGCGAACCTAGTATAAGCATATTAACAGTCGAACGCCGACCCAGCCGAGTTTTTGGTAACATGATTAATATTTTCAGATACCATGCGCGCTGATGTACGAGGTAATACTAATCAAGTTAATTTCATTTTTCAACTATTTCTGTGAAATGTTCAAGTTTATCAGTGTCCAATAGACTTACAGAATAAATAAAATCTAACAATTTGAAGATTAGCTCATTTTTTAACGGAAGAAACGTCGAAAAAATTCGTTTTTTTCAAACAACGGCGCCGCGAACTTAAAAATCTGAAAAAATTCATAAACTATATTTTGAGTATAATAATAGAAACACAATATAGCATCCGAAAACGTACGAAATAATCTAAGTCCCACGTCCCTAGCAAGTACGAAATAATCTAAGTCCCACGTCCGTGGTTCGTCCGAAATTTATGTCCGAGGGATGTCCCACGGACGTAAAATCGTATGTCCATGGGACGTCCGAAATTTTGATCCAAGGGACGTCCCACGGACGTACACGACGGACATTGGACGTATCGGACGTAAAACGGATGTCCCATGGACGTACAGTGCTATCTGGGATGTTGATAACATGAAATCTGTATTTATTTATTCACAACTTACTTTATAATACAATCAGAGTTGGGTATTATTTAGATAAAAAATCATTTAAATAACAATTCGAATAATAGATACTTCATCTCTATTCGTTATTCGAAGGTTCGAAGAAAAAAAGTATTTTTATTCGACGAATAAATTCTCGTCTCATGCGCTATCCACCATTTTGATTTATCTCGAACCGTGACTTGTGGGTACCAGATACTCTTATATCTCGGAGACACTGCATCCTATGCACACACTATACCTATGCCGGGTCTATAAGTATACATGGTCTAAGCAGGAAACGGTGCCCCGCGAAAACTGCAACCGCGACGGGCAGTTTACGATGTGCACGCTGTTTGTTCCGCGTGTGTTTTGATACGGTCGCTAGGCTACAACGCGCTCGATATGACGATGACCAGTTTTCCGTGTACTTAGGCCAGGAGATAAGCGAAACGGGTGAAGAAGCGAAAGTGCAATAGAATAATTCGGTGCACTTGGTCGACCGAGGTGCGAGAGTGGTACTAACGATGCAACCGAAGCGTGCACCATGCACCATGCACCGTGCACTCCGCGTTCTCCTCTCGACTGACGTACCCTGCATCCCTGTTGCAGTTCCCGATCATTCATTGGCCGACATCTCACGGCCACTTTCACGGACTCGCTCATCTAAAGAGAAAAAGAGGATCGTTACTCGTTCCTAGACAGTGGTTCGCGTAGGATTCGACCTTGAAAACTGGAAACCTGACAGAAAGACGGATACAGGTCGCGTTCGAAGGGTTGCCGAACGAATGCATCGAGCTGCACTCGTCGTGCATCGTCACGACGATTATCGATGAGAGAATAGCGACCTAATGTATTAGCTTGTAACGTAAATAGGTTACAAACATAATGACTCGCGTACACCCTACTCTTTTTTTACGCGAATCTTGCAAAATCCTTCCAATGGCGCATTTAACACTGCACAATTTATTTTTCATTAATTTCCGAAACTTTTGAACAAAATCTCCAAAGAGAAAAGAAAGAATCGGGAGGAAATCAACAATTTCATATTTTTATTTTTTTTTATTTATTTATTTTACAGTTTATTAAGGTGGGTTCCGAACTAGGGCTGTTACTTTTCCGAAGCTTCGAACCTTCGATTCGTTTCCAGTTAACGGATAAAAGAAATAAATGTTCATAATTTGTTTCTATACTCACTATTTAAATTATTTCAATAATTTATTGTTAAGATAATATATTTATAATTTGAATTACCCTTTCGATAGCACATTGTTAAAATAATTGTTTAAATAAATAAATTGTCACAATTTGTTTCTATACTTATTATTTGAATTATTTCAATAACTTATTGTTAAAATAATATATTTATTATTTGAATTATCATTTCGATAGTTCACTGTTAAAATAATTGTTTAAATAAATAAATTTTTATAATTTCTTTCTATATTCATTATTTGAATTGTTATTTCAATTATTTATTGTTAAAATAATGGTTTAAATGAATAAATTTTTATATTTTGTTTCTATATACATTATGTGAATTATTTCAATAATTCATTGTTAAAATAATTATTTAAAGAATGTACAAGTATTTACATAATGAATGTAGAAACACATTTCTATAGATTATAAAAATTTCTGTAGATTATAAATTTTTATACTCTATAGAAATGTGTTCCTATATTAATTATGTAAATACGTGTACATTGTCAGAACAATTATTTGAACAATAAATTATTGAAATAATTCAAATAATGAATATGGAAACGAATTGTAAAAATTATTTATTTAAACAATTATTTTAACAATGTGCTATCGAAAGGATAATTCAAATTATAAATATATTATCCTAACAATAAATTATTGAAATAATTCAGATAGTGAATATAGAAACAAATTATGAAAATTTATTTCTTTTATCCGTTAACTGGAAACGAATCAAAGCTTCGAACCTTCGAAACTTCGATTTTCATCACCTTCGAAGTTTTCTGAAATCGAAGCTTCGATATTCGAAGCTTCGAAATCTTCGACCTTCGAAGGAAAGTAACAGCCCTATTCTGAACCACCTTGAGCACCACTTTATTTGATGGCACATGGAATAATTCCATAGATGCCGGCGGCGAAAAATTGATTGACTATAATTCTATAGTTTGTTAATAGATATAAAGAAGATGTTGAAGATGATCGAGCGAATTTGTGTTGCAACCCAATATATAATAAATAGACTGCAGATCTTTATGCAAAATCAAAAATGTCGTAGACATTCATATCCTGAGAATTCTAGTGAGCTGGAAATATTGCAACACTATGTTAAAATTCTGTAAACGTTTTTATTGTTCTACACTTGACCTACTCATTTTTGTCGTAAGTGCGTGAAATCCGGAGTGTAGCAATAAACATGAAAAATACCGAGAAATTGTGTGACATTGCGAGGCTGAAACTGATGTTTCAGTGACCATGAGGAACACAATCAATACTGATTACTAGATTGCGGATCTTTATGGAAAATCGTTATTTTCTGCATGAATTACGAGCAAAAGAGGCTAAACACAAATGTTCTTTCGTTTAGATTCACGTTTGTTCGTTTTATTTGACTCGTAATGGATTGGCCCGTTTCTTTTCAAACGAATTTTATTTGATATGTTTTATAAGTATGTTTCAGGGTTGGGCACTGGGTATATTTCATTTGAAATCAGATAACAAATAATCGTTTGGAATAATGAATTATTTTAAATACTTTATTATTTGTATTTTACAAATAATAATTTTTACGAATAATATTTTACTCGAATAACTTTTTCTTTCAATTACATTTGTTCAAACTCCACCTCAAGGAGTATAAACAAAACCTCAACCTTATTGAAGTAACTAAATTAATTATTAAATTTAGATGTGCTACTTTTTGTAGTTTAATGATTAAAGTTGAGCTGTATTTCCTTTTAAAATTGTTTTTTAGTACACGAAGTAAATAGTATTTTGAAGAGTATGAATTATTTAATTGTTATTTGAAATTCAAATAATGAAATAATTTCGAAAAGAATTATTTGGCTGTTCAAATAAACTAACATATGATTGTTTTTGATGGCATGCAGTCAAACAGGATAATATATTATTAAACGATTATTTTTCAAATAATTTATTTCGATAATACCTCAAGCGCCTGGTACGTATGTATGTATTAGAGAATAAGAAAGATTACTATTACTCTTGTTTTCGTGAAGATAGTATCAACAAATCAGTGGCCGCCATAGAACTCACCGTGTAATTCTTATCACGAATTCAGTTAATCAATGGTCTCGTTCTCAACGGGCAATTTATTCAATTTTCGACGCCCTTGCTGTTTTCGCCATTGAATACAACACTTTTCAAGAGCGCCCTCTTTTTTTGCCTGTTAAGTATTCCATTCGTGTGGCGGTGGAATGTATGTGTTGCCCTTGAACCCAGTTACGCGTTGAATCACCCCAAATTATGACGTCTACAATCGCGATGGAATACGTGTATGCTTCGAATTGTGTTATGGATATCCTTTGAATTCTACAGGATGCTCCATAAAACGGTTCAAGAACTATTTAACACTAGGTTTACGGAGCACTAAAATTGATTATTTTACATTGCTTTATAAAAATAATAAAATTGTATTTACTTAGATCTTTAGCGATTTTTATTGTAATATGTACACAAAAAAAGAAATCTATTTAATAATTCCTCACGAATGCCTCTTTACACTCTTAATAATCGTAAATTAAAAATTTTTGAATCCGTCATTTTGACGGGCCCCGTAAATCTAGTGTTAAACATTAAATTTTCAATTTTCAAAAATTGTCAGTATTCAAATTGTTATAGTTTTGCAAAAAAAAATGTACGACAATCAATCAGAATTCATTTTAAAGCTTGGAGTATCAACTTTTGCATCCCGTCGTTTATATTTTCCTAAAATGCTTTTGCAAAATATAGTGGGTGCAAAATTTGAAGATTCTTGTTTTCTCGAAAATGATGCGAATTGAAAGGTCAACATTTTTTTCGCGACAGAATTAACCGTAGATTTGTAGATTGAAGCTTCCTCTTTACAACGATCCCCTAAAAATTAATCTATGATTTTTGTTTCGGCTGTTTTATACGGACTAAAATAAACAAACACATTCTGAATAGAAAAAATGTGATTTGAGACCTAAGCATCAAAGGATAAATTATTTTCCAAAAAAAAATTTATGATGTAGATATTTTCATGTTTAAATAAATTATTTACAAAAATTTTCAATAATTTTGATTATCCATTTCAATATCTGTGAATACACAGGAAGAACTAATTTTTCATATTTCATAATATTACAACATCACAATGTGACTGAAATAATAATTAATAAAAGTGGTTCTTTGTTCACAGTTTTTATTTTATTGTCATTGATATTCATATTTCGTGGCATCGCACAATATTGCCACGTTATGAATAAAAATAATAATCAGATATTCCACCTGCACTGCCAACTATGCCCATTCTATTTTTATCTTCTTTTCTCGAAATACCAGTTGACAATAATACGATAAGTAATACTTTGGTAAGAATTGAAATAATAATAATAATAATTATAATAAAATAAACATACAGTCATGAATAGTGCAATGTAAAGTATGTAAATAAGTAAACGCGGTGCATACAATATGAATAATGAACAAGTTAGAAGGCTACCTCTATTTATATCCTTGAGTGTATTGATATAATATAAATTTTCAAATAAAAGTACAACAACAAAGAATTTTGTAACTAAAATACACAATAATTATATAGACGATATACATAATCTAAATATTATAAATAAATATATATATATATATATATATATATATATATATATGTATATACACATTTCAAAATAAAATCATACAGAAAGTAAACTCAATCTTTACAAAAAAAACCATTACATCCTCACGTATTTTTATACACTTAATAAATATACACATAAATTTATACACATAATGAAGTTCATACGCTCGCACAAACAAAACCAGGTAATTGCCATCTCAATATTTCACGAATTCTCATAGCACCTAGGTATGCCAACAGGAAGTGAGGTTAGTGCGTTAGTATAGGTCAAGTGTAGAGAATTAATAGGAAAAGATTAATCATGTTGATGTCGGTAATGTGCTCGTAGCAAATTGCACAACTGTTATGAAATTGCCAATTCGCATATTAATACGTATTAGAATGTCAATAATGATTTGAGTTCAAGTAGTGCGCGCATTATATGTTCATTCCGTCACACAAAGTGTTTCCACTTTACATATACATTATCGCTCACGGAAGTATGGGCACTAGAAAATTAAACGAAATAATAAATACAGAAATTGCTGAACAAATAAATAACAAATAAAATAACAATAATTTTAGTTTCTCATCTTACAAGTATAAAATTAACGAATTAGTGTAGAGAAGTGCAGAGAAAATACTAAAAGTTGTATTTTACAACCTTTTTATGTGGGCCTATATTGAATACTTAAAACATATGTTTTGTAGATCTGTAATAATTATACATATACTGAAAATTTCATCAAAATCGGTCAACGTTGCAATTAGCTACAAACATTTAACGATGGTAAAAATTGCAGTTTTTCGCGATTTTTGGCCGCTAACTAATAAATCTAAGGATTCTTACATCTTTCAGTGCCTGTCGCTTTTTTCCGCGTCAATCGATTGTGATGAAATTTTCAGAATATGTATATAATTGACACAGATCTACGAAAGGTATTTTTAAAATTTTCAATATAGGCCCATATAAAAAGGTTGTAAAATACAACTTCTAGTACTTTCTCTTCACTTTGTTTCTGTTTAAATATTATTTAATTATTTATGCACGATTCGTTAATTTTATACTTATAAGATGAGAAACTAAAATTATTTTGCATCGAGCAAATTTTTTACTTTTTTTTTTGCTTGATTTTCAAGTGTCCATGAGCGGTTGTGTATAGACGAATTCTGATCATGGAGGGTAGATAAGAAGGCGACCGCCTAACCGAGTAAGCCCTGAAGGTTGACCTAATAAAAGGTATACTGTGTCTTCTATGTATAGCTATGCCTATAGCAATCACTCGAATCGTAGATACTAAAACTTTTATGCGAATCTTACGAAATCGTTCCACTGACATTTGTTAAGACTTTACAATCATATTATTAATTTTTCATCAATTTTCGAACCTTCTAAACGAAGTCTTCAGTATTTCTCGTGTAAACATTTATACAAACAGTGTGTCATGGTAATATTGGGACAATTTTAAAAAGACGATAACTTTTTCAAGATTGGACCAAACGACTTTAATTATTTCGAGATGTTAGAAGGATTACCTTCCTAGCCGACGAAAGAAAACATTCTGAAAAAATTGCAATTGATTAGAATTGTGGAGAAAATTTTAAAGGTTGCTTTTAACAACACCTAATCCTTCTAACATTTCGAAATATTTAAAGTTGTTTGTCATTTGTCATTTCATGAAACAAAGGTTTAAAATATACTCAATTCTCTTTGAATATAAAAATTTATTTCTTCGCATAACTGGATTATTATTATACAAAATAAATAAACAAAAATATATAAAACATTGTCTTTTTTCATAGAGTACTTATTAGGCGCGATCACTGTGGCGCTGCAAATCGATTGGACCCAGGCCAATTCAAAAAATAATCGATTGTGAATTTCAAATAAACTCGTCGTTATAGTCTACTGATGCAATTTCAAAACGTTAATACATTTTCGAAATTACATACAAATACAACGTGCACGTTTTTTTAGCAAAAAAGAATGCAAAGTGGATACTAAATAAATTAAATGGCGAACTGTAGTCTATCTGTTTCACTACTTACTTCAACGAAGCACGTAGTTTCTTTCTCGACATACGTGTTGTTCTATAATCACGGGGGTATACGTTGTCATGTGTCTCGATAAATTAATTGAAAACTTGCAGTGCACCGAGTGACGAGCACACCTGAACTGGCACACAAGTTTCAATGTTATGAACTACTGACATCTTCGTCGACTCGCGCCTATTCGAAAAATCAGGATTGCGCTCGCGCACAATTGTCTGATGCATGATTGGTCAGTTAGGATCGAAAGCATGTGCTCTATGTTATCGAATTTTGTACACCGCCGATCAAAATGCTTTTGCAACCCCCTCCGAGTGAAAAGATCTGATTATGGAAGCGAGAATCCTTTCTTGTATTGTCGTATTAGATGGTTCGTTCGTGGCGCCAAATTTGAATTGCAACATTTCTCAACATTTCAACTCAATTATTAGGGTGTTCCAAAAGTTCAACACATTCAACGTACTGAAACATTCGCTGGAACATTTTTTCGTTTTCGAACAGTGGAATTTTGTCCAGAAAACAGACTTTTCAACGGCACTTCGGCCATTGACTATCACATTTCAAGAAAGGAGTCGCATTTTCACTGTTGATTTTCGGTAATCGATGTGAGGTGTGATGAAGTGGATGAAGTTCTGATTCTGGATTGCCTTGCCTTAAAATTTCCACCCACGTAAATAGATATTAATTATACTTGTTTGTCATGTCCAGCTCATATAACTTAAAAGACGAAGAGGAGGTGAAGGAGTATCTGAAAAACCTCTACATTGAATACAAATTCGGTTGTCATAGCGAGAAAAATCCTGAAGGTAAGCATACTGCCACTAATGATTCTAACCTCTCGATTCAAATTTTCTGTATTTGTCGCAGCTTGTCATCTGTTGGGCGACTATGAGGAGAGTATTAAATTGGACGATAAAGAGGCTGCCAAAGTGTACAAAAAGAATTGCGATACATTGAATTATGGTAAAAGTTGTACGAAGTATGGTGATTTTAGCTTCGCCGGTAAGTAAGCTTGGGATGACCGATGGCAGCGCTATGCTATAGCGTTTGCGTTCATTGAACTACAAAATTCAAAATAACATATTTTATGCAGGTAAAGGATGCGATAAAAATTTTAAGGACGCTTACAAATATATGAAGAAGGGATGTGAACTCAACGACGCAAGGGGTTGTTTTCACGCGGGTGTTCTTGCAGTAACCACAGATGAATTCGAAAAGGACAGAGCTGTGCAGGTAGCAGGTGGAATCAAAATGCTTCAGAAAGCTTGCGACGCTAACGAGGAGAAAGCATGCTTCCATTTGTCAGGCATTTTTATAGCGGGCATTAAAGGGTTTGTTGAAACGGACTTCAAACGATCGTACCAACTGGCCATGAAGAGCTGCGACTTTGGAAATCCCTATGCTTGTGCAAACTTGTCTGTAATGCACAGGAAGGGCGACGGTGTGGAAAAAAGCGAAGCAATGGCAGATTCCTTCAAAGACAAAGCCATGAAGTTACTGCATGAACTGCAAACTAGCAAAAAGCAATTGAAATTCCATCAAGGCATCGATCCATAAACGTAATTTGTTGTTATAGACTGTTGGAAGTTGTAAATAAATATTGCTGTAGATGTTTACATACCAGGATTTTCTTTAACCAATGAAATTAAATACACTATTATTTATTAAGTAAATATTGGATTATTATCGTTTTATAGTATTATTATCTTGGACAAAAAGATAGTACGTGTACAAATTTGTACAATCTTAACTTAACAAAATCTATTTAGCAAACCATAATAGAAACATATATTTCACTAAATGCAATAAAGTTGAAAATTAATTTTAGATGTTGAAGAAGGTTTAAAGCAGTCATTCTGTTTAATAACGATTTTAATAGTTTCAAAATTCATTCTTCGTCATTATTTTACTTAATTTATTATTACTACATTCGTAACATATCTTAGAAATATTAAAAAATTTTAAATGTCTCTATCCTTTTGTCTAGAGCTGTAATCAGTTTTTGAGATGTATATTTAATGAGTTCTAAAGTATTGTATGTCTTGCAACATTCATCATTGACTAATATGTGTGTGATCATGACTAATGGTATACTCATTTTGACATGATGTCCTAATGACTGTCGCTAATGGTGCAAAAGTGACAAGTATCATTAGCGTAGTATTGCCGTCAATTTTCTTCGAGTGAAAGTGAAATCGTATGAATGTACCTACTTCTCGTCGATCACAGAAAGATTCGAAAAATTTCTAAGTTACATTGTATCTTCAGTAAATGTACAAATATGTAATAGTAGAAGAAAATTTTGAATTATTATCTATTCTTGTCTACACATTACGAGAAAACGACGCCATTTGTAGAAAGATATTATACGCATTGATATCAAGTTTAATACGATAATATTTACTAAATATGTGTTATAATAATTACTGAAGATGTTTATAGTAAATACTGCGTTAAACTACAACGATTAGTATTTACTACAGCGAACGCAAGTCTGAGTTAAGTTATCATTGGGGTT
This sequence comes from Sphecodes monilicornis, assembly GCA_913789915.3. Taxonomy (NCBI): domain Eukaryota; kingdom Metazoa; phylum Arthropoda; class Insecta; order Hymenoptera; family Halictidae; genus Sphecodes; species Sphecodes monilicornis. The sequence continues at coordinate 11,084,419 of OU565296.1, read as the reverse complement.
CAGGTTCACCGGCACACTTTATCGCGCAGAATTATTTTATTTTGTCAACCAAAACAAAAATGTATAAACTTTTTGGTCGGTATCTAAAGGAAGAAGGTCTGTTCTAAGGCGTGGTATAGTTAGATTTTCCCTGAGGCTCTTAATTTTCAAACTAAATTTAAAAATGGTCGACACAAAATTGATGCGCTTAACACTAAACCTACCATAGTCGGTTAAATGACCGTTTTCAAAACTTTAATTTTACAACTATTGAAGTTATTAAAATGCTTCCACTAGAAATAATTATGCATACTTTTTTATTCCACTATACATTACAGTAAAAATGGCACCAAATCTAAATAAATTCAAATGTGCCATCTTTATAAGGCAGCAGATACTAGTCACATTTAATGGTCGGTGCGTTTAGTGTTAAAACGTTTCTCTCTTTTCAACCCTCATTTATCGTGTAAATTTGACAAATTATCATATTTGAAATTAGTCCCATTTTATCGTAGTGTTTCATTTTTAATGAAGGAAATCACGAAGTTAATTATTTATTTTTCTTTCACGTCGATTTCTTACCGTTATGTCAACTTGACGCGTCTACAGAATCGTTTTACATATAAGAATCATTCGTATAACTTTTATAGTTAAAACAGAAAAAATTCTTAAGTTTGAGATCAAGAGAGGGAGATTTGGACATTTTTTAAATATTTCAAGTGTCCATAAACTATTTGCGCTAGAAGTTCGATCAAGTATGATGGAGAAAGGCAGGTGGAAAATTTGTATTTAGAAAGTGGAAAGAATTAGTTTGAACCTTCTTTGTAACAAAGTTGATGTAGGCCAGTGTCATCGATTCTGGAAAAGCTGGAAACAAATGATTAGGTTAGCGATGTCCCCAATAATACTGCAGGCAGTCTGGCGACACGACGCATTCTCTTCCAGCGAGAAAGTCGTGTAGAAACCTTTCGCGTTCTTCGCTTATGTCGTTAGGTTACTTAAAACCACCACGACGGCGATATTACAATAGTGGTGCGTTCACGTTGCGGCTATATAGAGAAATGCGTTAATTACGTTTCACTCTCTATAGGCAATAGCACGCACAACCACCTAACGCCGCGCAATCCTCCTCTGCTTCTTGTTCGAAATGTCAATAAAGATTTCTGGTCCCGATTAATGATGTCGCGAACACATTTCAAAGCAAACACACGTTTTGATTCGAGCTGGGAATTATGGTCGAATGATTTCGTGTTTATTGAACGGCCAAGAGCATTGAACGCAGTCAAGGATGTTTTTGCTTTAGACCAGACTGACCAGTTCTCAAAAACTCCCGGAAGACTGCATTCAGGTCCACGCGGGTCCCAAGATATTCAAATATCATCGATCTCATGTATTTGCAAATGATTATCCGTCGCCGGCCTGGTCCTCAAGGTTGTTACTGAATAAACGTTTACATATTTGGATAAGTTACTTAGCTGTACAGTGTGTGTGATCAATTTATTATTCAAAGATGGATGAATCGCGCATTTTAGAGGCACATAATTTAACTGGTAGACATTGATAAAAATTCAAATTCTATATGGTGCCGTCGAAACGAAAAATTGCATTACACCATTTTTTTGCGTTAAACAGCTTACATGTTCAAGAACACCTATATCTACGGTGACCATATTTTCTTGGGGAAAATAAAGGGCAAACAGGAATCAGTGGAAAAAATTAATTTTGATGCTTTTCACAAGAACGAGCCTTTTTTTAATAAATCAGGTTTGTGTTTTAAAAGTTCATAGTAACTGTAGGCTGTTTATGTCAAATAAGTTGCATTCTGTATAAATGTATGCTTTCAATGTTTCGATTTTTAATTGGGGTTTTTCACTGGTCCACATATGAGCTGTTCGCCATATTTAAATCGATTTGCTTTCGAATTTTCTTACATTTTTCTGCTAAAATATGTCGTTGACGTTTAAATTTTTGTATTTAAACTGGATTTCGTAAATAATTATGCTTATTAATATCATTGACAGAATTTTTAAAAACGAATATACACTACTTCATAGATTTGCATATAGTGTTCACTAATGAAAATACTCGTCCAATGGAGGTAAATCCAGGTAGCCATAAGCAAAATTCAACGATTTTGAAAATGTTTTTGAAAGCTACGCCTTTGTTTGCGAACTATTTAAAAATCTCAACCCATTTATGTTAGCAGGATTGTCGATATTCTTTTATAGTTCCGCTGGTGACATAACTTTTAATAAATGAAACCTCATCAAATAGTTTACAGTAACAGGAAATGAACAAAATGATTTTTTCAATGGACCGTGTGCAGTGTGCCGATGTTCAATATTACTTGAATCCACAAAATAAAGGAAAAATGGTCATTTTAGAAAAGAAGTTTATCTAAATACCAGAGCAATGAAATGAAGAACTATCTTCTTAAATAAATAGACTGCGGATCTTTGTGCAAAATAAAAATTGTCCAAGTCGATTGTAAGACACAGAAGTTGAATAAAACTGTTACTTTCCTTTTCGATAATTTTATGAAGTCGAAAATGATATAACAACTTCATTCAATTCTTTCGATGTCTTTACATTTTTATATTATAAATGCGTAAAATCCGCAATCTATAAATAAACGACGCATGATCACCGTACATATACCTGAAGAAAATGCTAACGAAAAATTCACTTTTAACACTAGATTTACGGTGCCCGTCAAAATGACGGATTCAAAAATTTTTAATTTAACATTATTAAAAGTGTAAGGAGGCATTCGTGAGGAATTATTAAATAGATTTATTTTTTTGTGTACATATTACAATAAAAATCGCTGAAGATCTAAGTAAATGCAATTTTGTTATTTTTATAAAGCAATGTAAAATAATCAATTTTAGTGCTCCGTAAACCTAGTGTTAAGATCAGTATATTGAATTATAAAAAACGAGTCGATTTTATCCATATTTTTCTGATTGTTACTACGAAGGACGTAGCCAAGCAAAATAACAACGCAGTGAATAAATGTATTCTGCGTGCAAATGTACATATCAAGCTTGACTCTTCTTCCTGCCCCCTGGCCTGATCTTTCTCCCAATTGCAGGGCCCCTTCTACATTTTCAAAGACCCTTGTCCCGAGGTTCCTATACCATAGCGAAGCTAATTGAAACATTAAATTTGTCATAATCGCCTTCCGGTAGTTTCGCGCGGTTCTTCTACGGCGAATGCAGACCGCGCGAAAGAAAGGGAAAAATAAAATGGAGGGAGAAGTAGGGGCCTGTATATTGTTAGTTATATACGAATGTAATTAGCGGCGAAAGATGTCGCCTCAACAAAATGATTCAATTGCCGATTATACGAATAATATAATTGAAAAGAAGAAGAGAGTAGGAAAGGGCAGGAAGAAAGAGTCAGGAATCCGTAGACTTTGATTTACGATCTCCAGATAGATAGGTAGATAGGTAGATAAGGTGAGAAATCCGTGAATGTACCGAGAAGTCGGTAGAGGTGGCAACACTGGCTGTATGGCAGTGAATTTAAAGCGGCGTTCGCTTCATCATTCAACCACAGCAATCATGCGGTGCCACTTGGTCGTGTTCTGCTGGTCGCTCCTCGTTATTCCAATATTTATCGTCCCAAAGGTTAGTCGATTTTTCGGTTTAATTTAAATCAGTTTCACGAAAAAATCTTTCAACATCCGTGGTACCATCTCTGTTCTTTTCTTTAAGTTCTACATCTCAAACTCACTTCGAAAGTAGCCGGAAAACGACGTCGAGTTGCTCACACGCGTTTCTGTCTTCTTATTGTAAAATTGGTTACCCTTAAGGAGGTAGGCGCGCTATTTAAGAATTACTTTCGGAGAATCGATCGAACCTAAGAGGCTGAATCTTGGTATGTGTATTTAGACATATTTGAAGTAGTAGCATGATTTTTTTAAACACATGTTATCCAAGATTGTGGAAGTTATTAAGAAAATGCTGTCAGGTCGGCCTTGTTGAGTCTGTACGTTATTTGAGCTGTTTACTTCGCTTTTTTCCCTTGATTATTGAATTTGAAATTTAGCTTGAAAGTTGGCAAAGATAATATCGAATTATTAGATGTATCAATTAATTCATAACCATTTTATTCAATGCACTGATTATTTATAAATAATCGACATACATTCAACTCTCGAAAATAGTTACCATCACTTTTTAATGTATTTGTCCAATTCTTTCAGGTTAATTAATCTCCAATATGGAAAGCTACAGTATGCGATTAGAATTTCAAATAATTGTCTAATCTTATATATTTTTACAGACGTATTTGCTACACATTTTTAACAAATTTTATCTATATCATGCAATTGAACTGTGTTCGTGTTATTATGTTTATCGCCACGAGCCATTCAGTATATTTGCTATACTACTGCAGAGACGCTATTTGCGTTAAAATAACTGCGAATCCGGTTTTTCCAGCACGTTTTCACGCGTTGTACAACATTTGAAACCAGTTCGTTTTGGAGCCGAACACGCAAGTGTCCCTCCATTTTTGTAATAAATAATTATAACTAATATGAATCCGCTATTCTACGATTGGTTCAATTACTCCAATACCATAAAGAGATTTAAATGCATTCCTCCGTATAATAATGTTAACACGCCGAAAATAATAATAAATAAAATTTTTGTAATGTCTTCCTAGCTTTCTGTGAAATTAATATAGAGAAATTAATAATACATTACACACCTATAATTTAAAAAAGAGTTTACTATTTGACGGCATTAAGGCAACTATAAGGAGGGGCTAATTAATTATTAAGTAGATTTATTTTAAATAGGAATAGAGAAACATCGATCGAATGTTTTGTTAATTAAATTAAAACAATTTTAAAGGGGAAATTAATCGCTGTGGTCTATAAATGGCTCATTTCACTTACTCATTTTTACCATAAATCCACGAAATACGAAATTTATAAATAAATAAATGTTTATAAAATCTTCAGAGTTTTGTTTTTCTTTGTATCAAATACACATGTGTGTAAGTTTTCGCGTATGAATTTTTCGAGTACACATATAACCATTCACATATATGCTCGTTTATTGTGAAGAATAATAATTATACAGTCCGTCATTGTGCTGAAATAACGCTACATCTCATTGATAACAACTGAACTGTGTCTTTAAATAACGGTTTATCTCATTGATAATTACTGAACTATGTCTCTTTATGCAAATTCTCATTTTCATGAATTATTTCAAACAAATCTGGAAGAGGTTACTACAAATATAGAAGTGAGAAATAAAATATTATTTCAATCAATAATTCCAATTTATACTTATTGTATAGTAAAGCTTCGTATAATAAATATTTGGAAATTTTCTTTGTTCTTCGGAAGAAAGTCGACAATTATGTCTGGCGTCATTCATTATGATCATGATGCGAGCAGAGTCCTTGGGTATTCCGTCGAGTATTGTGTGTATTGCCTTTTAAAGGCGCAATCGGGTCTGACAGGATTCATAGTAGGACAATTGTCCTTGAACGATCAGCTAATATCCTTCTTCCTTTGGAAGTCGCGTTCCCATAATTTTTCATAATCCTGACGGCGAGTCCTTGAACTGATGCACGCTTCTATTATCCAAACTGTAGATTTTTATGTAAAATAAAAATAGGTCTGCACTACATAGACATTTCTTTCTTTTGCTTAATAATTTTAGTATGTCGTAAATTATAGAACAGCATATTTTTAAATAATATCGCTGTTTCGCTCGTAATCTACCCATTTCTGTCGTGAATGTATAAAATCCTTAATCTAGTGATTATTAATCATCGATCAACATAATTATTTACGAATATAGCAAACTATGTACTAGTTTTGAGCAATTATGCTTTTCTTATATCCGCAAAGATGAAAATGTGGTACGTGCAGCACAAAAGATGCCTGACATGAAAAACTGGTGGAAGGATAGTTCAAAAAGTTTTGTGGCGGCGATTTTTATCCATGATGAACGTATGAACGTTAAACCTATCGAGATTGCTAAAAGTGTAAAACAGGAGATTGTAAAATCATCCACGTGTCATCACTCGAGAAATTGCTGAAATGCTAGTAGCTTCGAAAACCATTTGCATTTGTTTTCTGTTAAAAATTGCAGCACTACTTCTTCTTCAACCTAACTTTTTGTTTTATGCTTTAGACAAAACTGCGGAGTCGGTAGACAAATTTCATAACTCCGACTCCGACTCCGACTCTACAACTCCACAACTCCACAACTCCGACTCTACAACTCTACAACTCCACAACTCCACAACCCCGACTCTACAAGTCCACAACTCCGACTCTACAACTCCACGACTCCACAACTCCGACTCTACAACTCCACAACTCCACAACCCCGACTCTACAACTCCACAACTCCGACTCTATAACTCTAGAACTCCACAACTCCGACTCTATAACTCTAGAACTCCACAACTCCGACTCTACATCTCCACGACACCACAACTCCGACTCTACAACTCCACAACTCCGACTCTACAACTCCACAACTCCGACTCTACAACTCCACAACTCCGACTCTACAACTCCACAACCCCGACTTTACAACTCCATAACTCCGACTCTACAACTCCACAACACCACAACTCCGACTCTACAACTCCACAACACCACGACTCCGACTCTACAACTCCACAACACCACAACTCCGACTCTACAACTCCACAACTCCGACTCTACAACTCCACAACTCCGACTCTACAACTCCACAACTCCGACTCTACAACTCCACAACTCCGACTCCGACTCCACAACTCCGACTCTACAACTCCACAACTCCGACTCTACAACTCCACAACTCCGACTCCGACTCCACAACTCCGAATCCGACTTCACAACTCCGACTCTGACTCCGAAGCCCTGGCTTTAGATTGTACGAAATAAAAACATTTTGAATTGCCAAAACTTCGCTTCCTGGTAATACAAGAAAAATTTTCTCATTTTCAATACTTGAAATATTTTTTATTTATGAAAGACAGATGTGTATATTTATAGAAGATTATATAATTGTTTGCAAAGATGGTACTCGGATTGTTTTAATTTTATGCATCGACGAATCACGATATCCTGATCAGAATAGTGTTTGCGAGTCAAATTATGGTAATATAAGTTGGAAGAGGGTGGAGAAGGGGAATTTGACGAATGTTTGATCAAACACCATCTGATTAAAGGGACTGCTCATTGTTATTCTAAAGGTGTTACACAAGTGTTGTAACGTTGTTCTGATATCTAGCCCGTGACTGCCGATGAAGTGTCGAACAAAGTGATTGATGTGGACGTGTACTATGAGTCACTATGTCCCGACAGCAAGCAATGGATACGAGTACAACTGGCCGAGTCATACCATGTAATCAAAGATTACATTCGTCTCAATCTGATTCCATATGGAAAAGCATCGGTGAGTACTACATCACAACGAAATAGCCGTAATTGACCTTTAAGTGGAGCTGCAGAATGTACTTCGTTTTCAAATAACAAACCAAAACGGGGAATTTGTATTCAGACAAAAATAGTGTGGTTTTTGAATGCTTGAGTGGGCCTACAAAATGTTCTTTAAAAATGCAAGGATTCCATTAAATTATATTATATAATTTATAATTAAAAAATTATATAACTATATTTAATATTCATCTCTATCGAAATGTTAAATAGAAACGCAGTGAGATAGTAAATTGCATAAAGAGTAGGGTCGTGTTGAATGCAATATTTCAGTATTATTATATATATTATTCACGTTAATTATAAAAATATACAATATTATCACACTTATAGTCGGGGGCAAAATTAATTTAGTGGACACCCTTTAGAAACTTTTTTAAAATTTTTCCAAGCGACACGAGTTTTTACCAGATTTTAGAAGGATTAGTTTATTAGGTAATGTGTAAAAAAAAATTAATTACAATTAAATGAATTTTACACATTAGCTAGTAAACTATTCCATTTAACATCTTAGACAAACTCAAGACGTCCGGTCCAATATTAAAAAAGTTATTAATTTTTATAGAGTGTCCACTTATTTTTGTTCCCGACTGTATATTATAAAAAGAAAATGAGGAAACGTTACTACAGTACGAAGAATTAGTGAACAGAACTTTAACACATTATCTACAGGCGATTATTTCATAATTTTTGGAAGTCTATGGTCCATGGCTGAGGATTTTTTAATAGATCCTCCAACAGCAACAGAACCTTCGATAATAACGTAATCTAGTCATTTTGTTTGGGATTATTGTGTAAAAGAAAATTTTTAAGCTACCATTTGGTGCAGCATAATTATTAAAAAGCCTATTGATAGGCTTCCGGTAGATAAAGTGTTAACAACTCATGTTATCCGGTGATCGCAAGGATCATCGGCGTATCTCTGCGTTTCTGACGCTGATTTTAAACATGATCCTAATTGGGATTCACAGCAATTGATCGATAGCACGAGCGGTCAGTGGAGCTTCTCTTGCCAACATGGGCCTGATGAATGCGATGGCAACAAGGCCCAAGCTTGCGCGATCCATGCGATCAAGAACGAGGAACCCGCCGACAAAGTTCAAGATCTCACCAAGTCTGTCATAGTTTGCGCAATGTCAACTAGGTTCCCACCAACGGAGGTCGAGAAGGTAAAGATTTTATTAATTTTCCTGAAAGCCTGTACACAGAACACAATTTTTGCACCGTCTTTTTTTACACAATTTTGAAATAACACGATCCAAAAACAGATACGTATACAGGGTGATCATTTGAAAACTTTCCAGCCGGATATCTCGAAAAGTATGAAAGATATTAAAAAAGTGTAAAACACGTGTCCAAGAATTTTGAGGAGGAAAGAGGGGGGTAGTATCAGTTTTTTATTTGGGTAGCGTCTTCAAGGTCATTTGAAGGTCAACTTTGTTTTTTCAAATGGAAACCTATATTTTTTATTATGGGATCTTATTGTACGTAAAAAGACCAGCAATTTTCGTAGGATACTTTTTTTTTTATCCACACACTAGTTTCGAAGATACATATATATACATATATATACATATATATACATATATATACATATATATACATATATATACATATATATACATATATATACATATATATACATATATATATATACATATATATATATATTAATGCCTCTGTGTATGTATAACAAAGCCAACCCATTATAGTCGTGGTTCTGTCATTGTGGATCTTAAATATGTTTTCAAAATTCTTAACGTAGAAAATGATCTTTCACTGAGGCACGTCGTGACCGGAAGCGTTGCTAATATTTTTAATAAATTAGGGAAAAGTTGTTCAATATGTTGCGATTTACATATAACATATCGAAAAATCATCGAAATCAGAGAGGAAGTAGCTGTTCTACAGTTTGATCAATTTTCCAGCGTTCTATTTCCTTCTGCTTGGGGGGGGGGGGGGGATGGTCCCCTGCCCCCACTCTCTTGAGTGCGCCACTGCTCGAAAATGCTACCAATTGGAGCGACTCTAGAAACATTAAGTAAATTTTTTTTCGCTAATGAACTTTCCGTATTTTTCCGTAGTTTTTTCGTTGTTTAATTAAGGTTTACACGAAAGGTGTACAGTCAACTTTACAGTGACGTAGGGTACATCGTGGGGGCTTTACGCCACCGAACTTTGTCCTCATTATCGTTCCATAAAACAGTGAAAAATAATTGGACATCAATTTTTTGAGGTGTCGTTGTAAAGGGAAGGCTTTAATCTTCAAATCTGTGGAAGATTCGTATACAAGAAAAATGTTTTTAATGTTTTCAAAAAGAGGTTTCAATTTATAGCATTTTTATGGAAAAATAGGTCTTCAGTTTCTTATCTGCTACATCGTGTAAAGATATTTTAAAGGAGAATGAATAATGGCGGGCGAAAGGTAGATTGTTCAGGCTTTAAAATTAGTCCAAGCTTATTGCTGTACGATTGTTTTTTCAAAATTACAGCAAGTTAAATGTCGTCAATTATTCGAGTATCAGGAATTTTATGTTTAACCTCTTCAAGAACACCGACAAACATATGTGTACATTATATACCAATATCGTTTTTATTTTTAAATTAAAGCTATTCTGAGTGAAACGAAATTAAAATCTGTGGGAGAACTATTCATTACAGAATCTCACAAGAAAAGGAACAACAAATCCCTCGTATTGATAATATTTCAAACAAACGGAAAAGTCAGTAATTTTATTTTCACTTTGAAAATTTCATTCCTGAAAAGGTTAAATATTTTTGGGGGCCATTGCACGTATCTCAGATATTACACAGTTAATTTTTCATTACGTTTTCTACATGGTTTGTTGGGGAACATTTCTACCGTGTACAAAATCACGTGTACATGCACACATACCACATGCCTTTAAAACAATTACCGATTGCATAATGTTCTTTCCTCACGGAATCTCGCGTCAAGCAGCGCCGTGTATGTTGCTAACAGATGACTGGTCCCAGTTTATTCTGAGAAGAGTGCCGTATTTAAATATTTCCCTTTTCGAAAAACGGAACTGATGTTCAAACCGAGATATTGTAAACGAGGGTGCCGTGTGTTGTTGATTTTCAAGCAGCATTTTTTGAGATCTGTGGAATTTAGTTTTTCTTTGCAACCCGTTGACGTACATCATCTTGGAAACGTAATTAAATCATTTTTCGAATGGTTGCCTATTGATAATCGTATAAAAATCTGGATTTTTATAGGATTTATGTAAGCAACGTATTTTTAACATGTTCATATACTTGTTTTTGGGATATAGTTTTTTTAAGAACGGATGCGAATTGACAATCCAGTAAAAATCTCGATGTATTAAATATGTATGCAAACTATCTTTATTCAATCCCTTGTTGTGCAATCTTCTGCTGAATATGATTAATCAGTTTTTATAATGGTTGCTAATTGATAATACAGTAAAAAGAACTGGATTATTTAAGATTTATGTGAAGTACCCTTTCTTCGAAACCCTGTGCCGTACATCTTGTTCGAAATGCAATCAAACCATTTTTTAAAATAAAAATTACTATATCGTATGTCTCTTTATAACAATAGCTTCATATGAATACATAAAGATTGAATTTAACACTGCTGCGATTTTGGTGATCTTTTTCGACCTATTCACAATTTCATTAACATTATTATGAGTAACACTCGCGGTACAGTGACTTTTGAGGCACCCTGTAAATTTCGGGATTATCTACAAGAGAATAAATGTGAATTTTGAAAAAATAGAAGGATCATTAAACTTTAAAATGGTCCAGTGACGTTTGGGCCATCCTGTGCGTTTCGACATTGTCTATGTAAAAGAATGAATATGAATTTTTAAAAAATGAAATAAGGATAATTTAATTTTAAAATGACTTTTGGGCCACCCTGTAAATTTCGAGATTGTCTACAAAAGAATAAATGTGAATTTTTAAGAAAATAAAGGAGTATTAAACTTTAAAATGCTGCAGTGACTTTTGGGCCACCCTGTAAGTATCGAGATTGTTTATATAAAAGAATGAATATGAATTTTTAAAAAATAGAAGAAACATTTCATTTAAAAATTATTTTTGGGCCACCCTGTAAGTTTCGAGATTGTCTATATAAAAGAATGAATATGAATTTTTAAAAAATAAAGGATCATTTCATTTTAAAATGTCCTTTGGGTCACCCTGTAAGTTCCGAGATTGTCTATGTAAAAGAATGAATATGAATTTTTAAAAAATAAAAGGATCATTTCATTTTAAAATTACTTTTGGGCCACCTTGTAAGTTCCGAGATTGTCTATATAAAAGAATGAATATGAATTTTTAAAAAATAAAAGGATAATTTCATTTTAAAATTACTTTTGGGCCACCCTGTAAGTTTCAAGATTGTCTATATAAAAGAATGAATATGAATTAAAAAAAAATAAAAGGACCATTTAATTTTAAAATGTCCTTTGGACCACCCTGTAAGTTCCTAGATTGTCTATATAAAAGAATGAGTATGAATTTTTAAAAAATAAAAGGATCATTTCATTTTAAAATTACTTTTGGCCCACCCTGTAAGTTCCGAGATTGTCTATATAAAAGAATGGATATGAATTTTTAAAAAATAAAAGGACCATTTCATTTTAAAATGTCTTTTCGGCCACCCTATAAGTTTCGACATTGTCTATATAAAATAATGAATATGAATTTTTAAAGAATAAAAGGATAATTTCATTTTAAAATTACTTTTGTGCCACCCTGTAAGTTTCAAGATTGTCTATATCAGGGAGTTCCAACGTATTCTCCTCCGAGAACTGCAAGGTCCCCACCATCGAACCTCTTCCCACTACTACATACAGCCGTAGAATTAGTGAATGCTGCGCGCGCCGCGCGACTCTCGTGGTGGGACCTTCCCACTACTATACATTATAACGATGAAGTCTAAGAGTGGGGGAAGACCCTAAGCGGGGAAGATGCCACAAATAGCTCCGGAGCTACTAGTTGGAACTGCCTGGTCTATATAAAATAATGAACCCTGTCAGTTTCGACATTATCTATACAAAAGAATGAATATGAATTTTTAAAAAATAAAAATATCATTTCATTTTAAAATGACTTTTGTTCCAGCCTGTATCATTTTTACGAATACTATGTGTAAGGGAATAGAAAATCGCAAATTTCATTTACCAAAGCGTTTAAGTACATGATTCAGTAGAAGCAAGACGTTTACGTGATTTCTGACAATACTGTTACCATTTTGTAGTGTGCCGAAAAAATGTGGGCAAGTCAGAAAACGCAGGACATCATCAAGGACTGTATCGCAGGTCCATTATCAAGCGAATTGCTCGCTGAAAATGGAAAGAAAACTGCAGCATTGAGTCCGCCGATATCCTTCGTGCCAACAATAGTGATCAACGGAGTGAGTGGTTAACAATTTACCGTTTGCGCACACGCTAGTGTCGTTTGACATGCTAATTGTCTTTTCCTCGTTACGTTCGCAGGTGTACTCTAAGGAGAATCAAGATAAGGCGTTCCATAACTTCCTTCAACTAATTTGCGACAATCTGCAAGAGGGGGCGAAGCCGTCCGAGTGCAGTGCCGCTTGAAAATAAACGATTGCTTAATCCCATCGCCACTGAAAGCTCTCTATAGTGGGTCACTGCTTTTTATACAAAGCCTGTCACCGTTGCTGTTCATTCGGGAGGTCACTATATGTATATCGCAGGCTCTATGTATAGTCTCTATCCGAAGAAAGTAAAACAGTTGCAGCAGAATTGTAACGAGTGCCTATTAATGAGTACCATGGGAACTAATTATAACGGTCACCTCGTCAAATAATGCACCAACTCTGTATAATTTAACAATGTCCGTGATGTACAGCGACTACAAACTGTGTACAGCTGTCTGAACCACTTTTAAGAGTTTAGGAAAGCTTGAATAAAAAAAATCCCTCTATAGCTAGTGAATCATTGTCGAATGTTTGAAAATTGGGAGAAAACTTCTGAATGTTCTGGGGAAGTGCTGTCCTCACGATAGTGGAATAAAAGTTATAAAATAAAAATTCCTTTGTACAAATGAAAATACTTTCAGCAAGGAGATTTCACAGATCTTTCTTTTCATTTCTTTTTCCACAAACATTGATTATTTTTAGGATGTAGACGTTAAGATTGGTGGCCGGTGTCAAAAACGTTTCAAAATAACAAATGAGACCGAGTAACTTGGATTCAGAGAAAAATAGTGTTGATTTTAAAAATGTGCAAAATGTACTTTAAAAATGCAGTGATTCAATTGAAAAGTTATTCAATATTTTTCTTTATCGAAATTGTGAGTAGAAACGTAACGGGATCGTAAAATTTCATCTGAATCCACAAATAACTGTATTATTAATAGTCGCACACATTAAGTAATTCTTAGCATACATTTATATAGAACAATTATATTAACAAGTCATGTGCAGAAATCATTAAAAATGGTCCAAATAATAACAACTTGTTGCTGAAATCTTTTAGCTCAGTGTAAAACGAAATGACTCTGTTCACGCTATCACTAGCCAGCGTTTTCCATGCGAATAATAAATATTAGAAAAAGATGATAGAGGGAAAAGTAATACTGTTTTTGGTAAGTTCCATAATGGTGTATGTAATTTTCTTGTATTTGCGATATTTTCTTAGAAATGGAGGCGACCTTCAATTTTTTGAATGAAATGCTATATGTTTTTTTATCTCATATGAAAGCGTGTGTCAAGATAAATTTATTCGTATACAACACAATGACCTTCGAGGTCATACAAGGTCAGAAATGGCAGCAAAATTTTGAATATTTCGTACGTAATATTTCGTAAAGATATCATTCACGATACAGAACGCCCAGAAATGTAAACGACTTGCAAAGGAAACTAACGCGATCATGTTCATTAATATTTCGGACAACGTTAGAAGAAGATAAAGAGAATGTAATTAATAGTACCCAAAATATGTAGTCATGCACAAGGAAGTTATATTGAACATTTACTATAGCCTCGTCAATAAAGAATACTTGTAAACGCATCAGTACGATATGTTCAAAATGTTTTTTCCATTTCTGACCTTGTCTGATCTGGAAGGTCATTGTGTCGTATACGAATGAATTTGTCTGGACACACGCTTTCATAGGATATGAAAAAATATATAACATTCCATTTACAAAAATTAGAGGTCACCGACATTTTTATGAAAATAGTGCAAATACAAGAAAAATTACATACGCCATTACGTTGCTTGCAAAAAACAGTATCACTTTTTCCTCTTTCATGTTTTTCTAATATTTATTATTTGCAAGAAAAACGCTGGCTAGTAATAGCGTGAACACCCTGTATATGCCATCATTCAGATATTCAACGTCGTCAACATTGTTATTTATTCTTCCGTCAAATTGACGTCAAACTACTAACGATGTCGCACGTTATGTACAGAGGAACACAAACTTCTCATAAAAATGCAACTATTTCTATAAGAAACGAACACATGGAACATACCAATTTTTGTCAGGAAACCATAATAGTTCTTACAGAAATTTCGTCAATCATAAATTCACTCTGCAGCATTGTTCGAACAATATTTGCATGGGTCCATCGCGCGACATTAAACATAGAGCTGCATTCTTCAAAAGCAAAAAACCGAGGCAGTAAATCTCTCAGTATTCCTTTTAGCCCCTCACAAGTCGAAGTGTCGCAGACACATGTGCGCTAAGAGGGGGAAGAGCGGGAGGGAGGTGGAAGAGAGGGAGAGAAGACTGTATGGTAATCAAGATCACTGTATTTTTTCTTTCGTGATATATACAAATGACTATGTACAAAAATATAATATGCTTCCATCAGGCGTAACAATGTTATACAAAATCGAGTATAAAAAGGGGGAAACGAGTCTTTGGAAATGTGGAAGATGGCGACGGCGAACGAAACCGTTTTCAACCGTCGATGAACACCGCGTCGTCCAAATTGCTCAGCTCGAGGAACTGTTGCTCGATATCGGAACCAAGCTCTTGGAAATCAGGCACTTCGTCCTCGCAGTAACCTGTAACATAAACGTTATCCTTAGAGTGCTATAGCTCGCTAAATGCCCTAAATTAATTGTCATTTTACAACTACTCTCTGCGTTTTAATCTTCGAACGACGGACCTTTTCTATTACTCCAGTGACTCGCATAAACATCCGGACACACTCTTTAAAGGACGATCACTTTTTTTAATATTGAACCATATCGCTCGGATTTTGTTTTAGAAGTTAGAACAATTAGTTTACTATATGAAAAAAAATATTTTTGAAAATATTGCAATTAGACGGAATTTGTAGAGAAAATACTAAAAAGTTGTATTTTACAACTTGTTTATGTGGACCTATATTGAAAGTTATATATATATTTTAAAAACTTTTTTAATATTGGAATTTCAACAGAATCGGTCAACGTTGCAATGAGCTATAAACGTTCGAAGATGATCCAAATAGCAGTTTTTCGCAATTTTCGGCATCTAACTTTAACAAATCTAAGGATTCTTACATCTTTCAGTATCTGTCGTTCTTTTTTCGCATCAACCGAGTTTGATGAAAGTTTCAGAATAAGTATAATTGGTACAGTAAGAAATATGTTTTGTAGATCTGTAAAATATTGTTTACATTATTAAATTGACATTCAATAAATTAGTTACCAAACATTCAAGTATTCTATGAGGTATCATATCAGTTTCATTTCTTCAAAATGAAAAAAATCATATGGAATGGAAATATTCTTGATCGAAAAAAAAACTTGGTTTTCGAGAAAAAATACTTCCGATTGCAAAGGGATAATCATGAAACATGAAATAGTCTGGTTGATAATGACTTAATCGACACATGAAATAGCCTGAACGAAAATAATTTGATCATGAAACATATGTAATAGTGTTAACGTGTTAAAAGAGGAATGGTTTCTTTTTCTCGTTTGACAAAACCGCGACTTCCGGAGCAACGAAATATTTCGTGAATACGTTGTACCTCAGGCTTGCACGAGGTGTTGCAAAGTTTAAGTACAGTGGACAGTTGGTTAATCGTATTTTTATTCCGATAAGAATCGCGGCCGCGATGGGCTGGAATTTAAAGGGGCGCACGCGTGTGTCGCACGTGGCAGCCTTGTCGTATGTTTTGGCGCGTGCGTACGTGCGTGTGCTCCGGCCAAAAAACACAGGAATATTATTTTAAGACTCGGTGTGGGGTAAAGGCATAAAGCGGCGAACCTCCTCTGAGATTAAGCACCGAGGACCCCGAGAGCCCAGCGCCTCGCTATCATCGGCGGTTCACCAACCCAGAAAAAGGCAGCACGCGCGGTACCGCGATACAATAACGGCGTTTCGACCATGAACAACCATGGGTTTTTGTAAATTCCCGCTTGGTGCCTACCGAATTTCCCCTCGAACCATGCGAACACCAACAATCTTCACCAGAAAACGAAAAACATCAAGATTTCTTCCCTTCTGGCTACAATATAGCAAGTCAGAACACTCATGAACACTTCAAACAAAATTTATTATGAAAGCAAAATTGTCTTCTCAACCCTTTTGACATACATATCTTTTTGGAATAGAATTGTTTCATTTTTTAGAATAGCTGTCAATTGAAATTTCAGTAAAAATCTGGATTTTTAACGAATTTTATGAAAGCAACATTATCTTCTCAAACCCTTTTGATATACATATCTTTTTGGAATAGAATTGATTCATTTTTTAGAATAGCTGTCAATTGAAATTTCAGTAAAATCTGGATTTTTAACGAATTTTATGAAAGCAACATTATCTTCTCAACCCTTTTGATATACATATCTTTTTGGAATAGAATTGATTCATTTTTTAGAATAGCTGTCAATTGGAGTTTCAGTAAAATCTGGATTTTTAACGAATTTTATGAAAGCAACATTATCTTCTCAAACCCTTTTGATATACATATCTTTTTGGAATAGAATTGATTCATTTTTTAGAATAGCTGTCAATTGGAATTTCAGTAAAATCTGGATTTTTAACGAATTTTATGAAAGCAACATTATCTTCTCAACCCTTTTGGTATACATCTTTTTGGAATAGAATTGATTCATTTTTTAGAATAGCTGTCAATTGGAATTTCAGTAAAATCTGGATTTTTAACGAATTTTATGAAAGCAACATTATCTTCTCAAACCCTTTTAATATACATCTTTTTTGGAATATAATTGAATCATTAACAATCCAATACAATTCTTGATGTTTTCAATTTGTATGCAAACTACCTTTTCAACCGCTTAACGTATATCTTTTGGAATTTTGTCGAATCATTTCTGTAAAATGGTTCTGAATAGACAATTTAGTAAGAAACTGAATTATGTAAAGATTTATGTAAACTTCTATCTTGAATTATTTTTACAAGCTGAAAATAGTATGTCAATGATCTTCATTAATCTCGATTTTTCTACTACTTCGAATTGCATATATCCTTTATTGTTGTAAACGAATAAAATCCACGGTCTAGTTATTAATTTCCTTTAAAATCTGTGAGTCACTGTATTTCTTCTTTTCATAATTTTAATAAGTTGAAAATAATCTAACAGGGTTTCTAACCCTTGGAAGGCCGCCATTTTCACAATTTTGTAATTGAGGATGTTTAGGTTCATTTATCAATTTCTTTAAAACATATTTTCCGTAGTTATTCTTGTAGACTCGTTAGTCTATTTTGTTGATTCGAATATAACAATTGTTCCTTTCGTTTAATCGCTAGAGGAGTATAGTAATCGCTATCGTAATAGTTAATTACTATCGCTATAGTAATTAAATGACGATTTTGATACTCTGGGCCAAAATACACTCAGGTCCACCGTCGAAAGATCAAAGCAAATGATGTTTTTACTGGTTTGTATTTTATCTACACATTTCTGTCGTAAATGCAGAAAACACATAAATAATGGATAATCGTTATCCATCCAATCCAATCGTTCCAATTAATAACATATATAACTGATCAGACTGAAATGAACAACTACTGTCACTTGTAAAGTTTAAGACTAGACCTACCACTCTTAATCAAACGAGCAGTACCAGATTTGTAGTGTAACAATTATTGAAATAATAATGGCGCTTTCCATGTAGGAAACGATTGCATAGATATTTTTACGCAATCGCATTAATAAAAATTCCAAAAATATTTAAATAAATTCGTTGGGTTCTTATTCAAGCACACATTGCAACAAAAATTGCAAGAATATTTAAATAAATTCTGCAGGTCCTTCAATAAGAGCATGTTGTAATAAAAATTGCAAGTATATTTAAATAAATTCCTCAGGTCCTTCAATAAGAACATATTGTAATAAAAATTGCAAGTATATTTAAATAAATTCTGTAGGTCCTTCAATAAGAGCATGTTGTAATAAAAATTGCAAAAATATCTAAATAAATTCAGCAGGTCTTTATTTAAACACACATTGTAACAAAAATTCCAAAAATATAACACGCATCAATTATTTTTAGTGTGCCCAGTGAATTCAGTTTTAAAACATGCTACAGTAATAACAACAAGACAGACACCATCAGCGTCATAAATGAGTAGACTGTGGATTTCTATACAAATTGTCTGCAGCATTCGCGGGAAACAAGGAATACAAGAATATACAAATATATTTCCACCCTTTTAACAATTGTGGTACATCTACAATAATAGAACAGTAATCTGTAATTTCTCTGTTTGTACTGTTCCCCATTTCGTCTAAAGATTTTTCTCGTTAATGCATAAAATCCGCTGCTAATCATTTTAAGATGTTAAAAACACAGAATTACTCAGAATTGTCCTCCAGTTCATCCAATCTTCCTCCTGTTTCCACCTAAGCAATTTTTCTCATAAATGCATGAAATCCTACTAATCATTTTCAGATGTTGAAAATTAAACAGAGGTATCCTCCAGTTCATCCAATCTTCCTCCTGTTTCCTCCTAAGCAATTTATCTCATAAATGCATGAAATCCTACTAATCATTTTAAGACAGGGATGGGCATTTTTGTCTAAATTGATACAAACCGTCCCCACCATAGCGCTCACTGTCCCCCACCAGCATCCGCCGTTACCATAGAGGACGGAAGTGCTTCGCCCGTCACGAACAATGCGCAGGCCTTGAAAGAGAGGTTGGTGGGAGAAGCAGGCGTTTCAGGGGCCCCTGCGGTACCCATCCCTGTTTTAAGATATTGAAAATTACACGGAGTTCTCCTCGAAGCCATCGAATCTTTCTCCCGTTTCCTCCTAAGCGAATTCGTTCATAAATGCATAAGATCCTACTAGTCATTTTCAGATATTGAAAATTGCACAGAATTATCCTCCAGTTCATCCAATCTTCCTCCTGTTTCCACCTAAACAATTTTTCTCATAAATGCATAAAATCCTCAGTCTACTAATCATTTTTAGACATTGAAAATCACACAGAATTATCTTCCAGTTTATCCAATCTTCCTCTTAAGCAATTTTTCTCATAAATGCATAAAATCCAACTAATCATTTTCAGATATTGCAAATGAAACAGAATTATCCTCCAGTTCGTTCAATCTTTCTCCTCTTTTCTCTTAAGCAATTTTTCTCATAAATACATAAAATCCTCAGACTATTAATCATTTTTAGATATTGAAAATCACACAGAGGTGTCCTCCACTTCATCGAATCTTCCATCTCTTTCCTTCTAAGCAATTTATCTCATAAACACGTAAAATCCTTGGTCAACTAATAGTTTTGAAATATTGCATATTACATAAAGTTATCCTCCTATTTCCTCCTAAGCAATTTTTCTTATAAATTCATAAAATCCGCAGTCTACTAATCATTTTTAGATATTGAAAATCACACAGAGGTGTCCTCCACTTCAACGAATCTCCCATCTCTTTCCTTCTAAGCAATTTATCTCATAAACACGTAAAATCCTTGGTCAACTAATAGTTTTGAAATATTGCATATTACATAAAGTTAACCTCCTATTTCCTCCTAAGCAATTTTTCTTATAAATTCATAAAATCCGCAGTCTACTAATCATTTTTAGATATTGAAAATCACACAGAGGTGTCCTCCACTTCAACGAATCTCCCATCTCTTTCCTTCTAAGCAATTTATCTCATAAACACGTAAAATCCTTGGTCAACTAATAATTTTGAAATATTGTAAATTACATAAAGTTATCTTCCTATTTCCTCCTAAGCAATTTTTCTTATAAATTCATAAAATCCTCAGTCTACCAATGAGCTAGCCAATTCATATGAAATCTCTGTCTTACCTGCGGCGTCCACGTGGGAGTTGCTGACATCGTCGATGAGATAACGCTTCATGGACTCAATGGGAACATACTCCGGATTGTTCTCAAGGCTCATGGAAATCCTATCGACCTGACACAGATTCGTCTGGAACAGATCCGCGTCCTCGTCCGCGTAAGACTCCGAAGTCTTATACGACCGATAATTCGATTCCGCGGTATAAGCGACGACCGTTTGCGCCGGTTGTCTCGAAGTTGTAGAAATCGGATCGTGTCGCGATCCATTGATCCCGTTGCTTGGAATACTCGCAGGATTCTTCGGATCGCACGTTGCTGAGGGATGATGGATCGACGTGGTTGGCTCCGAATGGTTCTTCACGTGTTTCCTCAGGCTTGATGGATCCGTGTAACGCTTTCCGCAACCGGTCACTTGGCAGGCGTACGGTTTCTGCAAGTTTTATGGAGTAATTTAACCCTTAGCACTTGAATGGCGACTCTGAGGCGCCACTACAAATTACTACACCATTATTCAGAATATTGTTTACATTATTAAATTTGTTTATATGTAATAAATTACTAAACATTTCAATATTGTAAGAGGTACTATATCAGTTTCGTACGCAAATAATGAACAAAATTATGTACAATGGAAATATTCTAGGTTAGAAGAAATGTTTGGTTTTTTAGTTGAAATAACTCCGAGTGCAAAGGGTTAATATATTTTTCGAGGTTTAACAGCCTTTCAAACGGATATTGATTATTGGACTGTAGATCTTTGTGCTAAATAAAAATTCTCGTGCATCAGTTGTAAGAAATAAAAGCTAGCTTTCATGGTAGCCAAAATGAATCTCAAATGAGGTTCAAAGAAGAAGATACAAAATTCCAAATCAAAGATGCCACCGAATCAAAGGAATCTTGCGAAAAACTAATAAAATTCTTGAAGCACACATTGTAGTTCCCAATAAACCTTGTGAGGTTGATACAACTTAATAAAAAAAAGCTAAAAACGAGGATTTTCGTTTCTTCGTTTAGTGATTTCATTTCATTCGTGTATTAATAGATTAACTAAATTAATAGATGAATGTTTTAAAATTCTTTCAATCATTTTACTGTTTTCTGTTTCACCTATTCATTTTTTTCCCGCTGACTATAATATGCCCGATTGTTCGATTCTAATAAATAGTTGCACGAAAGATTTTTAGTCAATATTCATCTATCGCAAGATTTCTCATAATCGGTTTTCGAAAAACATTGATTTAGTAAATTCATTATTAATCGAGAAATCTTTAGACGTAATGAAAAAAATCAACGTACCGTATCATAGTGAGTTCTTTGATGTTTCGCGCGATCACTGCTGTTGCTGAAAGCTTTCGAACAGCCACGATGCTGACACGCGTATGGTCGTTCTCCTGTGTGCGATCTCTGATGGATCTTCAGATTCTCCAATCGTGAGAATGCTTTCTTGCATCCACTGAACTGTAAAAATGATAAAATTAATAAATAATTTACTTTTTACTCTATATATTGTTACGAATATGGCACAATAGGTACTCCCGTTATATCGTCGTTGCCTAAACGACGATATAACAAGGACAAAGGACAGAGTCGCTTCACGAACGTCGCACCGATCGGACGTGCAATTCCCTTCCTCTTTGAATAAAGAGATTAAATACCTTTTTATAACGGTCTTTTATTGAGTATGCCTAAATTACGCGGTCGCTCGCGTAACAATATGTATATTGTAGTACGCCTGACAGAAAATATTCGATCAAAATCGTGAATATGATTCTTGAAAGAGTTATTCAAATTCATATTAATGCTTTACAAAGAAGGATTTCATTCAAATAATTATAATTTTCTGTTGAAAAATTTAAATTATATACCACGATCTTAAATAATGTGGAAAATTAACAATATGTCGACATTCATCCCGACGGTGTTAAAAATGAAGGAATATCCGCCATTTTAGTGACATTTCAAATAATCTCTCAAAAAATATTTACATCGATAGGTAGACGGGTTTTTATACAAAATATAATTTTTTGGCATTAATAAGACACAGAAGCTACGTAGACATTTATTTCTAATTTTAATAATTCTAATCTGACGAAAATAATACAGCAGTGTTTTCAATTGCTTTAAATATTTCTTCTATTTTGCATTTGATCTACTTATTTTTTGTCATAAATGCATAAAATCCACAGTCCATAGTTTTATATTTAGTTCTTTTGTCTCTTGCAACTGATATAGAAAATTTTTATTTTACATGGAAAATCGCAGATATATAAATAGAGGGTGTAAATATTAGCACAACTACCACTAACGCGTTATCTGTCAAACTATATCTATAACTATGTAAACTCGAAATCTTCTGCTTCCATTTCATCAAAAATTGATCATTATTACTCACCGGACACTTATTCGGCTTCTCCCCACTATGTACCCTCATGTGAATCAGCAATTTGTATCTAGCGTTAAACGGTCTAGCGCGAGGACATCCCTGCCACAGACAAGCGAACTCGTCCTGTCCACTTCCGGTTCCAGTGTATCCCTCAGCATCTTTGTCTTTGTCCTTGTCCTTATCCCTGTCCCTCTGAATTCGCCTACCGTGCCCATGCGCGTTCGATGAGGAGGATTCAACGTGTCTTCTCTCAATGTGACGAACCAAGCCCTCCTGTTCCGCGAACGCGCAGCCACAATCTACCCACCGACATTGATACGTCGACGTTAGGCTATCTTCCGTCGTCGAACAGTCTGCGGAAAGGTAAACGTGTCATCGAGTGTACGAGATGCGTGTAAACAAGGGGGACACTACTTTATAATAAGTGGCCACGAGTGCCACTCGAGAACGTCTCTCGACAAACAGTATGTGCTAGTTTGTCTGTGTTTAGATTTTCTTGCTTGTTCGAACAAACAACATCATTCATTCTTAAACGGCTGCCAAGTTTTCTAGGGTGCAAGGGTCGAGACTTTGGAACCGTTCGTTCGCTTGGTAAAGGGGTGAGTTTTGGGTCTAGATGATGTTTTAATTTTGGAACAATGAAAAGTGTAACTTGATGAGTTAGAGTTCAGTTGCTTTTGAGCCATAGCTGATTTGAAATTGCAAGAGATGCAAGAATTGAGCCTTTGGATCCACTTATTCCTTGGAAAGGGGTGAGCTTTGGGTCTAGATGACGGTTTCATCTTGGAACAATGAAGATGGTAACTTGCTGAGCTACAATTTGGAGCTGTACCTGATTTTAGATTGCAAGAGATGCAAGACTTGAGACTTTGGAATCACTTCTACCTTGGAGAAATGTGTGTTTTGGGTCTGAATGATGTTTTAATTTTGGAACAAAGAAAAGTGTAACTTAATGAGCTAGATTTCTGTTGCTTTTGAGCTACAGCTGATTTTAAATTGCAAGAGGAACTACTTATTCTTTGGAAAGGAGTGAGCTTTGGGTCTAGATGATGGTTTCATCTTGGCACAATGAAAATTGTAACTTGCTGAGCTACATTTGGATCAATTTTGATCCGTAGCTGATTTTAAATTGCAAGAGATGCATGAGTTGAGACTTTTGAACCACTTCTCTCTTGGACAAATCTGAGTTTTGGGTCTGGATGATGTTTTAATTTTGGAACAATGAGAAGTGTAACTTGATGAGCTAGATTTCAGTTGCTTTTGAGCCACAGCTGATTTTAAATTGCAAGAGATGCAAGAATTGTGACTATGGCACCACTTCTCCCTTGGAAAGATGTGAGTTTTGGGTCTAGATGATGGTTTTGGTCAATCTTGAGCCGTAGCTGATTTTAAGTTGCAAGAGGTGCAAGAGTTGAGACTTTGGATCCACTTTTCTCTTGAACAAATGTGAGTTTTGGGTCTACATGATGTATTAATTTTGGAACAATGAAAAGTGTAACTTGATGAGCTAGATTTCAGTTGCTTTTGAGCCACAGCTGATTTTAAATTGCAAGAGATGCAAGAATTGGGACTGTGGAACCACTTCTACCTTGGAAATGGGTGAGCTTTGGCTTTAGATGATGCTTTAATCTTGGAACAATGAAATTTGTAACTTGCTGAGCTACATTTGGGTCAATTTTGAGTCGTAGCTGATTTTAAATTGCAAGAGATGCAAGAGTTGAGACTTTGGAACCACTTCTCCCTTGGAAAGATGTGAGTTTTCGGTCTAGATGATGTTTTAATTTTGGAACAATGAAAAGTGTAACTTGATGAGCTAGATTTCAGTTGCTTTTGAGCTACAGCTGATTTGAAATTGCAAGAGATGCATGAATTGAGCCTTTGGATCCACTTATTCCTTGCAAAGGAGTGATATTTGGCTCTAGATGATGGTTTCATCTTGAAACAATGAAAATTGTAACTTGGCGAGCTAGATTTGGGTCAATTTTGAGTCGTAGCTGATTTTAAATTGTAAGAGATGCAAGGGTTGTGACAAAACTCACATCTCTCCAAGGGAGAAGTGGTTCCAGTTTTGGGTCTAGATGATGTTTTCATCTTGAAATCATAAAAATTGTAACTTGGCGAGCTAGGTTTGAGTCACTTTTGATCTTGTATTAACAGAAAATTACCAAGAACGAAATATCTTCTTTCTCAAGCTTGTCTCCATTTTCTGTCATAATTTGGTACCTTTATTCAACACATTCGCTACCAGCGCGTTTGATGTGTGGTAACTAGGAGTTTGTATATTACATAAAGAAAATCAAATTAATTTTGCGCGCGTCTTTATTTAAAGTTATAACTCACAGCATGGTATTTTGAGAATTTATAACCTTCCCGTGACAATATGTGTTTCATATTGTGCAAGAGGAGTACATTTAATATAAGAGTGCAAACATAAAATAAATGCTAGTTGTCGTTGTTAAAATAAATGCTAACACCGAACGTGTTGAACGTGTGAAAATGATTGAAAATAATGAGACAATATTTTGTGCATCCATTTTTCAAGATTGTATGAGTAGGATAGGTAGGATAGGTACTGATATTTGGTCCCCTCAGGGTTTCAAATCCATTTTATACCATTCTCTCCCTTCTTCCACTTTTGTCCACTCTCACCTAACGCCAATGTTCAGCCTACTTTTCAGCGGGACCTACTGTTTATTACGGTGGGTTCCGAACCACCAATGGTCAACGACGCAGTATAATATATCACATAAAAGAATATTTCCATTGGTGACGGCGGTGGGATTTGAACTCACGACCACATTGTTTGTAGTCGCGCGCTCTATCCACTGAGCCACTGCGCGCCCTAAGACTGTATGAGTATTAAACCCTATTCTGAACCTTCCTTCGGTACACAAACCAAAAACTCAACAAACAATTAGCGGAACCCATAAGATCCTCGAACTCACCATAAGATTTGCTTCGTTTCTCCGTTTCAGATCCATTCTTCGCCATAGGAACACGTCGATCGGTGAGTAGCAAGCCTTCGTTCCTAGGAAGGACGACCTGGTTGCCGAAGCCATCACCGAGACTAGCATCATTGACGAACGCCATGTTCGACATCGAGGACTGCTGCCCAGAAACCAAGTGCCCAACAGCGTAACACGATGCGTTCAGACTAGAGAAAGGATCCTGAAGTTCCTCGAGGTACGTGGACGAAGGCGACGAAGGAGACTCCACGTTGTTTAATAAAGACGTTGGATCTCCTCTGATTAAACTAAGATCGAACTCGTCTGTGGCGTTTTGCATCGGTCCTGTGAAGCTTTGGCTCTCAGACTGTGCATGAAGTATCAACGGCAAGGACACTGTCACGTCATCTTGGTACTCTGGGTACTCTTGGTAAGTTTGATACTCCGGGTACACTGTATTAGAGAAGCTGCGCGAGAAGGAGAACGCAGAGCCCACCGATGGCAGTCTTTGGCCATTTGAACAGTCTGTTGCGTCACTGTGGACCACGTTTGTCCACGTTGGCGTTGTTGCCTCGCTACCTGTGCTTCCAGGTGATCGATCTATCACCGAGTATTGTTGATAGGGGTACTGGAAGGCAGCGCTGAGCTGCTCCCAGTCCGCGTACTCGTGGAAACCGGAATTATTTGGTAGAATAGGGGACGATAGACCGGTGTCCGCGTGGGACGTCGCCCAGCAGGCTTGTTGGGGGTTGTTCGCCATTGTGGTGATCGGAGCAAAATGTAAGTTATTGATGTTCTCTTGTTTGATGGTCCTGGACACCGCTCGTTGGACATCCTCCTCGTTTCTGTCCTCGTGGTAGTCCTCGAGATGCATTTTGTCGTTTCAAGACCAGGTTCTGGAAATTGATAGTGAAGGTTGGTACGATGATAGGGTAATAGGGTGATGATGTATTGTGGAGGAGTTTGATGACAAGATCATAAACATTGTCAAGGAATATTAACCGTTTGAGTCCCAGAGGGTATTGAAAAAACACTGTCGAAGAATCCCAAATAGCGCAACCGCGCTTTCTCTAAATGACTACGAAAAGACCCAAGCAGTGCGATAGCGCTTGTTTTATTTTATTTTGTAATGTACAGGGTGTCCCAAAAATGACTCGCTTCCTTCAAAGGGGAGGTTCCTGAGGCCATTTGAAGCGACATTTTCCTTTGCAAAAATGGCCGTTTCGGCTTTGTTAAGGAGTTATTAACGGAAAACACGGACCAATCAGAGCGCGACTTAGAGGCGTATTGGCAGAGACGGCCGCGCGCGACAGAAGTCGAGCGATGGTGATACACCGCGGTCGAAAGCAAGGAATAAACAAGAGAAGAAAATTTTTCGAGTCCTATGTCGGATAGTTCAAATTTGAACATGTTGTAGTCTTTAGTAGCCTATGAAGGAATCTCGAAGGATTTTTCGAAATCTTAAAAAATGTTGGTTTTACAGACGTGTAAAGAACTTTTTTTCATTAAATTATAACACTGGAACTAACGTACCGAGGAAAATGAGTTTTTAGGAGCTTATAGTGAACACAGAAGAGTATCTATTGAAAATATTTCGATTTGGAAAAAATAGTTTTTTCACCATTTATTTTGAAAATGTTTTAAACAAATGCAATTTTCCTATAGCCGGGACTTTTTTAAAAATTCGAAAAAAACGTAGTGACAGCTCCAAGTCTCCTCTTTACGGACCTATTTTTGAAAAGGCAGGCGCTTTAAAACTGACGGAATAAAAATTATTTAAAGCGAACGCTGCACCGCGATATTACGGAGGCGCGCGGCCCCTTGTTTGTTCCTTGCTTTCGAACGCGGTGTATCACCATCGCTCGACTTCTGTCGCGCGTGGCCGTCTCTGCCAATACGCCTCTAGGTCGCGCTCTGATTGGTCCGTGTTTTTCGTTAATAACTCCTTAACAAAGCCGAAACGGCCATTTTTGCAAAGGAAAATGTCGCTTCAAATGGCCTCAGGAACCTCCCCTTTGAAGGAAGCGAGACATTTTTGGGACACCCTGTATTATTACATTATTATAATATTATTCTGCCTATTGTAAAATGTACTATTTACATTAAAAGGAGCTGTGTGATGTATTTGCGTCAGTAAGGCCCGCTGCACACATCCGTTTTTTTAACGTGCGGCGACTGCGATTTTCACTGTATTTTCTACTACTATCGAAGATGGAGGTGTCCCAAAAAAAGCGTAGAGTATTTGCCTATTTTGTATATAAATACTATTGTTGCAAACGAAGAAGACGGTATTGGTTGCATCCTTTTATCGATTCGAGATTTGCACGAGGCAGATTTGTTACATCCTTTGCTGATTTAAGAGAAAATCCTGAAAAGTTCTATAATTATTTTCGAATGAGTGTTCACTCATTTGATGAGCTATTAAATAGAATAACAGAGAGAATCGCATCACAAGATACATGGATGAGACAATCCACGCACTTCTTCTTTTTATCCTCTCGTGATATTCTTCTGCTGCGACATTCCATACTCCTATTAATTTCATCAATAAAAAGCTCAATGTGAGCGCGCGACTTCGACAATCGGTAACGCACCGTCAGTTGTCCACAATGCTCGAAATGTGCTGGGTTTTCTCGACATAAAATCTCAACAGCGCGATCGCGCTGCTTGGGACTCGAACGGTTAATAATGTAATAAGTAGGATGTACATGCGATTTTCAATTTTTGTAGACAAATTTTAAGAAAGTGGTAGCAAATAAATTCCTGCTTTCATTGGTAATAACCTTTGTAGATCCAAAATGAATAAAAATTTTACTAAATTCTGTCGAATCTGATACTCTAGCATTTTTTGGAAATTTTCACAAGTTATAAATGCATAAAGATTCGCAGTCCAGTATAGTAAGGATTAAGGACAATAATATATTACACAAGAGTTCCAAGACGAGAGTCTAAAAATCAAACATGAATATGAATAATGTTAAGAAAGGATTAAAATAACAATACATCGTGGAGGAGTCTACAAACAAAATTCTAAAAATTGATAATGAATATGATCAATATTAATATAGAATTAAGATGATAATATATCGTGAATGAAAATCGGCAATGAATAAAAACATAATTAAGGTAACATGATAAAGGAGTCTCGAAACAAGATTTTAAGAATTGACAATGAACATTAGTACAATAACGAGAGATTAGGATAATATATCATGGATGGATCTTAGGACAAGATTAAAAAAATTGTCAAAGAATAAATTAGTAGTACAATAAAAAATTAAGACAGTAATGGATGAAATAAATGGTAAAGGAGTCCCAGGAAAAAATTATAAAAATTGACATAGAATATGAATGCAATGCTAAAAAGGTTAAGGGGTTGAAAATAAATTTTTTTTTGAATTTTCATCTGACAGTTTCTAGATCTAAGTATATGATATTCCATTAGTCTGAACTGAATATTTTTACTATTTCATAGTTTTCAAGCCGATTTAAAGACCTCATCTCAGGACACTATAGCAATAATCATGTAATGCTAGAGACATCATTCTTATTACTGATTTTATAATGAAAAATAAAACCATAAAATCTTTAATTCCTTCTTGTCTTTATTGTAAAATAGATATACTTGTTCCAACTAAGAAATTATAAACGAACATACGACTCGTTGATTTAAAATGTAAAACACAATTTACTAAACTATCATCTTAACCCCTTGCCATACCATTTTCTTTACGGCTACAATAATTAGAACGTCTTCGCCCCCAAAAATGTCACAGAAGAGGAAAGAAGATTTATATTTTTGTACGACTACATTTACTTCAATGCTTAAATATTGATTACACAAAAGTAAAATTTTATTTCGTCTGAAAATAAAGATATAACTTTCATCTTTGTTAGACTTTATTTAATATCTTCATCACGAGTCTGACTCGTTAAAATAGGGCAATCGGTTAACCCTTAGCACTCGAATGGCGACTCTGCCATACCATTTTCTTTACGGCTACAATAATTAGAACGTCTTCGCCCCCAAAAATGTCACAGAAGAGGAAAGAAGATTTATATTTTTGTACAACTACATTTAGTTCAATGCTTAAATATTGATTACACAAAAGTAAAATTTTATTTCGTCTGAAAATAAAGATATAACTTTCATCTTTGTTAGACTTTATTTAATATCTTCATCACGAGTCTGACTCGTTAAAATAGGGCAAGGGGTTAACCCTTAGCACTCGAATGGCGACTGTGAGGCGCTGTTACAAATTGTTACACCATTATTCAGAATATTGTTTACATGATTACATTTGTTTATATGTAATAAATTACTAAACATTTAAATATTGTATGAGGTACTATATCAGTTTCGTATGCATATAATGAAAAAGATATGTACAATGGAAATATTCTAGGTTAGAAGAAATGTTTGATTTTTTAGTCGAAATAGGTCCGAGGGCAAAACGTTAATATCCCTGCAACTATTTCTGAAAACCATATGAGCAGATTGCGGATCTTTATGCAATTTTCCATGTTCACAGTTCATTTTCTAAAAATTGAATTGAGAGATTCATTGTAGGAAGACTAAACCAAAGATGGTATTATATTTTAATAATACAAAATTTTTCTTGCATTTCACAAAAGTGACACGTGTCATAAATGCATAAAGATCCACAGTCCACATATAAGGATTAACAGCTACAATCAAAGGAGTAACAATTCCATCAACAAAGAAGCTAACAACCATCACCATCTCGTTCACACAGAATCCTTCAGCATAATCAAACCGATCCAACAATCGTCTCAAATCTAATAGATTGCAGACGTTTATGCAATTTTTTGAACGAATTTAAAGAAAGTCGAATCAAATGCATAAATGCATAAAGAACCGTAATCTACTAATAATCAACAAAAAACAACTAGGGGACGTACCTGTGATCTATTCCGCACAGTGCAACCACCAAAACACCTCAAACAGTCCAGCGTATCATTCTTGTTCGAAGAGATCCAAGTCCCCAGGATGATCCATCAAAACCAAGGAAGAAATCGTCGAGTTTCGAGTGAACAGATCGTCGAATTATCTTGAATTAAGCTCGATAACGTAATCACAAGATCCGAGTCCGCACAATCACAACGAGCTCAGAAGGTTGCCTAAGCTATACAAGGGTATGCTAGGGTAGCTGAATTAAGAGCACGTAACTGACCCCGAAGAAGAGAGGTCCCAGGTCCCAGTACACCCGTTCTCGCGTCTCCAGAAAGACTATCAGCCGGGAGAAGACATCGGCG
Source organism: Sphecodes monilicornis (assembly GCA_913789915.3). Classification (NCBI taxonomy): domain Eukaryota; kingdom Metazoa; phylum Arthropoda; class Insecta; order Hymenoptera; family Halictidae; genus Sphecodes; species Sphecodes monilicornis. Next base: position 11,053,110 of record OU565296.1, on the reverse strand, counting down.
CGTTTTTCCAGTAGACAACGCGACACGACGAGAGCCCAAGAAGATCCCCTCCACCCTTGAAGGGAAGGAGCCAGCAAGAAGGGTACGCGCCGCCCACTCGCGTGGCCGCTTTCGTTCCCCCTCGGAACCGAGAAGGAGAGGATGCGCTTCTGCATATCCCGGGCACTTGTGCATCGGTGCACTTGTCCCTCCGTTGTGCACCGCGTCGTTCCTCCTCCGGGCCCCCGTTTAGGGCCGCATCAGGGTGGCGGGGCACACATCTGCGCGCACGTCTGTCGTCTCCCTTTTTCGTGCTCCTCCTCTCGATATTCTTCCCCCGGTTTTTTCCCTCCAGCATAGATTCCTGGAACTTCTTTAATCGTTTCATCTGTTGATTATTGGGATTGCGTCACTGGGGGTGGACCGGGGCTCGAAAATCATAGATTCAAACTGTTACAGTGCCTAAAAAAGCTATTCGCACACCCTTTAACCAGTTAACTGTGGCGATCTTTTTGCAAAGCGCGCACCAGTGTGTGTCGCAAACACAGAGTATTGTTTTTATTTGCTTGTTTCATTTCGTCTTGACCTCTAAACATTTTAAACATATTAAAATTTACGAATATAATTTAGTTTTCGCCAAAATTACAATTTAAATATCAAATTAGTTACAAAATTTTACGCATGACGGATATAGTCGTCATGACACAAAATTCTGGCACATCTCCATGACGGATATAGTCGTCAAACACACTTAACTGGTTAAATCAGAATAATTTGTTTCAAATTGCACCGAACGACTTGACATTTTCTTTCGCAATTAGAAGCATTAATTTACTAAATGACGTGCAGAAAAGATTTTAAAAAATTTGCAATAGGTAAACATTACATTAAAAAATAACAATGGACTTTTTAAAACTTTTATAGTCCAGCCCGTAATGAAAATTTAAAATATTCGTCTTGGAGATCTATGTTAGTAATACACATGCTGGAAAGATTAATGTATACACGAGCTACAAGCGGTTCAAACTTATTTTATGTAATTCCTACAAACTGTAATTTAAAAAAAAATTTTTTTTTGCATCCCACTTAGTAAATCAATGCTTGTATATAATTTTTTGCAAATTTGACCAAACGATTCGAGTTTGTTTTGGGGGGATGCAGAAAGGATTTGTTTACCAGAGAATATGTAAAGAAATTATTTGAAAACTGTTGTCGAACGAAATTGTGAAGAAAAAAATAAAGGTCATCATTTGAAACCCTTTTATCTGTGACTGTAGTGAACATTTTGACGAGACAATTCGAGTTTGTTTGGGGGGCGGGGGATGTAGAAAGAATTTGTTTACCAGAGAATATGTAAAGAAATTATTTGAAAACTGTTGTCGAACGAAATTGTAAAAAAAAAATAAAGGTCATAATTTGTAACCCTTTTATCTGTGACTGTAGTGAACATTTTGACGAGACAATTCGAGTTTGTTTGGGGGGCAGGGGATGTAGAAAGGATTTGTTTACCAGAGAATATGTAAAGAAATTATTTGAAAACTGTTGTCGAACGAAATTGTGAAGAAAAAAATAAAGGTCATAATTTGAAACCCTTTTATCTGTGACTATAGTGAATATTTTGACCAGACGATTCGAGTTTGTTTTGGGGGGGATGTAGAAAGGATTTGTTTACCAGAGAATGTGTAAAGAAACTATTTGAAAACTGTTGTCGAACGAAATTGTGAGGAAAAAATAAAGGTCATAATTTGTAACCCTTTTATTTGTGACTATAATGAACATTTTGATCAGACGATTCGAGTTTGTTTTTGGGGGGGGGGGGTGCAGAAAGGATTTGTTTACCAGAGAATGTGTAAAGAAATTATTTGAAAACTGTTGTCGAACGAAATTGTGAAGAATAAAATGAAGGTCATATATGTATTGTAACTCTTTTATCTGTGACTATAGTGACCATTTAAAATATATTGTTTGTTTGACCAAAGTGAGTTACGTATATGCACAAAGTTTGATCGAAATCGATTAATTAACGTTGTTATGAGCCACAAATGAATAAATATTCAAAGATTCTTGCATACTGCAATGTCTATAGTATTTTACGCGTCAAACAATTTTGATGTAACTTTGTGCACGTGTACATAAAAAAATTTTATTTTTTCAGTTTAGGGTTAAATTTAATGAGTTTTTACAATTTATATTTGTATACTTAGATCTACAGAATGCATGTATTAAATATATATTGTAGGTTCACGTAAAAAAGTTAAAAATCGTGATCTTCACTTTTTTCATCGCAATTCTGATCAATAACAATTTTTTAAAAAAATGTATGTTCACATTCGTTGGTAAACCAATTCTTCTAATATTTAATGAAAATTCAAGTCGTTTCGTCAAAGTTTTAGGAAAGTTATTCTTTCTTAAAGGGTGTGCCAATATATTTTTTTAAGCAATTCGTTCCCTTTTTTTAGTGATATTTAACTTTTATTCCTAAAGGAAGTACGCACGATTATGTTTCAAAGTATTCACCAACATCTTGTAGCAGTTTTTCCCTTCTAGTTGATAGATTGTAGACGCCTTCCCGGAAAATGGACAGTGGTTTCCGGGCTATGAAGTTATCGATGGATTTCTTGACTTCTTCAATGGAATTGTAATGTTCCCTGCCTGACCAATCGAATTGGAGGATCCTGAACAAATGATAATTTCAATGTCTCGAGAGGATGCCACATGCGGCATGACTTCCTATCCTAACGCATAGAGAGAGTTCCTCGTCTTTTGCGCAAAATGTGACCGAGTAATATCGTGTTGCAGGGTTACGTACGTACCTACTCCCTCGGCCGGTGAAAGGTCGATTTCTCTTCAATTCGTCGTGCACATTCATTAATTGTTGCTGGTAGTAATCTGCAGTTTGGTTACGCCATAATGAAGCTGCTCATAATGACACCTATGAAATTCTACAGCAATACTATTTTGTTGTGAATTGAGCTTTGCCGTGGGCGTGGAAGGGTCACCGAAGCTAACCTATGATTCTCTTCGTTTTCAAGGAACTCTTCCTTTTAAACCGAGAGAGCAAACTTGTGCTGTATCAATTCTTCGTTTTTTGACTTGTTCACTCAGTTGATGGGGGTCTCGACGACCTTGCTTTTGATTTTCACCTTACTTTTTAAGGCGCAGAAATATCGTAAAAAGGTATTTGTAAAGCTGGAGATCGACACTGTAAAACGCCATGAAGAGCAGGAAGAAAGTATAATTTAAACTAAATTTACGACCGATCGAATGAAAAGGCGCTGATCTGATTTGAACACCTAATGGAAGGATTACAACCGTCAGTGTGTTAAAATCGCTTAACCGATCCCTTTACTATGCTTATTAACTTTTTGTGGACGCGTGTCTGCAGACAGTCGCCCAAGTAAAATTGCTACTCCGTGACTAAAAATCATTTTTTAAAAAATTATTACTCTCAAAAAACATCAAACAAATTTTTACGAAATAAAACACTTGCACCTTCATTTAATTATTATGCGTAGCTGTCACTACACAATTTCATTTCCTCGAGAAAAATTGTACATTCGAACCGTCGATAAGTAGGCTAAACATAATTCATGTCCGCAAACGGTTAACACGTTCGACACCAACGTCACAAATAGGGTAGAGTAGCTGAAGTTGGACCGAACGTAATTTATAATCAAACTGCGCGGATCTTTATGCACAATAAAAATATTGTCCGTCAATTACAGAGTACTGGAGCCAAATAAACATTTGTTTATTCCATTAATAGCTTTAATAAGTTGATAATAATATGTACTTTTAAATACCATTTTATTTTTCTACTATTTCATGTTTCACCTACTCATTTTTACCATAAATGCAGAAAATCCACAGTTGACTGATAAATCATAGTTAATTCTCATCACTAGTTACTGTTAATAACAGTAAAGTTTAATAAATGTTCTTACACTTGAATACGATATCTGTATTTTTTTCGCGTTTTTCATTTATTATAACCAGAGTTTCCAACTGAAAAATCTGGAAAAATTCTCGAATATTTGGTTCGATACGTTACATGTATCAGATTTGTTTACAATTTTTAGATCCGATTAAATGGAAAATATCGAGCAAAAACTGTTTTGTTTGCTTTTTCCACGTAACTACCCTTGCAGGTGAGGAATAGGGCTGAAACTTGACAGAAAGGGTTTCCTCTTGGTGAGTTATCGAACGAGCCACTTTTGGTGCCCTTAACTGCCTAGGCCCTTTGAGGATCGACACAAGGGTGAACAAGTACGTCTTACAACCTAAACAGAGGGAGATCGAGAGTTCCAGAATTTCCAGCCTGAGGAACACGCAGGAGGACCAACTTGTGATCAGTAGGTGAAACATTAATTTCTATTTCACGCACGTAACTCGCAATGATTAATGGACGGTGCACGCATAAGCGTCCCCAAAGAGTTGCCGCTCGCGCGTAGCAGCAAAAATCCGTCGGAAAAAAGCCGAACGAGCGGAGAGGCATGTTTTGTCTGGAAGACATTAACATTCTAACTTATGTGTACCCGTCTAATGCACCACTTGACTGCGTGTCAGCATCGGAACCCCGAAATCCGCTCGTGAACGCGAGTCAAGGACCGCTCTCGAAGCGAATCGTTCAAAACAAGAAGGGGCTCCCCTCTCTCCCGGGAGTATTACAGGCGATACAGCGAAATTGTATTCGCATGAAAGTGTAAAAGGCCAAAGGAGAAAGGAGAGGGGAGAAGCGGGGAGGTCGGTGAAATAATAGAAGGCTGTAATAGGAGGAAGGAGTGAACGACTTTGTCCCTCATGTGTGCGCGCGAAGAAGCTGTTGTTAATAAGTGACGCGTGTGCGGCAGCTGGTTTTACGTTTTTTGCCCCGCACCCGATTCTCGGGGTTCGACCGACGAAAGATCGGCCTAGGCACCCTCCCCTGCCCCCACTCTTCTTTTTCGAAAAGTGCAGCGGCTCCTGCACCTCGGAATATTCCTGCAATTTCCCGAAAGGACAACGGTGACCATGGATAACTCCTCCACCCCTTTGTTGCACGTCCCCCCAAATACAACGCTAGACTGCGGATTTTTATGCATTTACAGGATTTTCGAATTTGCAAACTGCAAGAAATGTATTAAGAAAATTAATAGTATTTTAATTTCATTTTTACACGAAAACCAGTTTTCCAGATTTTTCAGTCGGCAAAATATATTTTTCCTGACGTCAGATTTGTATAAAAAGTCTTGCAAAAATGAGGATTTGCATAAAAATTTAGGATAGACCGTAACACGGTACTCCGACAATGTGGTTTCGATATAACACGGTGCAAAATTACGACAGTCGTCCTATAACACGGTGTGTTTCTAACTGGATTCCCGGATTTTTATACATAGTCACTGACTAAAAAATTCGGACCACTTACCATTTGTTGTTTTTTTTTTTTTTAATTAAAGCATACGAAATTTGCACCTTCGGTAACGGAATAATTATACAATCCATTTGTGTTTTCAAGCACAAAATTAGTGAATATTCCTTGAACATTATTGAGGTAAAGGTGCTTGTGGTTGTACGCTTTTACAATAATCTATGCTCATCAGATTACATAGTAATTCAGCTTTTAATATTCTCCGAAATTTGTACAAAACCGGCGAGCCAAAAAATGTATCACATAAATCGTTTTTTGATTGACAAATTATTTAAACAAGAACAGAAGAACTTATTTAAACAAGAACAGAGCAGTTGAGATAGTCGAAATTTATACTTGCATATTATTATACTCGTTAATGTATCTTACGCTTCTTCAATTTTTACAAGTGTGCTAACTAATTTTCTTTTTTTTACAAGATTTCGGTATCAAACATATAAAACTTAGATATTAAATTCCTTTTCCCAAATATACATGCGTGTTAGTTCGTTAGTACCCTTTCCTTCCATACGCCATTGGATATTTTAGTGTTAACACTTTAACTACCGGAAACCCTTTAACACTAGAACATTAGACAGTAGATATTACTGATCTGAGATTATTGAATCACTGAAATTATGAAGATATTTTTGTCGAAAAATATTGGATAGATTAACATATTAGAAGGCTGCGGGCTTTTATGCATTTATAACGAAAATGAGTAGACCAAATGCAAACCAGTAGAAATATTTAAAAAATTAAACGTACCGTTGCATTATTTCCAGCTTAGTAAAATTATTGAGAAAAGAAACAAATGTCTATTGTCGTTCCTGTACCTTAAAATGAATACAAACAATTTTTATTTTGCATAAAAATCCGCAACTTATCAGAGGTACCAATATATTGTAGTACAAACTGTGAAAAATAAATACAGTCTTGTTATTTTTCTAAAACAACACGAACCAGCCAATTTGAATGGCAGTACTAGTATTAACGGTAATATTAACCCTTTACACTCGAGTGGTGACTCTGAGTCACCATTAAAAATTGCTATAAACTATCAAAAATATTTTTCACATTGTTAAACTTGTTTGTATTTAATAAGTTATTCAGTATTTAAATATTGTACGAGTAAATTGCATCAGTTTCATATGCATAAATTGAAAAGAGTCGGCCAGAATTGAAATATTGTTAAACTTGTTTGTATTTAAAAGTTATTCAGTATTTAAATATTGTACGAGTAAATTGCATCAGTTTCATATGCATAAATTGAAAAGAGGCGGCCAGAATTGAAATATAGTTAAACTTGTTTGTATTTAAAAGTTATTCAGTATTTAAATATTGTACGAGTAAATTGCATCAGTTTCATATGCATAAATTGAAAAGAGGCGGCCAGAATTGAAATATTGTTAAACTTGTTCGTATTTAATAAGTTATTCAGTATTTAAATATTGTACGAGTAAATTGCATCAGTTTCATATGCATAAATTGAAAAGAGTCGGGCAGAATTGAAATATAGTTAAACTTGTTTGTATTTAAAAGTTATTCAGTATTTAAATATTGTACGAGTAAATTGCATCAGTTTCATATGCATAAATTGAAAAGAGTCGGCCAGAATTGAAATATTGTTAAACTTGTTTGTATTTAAAAGTTATTCAGTATTTAAATATTGTACGAGTAAATTGCATCAGTTTCATATGCATAAATTGAAAAGAGTCGGCCAGAATTGAAATATTGTTAAACTTGTTTGTATTTAATAAGTTATTCAGTATTTAAATATTGTACGAGTAAATTGCATCAGTTTCATATGCATAAATTGAAAAGAGTCGGCCAGAATTGAAATATTGTTAAACTTGTTTGTATTTAAAAGTTATTCAGTATTTAAATATTGTACGAGTAAATTGCATCAGTTTCATATGCATAAATTGAAAAGAGTCGGGCAGAATTGAAATATTGTAGGTCGGAAGAAATATTTGGTTTCAGAGCTGAAACAGTTCGGAGTGCAAAGGGTTAATATAATACGAAACTAAAATAATCTTCTTTTGATTCTCAACAATTGATTCTTAAAATCTCGCAATTACCATCCGGCAGGTGAAGTGTTAACCAGCAAGATTTAACAGAAACAACCTCTCATTACGCCCACATCAGGAAGACAAACGACCCATGAATTAATTATCCTTCCATTCATCAGCCGGCTAATTGAAAACGCATTGTTATGATTTCAGAATGATTCTCGCGCGAGCGTTATCTCGCAAGCTGTTGCAGCCAGCTCCTTTCATGCGAGCACGCATCCTCCTACTCACCCCCTGTGTACACACGCGTGTGCATCTTGACTCCTGCACGTACGCACGCACGAACACGCGCACACAGATGCCCGCACAGTTGCATCTTATGGCCGGGTTATACGTCATATTACGGGTAGATAAGTAATAGAGTGGCACATGTGGCCTGCCAGCCCTCTATGCTTACATTATACATACTATGCCCGCTCTCGGCCACGCTTTTTTGCCCAGGCACCTGTCAACTCCGTTCGTACCATAGCCACCGCATGTGTACGACTGACATTAAAATAAATATACTGGAAAAAGGATATCGATCGTACACCCCATACGGATGCAATAACAGAGAATCGGCAGGCGAGGGGCGGGCCAAATAGGTGTGTTAACGAATGTCTGATCAATGAGGGGGTAAAACGCTAATATGAACAGTTTATCTTCAGGAATCTTTTACAGTGAAGAATTGCAAGCAAACCAATTCATTATTTATTGCAGTTGATGTTTACCTATCGAAAAGTGTACACAAAAATGTTCAACTATCCGTTTTATGCACACCCCTACTCGAAATGTATATAGTATACACCCTTGATGTGGCCGTTGACAGTGTTTACCAAACACTTAATCAGAAAGAAAACAAAAACATTAATTACAAAGAAAAAAAGTAAGAAGAATATTTAGAAACTAGAAGCTCATGTCTATTACAGTGTTTCAAGAAAAGTTGATATCTTAAAAAACAACAAAATAGTGGAACATTGGAGAAAACTCCATGTATATCTTGATCTATATTGTTAATAAACGAATATAAAGGAAACAATTGAAGTAATTAAAAAATCTCAACATGCTATAATAAACTTCTATTTTCTAAATATTCCCCTTTCTTTTGGTTTAAACATATAGTATGAACACTGTCAACACCAGATCAACGCAAGGAAACGAATGGCTGAAGTTGTCCGAAAAATTTTGTTCACTAGAACACCTAATTTTCAAGTTGTTACAGTGCTTTCCCCGCCTGAAAAGAAAACAGGACTGACCGACGTCATTAGCGCACAACCTCTAACGTTCCACCGCTATAAATCGAAAGTGTTAGTCGCAATTATAGAATTTTCCTATGTGTTTCTCCGCTCGCGGAGCGCGTTTTGCCCGTTATCATAAATAAAGTGTCGGCCGTAAATGATGGACTAGGCCCGAGAAATGTATATTTAGGACGAGGGTTTTCTAGAACGATGGAGCGGTTAATTTGTGTTTGGAGTTGCAACGGTGCGGGTATAGTAGACAGAACGTATTGGAAATAGTGCGGGACGCATCACGCACGGTACGTGTCGGCGTTCAGCATTCGGTCAAGCGACGTAAAAATAGAAAGACGTGCGCTCTGCATGTGACTTCGTATAATTAGGTACCGAACCCGAGCCGTCTTCGTTGTATATCCCATACGTTAGGAGGCTAGAGCATTAGAAAGCCTAACACGGGACCAATGATTCCTCTTCTTCTTTTTTTTTCTCCCCCCCTTTGAGCACGTCGAGGAGACGGTTATGAAACGTTACATAATTCCTATAGGATCGCAGCATTCGTATCGCGATCGATTGTGCGCGGTTTATTGCTACTTTTGGCTGACGAAAATACTTTCGCGCCTAGAATTCATATATACAAATATTAAGTATGAAAACTCGCGCGACCGTTCGCAACTTCTGGAGCGTAACACGAGAACGAGTTCGTTAACGTTAGGTGTATGTGGCGCTCAAATTGAAATTGTACGTGTCGTGTCTCATTGAGAACGAGTGTGACAACAACGGGCCGTTTATGTTCATGTTTGGTACGCACTCCTTCTCGACTATGGGGAAGTGTTGTATGCGGCCGCTGTTCCACGCGATTGTTAGGCAAACGACGGGCGACTGGTTGTTGTGTTTCTGGTAGAAATTCATGCAACTGGGAACTTCGCCAGGGAATCCTTTGATGAGGCAGCAGGGTTTGATGTCGACCACTCGCGACATGTTCCCTACCTTGGTTTCAACCAGTGCGACCAAGGGGCTGTCCTAAATTAGCATTAAATACATTAGTAAAATTGGTCATACTAATTATGAATAAACGCATCGGTATGAATATCTTACCTGGAATAGTATGGCCAGGTACTTTCCGGTAGGGTCCCACTCCATCGCGACGACCCTTCCACCAACAGTAACGTAATCATCATCCGACGAAAAATTGACTTTCGTCAGATCTACGAGCGGCACGGCCACCGTATTGTCGAGAGACGGTTTCTTTACGTCGAAGATGTTGTCTTGCAATGGCAGGGCAAAGATTGTCGCGGAGTCTTCGGTGGTTGCAAATAGTAGAGTTAAGTTAGGTCCAAAACAAGCAGCCGCGACACGACCGTTTGGCACTGTCCACTTATCCGCGTGCCACATTGTTGCCACTCCCGTATTCCAAACCCTTTAATAATTGTCAATAAGAATATTCAATTTTTGTACCATAATAAGAGAAGCAAATCAACGTACCTGAATATATTTCTGCACGAAGCGGTAAACAATTGGGACCCAGTAGATGACCAATGGCTAAAGCACAATCCACCACCTCCGACTCGCTTTAGGGGCACACCTTCTTTCTTAGAAGTATCCCAGATAATCATGTTTGTATCTGTTGGCGAGCACGACACCAGCAAATCACCCTGTGGATGCCATGTAACGCTCGTAACAGGTACATGATTTCTTTGCTTTAGTAACACTGCATGACTAAGCGAATTACTGGCTGCGCTTAATTCTATTGTCCAAACGAGAACACCTGTTTGACAAGCTACTGCCAGTTCCCTGCCAGCCAGTGGTCTCCAACGTATGCAGCAGACCGATTTTTGTGCGCTGTGTCTTAGGACTGGTATTACCGGTACTCCTTGAGAGAAGATGCGTATACGATCGTCTCTTGTGACCACTGCTAGACGAGAGCAGTGCGGATGCCAAGAAAGACATCTGATCTAAAATGTATAATAAAAAGTAGATCGTAAATTCTACTAAATAGAGTAAATTAATTCCAGTAAAGAAACTAACAAGAGCTCCATCCCAGTCTCTTGTGTGAACAACGTCTGCGACCGACCCTGATCCACTGGTGGGCAAACTTTCTATTTGATACAAGCCTTTGTCCATTAAATCTAATGCCCATTTTAGCCTGAAACAAAACAAGTGATTTTTTAGAACAGTGCGAGATTGTAAAAAAATAAATGCAATGCTAAAACCTTGTAGCGATCCAATGCACAATTTTGGTGACTTCTTCAGGATCCGTGGACGCAGCAAGGCAAATAGCTTCCGCCAGTCCCTTCTCCCGCCAAACGCTAGCAATCTTTTTGAAGATACTATCGTGAACAGGTAGGAACAAGTCGTCGGCACAGATAGTGCGGGCTGTCTCGCGTGTCGTAAGACTATCCGGAGCAATGAAAGCCTCTGGATACTCTCTCACAAACCTGGAGAATGGTTGCAGCTCATCTTGCAGGTTTTCATACCTGCAGTAGTGCACGGTCCTCGCAATGAACCCGACAGCAGCGGGATCATCGAACGAAGGAGAGTCAAAATCGTGCAATGACAGTATTTTCAGCATGCTTAACTAATTTCGCGTATGCTCTATTTTCATAACCTATCAGCGTATAAGAGACCGCTACTTTTTCTCTCGAAAGTCAGTCATCGACTAGCGCAATCATGAGATGATCGATACAAACAAAGCACAAAAATCGAAGTCGAATCTTGGCCTGAAAAAAAGCGTTCCAAAATTCCTGCACGTCAAAAACGTGAAAAAAAAACACACTGTCGCGTGTGCTGACTTCGATCTCGCAGCCGGATAAAATGGCGCGGTTCAGTTTACGTCGGTCGCCATGGTAACAGCCAATGGCGGCGCGACGATCGCCGGCTGTTGCTGCGCACGCGTCGATCACCCGCCATTCGAGGCGTTTGAATCGTGAAGAAAAACTTCGAATCGGTCTCGCATACAGAAATTTGCATGACATTCGACGTTTACGGTTTCGTTGGATTTGTCGGAGCGTTGGGAATCGACGAGTGTATGTTGTTAACGGGAGATTTATTTTGGATTCGGAGAAATGTGAGAAGAAGGTCGAGGACCTCGGCCAGCACGTCGAAGATGACAGTGAGAGATGGTGGGGAAACATCAGGTGCAGGGTGGGGACCGTAAGGGAGGGGTGAGGTGGGGACAGCAGTGTGCGGTCGCTATTCGTGCGGCGTGGATTACGTATTAGAGTTGTCTTCTGCTACGGACAGGCCTCGTTTCGTCGGTAGTTTTGTTCCCGAAGCTTTTTCTCTCGCGGGGAAGACGAGCGACGGGCGGGACACTCATTTGTCGGCGAACAGTCGATAAGATGCTACCGCCGAGGTAGTGACGAGATATCTGTCGCGGTCAACATGATTTCGGCGGAGCTTTCGTCCTAGAAAGTCGGCCGAGATCGCTGGGAAGGCGAGAGAGACACAGGGGAGGCGGACCAGCTCGATCTTCGCGAGAGATGGGCAAGAAGGGTTCCAAACGGAAAACCCGATGGAGAACTCTCAGTATCGGTGGTGAGTACTGTTTGTTAAAAACCGTACGGTTGTACGGTGTCCCTGTGCCATCGTAACCGGACCATGGTGTTACGTGCGCGTGTCCCGTGTCTCACGGTGGTCCACGTTCCAGAACTGTTCGCCGATTTCTGCATCGGAAAATGTAATCGTGCGTGTCGACGGTGACACGTCTCGAGACTACCTCGGGTAGCGTAGCTGTTCTCAGCGAGCTGTGCATTGCCATTTTGTCGTTCGCGTAATATCAAGCGTGTAAATTCGTAACCTCCGTAATCGCGAAACCGAACGTGTGTGCGTGTGCGCGTGCTTGTGTGCGTGCTTGTGTGTGTGTAACACCTGAGTCTAGAGTCTACAGTCTAGATTTCTAGATGTTGCGCCTTGCGCCGTGTGTCGCTCGCTGAGAACGATCAGACACGATCAGTTAAAAACCGTGTCCCCGTTCCACGATGAACAAGGGCAACCGGACCGATTGTTGTACAAATGAACGGAGCACACCTAACAAGGCCCGACAGTTTCTCCTCTGACGACAGTGCGGATATTGCGAATAAAATTGGCCGCTCTGTCTGGGACCGAGCTGTTTCCCAGACAACCATCGATCCGTGCACCCTCCATGTCTTTACCTCTGAGTCGCAACGTGCCTATGTACCCAGAGCAAGTGCTCTACACGCGACCTTACGTATCGTCAAGCTGATTCTCACAGAAAGTCATATTCTCGGTAATGATAGGACCCATAACGTTAGGGTTGCCAACCGTACTACAATATACAGTATTGTACTATATTTTTGTCTAGTGTACTATATACTGCTGGAGAAAGACGTAGTACACAAAAATACTATATTTCTGATACATTGATAAAATTCCACACATAAACAGAATTTTTTATTGGTTTTAGAAAACAGTTTATTCTATGTTGAGAAATGTTTTGATTTTAGTGAAACTAATAAGCCACATTTACTAAAACTTTTAGTTTAAAACATGAGCTGGAAAATTCAAAATTAGCAAGACAAAATTAGATATCAGAATGGACGATTTGTATTCTGAGCTGACCATATAGTAAACAACATTTTGAAGGAAATTAAAAACTCTGCTAACGTTACAAATAAAAATACAAGTAAAAAATAGCAGCGTATTTTCTAACTTACGGAAAATGATTTACAAAACTTGTACATATAAACTAATTGTATACGTTCTCTCTATTCCCGCCACTTCAGCTTTTACAGAAAGAATGTTTTCTATAATGAATATGAAGTGGCGGGAAGAGAAAAACAGAGCATGTTTGTCTGTTATAAAAAATGAGCTCCTTACACATATCAATTTAAACAAACAGTGCAATAAAGTTTTTGATATATTTCTTAAAGACAACAAACTAATTCGGAGTGCCAAAGACATAAAAAAATACACGTTTATAAATTGAGATGTCGTATAATAATATAAACCAAACATGGTTTACGACATCAATGAATAAATAAATAATATAATAATGGACTTCTCACGTTCCCACGTACATCCAATATCTTTACAGTATTTACAATAACATATTTTAGTGAAGCATCACTCTACAATGACTCATTACATATATTGTTTAAGCATCGTATTATTGTAGTATATTATATCATGTTAATATTGTCACAATCAGTAGAAAGTAATGTTTTCTCGAGTTACATACGACCCTTTCCTACAAGCATCAAGTATGGATTAATATTTTCGCGGTAAATACTAGGTATCAAATAAGTAACAAACGGATATCGATAATTTCGTTAACAGTATGCGATACACTATTGTATCGATATTTAGGTAGATATTAAACATGTATTAATATTCGTGTAAACCACGTATCAATAGTTTCGTTTTAATTTCGATATAGTATTCAGTATTCGATTAGAATTGTATCGAGTATGACCGATAGTATTGGTATCGTACCCATCACTAATTCAGCCTCTCTCCCTCTCGCTCTTTTCCCTCCCCACCCGACACCTGTGTCGTTCGTTGAAGGTGTACTCTATCGTTGATGACCCCTTCCAACATACGCTGCTTCCATCTATGATCAACACCCTGAGACACAGTGGCCCACGAAAGTATTCGAACACCCTTCAAAATCAGAATAATTTTTTTTATCGTTTTTGAGCAGTTAGAAGCATCGATATACTAAACGACGCGGTAAAAGTTGCGATTTTAGGTGGATAAAATTATTTTTGAATAATTTATATTTTCACAATACTTGATAATTACGATTATGATATTTAGTATATATACAGTCGAGTCGGAAATTAAGTTGACGCTCTTTATAAACGAATAACATTTTTAAAATTTTACCAAACGACTTGAGTTATATCGAGATGTTAGGAGTAGTTAAGTTGGTAATGTGTAAAAAAATTCTTTTGAAATTGCAATTGCTCGGAGTTTGGAAGAAACACGTGAAAGTCTCAATTTTTAACTTTTTTTATTTTTTTTTTTAAGTTGCATCAACCTCACAAGGCTTATTAGCAACTACAAGCTTACAATTAGGTGGTCATTTATAATTTAGATTCGGTTGAATAATTTTGTGGGCATCAAGAATTTTATTAGTTTTTCGCAAGATTCCTCTTATCTGTGCTCGTAAAGAAAATTTGAAACATGCGTTTCATAAATCTGAGTTATATACATGTACAAAGTTTCATCGAAGCATGAAAGTAAGAACAATGTTCAGTTCTATTTTGTTAAAAATCGATTTTGTTAATATTTAATGTAAATGCACAAAGATTCGTACTCTAGTGACCAGTAACTTCGGTACACTGGACGGCAAGTTCCATTAGATCGAATTTCTCGAAAGTTATGGTGTTTTATCGATTCAACGGAGTTAGATTGTTTAAATCATGCTTTGCGCGACGCAACCCTGACTTGAGGCACGTTGCTGCTATCTTTAGAGGGTCCAACTTTCAAAGGTCGCGTTCTAGGATGACTAAAGTTCGACTCGGTAGAAGCCATTACTTCCAGTCTGAGCAATAAAATGGAGCGAAAGCTATGAAAAAGAAAAGATACAGTGCTTACAATGTTGCACAAAAATATTGGGTGGCAATTGTTTGCATCGTTATCTTCCTCTTAGATCTTCACTCGCCTATGTGCACAATTAGAACTATACATATAATTAGAACAGAGAGTACATACTCAACCAAAATATCTTTTGGTCATTTCACCCCTCGAATAAGCACGTAGGTTGTGAGATTGTTATTTTATAATTTAATATTTTTATATAGATAGTTTAATAGTTTCCGATTAAATAGGAAGCGCTGTCCTCGCGAACCAGAATATTTATATAAAGATATTCGAGCGTGTGCCAACATTTTTATCCAGGCACGAGGTGCGGGCTCTACATTGTTTATGCACTTCTATTTTCAAGCATAATACTGCGAGCAAAAAACGTGCAAACAATTCTTGCTATACTTACCAAATATTTACATGTAGAATTATGTACAAACTGTGCTAATATTGGCCATAAATAAACATTTTGAAACATTTTAGAAAGATGAAGAACAGGACTTAATGAAATGATTAAAAACAGAAGAAAAAACAAATTTGTATTTGGTTCTTGTTCTTTGAAATTTACGCAGAAAATGTTTACCGTGCACAAAGAAATGCATTAGCAATGCATGCAAAAGAGCTCCTCTTTTTTTCCGTAAGTCGATTACGGTATTTCAGTTTCTTATTTGTCCCAGATGCTCCGATAGCAAAAACTTTTATCAGCGTTGGAAGGTTGTGAGTGTATCGTCATTGTGCAATTGTAAAATATTTCCGTTGAAGCTAGGTCAGGTATAATAACATTTTTTATCCCAGCGATATTAATATAGGAATAAAATTAATTCTATTTCATTCATTTTTATGCACAAATTAAACTCAAAACAGCTAAAACAAAATTATTATTATATATTATTATTATTTTGTATAGTAATGAATATATATTTGTATAGTGATGAATATATGTTTGTATAGTAATAAATATACAGAGTGTCCCAGCTAACTTGACCACCTTGAATATCTCGTCTACTGTTAGTAATAGAAAAATACGTTATAGGACAATATTAACCTAATCGAAGGGGCAATTTTTTTCTAGATATCAAGTTCATCCATTTTTTTTTTAATAGAACTATATTTTTTTTTATCGCGATGTAATAGTAGGGGTGAAGACCTCTTCAATCATGATAGCTGGATGGACATATTTTTTTTATTTACACCGAGTTGTTTATACGATCCTTTTTGCGGGATCTCACGTTAATCGGCGCGTGGCAGATACGCGAGGTGCTCCTCAATTACTACGGCGCGCGACTTATTTGCATAATAAATCTGCGAAGACAGCTTGGTTTATTGACTTTCACGCCCAACATCTTTTTTCGTGATAAAACTGATCATGGAGACTCAATTTTCGAGCATGACTGCGAAGACGAACATAGTTGTGGTCAATAATTTAATATTTATGGACCACGGTAATAATAATATACAACTACTACATAATATTAAGTATATAATAATAATAATACTATGTAATAATATGTAATAACAACTGTACAATAACGGGTGTCCAAGCTAACTTGACCACCTTGAATATCTCGTTTAGTGTTAGTAATAGAAAAAAACGTTATAGGACAATATTAACCTAACCGAAAGGCAATATAATGATCTAGATATCAAGGTCATCCATTTTTTTTTTTAAATAGAACATAAATTTTTTTTATCGCGATGTAATAGTAGGAGTGAAGACCTCTTCAACGACATATTATACAATGACCTTCGCGTGACCTTGGGTATGAAAAATCCATAAAGCATTACAGGTATTATCAGTGATTAATTTACTGCACTAATTGGTATTGATTGAACTGCTTGTATTTCAATAAATGTTCGAAATGATGACCATTGTTTACAATACATTGTTGTATACGGAAAATAAATGATTCTCTGGTATACAACAATGTATTGATAACAATGGTCATCATTTCGAACATTTATTGAAACACAAGTAGCCCAATCAAACCAATTAGTGTAGTAAATTAATCACTGATAATACCTGTAATGCTTTTTGGATTTTTCATACCCAAGGTCACTACTACCCAACACTACTATTACATCGCGATAAAAAAAAAATAGTTCTATTAAAAAAAAGAATGACCTTGATATCTAGAAAAAAATGACCTTGAAAAAAGTTTTTTCCGAATCATTATATTCCCTTTCGGTTAGGTTAATATTGTCGAATAACGTTTTTTTCTATTACTAACACTAAACGAGATATTCAAGGTAGTCAAATTAGCTTGGACACCCGTTATTGTACAGTTGTTATTACATATTATTACATAGTATTATTATTATTATGTAGTAATTGTATATTATTATTACAGTGGTCCATAAATATTAAATTATTGACCACAACTATGTTCGTCTTCGCAGTCATGCTCGAAAATTGAGTCTCCACGATCAGTTTTATCACGAAAAAAGATGTTGGGCGCGAAAGTGGATAAACCAACCTATCTTCGCAGATTTATTATGCAAATAAGTCGCGCGCCGTAGTAATTGAAGAGCACCTCGCGTATCTGCCACGCGCCGATTAACGTGAGATCCCGCAAAAAGGACCGTATAAACAACTCGTTGTAAATAAAA
Organism: Sphecodes monilicornis; assembly: GCA_913789915.3. NCBI lineage: Eukaryota > Metazoa > Arthropoda > Insecta > Hymenoptera > Halictidae > Sphecodes > Sphecodes monilicornis. The sequence continues at coordinate 11,035,303 of OU565296.1, read as the reverse complement.
AAAACATGTCCACCCAGCTATCATGATTCGAAAAACGTTTCCGCGACCATGCACGGTCGCGGCACACATGTGTTTGTAACGTGATTGTGCCTTTATTGATCTCCGGCTTCGAGATTGCAACATCAAACCATCGGCTAACTCCGTTTCGTTTCGTTTCGTTTTTAACTTGTTCCTTGAAGTAGAATTTGTTTTTTTGCACGTCGTTCGGTTTCCACAGTCAATACTGAATTCCAATGGAATTCTTTTGTTTTATAATGTTATCGTGGAGGCTTTCACATTGTTTGCACTTTTTATCTCCTATTTTCACGGCGATTCTCTCTCTCTCTCTGTCTCTGTCTCTGTCTCTAACTTAGATCTGTGCTTATCGGGCGGGTTTTCGTTATCTGAACCCGATAATACTCTAGACTTTTGGATCGAGGTGGCTAACAGTTCCCATGAATTTTTTACTCCTTCAATGATATCAATTTTCATTGGTCTCCACGGTGGAAATGTCGGATTCGCCAAATTGACGGATTTCAGGTTCTTTATTTTATAATTGAAGACCTTGCTGAAACTTGGCAATTTCAGTTTTTGAGAAAATATATATAAAATATATATGTATAGGAATTTGTAAAACTTCGACTAGGAAAAGTTTACTTCAATTATTGTGAAGGTCTTCCAGTATTCGGACTGCAAAATACTTTGAAAATTGTATAGTTCTTATTTCAAACAATCCGGAATGTACAGGGTGGAAATTATAAAGCGTTACAGACGAATATCTCCAAAAATATTGATTATACTAAAAAATGTTTCAGATGAAAGTTATTGTTCAGTACCGAGGAGGGCATCATGTGGTGGGAATTTTATTTTCCCCGGTGGACACTCCAAGGTGAGGTGAAGGTCAACTTTCTTTTTTTAATTAAAATGACATGTTTTTTTATCCACCATCAAATGGTGCGTTTTAAGATGAGTTCAATTAACTATGACTCAAGGTCATTCAAGGTCAAACTTGGAGGGAAATGCAGAAAAGGTGTGATCGTTTTATTTGTACTTCAGTTTGTGTTCAAACTGATTACTTCTTACTTCAATGCACTTAACCATTTTTTTGTTTAAATGATGCACTAACTTTGCTCAACATTTCAATATTTATCTTAGCACTTCGCGTATTCTGACTTTCATGTTTTCATGCGTCGTAGGCTTAATGGACATTACGCAGTTTTTAATGTGACACCATAGAAAGTGTTGGGTTTTGTTAAATGAAGTCTGAGTTGAACGTTAAACTAATCTTTTATTAAAGTAAAAAAAAAGGTAAAACAAACATCATGGTTTTTGGCAAGAGATACAATACAGAAGAATATACGTTCGCATACTACTAAAAAATTGAAGGGAGATTAACGCCATCTCTTAAGGAGAAAAGGAACAATTATGGCGGATTATTCAAAAATATAAAATCGCGGTGGCTAGAGCAACAGAAAGTAGTCGAGTGATTGTTTAATCCGACGAACGAGGCGACCAGGCTACAGGACATCCTTGGCGTATCCACTTTTCTGCAAAGATTTCATTCATTGCTGTTCGAGAGCATAGTGCACAGTGCGGAGGCTCGCCGCCATGTTGCATCCACATAACGCGCTTTTTATTTAAAGGTAGTTCTTCACATAATTGGGGTAGTACATTGTGTAGGAAGTTAACATAAATTTGCCCAGTTAGACGTCCTTCGAAAAAGTGCGGGCCAATGACAAAATTTTCGATAATGTCGCACCAAACGTTCAGGGTGCATAGATTTTGAAACGGCGTTGTTCTCATTCAATGCGGATTTTGAGCTGCCCGGTAGTGCATGTTATGCTTGTTTACATTGCCAGTATTTGTAAATGTTGCTTCATCAGAAAGTAGGACGTTAGGTAAAAACGAAACATCATCAACTACAGTAGCGTGCAAAAGTATCCGGATACCCTTTAAAAACGAATAACTTTTTCAAAATTAGTTCAAACGGCTTGAGTTTTTTTGAGATGTTAGAAGGATTAGTTTACTCGGTAGAGTGTAAATAATTATTTATACAAATTGCTAATGGCCGAAATTGTGAAGAAAAAAGTAAGTCATGATTTTTAACTTTTTTATCAGTGCCAGTAATGAAAATTTAAAATATACCTTTTGTAGATCTCCATAGGTTATATACATGCACAAAGTTTCATCGAAGTCGGTTAATGTTGTTATAAGCTACGAACATTGCAAGATGTGAGCTTAAGGGTGAAAGTCGCAGATTTTTGGTCTTTTCAAGGAATTTTGTTCTTATGTAGTCATCTTTAAATGTTTGTAACACATAACGACGTTAACCAATTTCGGTGAAACTTTGTACATATACATAACTAACTTAGACCTATAAAACGCGTCTTTTAAATTTTTGTTTCAGGCATAGATTAAAAAGTTAAAAATTGTGACCTTTACTTGTTTCGTCGCAATTCCGACCAATAGTCATTTTTAAAAAAAATTATTTACACGCTACCTAGTAAAGTAATGCGTCTAACATCTCAAAAAAACTCAAGCCGTTTGAACTAATATTGAAAAATGTATTCGTTTTTAAAGAGTGTTCGGATACTTTTGCACGCCACTGTATAATAACCATAGAACACCTAATTCTTTACTGTAAGAAATATGATATGATCAGCTTATAACAACATTAACCGACTTCGATGAAACTTTGCGCATATAGTATATAACCTATGGAGATACAAAAGGTATATTTTAAATTTTCATTACAGGCACTGATAAAAAAAGTTAAAAATCACGACTTACTTTTTGCTTCACAATTTCGACCATTAGCAATTTGTGTAAATAATTATTTACACGCTACCGAGTAAACTAATCCTTCTAACATCTCGAAAAAACTCAAGTCGTTTGAACTAATTTTGAAAAAGTTATTCGTTTATAAAGAGTGTCCGGATACTTTTGCACGCCACTGTATCTTCTGATGATTCCAATCGCAGAAGTTCGATCGTTTGACGAAATCGTCTCTGTACAAATGCTGATGCAATGTTATGTGGTATGGATGGAACTTGTTGGAATGTAAAATGTTCAATACAGTCGTATGTCTAATTTCACGTTCTCTTGCAATTTGTCTACTGCTTGCACGAGGATCCATTTTAACTCGTGCCAATACATCAGTAGCGACGTTATCGTTAGCCACAGTTCGAGGTCGATTTGTTTTCACTTGCACAGAACCTGAACGGAGAAAACGCTGTTCTAGTCTTTTAAATGCCATATGCGATTTTGATGTGCGGACCTGGGCAGCGTTGAGCATACAAATTAGCAGCCATTCTGTAATTTTTCCTGTTTTCTCCTAGTACCTTAAACGTATCAAAACAATTTTGATACATTTCCATTTTCACCACTTATTTAACACTAGAACTATCGGACAAGTCATAATGACTGGTTTCTAAATTTTTCTTTTACAAATATTGAAATTATAAAAATGTTTTCCGGAGTAATGTTTTAGTTAACTTCTCGATTAGAGTACATATTTAAACAAAAGTTGTACGGAAGTTGAATAAATGCATTCTTGTCCTTATTAGAAGGCAATATACACCAGTCCCGTTTAGCGCTCGGTAGGTCTAGTGTTAAGTACTATCGTTCAGCGAAGGATACCTTAGCACGAATAGCAATGAAAGTAAACCGACTATCTTGTACAAGAGTACAGTAATACGTAAATACGTTTGTTTTCATTTCATTTATAATGACTTTGATGTTGTCCTGAGTGATGCTGATATTGAACACATGTTATTGTTTTGGTGTGAAAATTCGAAGGCACGAATTAAAGTACAAATGAAATGATCACACTTTTTTTTGCATTTTCCTGCAAGTTTGACCTTGAATGACCTTGAGTCATAGGTAATTGAACTCATCTAAAAACGCAGTATTTGATGGTGGATAAAAAAACATATCATTCCATTCAAAAAAAGAAAGTTGACCTTCGCCTCACCTTGGAGTGTCCATCGAGAAAAATAAAAGTTCCACCACAGGATGGTCCCCTCGATACTGCATAACTTTAACATTAAACATTTTTGTATTTTATAATTTCCACCCTGCATGTATAGAGATTTGTAAAACTTCAACTAAAACAATTTTAATTCAACTATTGAGATTATAAAATAATTCGGGAATTGTTTAACTCTTATTTCAAACAATTCCCAATGTATAGAAATTTGTGAAACTTCAACCAGGACAATTTTACTTCAAGTATTGAGATTAAAATTATATTTTGAAAATTTTTTAGTTCTTACAATCGGCAATATATAGAAATTAGTAAAACAAAAGTTGTAAGTGTGTTAAACCTGTCATTTTTATAAGGCAACACGTACCCGTCAATTTTAATGCTGGGCATGTTTAATATTAAAAAAAAAAACAGTTTAGAAAAATTGCACATGTGTGTCTGGTGTGACATTAAATGTTTAACATAATTTTTGTGTGTATTCGCGTTTAGTGCTCGGTAGATCCGATGTTAATTAGTTTTCTTAATGAACAATTTTTGAGGCACTATTGTCAGTTTTTGTTCGTGAGACCGTTTTTAGTCGATGCCACAGGGTGTAACGCAAGCTTCATGGGGTTAATGGGATCGCTTTATCACATTTTTTTAATACTCCGTTAAGAGGATGCGTTATGGTGATTAAATACTGTAACTGATCGCAGCGTTGGTGTTGGGTGACTGCAATTTATTAATTCTTGAAGTACCGAAAGGTTAAAGTGATTCATTATCGTTAGACTGCGGATCTTTGTGTAAAAGAAACATTCTGCAAGTCAATTATAAGGAAGGGAAGCTAATCGACAATACAGGGTGCCCCACATAAATGGGAACACCTAAATATCTGTCGTATTTACAGTCCTATTAGAAAACTTCAGAGGACAAAGTGACACTATTGCAGGGGGCAAATATAATGGTAAAGAAAAAAATCTTTTATGTCGTGATTTTTAATGAAATTTCAAGGTCACCGATGTTTTTTTAAATGGAATAGTATATTTTTTTTACGATAGCACGATAGACAGTAAAAAACTGAATTTAGTGGATACCACCTTTTTGACCTTGAAATGACCTTGAGCAAGATAAAATGGATAAAGCGGATAAAATGTGGAAGTTTAAAACTTACGTGTTTCAGCAAAGATTACACGTTGTTTACGGCGGGTTGACCTTAGATATCATAATAAATAGTCGGTGGCAGACAATTCCTGATGTAAACTCAAGTGATATGGGTGTAGCTTTTCTATTTGCAGTATTCGTGAAATACTACTTCTGCTAATACCGGACTCTTGTTCGAGTTGTCGCAAACTTACATGTGGATCATTAGATATTGCAGCTAGGATATTAATTCTATTTACTTCGTGCGTTACAATTCTTTGTTTATAACGATTTTTAGAACTTACACTACCGGTATTTTTAAATTGTTTTACCATAACGGAAAATGCGTGTAACGAAGGACAAATACGATTCACAAATTTTTCACGATACAAATGTACTGCTTGCCGCAAAGATTGGTGGCTTTCACCATAAGCGAAAACCATATCGATTCGTTCCTGTACAGTATAACGCATTGTTATCACTTTCACGTTTCGAATTCGAATAATGCAGAAGGAACAACGTACTTATTCTAACCGATTAACCTGCTGTTAACGATCTCAATGATACATACTCTAACATAAACATACGCTGTTTACTATGAAAAATATTTCAAACATTTATTGTGGTTTGTGAAGGTCAACCCGACGTACACAACGCGTAATCTTTGCTGAAACACATAAATTTTAAACTACCACATTTTATCCGCTCCAACATGATTATTCTTGCTCAAGGTCATTTCAAGGTCAAAAAGGTGGTATCCACTAAATTCAGTTTTTTATTGTCTATCATGCTATCGTAAAAAAATATACTATTCCATTTAAAAAAACATCGGTGACCTTGAAATTTCATTAAAAAACACGGCATAAAAATTTTTTTTCTTTACCATTATATTTGCCTCCTGCAATAGTGTCACTTTGTCCTCTGAAGTTTTCTGATAGGACTGTAAATACGACAGATATTTAGGTGTTCCCATTTATGTGGGACACCCTGTATATTCCGCCTTCTAATAACTTCAATAAGTCCTTAACAATATAACAATATTCTTAAACTCTTGTCTTCACAGTTTTATATTTCATTTTTGCTAATTACTGGTCAGTGGTTCTTCATTTCCTTTAAATCGAATAATTTTAAGCGACAATATATTTTGATAACAATATGGTCACGAAAATTTGTACTTTTTAAAATCATTTCTCATACGAATTTTCTTTTTTTAAATAATTTCAAATAATTTTGGGAATTGGACAATGTATCCATCTTTTTTATTCGTCTCCTTTATATTCCATTCTTTTCTGAAATTAACGAATTACGTTTAAATAATTATATAATATTGAAACAGAGACAAATTAATATCTCTTAAATCTAAATGTTCTTTTTGGAAGAATAATCCTCTTTTGGCATTTATTAATATCATTCGTTAATCGTTGCATTCGTCGTATTAAATTTTATAATTTATCATCTGTCGTTATAGTTATTACTAATGCATGAATGCAAATTTTTTGAAATTGTGACGCGCTGTTTTTCCTTGTAACCACAGATATATAATAACCGGTAATTATACATAATCACCGGCAATTATACATAATCACCGGGATTAATCACATTTACCGTAACATATACATGCATGTGTGGTCTAAATTGTACATTGAGCCTAAAACATGTTCTCACTTTTATTTTCGTTGACCTCTCGCATTGGATCAACAAATCGGCAAGTCGTTTGGTCCTATGGGAAGAGTTTGATGTCGGGTAAACAGGGCAGGTCACGAGTATTAACGAAAATACAAATATAAACGGCGAAGAACAGTGGTTCGCGGTGTACAGTATCGCGTGTCGAGTTGCTGTTAATGTTGGATGTCGTCTATTCAAATGATCTTGAAAACTCGGCCGTATCTGATGGGTTTAGTGGTCGTTTTTTTTCTCTTCCGTACGGGTTTCAAGATGGCGGCATTGTGATCGTTACCATATATGACCCGCGGGTCGTGACGTCTGGACTACACTTTCTGTTTTCCTTCGTTGGCTCGTTGTTGAGACTTCGGTCAGAGACCTGCTAATGGGTTCGTCGATATCCTTTCAGCCCAAAAATCACGACAAACATTCGTCTAGTTAATAACCAAGAATTACTGTGATATATTAGGTTGTCCCATGAGTTCGTGCCGCGGATTGAAAAGTATTTTACTGAAAAACCACAGAAATTTTACAGTAACGGTGTAGTATCTTTACCAAAAAAGTGGGAAGAGGTTGTAGAGAAGGTGGTTATATTTTTTCGTTGACTTTGAAAGTATATGTTTCAAATATTAATTTAAATAGTAAAACAGTAAACGGCACGAACTTATGGGACGACCTAATACAGTGGCTCACGAAAGTATTCGAACGCCTTTTAACCAGTTAACTGTGGCGATCTTTTTGCAAAGCGCGCACCAGTGTGTGTCGCGTATATCAAGCGATGACGGGTATAGTCGTCAAACGCAGAGTATTTTTTTTATTTGCTTGTTTCATTTCGTCTTGACCTCTAAACATTTTAATCATATTAAAATTTACGAATATAATTTAGTTTCCGCCAAAATTACAATTTAAATATCAAATTGTAACAAAATTTTACGCATGACGGATATAGTCGTCATGACACAAAATTCTGCCACATCTCCATGCCGGATATAGTCGTCAAACACACTTAACTGGTTAAATCAGAATAATTTATTTAAAATTGCACCGAACGACTTGACATTTTCTTTCGCAATTAGAAGCATTAATTTACTAAATGACGTGCAAAAAAGATTTTAAAAAATTTGCAATAGGTAAACATTACATTAAAAAGTAATAATGGACTTTTTAAAACTTTTATATTCCAGCCCGTAATGAAACTTTAAAATATGCGTCTTGGAGACCTATGTTAGTAATACACATGCTGGAAAGATTAATGTATACACGAGCTACAAGCGGTTCAAACTTATTTTATGTAATTCCTAAAACTTTTAATTTCTTCAAAAATTTTTTTTTGCATGCCACTTAGTAAATCAATGCTTGTAGTTGCTAAAGAAAAATTCAAATTATATGGTCCAATTTCAAAAAAGGTATTCCAATTTAAAGTGCGCGAATATTTTCGTGAGCCACCGTATTTCTTTATAAATACCTTGGGATTAGGCGAATCATGCGATTGCTTGATGATGATGATGATGATGATGATGATGATGATGATGATGATGATAATGATGCGGTTTGTCTAGCATGAACACGTTTGTTAACTTTACTTCATGGAGTATTATGGTTGGGCATAATTTCATTTGAAATAAGATAACATATAACCATGTGAAATAATGAACTATTTTAAATACTTTCAATTAAATTAAATTAAATAATGTTATAGTTGAATTACATTGCTGAAATAGAATGATGAGTTTGAATTTTCTCTAAATTTTATTTAAATTATTCTAGTCCATACAAAATAACTGAAAACTTAAATTAATATTGAATTTTCTCTAAATTTTATGTATTAATTACTTTCCCCCTCAAAAGTAAATGAAAAATTAAATTAAGCAATTAAATTTAAATAAAACAACATTAAAAAAAATGTCACTTTAGGAAGAGGTTATTGAAGTAATTAAATTAATTTTTAAATTTATGTACGTTAATTTTTGTAGTTTAATGATTAAAGTTTAACTGTATTCGCTTTTAAAATCGTTCTTGGAGACACGAAACGTGGATTTGAATTTTACTTGGGGTTGTTCAATTAAACTAACATACGATTATTTTAAATGAAATGTACTAAAATGGCTACCGAAAGCCTGATCTACATAATATTAATGTAACCTTTAGGGATCGTGTGAGTGAATTATTATTGAAGAATTAGAAAAATGAACATTTTAATAGAAATAAAGAGATTTTATACAGCGATAGTAGTTCAGATAAATTCTTTGTTACAATTGAATTTCTTTCTCTAATTTTCCTTGTGGCTATGTGCTAAGGTGATTTAATGGATTCAAATTTCATTGATTTTTTAAAAACCTACAACTTTAACACATATTTATGTAATCCTTTGTATAGTACTGTTATACTATTAAGGCTCGGCTTGTCATTTAAATTATTGTTCATGCTGTATTCTAAACAATTGATACAATTCTTTGTACTTGGCAACAACTTGAATATTTTTACATCACAGCAAACATTTGTCTAGTCAACAACTAAGAGACACAACGATATGTTTCTTTATACCTTAGTCTTATTGTTAGGCGAATGATGCGATTGCTAGATGACAATGCGGTTTGTCCAGTTATCTAGCTTGAACATCTTCGCTGGCAGTTCCATTAATTGGACCGTTTATTTTGAAAGTGGTGTAAGTCCATTGTTGGAAAATATTGATAAATCACAAACTAAACATATAATTTACAGTGAGCTTTTTATTTAATTCACACTCAGTATTTTAATATATCTATATGTTTTGATCGATTTAAAAAATTCGTCAGTAAATAAAACAATCGACGTTATAAAACAATCGACGATCATCTTTTTAACGCGGGAAGCGAGCATATTGGTTATCGGTTCGCCGCGTCTCGGTGCTATGGCAATGGCGGACGGTGGTGGGGATGGCGTTTAGCTCCCGGCAGTCAAGTTTGGACATCGTTAACTTAAGTAATCGTTTTTCTCACAATTTTTAGAAAAAAAACAACGAAATTATATACATATTTATTTGTAAGAATTAATATACGCTAGAGTAACATTTGCAGTAGTTTTTAGTAGTTATTTTTGTTATGAATGCATGAAATCCTCATTCCAGTTCATTAGCCTAGTCGCCTAGTTAGAAATTTTATTTGTAGGAAAGGGCTTAAAAATCTTTCAACTAAAATGTGCCGATATTTTTGCATTCTTAGCATTTTATGTAACTGTTAAAACACTGTCTTATTTATTATTTATTCATGTTCTACCTTGACGTTGTCGAATTAATAATTGCGAAGTCATTAGCGACTACGTGAGTAACAGCTATCAGTAACATGTTTAACATATAATTTATACAGTAGAATATAATTAATGTTGATATAAGTAACTATCACATATAAAAACACCGTCTTGTCTAATCGGTGTGCGAATATACATCTACTAATATTATACTAATTATACTAACCCCTTTCAGTCCTTTAAAGTACAAAACCATACATTTGTTCCGACCAAGAATATTTCCGTATTTCCTGAAATGTAAATTCCTAATTTATTACATACAAATTTAGTAATGTTACGAATATTTTGAATAATGGTATAGCACAGAGGTGGGGAACCTTTTTACCATTAGAGGCCACATTAGATTAGACAGTAATAAAGGAGTAACTAGACTATAATTTCTTATATTTCACCGTTGATATTTTTATTTGTTTAAGTATATACATTTAGTGCGCACATAAAAAAAAATATTCTACGAAAACTGCTAGTTTTTTTACGTACAATAAGATCCCATAATAAAAAATATAGGTTTCCATTTGAAAAAACAATGTTGACCTTCAAATGACCTTGAATACGCCACCCAAATAAAAACTGATACTGCCCTCCTCATTCCCCCTCGAAATTTTTTAATATCTTTCATACTTTTCGAGATATTCGGCTGGAAAGTTTTCAAATGAACACCCTGTATGTAAATACATATATGTGTATGTATAAAATAAGCTGTCGCTAACATACAATTGGCTATTACCACCGGTAGTCAATGAAACTTGCATTCATACAGTTTTTTATTTAATTCTATTAATTTTCAATATGCCGTAATCTATGTAATTAAATATTAATTAATACAAGAGCTAGCTTTTCTGAAGGCCGCACAAGAAACTCACGGAAGCCGCAGGTTCCCCCCACCTCTGGCATAGCAATGACCTCTGGTGTAGGGGTGCCTCACAGTCATCACTTCAGTGCTAAAAGTTAATATTAGGTCACAACATAAATGCGTTCCGTAATCTGCAGTATCGTTTTCTCATTTATTAACAAAGTAGAGAATTTCATTCAATCAATTATAAAATCGTCGACTGTAATTAGTTTTCATTTAATCACGGTTATTCGCAATTTACAATGAATCACAACTAAATCATTAAAATTACAACGTATGTATTTATAAATATTTACAGCTGAACGAATTTATGTTACAAGTCAATATAAAATTACATTAATCGCGTGCTGAATCTACACATGCGTGTTCTACATTGTTTGAGGTATTTTACCATAAATTTGTTATCGTGACTAATTGTATGCACGCCGAAAAAAGCTGGCGTTTTACAAAAAAAAATTTCGAGCGAAGCAAAATGCTTAAAAAGCTTTCATAAGTTTCCATACGTCGCCGGAGCTCGCGATACGTTTCATGATCGCGGAACTTTCCTGATGCTTTGTGCTCGTTAGGTTTTAAATTATGTCTCGCGAGACGAATATTTTGTAACAGTCGCTTCCTAACGAGTAATGGGCGTTCTAATTATCGAAAACCAGGGAAGATAGGAATTTTCCGTCGTCGAGCATTCGCAACGAAGCTGGCGAGAGTATTTCACTGGTTTGGAAGGGAATATTGCAATTATTATAACTTTGAGTATCTTCGGGATATTAAAGAATATTTTTGGTACATCTTCGAATCTGAACGAATATTTGTACACATTATCTACCGGCGGTTATTCCATAATTTTTGAAATTATGGTACACAACAGCAACAACAACTTTAATGGTAAGCTAACAGCTCACCCTCAACAAAGTAATCTAATCATTTTGTTTGGAATTATTGTATAAAAGAAGAATTTTAAGCTTGGTACAGCACAACAATTGAAAAGCCTATTAACCTCATTCCCTACGATTTATTTTACGGTTTCAGTGATTAGAACTTTGTAGTTCATAATTTCCTAGACGACGAAGAAAATTTGTATCTATTGTATACCTATATAGTAATCCCGCGAATAGTGCAACAATGTACATTGTGCTTGAAGCGAAAATAATATCCCTCCTACTGCGGGTTGTTCCCCGTCGAGGGGCCCAGAAGCTCGACCGCACTGCAACTAATTGTTCTAACTTCAAAAAAAAAAAACAAATCCAAGTTGTAGGGTCCGATATTAAAAAAGTCGTTTTAAGAGTGTCCGAATATTTATCAGAGTCACTGTGTATCGGTATAAGTCGATCTAAATTACATAATTCGCTTGTAAATTGTATAAAATTTTGTTCCGTGCTTTAATTTTCACATACAGACTTCTTTCTCTAGTTTTCTAAACATATAGGTGTAATAACAACAAAAGCAGAACATTATTTTACTCGCTATACCGTATATGTGACTTACACCACTATAATTGTCAGTCCGCCATATGCAGATCGCAGTAATAATTGACGAGAAGGTCGTAAGTATTATGTGATAAATAAATTAATGGTTAGCCAGATAAGTTAATTTAAATCGATTTTCGATGTGCTTACCTTTAATAACATTCTGTGAATGTTGTACGTGTAACATTTTCTCTTTCATGCATCATGTTCCTCGACTGTCTTCGAAGTAGCTATGTAATTAACTTCCGTTTCGACTGTTTTTCTAGTAATTATAGTGATTGAGCTGCGATTAAACGGTTAAATTTATTGACGCATACACATAATTTATTCTCCACTTATTTGATAAGTAGACTGCAGATCTCTCTGCAAAATAACAATTTCTTCCATTATATAACGACTCCAATAAGCTAGAAATAATACATCGATACTTCGAAATTCTTTTAATATTTATATTTTGTTAAATTGCACTTATTTGTTTTTGTCGTAAGTGCATAACGTACGTAGTTCGCTGATGATTTAATCATTAGACTGCCGATCTTTGTGCAAAATAAAAATTTGCCAGGTTAATTATAAGAAACAGAAATTAAATGCAAATTTAATTCTTTTAATCATTTTAATTCACTGAAAATAATACAAGAACGTTCTTAAATTTTTGTGAAGATTTCACAATTTTATATTTCTGCTATTCATCTTTGTCATAAATGCATCAAATTCGTAGTCCGCGGATGACTTAATCAGTAGACTGCGGATCTTTGTGCAAAATAAAAATTTGCCAGGTTAATTATAAGAAACAGAAATTAAATGCAAATATAATTCTCTTAATAATTGTAATGCACCGAAAATAATACAAGAGCGTTGTTAAATTCATGTCAAGTTTTCACAATTTTATATTTCTGCTATTCATTTTTGTCATAAATGCATCAAATTCGTAGTTCGCTGATGATTTAATCATTAGACTGCCGATCTTTGTGCCAAATAAAAATTTGCCAGGTTAATTATAAGAAACAGAAATTAAATGCAAATATAATTCTCTTAATAATTGTAATGCACCGAAAATAATACAAGAGCGTTGTTAAATTCATGTCAAGTTTTTACAATTTTCTGCTATTCATCTTTGTCATAAATGCATCAAATTCGTAGTCCGCGGATGACTTAATCAGTAGACTGCGGATCTTTGTGCAAAATAAAAATTTGCCAGGTTAATTATAAGAAACAGAAATTAAATGCAAATATAATTCTCTTAATAATTGTAATGCACCGAAAATAATACAAGAGCGTTGTTAAATTCATGTCAAGTTTTCACAATTTTATATTTCTGCTATTCATTTTTGTCATAAATGCATCAAATTCGTAGTTCGCTGATGATTTAATCATTAGACTGCCGATCTTTGTGCCAAATAAAAATTTGCCAGGTTAATTATAAGAAACAGAAATTAAATACAAATATAATTGTCTTAATAATTGTAATGCATCGAAAATAATACAAGAGCGTTGTTAAATTCATGTCAAGTTTTCACAATTTTATATTTCTCCTATTTTTGTCATAAATGCATAAAATCAGCAGTCTATTAATCATTTTAATCAAATTTACATCCAGCACTTTAATTTTCTTCCATTCACAAATATAAACATGAATTCGGTTTTTGAACATGATGTTCGACATAGTTCTGACGCAATTTCCTACTTACACTTCAATTTCTAGATTACCATTATTTCAGTTAATTTCGTTGAAACGAGTTAAAACTTGATTTAGAATGTAATAAATAAGTATTTTCGGATCTCGTGAACCGAGGAATAAATTTTTGACCTGTGCATTCTGTTTAGGTTAATATAATATTATCCCGAAATACAAATTGGAATTCTTGTTTTTAGGCAAACAGTGTATTAGTTTGTTGCTCGGCTATCTAATCGGATTTTGATTCCTTCTTGACTGTTTTGACTAGTATCTTTCGGTTTCTTGGCTGTTCTGATCCAGTTTCATTGAACAACAAGCCTCTTATCTTATCTCGAAATAACTGGAGCGTTTTCTTATTCTTAATACAAATACTAATACAAACAATTCTTCTTTGAAGCGCTCTGTACATATAATTTTTCAATAATCTGGTTTTTCAATCATTTTGATCAATTTACACTAGTTGGGCAGCTGGTTTAGCTTTTTCATAATAATCAGGGTCGGGGAACTTTTTTTTCACCCTCAAATAAAAATTGTCAGGCTTTTTTTTAAATATCTTGTACAATACTAATTTGTCACATTCGATTCTTCAATTATTTCAGTTCACATATATTCTAATTTGCCGGTCTTAGGATTTTTAAATTATTTTGATCAAATTATTACAATTGGCTGGATTTTGTGGTTAATTGAAGTAATTAAAAATATCAGTTCAGCTTTGTCAACTACAAATAAAAATCTTAAATCATGGGTTTTCTAGTTGAGTAGGTGTTTAAATCTTTTTCTAACAAGCAGCATTATTATCCTAATTGTCCAGTCGCAAATAATAATTGTAAGGCTGGTTTTTAAATATCTTGTGCAATACGAATTTGTCGCTTACGATTCTTCAATCATTTCAGTTCGTTTATTCTAGTTTGCCGATCTTAGGCTTCCTAAATTATTTCGATCAAATTATTGCAATTGGCTGGATTTTATGGTTAATTGCAGTAATTAAAAATATCAGTTCAGCCTTGTCAACTACAAATAAAAATCTTAAATCTTTTTTTTTAAGTATCTTGTGCCGTTCTTTCATCCCCTATTCTGATTCCCCAATCGTTTCAGTTAGCTTATTCCAGTTGGACGGTCTTTATAGTCCATTCTTGCCGTCAAGAGAACCAACCCACCCGTTCATGCTTGAAATGAAAATTTGAACTCTCTTCTAGGTCACCCGTTAATTTTTAATGCAGTTAATTTTTCACTTATCCGATTTATCAATTAATTTGACTAATTTTAATTCGGTTGACTGGCTCTTCTAGTCTATTTTACTTTAGTTGTTATCAGGGTGTTAGTCCACGCTTTTCACCCCTTGATAAAAATATTAACTCCAATTTAAAACACTCTGTACAATTTATTTCTCGCCTATCTAATTTCCCAATTATTTTAATCACTTCATCCTGCATAGGTTGTCCCTTTAATTCATTCTAATCACTAGGGGAGAATAAAACTATTCTCTCCAACCTTCAATCAAAAATCTCAACCCTTTTTGTAGCACTCTGTATTATTCTCTTGTCTTATTTAATTTCCCAACTGTTTAGGTTAGTTCATCTCAATTGTCTGACTCTTCTTTTCCATCCCCTAATAAATAACTGACCTCCCTTCAAAGCACTTTCTATGTGCAATTTTTCTTTCTGTATGTCGCTATTTTAGTTCACCATAATCATTCGGGGTATCAAACAATTCTTTCCAACCCTCGAAATAAAAATTTCAACCCTTTTTGTAGCACTCTGTATTATTCTCTTGTCTTATTTAATTTCCCAACTGTTTAGGTTAGTTCATCTCAATTGCCTGACTCTTCTAATCCACTTTAATCGTTTTGAAGGTGGGCCCATCTTTTCCATCCCCTAATAAATAACTGACCTCCATTTCAAAGCACTCACTATGTGCAATTTTTCTTTCTGTATGTCGCTATTTTAGTTCACTATAATCATTCGGGGTATCAAACAATTCTTTCCAACCCTCGAAATAAAAATCTCAACCCTTTTTGTAGCACCCTGTATTGTTCCCTTGTCTTATTTAATTTCCCAATTGTTTAGGTTAGTTCACATCAATTGTCTGACTCTTCTAAACCACTTTAATCGTTTTTAGGATGAGCCCATCTTTTCCATCCCCTAATAAATAACTGACCTCCATTTCAAAGCTCTCATTATGTGCAATTTTTCTTTCTGTATGTCGCTATTTTAGTTCACCATAATCATTCGGGGTATCAAACAATTTTTTCCAACCCTCGAAATAAAAATCTCAACCCTTTTTGTAGCACCCTGTATTGTTCCCTTGTCTTATTTAATTTCCCAATTGTTTAGGTTAGTTCACATCAATTGTCTGACTCTTCTAATCCACTTTAATCGTTTTTAGGGTGAGCCCATCTTTTCCATCCCCTAATAAATAACTGACCTCCATTTCAAAGCACTCTCTATGTGCAATTTTACTTTCTGTGTGTCGCTATTTTAGTTCACCATAATCATTCGGGGTATCAAACAATTCTTTCCAACTCTCGAAATAAAACTCTCAACCATTTTTTAAATCACCCTATATACACTTCTCTTCCCTCGTCCAACGTCTCAACGATTGCGGTCACTATCTCGTCCGGACAACCCTTTCACTCTCCTTCAGCCATAAAAAGCATCAACCCATACTCGAATAAAAATCAGAACTCTCTCCGAATTCCACCCTGCGCAGTTTTCCATCGTAGTTATCTGATCTCTCAGTTCGGTCCAATCACTATACTCCAGTCAGACGGTCGTTCTGGTCAATTTTAATCGTCAGAGACGTCAGACGGTTGCTCACACCCCCTGAAATACACGTTCGCCAGCAATCTCCGATCTGTGCAACCCTTGACATTCAGAACCTTTTTCCGCGAACACACTCTTGCCTGGGGGTCAAAGATCCTTGTGCACTGCCAGATAGAAGAGAGAGAGAGAGAGAGAGAGAGAGAGAGAGAGAGAAAGAGAGAAGAAGAGAGGGATGGTCGAAGGGGAAAGGGGGTGGTCGAGGAAGCAAATCAATAGGAGCAACCGTCGCGCCTCGATCGTCGTCGTGCTCGAACTTTGGAATGAATGCTACCATGAAAGTGCAGGGTACCAGTAACCAAGAATATTATGCCACCGACTCGATCCCCTACAAATGTCCACGGGGGTGGAGGCGAGCGAGAATAATGGGGTTGGGATTCCCAGCAGAATTGAAACTTATTACCGAGCGACAGTGTATGATAATATTGATGCCAAATCGAGCGAAGGGCGAAAGTGATTCGAAGCTGAACACCGGCCTTCTCTACCTTTGTTATCGGACGAAGAGAGTTATATGGTCCCGTGGAAGTTTATGGAGTTCCCATTGATCTCATGGGTATGTCGCCGACACACGTATCGACCAATTATCTACTGTCTTTTGCAGAGAAAACTTGGAGACTGTTGACGATCGTTCGAAATGAATACCGGCCTTTACTCTGACTCTTTGTTTATTGTTATTTCTATGTAATTGTTGATAATTGTTGGACAGATGAAACGAAGACAGACAAACGGGTGAACGTCACGCTGTTTATTCTAGTATCGTGATTTTTATGGAATTGTTGACAAATGAACATCATTTATTTCGATAAAACATGGACAGATAATAATGTAGAAGTTTTCGAGTTAATTCTAACATGACAATGTTTATGGATTTTTTGAGAATCAACATGATTTCTTTGGATAAAACATGGACAGATAATAGGGTACAAGTTCTGCAGTTACTTCTAGTATGACAATTTTTATGGAATTGTTGATTATTCGTATGATTTATTTAGACAAACTATAAACAGACAGAAGCGTAAAAGTTTCATAGATCGTTCTACAATGGAAAATTTCTATGGAATTGTTGACAATACGGTTCCTTCAGATAAAACAAAGACAAAAGCGTGAAAGTTTCGCAATTCGACAATGGGGAAGTTTCCATGGAATTTCTTTGGCCATTGCTATGGTTTATTCACATTTCCGTTGTAGAATTAATGGCGGAAGTTTTTACGCTTTGGTCTGTTTCACTTTGCGTCTTAAGTGACCTAAGTTCGCGAGGGACTCAAATGATCTCAGCAGTCGAGTATAATTTAACGAAGTGATCCTCTGGGAGTCGTACAAGTGTTAGTCAATTTTCCTTCATTTTGGGGAAGTAATATTTCAAGCATGGCGGTCGGTTCGACGAACAGCGAGACATAATTTTTGCAGAATTCACTATTCTTAATGTACTCTGAAATATTCGTATGATTACCCGTCAATAAGGTTACAATTTCATAATTGGTGGACCGTATTATGTACACAGTCAGGCGCATAATTGATGGCACGCACATTCAACCAGAATAACTTTTCTATAAATAGACCAAACGACTTCAATTTTTCTGCCGAGCTAAAAGAATTAGTTTACTAGATGTCTTGTAATAAAAAATGTTGGCAAAATTTCGTTTAGTCGGAATCATGAAAATAGTAGTGAAAGTTGCTTTTTACAACTTTTTCATTTGAGACAGTAACGGAAATTTAAAAAAATGCGAATAAAATAAATTGCGATACATTTACACGTTTGTCTGTGTACGATTCATCTGTCCAGCTCATTCATTATCAACAATTCCATGTAAATAACTACTCAAAAAGAGTAAAGCACGATATTCAAATTTTCCCAGAAAGTATTCAATAATTATATTAAACAAATTATTTATAATAATTCGCGATTTATTTTGTAGATTCGTATAAATTACATACATGCTGAAAATTTCATCAAAATTGTTCGATTGATTTTCGAGTTATAAATGGTTAAAAATGGCGAAAATCGCCAAGTAATAGAATAAATAAGCAAAAACAGTAATTTTCACAATTTTTAATCGATTTGTCCATTCAAAAACAGATTATTCTGATTTAAAATATGTGCCCTCGATTATGTAACTGACTATATATCGATTGTATTATAGGGCGAATCATTTAACTGTGCCACCTGAATTCACTCGTAAACCATTTGTTGCGTCGAGCAAATTTTCAAACTTAAGTTGTTTGGTATAAAGCGGACCATACAATGTAATAATTAATTTTTTAGATAGTCCGATTTTTCATTGAAATATGAAGGTCACCTTGAATTTTTGTACCATGATGTGTAATGTTTGACCTTGTGGTTCGGAAGAGTACTGAATGATGATTAAAAAGGTATGTGGTATACGGGATTAAAAACTAATAATTACCGAGATATTTCTTAATTAATCCTTAATGCAAGTAATTCTCAAAATGCTGTCCATTACATCGAATACAAATGCGTAGGCGATCGGTGAGACCGAGTGACACAAGTTTAAGACACGCATCATCTTTTACTGAAGAATATCTCGGTAATTGTTGGTTTCTAATCCCATATGCCTTATAGTTTTTTTTATTCATCATTCAGTACTCTTTCGAACCACAAGGTCCAAACATTACACATTATGATACAAAAATTCAAGGTGACCTTCATATCTCGATAAAAAAGATGGCGGACTATCAAGAAACTAATTATTACATTGTAAGCCCCGCTTGATAGCAGACAACTTTCGTTTGAAAGTTTTCAAATAGTAACTAATAATTACCGAGATATTCCGTAATTAATCTTCAAAGTAAGCAATCTTCAAAATGCTGTCCATTACATCGAATACAAATGCTTAGGCGATCGGTGAGGCCGAGTGACACAAGTTCAAGCCACACATCATCTTTTACTGAAGAATATCTCGGTAATTTTTAGTTTCTAATCCCATATGCCTTATAGTTTTTTTTATTCATCATTCAGTACTCTTTCGAACCACAAGGTCCAATAACATTACACATTATGATACAAAAATTCAAGGTGACCTTCATATTATAGAGTGGAAGTACGGATGATGTATGTATGTTCATGTGTATATAAACAGACAACCCTACATATAGCTAAATTTATAAAAATAGAGAATCGATGATAACAGAAGAATTTGAAAAATAACGATCGCCCGAGCGGCTGCAAGAACACGTCGATCGTGAACATTTTGGTTATCCTTGTGCCCAAATACATTAACACTAAACCTACCAAGCAATAAAAGTATCTAGTGAATGTTGTTTTATAAAAATGGCAACACTAAATTTATTGAGATTGTCCGTAATTTTCAATATAATAGATGCTTGGACAAGGAAATTTATTCCATTATTTTCCATACATGAATTTTTATGATTTCAATAACTGGAAAATACAAAACCGGTCATTTGACCGTGGTAGGTTTAGTCTTAAATAAACCAGCTTTTCTTACGGCTTTACCTTATAATATCTCAATAAAAAAGCGGACTATTAAGAAACTAATTATTACATTGTTGTATGCTCCACTTGATACCAAACAACTTTCGTTTGAAATTGTTTCTTACATATCAAATGGTTTGCGAGTCAATTTAGATGGCACAGTTAAATGATTCACCCTGTATAATGTTTCGAGGCAACGTAGATAACGTATGAATTAATCAAGTTCACGAGCGTATTCTATCAGTAGATAATAATATTAAGATAATTGTGTAAGATGAGGATATTATATAGTCTTGTAATCTTGTTTACACTTGATTCCATGGTGGTGGTTATCGCCGAACCCATGAGTAGCTTGTATGGTTGATTCGTACTACTGAATCTACCGGTATGCGGTCTACTATTTCTACTCGCGTTTCACTTTCGCGCGAGGTGGAATCGTCTTTTAATACAGTTCGAGCACGCAATCGCATTCAAAATAGCATTAAAATAACAAATGTTCACATTGATTGCAAAACACAGAAGCTACATCAAGTTTTCTTTCTTCTTTTAACACTAGAAAGACTGAAACTTAGTATATACCTATATTGCCCAAAAGCAATCAAAATGACTGCATTGTGAAAGAATAACTAATGTGTAAAGAAAGTTTAAAATTAATTTTTAATATTTTTTATATTATTTACAGTTATATAACAAGTTATTAGTAAATATTAACAAGAAAAAAATTTACTTTTCCTGGGCATATTGATGACACTTTCATTTTCATCATTGGTGATCGACTCTTCTTCTAATTGAAATTAAAAAGCAGTCAAAATGACTTCCTTGGGCAATCTAGTGTTAATCATACTAACACTTCACTTACCGGAAGCCTATTAATATGATTTTCAGAAATTGTATTATATGAAAAGAAAGTTTAAAAATCTTCTTTTACATTGTAACCTTAAATGACATTATTAGATAGCGTTATTGGAAGCAAACAATCTTACAGCAATAAACTTGCTCTAAGCCGTGTATGTATTTTGGTATAATACTTTTTTACACAAAATTTCGTGCTTTATCCGAACTCGAAAAAATATATAAGGCGCTCTATTTAATAAAGCTCAAGGTGATCTTTGTATTTCGCTAAAAAAAACCAGATTACAGCACTGTATGCCTCCTTGGAAACGATGCAATATTTGTTTGACAAATTGTTTCGTACAACAAATCACTTATTCGCATTATTCGACGTCGTCATGTTACGAGACTTACATTGTACATATAGCGTACACTGGTCTCACAATGTACGCGACACTTTTTTTTCTTCTGTGGTAAATTATAGTAGAAAATATATTTTTCTAGAACTTTATTTGTTTCTAATATTTCTATTGACATACTTTATTTACGCGATTTTCATTCCCGTAAAACGAATCCACGTGGAACGCAATATTTCTGGAAAATTAAGGGTACACCGATATATCTTTTTTGGATCGCTTTATTCCAAAATTGTGTAAAGAAAAAAAGAGAATCACTACATATTACATGAGCCGTTTATTTTGAAAGTAGCCTAAGTCCATTTGTCAATTATTTTCTGTTGACCGTAGTAACGTGTACAACTTGAAGTTATCTGCCATCAACAACATTTGCTGTTAAGTATATTCAGAGTATACACGATAATTTTGGACACATAAGTTTTTGCAGTTAGTTCAATAATTAAAACCATTACTTTGAAAGTGGCCAAAGTCCAATCAATTATTGATAATGTCCGAAAGTGCAGATTTTCAAATGTCCGAAGGCAGTGATGAAGGTAATTTTAATAAATTAGTATTTAACAAGTTAACCTCAGTTTTTTGACAGATGCTGTAGTTGAATAATCAGTACGTTTAATTAATGCAGTGAAAAAAAATTCACGCAATACACATTTACAATTGAATATAAAACATAAAATATTAAATTATAGAAATTATTACATTCGTGGGGAAGAATAAAAAACAAGACCATTTAATTGAGATAGTGAACACGAATTCTTAACTAATGATTTCAACAAAAAAAAGTTCGAAAATATTGTATTGACACCACTTTATAAAAATATAAGACGAATTACAACAGCGAAATACAAGGACATGATGGATTTACTACGATATATACCACCGGTGCGCCATGGCATTCCTCCCGCATACACAAAATGTAGATGAGCAGTAAATTGTTATGTAATCTATGTAGTTAGAAAATTTCCCGAATTGCATACATCGTGTTTTTGAACTGTTGTAAAGAAATATAAAATAAATTGAGTATTGTTTTTTAAATTTGAAGCATTTTAAATTATGTCGAATGGACTTGGGCTTTCAAATTTTATAACGAATCTGGTTGTTAACTTTGAAAGTGGCTTAACCCCATTTTTGGTAAGAAACCACATATTATTCACTTAATAATTGTTATTATTTTAATAGGAATTGTAAATTTAATTCTCTTAGACACACTTAAGCAGTATGACACATTGGTATCCTATACGTATATTTTTAATTTTATCGAAACGCAGACTCTTAACCCTTAGCACTCGAATGGCGATTCTGAGGCGCCACTACAAATTGGTACACCATTATTCAGAATATTGTTTACATGATTAAATTTGTTTATATGTAATAAATTACTAAACATTTAAATATTTGATGAGGCACTACATCATTTTCTTACGCATATAATAAAAAAAACTATGTACATTGGAAATATTCTAGGTTAGAATAAATGTTTGAGTTTTAAGTTGAAATAGCTCCGAGTGCAAAGGGTTAAATATCTCAATTTAAGTAGAAATGGACTTAGGTCACTTTCAAAATAGACGGCTCGCATCATAAACGAGGTATTCGCGTACCGGTTCGACGAGGGAGGCCAACAATCGAAATTCTCGAAAATTCATCGACCCGATCGCGTTTCATTTTCGCGAGTGCATCGACACGGCATACGTAATGCGTCTGCCAGCGCCGCCGTCGGAAGATCCGAATAGGCTTCTCTCTCTCTCTTTCTCTCTCTGTCTCCAAAACTGGAACGCGGGTTAGGCTGACAGTCAGTCATGAACTTTCGTCTCGGAGTATGGTCGCCAGCGTGGAGCGAGGTGCTAAGTATAACATTGACAAAGCAGTCGCAGCAGCAGTCGCAGCAGGAATATGAGGATGAATACGCATGGACGCACGTGCGACCGAACGTTCGGCCACATTTCTTGTTACGTAACCGACCGAGCCTTGGTTCGCGCCTCGGTATCGATTCTCGAATAGCTCGGCCCAACATGGATGCAACGTTGCGATGGTGCGCCGACGGCACCGACGCTCGGCGAAACAAAAAATCGCCGACGATCTTCGCAGACAATGCCCTTTCCCCTGGTGCATAAATTACCGAAACGATCCGCGGTTTCAGCGACTGCTTTACTTTTTCTGTTTTTTTTTCTTTTTTGGAACAGTTGGAGTGAACAGTTGGGTTCCAAAGGTCTTGGGCAGAGGTTGAAAACAGTTATTATATCGATTTCGGTTCTTGAGACACTTGTGGAGAATCGAAACTCTCTCATAACTGTTATAAGTAGACTGCGGAAGTTTCTGCAATTTGCAATATTTCTAGACGACTTTTAAGAAAATGAAGTCAATTGAGATCTCATTTTTACCGGAAGTAGTCTTTGTAGATGTGAAGTAAATCAAAATCGTACGAAATTCTGTCGGATTTTATATTCTAGCATTTTTCGAAAATTTTCAGAACTCTGCATAAATGATCTGCAGGCTAGTTAATAAGGTACAGTCACTCCTATTAATATTCGGGCAATCTGACTTGGAGAAATTATTAGGTCGTTGCATATGTAATGTCCGATTGTTAACAGTAACATTAAGCAAACATAATCTTCTCCGAAATAAACTTATGGATTAGAGTAACCATTCTTCTAATCAACGTATTCTGTAAATGAATTGCAAGATTCTTGTTTGTATTATGGTAGAAATCGGATTTATTTGTCGTTCACGTTCATCATTTACAAGATTCTCATCTCCATTTTGTGGTCTTCTTTACCGTCGACGAATAGGACATTGGTTAATCGACAAATGTTGACTAAACATCGCATATGATGCTATCGTTAAAATGTTACTTTTCCACTCATAAAATGGCACTTTTTATAACTTCTTTATTTGAACTCGTAATGAAAATGTAAAATATGCGTCTTTTAGAGTTATGTTAGTTATACGCATGCTGAAAATTGAAACGAAGTCGGAGGTCGGAGAAAAAAAAACGACACTTATCGAAAGATGCATGTATCTGTGGATTTTTATCAAAAACTGACCAAAAGTCGTGAAAAACCGCGATTTTCACCACTTTCAATGGCTTGCAGCTCGTGTGTGTGTGTGCTAATCGATTTCTATGAAATTATCTCACAAAAATCGTCTCTTAATTACGCCATTTCTATTGATTAAAATAAACGAACAACAATTACATTAACAATAACATAAACACAAACAGGTCTACAAGAATCATCCACAAATATATATTGAAAAATCATTACTTGATTACTCCATATCTGTTGATTAAAATAAACGAACTGAAATTACATTAAGAACAGCATAAAAACAAACAGGTCTACAAGAATCGTCTACAAATATATATTGAAAAATCGTTACTTGATTACTCCATTTCTATTGATTAAAATAAACGAAAAACAATGGTAATAACAACAGCATAAACGCAAACAGATCTACGAAAATGTCCTGTCGTCCGAGGTTCAATCAAATATTTATGTAACACACAATGCCGTATTGAAATATTTATATAAGGCGCATGAAACATGCAGATATAGAAAGATCGAGTACAACTACATATATAAATAACTCGCTCGTTTCTCGGGAAGAGGAAAAATTCTTTAGACAACGAGAACGATGCGTTTCTAAAGTGTGAGACCCGTTCAGAGGCCGATAAGAAGAACCGGAAGTAGGTTTTTCTATGGTGTGTATGGCGACAACGTTTTCTGTATATCGTCGTTGCACGTGTCCCGTTGGATCGTAGACCTTCTATGAATGCTGTCCCCGGCGGATTGCATAACATAACGAGTTCGTAGGCCGACGGTAATAAAATGCAGTTTCACGCGCGTTACGTGTAGCTTGTGAAGTCGCGGCGCGTGTGTTGCTGGATGCAATCAAATTTCACGGTGTAGAACTGACAAGGAGAAGACGCGGTCATCGGGTCTTAGATTTTGTTGAAACTTTGCCTACTGGTAGATTTCGTTCTCCTGTTTATGAAAATATAGCATTATAGGCGTCGATACTCAATAATTTCTGAGATATTTACAATTTAAATTTCATTTTACCCGTTAAGCCGTTAAGTACAGTTTTGGTTGACGTTTTCGTCAAGTGCCAAACGGCGTGATGGTAACGTACTGGATTAATTACTGGGAAGGCCAGTATTCAAATCCCTTTTTCCTTTTTATCCATTTTTTTCTTTTTTTTCTGTTCTGTTTATCTATTTTAATTAATTGTATTTCGCACAGGAAAAATACGCTCGTAATATCTATAGGAAAAAAAATATAAAAATTTTATTGAAATGGAACATGATATGAAAGAAACACTAACTTCATCAATCTTAACCTATCTCAAAATTTGTTGAATATTGACGTCTATAATGCTATGTTTTCATAAACAGGAGAACGAAATCTACAAATATGCAAAGTTTCGAGAAAATCTGAGACCCCATGACCGTGTCTTCTCCTTGTGAGTTTCACGGTGTGCCGCCGGCCATGGAAGAGTTAGTGACCACGAATCCTGCAACAGGATCTCTTTTCGACCCCTGTATACAGTGCCGGATTAAGACATTTAGAGACCTTGCACTACGATTTATTTTACGATTACAACGATTAGAATTTCTTTGAAGTTTATCATTTACTAAAAGGAAATTGACATTTATTGTAAACCCACGTACAGTCACTCATCTCATTAATATTCGTACACACTTTTAAAAAGATGATATAACCTTTTTAATATTAGAACATATGACTTGGAATTTTTGTTTTTTTGAGAAGTTAAAACAATTAGTTTACTACATGACGCAAGAAAGAAATTTTGAAAAAATTGTTACGGGTCAGAATTGCAAAGAAAATACTAAAAGTTGTTTTTTTGCAATGAAAATACTAAAAGTTGTTTGCTTGCAAAGAAAATACTAAAAGTTGCTTTTTTGCAAAGAAAATACTAAAAGTTGTTTTTTGCAGAGAAAATACTAAAAATCGTTTTTTAAAACTAATTTATGTTGGTCTGAACTGTAAGTTTAACAAATCCGTTTTGTAAATCTATTTTTTTATATTGCTTACTTATAAAAGTCGCATTAACATCGAGGTCATTAGCGACCACTTTGGTATACAATTATAGATACAGTGATTTGTTGGCCCAGTAATAAACAGAGGTTCGTGTTAGTATGTTTGTGTCAACTGTATATACTAGGAAAATTTCAACAAATTCAATCTGAATATTAATTCAAAAAGATTCAGTCTATATTGGTGGGACAATAGTTTTTGTTGTTTATTATTCTTGTATGAAGCTTTTACTAGTATATTGTTGACATTTTTCTGATTAAAACGATACCAAACATGACACGATTCGGAGTATATTGGTTTGTTTAATCCACGATTCTGTGGAACCTTGGTTATCCGAACCGTCGATATCTAAATTCTTCGTTAGCAGAGAATGTGCGTCACATGTAGACAGTTCAAACTAAAATGTTGAAGTGATTAGATAAAATTTATTCCATAGTTTCCAGTGGAACCTATCGTAATGTCAACAATTGCAAAATAAAAATTATCCAAGAAAGTGAATTATGGTTAAATTAATTGCCACAGTGTTATACCGGTAGATGTAATTTAGAAGAAGGTTTACTTTCAGGTCTAATTATCGGAAACATAGTGGGCAAGGGTTACATAAACCTGTGATATGAGATAACATCCGGTGTACTAGAGTTATCAGTGTCCTATTTAAAATGTTTTGAATCATTGTACCCAAGGTTGGGACCTTTGGATGTTGTTGTAACATATAGTTGTCGCAGCAATTGAGAAGTATACTTCAAAACAGGCTATATCCGGTCTAAACTAATTTCAAATGTTTAATGGATTTCAGTTTTTGTATATTTAAAATGATAATTGAAACGTATTGATAACAACATATGATACTCGTATTGATTGAAGTTGTATAAAAATTGGAAAATATTAGATTTCTAGTATTTGGAATTGTTTGTTTGACTGTGTCTCGGGGACATCGTCTGTTTTATTACTCATAAACAAAAACATCCACCTTTTCTATCTATAAATTATGAGTTTACTATTAATCATAGTGAAATGAACAATTTTTATGACTATCGATTTGTTCATTTAATCTTTTGTTTCAAAGAACAGAGTAGAGTGACCTGCCCAGTAAATGACCGCCCCCCAGTGAATTAACATAATTCGTATTAAAAGGAAAAATTACATTTACAATGCCCTTTCGATGTTGAAATTTATACAGTAACTGTATTGTAAATTCACAGATGTCTCGCTAAAGAGATCTTTGATTTTTGTGATTTATTCGGCAGGCAATTAATTTATTCAGTGGTTGTTCGAACGACATCCCATGTATTTAAAGTGAGCATTGATATCGTGAGTTCAGCAACTTTGTATTTTGAGATGGTTCAATGGTCCTACGATAAGTTTGTTTACGTAATTATCGTTTACTAGTAGACCTCTGTTCATTCATTGGCCTTTTAATTATCAACTGGACCATTTACTTTGAAAGTCCATTTTTGGAAAAAATTGAGAAATCACAAAATAAACAAATAATTTAGAGTGGACTTTTTTATTTATAAACAATTCACACTTATTATAAAATATCCATATATGTTTTGATCAATTTAAAATTCGTTAGTAAATGAAATCGCCTAACGGTTGGTTACGAAAGTGGTGTAAGACCATTTTTAGAAGAAATTGAGGAATTACAAAATAAACAAATAATTCAGTATGAATAAAAAAACACTATTTTATCTCTTTTCATGATTTATAAACAAAATCATAGTAAAACACAATTCATTTCAAGTGAAACTTAATGATTTTTACAATTCAATAATTATGAAAATGCTGTAATTTCATTGACGACACAGAAAGAATATATTATTTCATGTTAAATTCACATAATAGTCATTTATATAATCAATTAAAATATTTCTAAATCCATAGAAACATTGCCAAACTGTTAGAAATGGTTGAATCGACGTATCGAAGAGTATTTTTCATGAATTAACAGTTAGAACACATATTAATCTCGTTTTTGTTTTCGTGGTTTACATTTGTACACGTGTACATTTATTAGTACGCGTTCTTAAATAAAATCCCAATACAAACTTAGTACAGTTGATTTATATTTTTGAACCGAATTAAATACAAACCTTTTAAATATCTCGAAAGAAGAAACAATGCACCTAGCACCACTTATAAAATAACCGGTTCAAATATCATTAGAATTGTGTGTTGGAATCAGTGATGCTAGATCGGTTAAATCGAGGGGAATACAGTTTACCACCTCTCTGGTGACCAGAGTGATATGTGACACGTTACGCGGCACGTCACGTGACCAGTCTACGGTCTTAGTGGGGGACGTTCGAGTGTGCTCAGGTAGTGGAATGGGATAGTGGAAGGGGAAAAGGAGGAGAGGAAAATCCACCCAGTGTTGGGTGTTTCTTGCCAGAGTAGGACACAAATCTACTAATAATTAAAAATGACTAATTGTCTCATTGATTATTAGTCATAGCAAAGTAGTCATTAGTCAAAACTAAGTATGAAATTTATTATTTTACTGAAGATTACGGGAACGGACCACGTGATAAGAAGTCCAATTCATCCAATAGTGGTTCACTGTATCCGTTTACGTAATACGAGTTTTGAAATTTTGCATACATGTAAAGCACTGCATACTTAGTTTTGACTAATGACTACTTTGCTATGACTAACAATCAATGAGACAATTAGTCATTTTGAAGTGAAAGTTCTTTAGGCGCGTTAGGCGTAAAACATCGACGCGGTAGAAGTAAAACCGATCTGGCGATGAAACGATGAAACGAAATTCTATTCATTAGTATATACGATTAGGGGTTCGGCATTGCTTAATAAAGATTATGATAAAATTCCGATGATACTAAGTAGGGATTTCAACGTGAACTTTGTATCGGAACAATCAAAATTATTAATAGAATTTTTTAGAAGTAAATTAAGATTGGAAATGGTAAATAATCCTAATGAAGCGACAACAAGATCAAGAACAACTCTCTATGCAGTATTCGCAAGACATTTAGACAAAATTGAATCAAGAGTATTTATATCATATTTTAGCTATCACAAGCCAACTGTTTCAATAATAGAATCATAGAATATTAAATGTCATAAAGTGTTAATACAAATTCGAAAAAAAATTAAAGAAGTTTTACTTCAGCCATGTGGTCTAAGCACTCACCAACTTTTTTAATTATTAGTTGATTTGTGCCCTACTCTGTTTCTGGCATCACTGGTTGGAATGTATAACGAGATCTTAACAATGACACAGCCTTCTTATAGAAATATCACTAAAGAAATTAAATACATAATGAATTCCGAATACTAATTACAAGAAACTGGCAGCTTAAGTGTTCATTCACTATACAGTTCACCCTACCATAAGAATGAAGTATAATGGGTGAGATCTAATTGTGAAAATACGGATTCGAGAGATCTTGGCGAGATCATGCTGTCATCCTTTTGGCAGACGGTCTTGAACAGAGCATTTCATAAAATTATGCGAACGGGGCAGTTTCGTTGAATCATGTTACGGTAGATGAGTCGAATGAGAGATATGAGAGATCTGTGACAGACTTAAGGAAATAGGAAATGTAAAGAAGCACTCTTGAGCAAATTACAAATTTTATGCTATTATACAACGCGTATCATTTGTTATAATTTCGACGTAAAGGCCACATCAATTTTAACGAGCTTCTCGATTCATTCGAAGTTGGTGCAAAAATAATTACGGTTTTTCTTCTCGAATTTTAAGACTATATATATACATTTTACTTTCTTGCCAATTTGACCTAAACGTCGAATGACTGTTGTGTGATCACATTTTAGTTCTTTTGCAACCTCATGAGATATTTTTCAAGGATCTGCTTCTATTGGGATCTGACATGGGGGCGTGGGCAATATATATAGCTATCTAATATGGCGATGGAGTGCTTGTTCCTAACATTATATTGATATCTTCTTTTTTGTTTTTACTTGAAATGTTTGTAAGTATGAGTGAAACTTGTAAGTGGGCAGGTACAAATCCTCACAGAAAGAAAGTTTGTTGAAGGAGAGCGGCTTTTTAAAGCATGTTTTATCAAATAATTCATTTTACAACAAAAATTTGTTCTTTAATATAACTTCTAAATTTACAATTATAATTTCATAAATTTCGAATCGCTTATAATTGGTGAGGACATATTAATTACTCCACAAATAATTGTACAAATATCTTGTATTAGAGGCACCAATGCTACAGGCATCATTGAACCAAGAATTTTGAAAGTCTTTATACGCTGGTTAGATCTTTCAATATGCACACCAGCTTTAGCTATCTTAGCTGTTAAAGTAGACTGTTCTTTACTAAATTGTTTCTTATATTTTAGAAAATGAGGTCTTATAAATTTCAAGCAGTTCACTTCACATACTTCATTTCAAGGTGTGGAAACGGTGTAACAAATTTTTGCTCGCTCTCCTATCATAATCTTTCACTGAATAGTAATCAAAATTATTTTTGCTAGGCGGTGGAAAATTTGGAGCTTCCATAACGTTATTTTTAATTAACACCTGTTTTAACACTGCAAGTTTATACTGTAATTAACACCTGTTAACACTTTAAGCTGCTATAAGCCAAGCTTAAAGTATTTCTACTTTTCGGCAGCAGACGGCGCCACTCAAAATGTCAGATCCCTTGGATCATCATTATTAATTGTAGAAGAACATTCGTGAGTCTCTTAATCTTCTAGATATTGTCAACATTCACAATAAATTCTATTTTATTATTGTGTATCAATATTACATAATTGTATTTATGGTGAGCTTTAAAAATTGACTGAAAGTTGCATTTTACTACATCCGTATGTCATATAATTACACCCAGAATCATCAACCTCACAAGGGTTATTAGCAACTACAAGCTTACAATTAGGTTGGCATTGATAATTTAGATTCGGTTGAATAATTTTGTGTGCTTTAAGAATTTCATTAGTTTTTCGCAAGATTCCTTCGAGTCGGTGGCATCTTTGATGTGTGTCGGTGCATCTTTGATCTAGATCTGTGTTTCGTTTCATTTCATTCATTTTGTATGTTAAATTTTCGCGGCAATATTAACCATTACACTACTTTCCTGCCAATATTGTTTCCGTTTGGCGCATTTAATTATATTCATGTGAAAATTTAATTTCCATGTGTAACTTTTACATATCCAGGAAAATGATTTCATGGTTTATTCAAATATATTACTTTCTACTTTATCCTGTAGATAAAGTAGAAAGTAATGTATTTGAATGAACCATGAAATATAATTTTTCCTGTTGTCTTGTACCATTTTCTTTTCTTTTTTTTGACAATTCTTTGGGTAATTTCTTATAATTTCTGATAGCGTGTCGATGGTGGGTTGGTAACGGTAAGAAATATTAGTAAGAAATATATTGTTAGAAGTCACAATTCTTCACTTTCGTGCGTCATATCTTTATATTTATCTATGTCGCATCGTATTATTTTTGTGTATTCATAATTATTATGATGTAAACCATTACACTACTTTCTTGCCAATATTATTTCCGTTTGGCGCATTTAATTATATTCATGTGAAAATTGAATTTCCATGTGTAACTTTTACGTATCCAGTAAAATAATTTCGTGGTTTATTCAAATACATTACTTTCTACTCTACCCTGCAGATATTATTTTTCCTTTTGTCTTGTACCATTTTCTTTTCTTTTTTTTTTTTTGACAATTCTTCGGGTAATTTCTTATAATTTCTGATAGCGTGTCGATTCGATTACCCTTGGTGGTTTAGTCGCACGTGGGTATGCGGCCGAGCTGCATAGACGCGTCTGGTTTCTAATACGGTTGAAAACTGCGTGCGGAACGAGTCACCTAGGGTTCAGGTTATGAATAGCACGTGAGTGACCACGAGGTCTCCGTCACATGCTCGGTACCATTCGACTTTCGAATCATTCGGCCGTCACGAGACGTTTTATACTTAACTCCGAGCCGCGCTTGACACGCGAACACTGGGGAATCCCGCGCGCAGGGTGGACGAACGTGTGTACACGCGGTTCCGCGATTTCCGCGGCCAAAATTCGCGAACGGTTACCGCACCGGTTGTGAAACCTTCGCTCTATATGTCTTCGTTACGTACAGAGAATTCTCTCCGCGTGTTATTTCATCAGAGTTTTCGAATCTCTTCCATGAGAACGGAAGACGCTCTATGCCAGCGTTTCTCAAACTGTGGTACAGTATTTCATCGGTAATTGTCCCAAATGTCTCGCACATAATTGTCCCTGAGATATCCCCACTAGTGCGGGGTGTACCTTCTTGAGGGGCCGCGAAGTTCGAGAGGTCTCGGTCGCCGAGAAATATGACACCATGCGGCTGGGTATATCGGTGAGACCACACTAATCCGAATTTCCAACTTCTTTATTATTCATTATTTTTTTATGGGACTTCGATGACCATATTTGTGGCATTTTTCTAATAAAAATCATACCAAATATGATATAATTCCGATGATATTTACTTGTGTAATAGACAATTAAAGTTTCGGGCGCGAGGAAGGATAGCGTATGGGAAAGAAAGAGACGCGGAGAGTCGCAGTCGGCGGCACAGTTCAAAGCCTCGCGCGTCCTCACAATGTATTACCAAGGAATAAATTTTTTATTATTACTTATTTTTTTATGAGACTTTTTCTAATAGATTTGTGACATTGTTCTGATTAAAATGAGACCAATATATATATATATATATATATATATATATATTGGTCTCATTTTAATATATATATATATAGCGGGGAGAGCAAGGTATCCGATTTTCGTGCTTCACCGAGGCTAAAATCGCCGCGCATGCACGTGAAAAGCGCCAACATTCCCATCACTGCGCTCGGGTCGGTTACTCGATGTCTTGGTCGGCGGGATGAGAACACGCTGCGCCTGCGCAAACTGACAGCAGGATGGGAAAGCAAGCGCGTGAGGGGCCCCTACGCTGGGCACCGCTGACTTATGCACAGTTTGGTTAAAAAGAAAAGATGAATATAAGTATATTTGCGATAAAGCGATCAAGTTTTTAATGTTCTTCAACACAGCATATTTTTGCGAAACTGGGTTTGCAGTCTTGCTGTTAATTAAAAATAAATGTAGAACATGGTTGCAACTTGAACTTGACTTGCGTTTGAAGTTAATGAAGATGAAGGTTGACGTATCGAAATTTGTTGCAATGAAACAGGTTCATTCTTCGCATTAATCCTCGCCAATCATAAATCTCCTTAATATTTGCTCATGTATTATTACCCATAATTTACTATATAATGTTAAAGTTTCAGTTTTCAGTTTCAAATAATATAAATTTAATATGTTTAATTCTTTGATTATGAACACTCCATGTGGGATGTATTGATTTTCAATCGGGAAATACTGTTATGTTGGCACATGTATTTTTTGATTCTTATTTATGTGGTACAAAATATAAAAAGTTTAAGAACCCCTGCACTATTTGCAACCCCTTTGCTCGGGTTACCACGAAATCATCGACAATCATTTCATCGACAATGATTTCACCGACACCGAGTTTTATCGACACATTCTTTTCCTTACATTGAAAAAGAAATCATGAAGCAAATATTAAAAGTTATCATAACGTATTTTATATTATTGAATAATGTGTTATACCGGGTGAGTCGTTTAACTGTGCCACCTACATTTACTCGTGAACCATTTGTTGTAGGGTAAACTGTACAATGATTGGCACCCTAAGCCAAAATCATAGTAAAAATCCTTTTTATCTTTTTTTGAAATGTTTAAAAGAGAGCTTAACCTGCTATTTCATAAGCTAATGGAGATTTTTCAGAAAAATCAAACAGTTTT
Source organism: Sphecodes monilicornis (assembly GCA_913789915.3). Taxonomy (NCBI): domain Eukaryota; kingdom Metazoa; phylum Arthropoda; class Insecta; order Hymenoptera; family Halictidae; genus Sphecodes; species Sphecodes monilicornis. Next base: position 11,000,894 of record OU565296.1, on the reverse strand, counting down.
ACGAGTCGTAAATCTTATATTATAAAATATATTCAGTGAATAACAATCGTAAGACAAATAGTACAGTCATTGGCACATTTGGTAAATAGTAAGAAGTAAATGTTAAACAGGCTATTTTATTTATAATTAAACATATACGAACTTATTACATCCGTAGTACAGTCGGAAATTAAGTTAAAAAACGATAAAGTATACTTAATCGTAACGAAAATTTTAACAAAACTATTTACACTGCACTGTGGTCATCCGTCGGTCTTACCTGATGTCCTCCAGCGTTGCTAACAGTCATATGTGGAATTATGTTATGAAAACTTACAACTTTACTTTCAAATATGAATAAGAAGAACTAAAAAATGATTTTCTATACCAGGAACTCTTAATATTTGCCGTTTAAATCAAAAGTGACAATAACTAATGCAGTGCCAGCAGTAGTACAGTTTTCCGCTATCAAACAAAATTTGAAACGAAAGTTGTTTGCTATCACCTTGTGGTTCGAAAGAGAACTAAATGATGAATAAAAAAAATTATAAGGCATATGGGATTAGAAACTAACAATTACCAAGATATTCTTTAGTGAAAGATGATGTGTGTCTTGAACGTGTGTCACTCGGTCTCACTGATCGCCTACGCATTTGTATTCGATGTAATGGATACCATTTTGAGAATCACTTACTTTGAAGATTAATTAAGGAATATCTCGGTAATTATTAGTTATTATTTGAAAAATTTCAAACGAAAGTTGTCTGCTATCAAGCGAGGCTTATAATGTAATAATTAGTTTCTTGATAGTCCGCCATCTTTTTTATCGAGATATGAAGGTCACCTTGAATTTTTGTATCATAATGTGTAATGTTCGGACCTTGTGGTTCGAAAGAGTACTGAATGATGAATCAAAGAAACAATAAGGCATATGGGATTAGAAACTAACAATTACCGAGATATTCTTCAGTGAAAGATGATGTGTGTCTTGCAAGTGTGTCACTCGGTCTCAATGATCGCCTATGCATTTTTATTCGATGTAATGGACACCATTTTGAGAATTACTTACTTTGAAGATTAATTAAGGAATATCTCGATAATTATTAGTTACTATTTGAAAAATTTCAAACGAAAGTTGTCTGTTATCAAGCGAGGCTTATAATGTAATAATTAGTTTCTTGATAGTCCGCCATCTTTTTTATCGAGATATGGAGGTCACCTTGAATTTTTGTATGTATTTGATGTTGTGGTTCGAAAGAGTACTGAAGTTGATTTTTTTATTTTTGTCCATTGTCAACGCACAGCGGGCCGTTTCTAATACAACTGCTGATATACTTGCAATTAGAAATAAGGCACCTAATCTCGAATCTAAGTTATGTAAAGCCTTAGGCACAGACACCGGTCACATAACTGTGGTTTATTTCACAAGTCGATGCAACACGAGTAAATGCAAGAGAACGCGTTTACGTAATTAACAATTCCATTTATCGGAAACAATTCGTGGAAAGTCTATAAATATATTGAGGAAGTGCGCTTGAATATTGTTTATTCTAGATCTATTTACTTTAGCAGTTTTAAGAACGAAAAGAAGATCGAAATTGTAACTGCGAGATTGTGCATAACAGATACATTTTGAAATATAAAAAATATACATTTTCAACTGGAGAAAAATATTTTTCTAGCCTGCGGATTTTAAGCACTTGTAGTAAAAAATAAGTAAGTGCAATTTGAAAGAACAGCATGATTAAAAGAATTTATATTTAATATTACTTTTTACATACATTATTTTCAGATTAATAAAGTAATGAAAAAAAAGAAAGAAGTTTCTATTTAATCTCTGTTCCTTATGCAATTAATTTATAAAATTATGATTTTGCATAGAAACCCCTAGTCTAATCATAAGATTTTTGAAAAATTTGAAAAATTATTGCAGAATGGTTCGTAACAAAAATAACAATCGCCATAAAACAGAATGGCAAATCGTACAAAAAACTTCTACAACTTCTTATCAAAGCAAAAACCACAATTTCCAAATAATTATATCTTGAAGAAACAAAAAGGTGGATCGTGATTTTATACGAAAACTAAAAGAAGGCTCGTGTAAACAATTAACACTAAACCAAGCATAAAACATATAAAAGTGAAACGCCTTACAGAACCAAGAAAATGGAAATTTTGAGAACTGCGAGATTCAAATTATCGAGAATTGCGAGATTCAAATTTCGAGAATTGCGAGATTCAAATTTCGAGATTTGCAAGATTCAAATTTCGAGAATTGCGAGATTCAAATTTTCAGGAATTGCGAAATTCAAATTATCGAGAATTGCGAGATTCAAATTATCGAGAATTGCGAGATTCAAATTTCGAGAATTGCGAGATTCAAATTTCGAGATTTGCAAGATTCAAATTTCGAGAATTGCGAGATTCAAATTTTCGGGAATTGCGAAATTCAAATTATCGAGAATTGCGAGATTCAAATTATCGAGAATTGCGAGATTCATATTTTCGGGAATTGCGAGATTCAAATTTTCGGGAATTGCGAGATTCAAATTTTCAAGAATTGCGAGATTGAAATATTCGAGGACTGCAAGATTGGAATTGTATTTCACAATAATTGTGCAATGAAACCCGGTCATGTGACTGTGTTAAGTTTAGTGTTAAACACACCGCTCAAGCTTAATTTGTTTACCAGCACACGATGGCGACACGCGAAAGTTCTGAAGTTTGCGCAGCCAGTTTGCCTCGGTCAAAATGTTTGCGTTTTTAGGGAAATCACAAGACAAATTTCTCTTTCATTACGTATTTTGGCAGTTCTCCTCGGGACGAAGGCTAGAGGATGCAGACTAGTTTTCGCAGTTCCACTCTACCTTGTCCTGAAAGGTTGAAGAACTTTTGACTATTTGCCAAACCTAGCAGGCAGGGTCCGGCTCTCTCTCTCTCTCTCCCTCTCTCTCTCTCTCTCTGTCTCTTGCCGTTGCTCCCAACGGTCTTCTTTTGTGCTTTTCTGTTTGCATTGCTGCGACGTCTAATTTCAATTCAGAAACGGCTCTTCCATTGCCAATTGGAGGCTCACATTTTCTACGTCGAACAGTGCGTTACTTTATACATATATGTATACGATGCACCACTGTATTTTCCTACGCAATAATTCAAATTCATTAATCATCGTCCTCAATGAGGTTTAATCATTAATTCATACAATTCTTTAACACTTTGTCGAATTTTAACGAGTCAGACTCGTGACGAAGATGTTAAACCAAGTCTATAACAAATACAAATGTTGTGCCTTTCGTTTTGGTCAAAATAGAATTTTATTCTTCTATTTTTTCTAGTCGCATCAACATCATAGGTTATTACCAGACTGCGGATCTTTACGAAAAATAATATGAATTGCAACCAGCTCGAGTGAAATAGCAAATTATTTTATTTTTCAATATGTTTAATAGACTGAAAATAACACAACAGCGTTTTGAAATTCTTTTAATGCCTTTGCTATTTCAAGTTACACCTACTCATTTTTACCATAAATGCATAAAATCCGCAGTCTAGTTATTACTTAATTATAACAGAAATAAAAGGGGAAAATTGAACAGAATAGAAAAATCAACTGAATCGAAAGAATTTAGAAATGCTAAATGATTTATGCTAATATAGACGCTAAAATAAATGAGAAATATTGTAAGCGTGTTAGATTGCGGATTTTAGCAATTGGTAAAATAAAAATAAGTAAATGAAGTATAACACGATAGAAAAATCAACTCTAATCGGAAAAATTGTAAAAATGCTAAATGATTTATGCTAATATAGACGCTAAAATTATTAGCTGGCAACAGTATTATCGAAAATGGTACCGAGAATGTCTCGGAAGATTAATGAACTCACTCCGAGAAAACTTTGGACATTTATTTTGGGTACAACCGTTTGTCATTTGTCGTACAATTTTTTGAAAGTCTATACTTTTTTCCAAGTTTCTCAGTAATTATTTTTAGAACTGTACACTTTCGAACGAAAGCAGCAATTAATCAACGAGATACACTTTTCGGTACACGACAAGAAGAAAATTCTCACATCTAACTGTACTGTCATCGTTCTGCGGTGTACGTAACCCCATAATTGAATAAACTGATCAATGAAATGATGTACATGGCTGTAGAAAATCGAGTTAGCTGAGCCTTCGATATCTTCCATCAAACTGTCTCTTTCCAGGCTAATGAAATTAGATACAGAAAAATATTACAAACGGGCACTTATTCAAGCTATACACCCCCTAATTTTGATGCAGTTTAGGTGAGAGATACTATTTAGAAAAATGTTTGATACGTACGTATTCTATCAATCATCGTCCACAATTGAAGAGATGGCAACAGAACACATAATTGGGGTTGAAAATCCATTTTCTTGCCTTCTTGAGTTTTCTTTTACCATAAAATGGAAATGGCTACACGATAACTTCTGTTAAATATTTTCTGATTCTTTACCATTATGCAAACTTTTGTATTAAATCACTAGATCACTAATGAAAGTGGCAGAGATGTAATATAAAGACGAAAGGCGAATAATTTTTACAATTCTATGAAAAATAATAATTTAAATTTCTTTTTAACAATCTTGCAGTCTTTCTAGAAGATTATTGTGGTATTTCAAAATTGGTATTTTAATTTTTTGCTGACTCAAAACGTACTTATCAGTGTCAATTGTCCATTTGAACTAGAAAATGGCTCTAACGGTACAAAACCCTCAGCGTCCCACAAAAAATAATCATTATAAATTCTTTTTAACAATTTTTCAGTCTCTTTAACAGAGCGTTGCAATACCTTAGACTTGAACATTATCTATTTCATAGTTATTTTAATGTGAAGTTCACTCAAAAACGTACTTTTCAGTGTTAATTGTCCATCTGAACTAGAAAATGACTCTAATGGTACAAAATCCTCAGCGTTCCACAAAAAATAATCATTATAAATTCTTTTTAACAATTTTTCAGTCTCTGTAACAGCGTTGCAATACCTTAGACTTGAACATTATTTCATAGTTATTTTAATATTAAGTTCACTCAAAAACGTACTTATCAGTGTCAATTACCCATCTGCACTAGAAAATGGCTCTAATGTTACAAAATCCTCAGCGTCCCTCACAAAATAGTCATTTTAAATTTATAGTAACCGTGAATGTATGTAGCAGCACACATATCATTGCCGCCTCTGAGTGAGTGAGTGAGAGAGAGAGAGAGAGAGAGAGAGAGAGAGAGAGAAAGAGAGAGAGAGAGAGAAAGAGGAAGAGTGGGAATTGCGGCTGGCGCCGCCTAATGATCATTAGCGACACCTAACAACAAACTATGTACTCATTACACCGGCAATCGTGCGAGTACGGACAGAGCCTTCTAAGGGTACAGACGTTTTCGTAATAAATTTGTCTCGGGAGCACCACAAGTTCTTTTCAACAATTTTTCAGTCTCTGTAACAGAACGTTCCAATACCTTAGATTTGAACATTATCTATTTCATAGTTATTTTAATTTTAAGCTAATCAAATAATAAAATCATTAAATCATGCTTGTCGGTGCAAAATGTCCATCTGAACTAGAAAAGGCCTTAATAGCACAACATCCTCAGCGTCCCACAAAAAATAATCATTACAAATTCTTTTTAACAATTGTTCAGTCTCTGTAACAGAGCCTTAGATTTGAACATTATCTATTTCATAATTATTTTAATGTTAAGTGCACTCAAAACGTACTTATCAGTGTCAACTATCCATTTGAACTAGAAAATGGCCTTAATGGTACCAAATCCTCAGCGTCCCACAAAAAATAATCATTACAAATTCTTTTTAACAATTTTTCAGTCTCTGTTAACAGAGCCTTAGATTTGAACATTATCAATTTCATAATTATTTTAATGTTAAGTGCACTCAAAACGCACTTATCAGTGTCAACTATCCATTTGAACTAGAAAATGGCCTTAATGGTACCAAATCCTCAGCATCCCACAAAAAATAATCATTACAAATTCTTTTTAACAATTTTTCAGTCTCTGTTAACAGAGCCTTAGATTTGAACATTATCCATTTCATAATTATTTTAATGTTAAGTGCACTCAAAACGTACGTATTAGTGACAACTATCCATTTGAACTAGGAAATGGCCTTAATGGTACCAAATCCTCAGCGTCCCACAAAAAATAATCATTACAAATTCTTTTTAACAATTTTTCAGTCTCTATTAACATAGCCTTAGATTTGAACATTATCTATTCCATAGTTATTTCAATTTTAAAGTCACCAAATAATAAAATCATTAAATCATGCTTATCAGTGCCAATTGTTCATCTGAACTAGAAAATGGCTCCAATGGTACAAAGCCCTCAAAGTTTCATCGAAAACAATAATTTTGAACGTTCTTTTTACAATCTAACAATATTTGTAACAGAGTATTATAATAGTTTAGACTTAAAAATTAGACATGTATCAATATTAAACTTCAAAATATCTGACTATGTATTTATCTTACCATCTTCTGGAACATCTCGGAAACTATATAATGTATTTAACAAGAAAACAAAAGTTGCACAGCAAAGAAACCATTAATATTCGATTTCAACTCTTCCATGCTTTCCCAGCGACCATAAAAACTATCTTTCCCGTACATTCCAAGGTCTAGAATTCCAGCAAGTTTGGTAGCAATCAGAATGTTCGGGTTGGCAGTGTTTCCCTGCCAGACAAACGAAGAAAATTGATTTTCGTGGAAACAAGTGTCCTCGGGGACTGGCCGGTATCCTACTGAAATAACAAATAACCACGGGGGTTATTCGATACGAGGGGATTTTTTGGGAAAAACGTGAAAATGTCCCGGTGGCCCCGAGGAATTTCCTTGTAACGCGACACTCACGAGTTCTCTACATGTGGCGAGAAAAAGACGTGTTGTGACAACACTGGGTAGGATTGCTGTTCGGTGTCGTTTTACCCCGGCTTAATGGTACAAGCCAATAATGACGTTTAATACCCTTATTAACGGTCGCTGGACCTTTTTTTTTGCTAACAGTCGCCACCGTGTGAACAGGCTGTTTTCGAATTCGACCCCTGTCGAGAAGCACGGTGGCAACATGTGCAGTTGGTGTTGCATTTGCTATGGATCCCTTATTGATTGTTTCAATGAAACTCTACACTGTCGTGAACTGACGAGTTTCGACTAAACTGAAAAATGACAGAAATTTTAGTAAATTTGGCAATTATATAGAAAAGGTCTGCGTACTCCAATTTTGATGAAATTTTAATATATCATAGATTTCGATATTTTGAACAACTTTTTCCTTTTCCGATATAGGGGGGGGGGGGGTCGCTTTTAGTTTTCGATATATTTGCAAAAAATTATCGCTAATACTGTATTGAATTTTTCGTATTCCTGCACGCTCCGCGGCAATGTAAACCTGTTCCGGGGCCGCATCTGTTTATTTTTTGTTTGTAAACACGTTGTGGAGATGAGAAGCGACAATACCACACACACACACACCCACTGCTTAACACGCACTCAGTGTTTCTAAAAAGAAGATTCTCACATTATACAATATAAAATCAACTGAGACCAATACAGCATACATGTATTATCCAACACACGATACCACACACACCCACCCAGTGTTTCTGAGGCGAAGGTTCTCGCATTAAACAATATAAAATCAACTAAAACCAATACCAATTTGTTTTACAATCAAATGCGATAATATAATACATGTATGCTGTATTGGTCTCAGTTGATTTTATATTGTATAATGTGAGAACTTTTTTTTTAGAAACACTGAGTGCGTGTTAAGCAGTGGGTGTGTGTGTGTGGTATTGTCGAAAAAATAATAAGGTTTTGTATGTATGACCAGAGTGAGACACTGTTTTCTCTCTCATCTCCACAGCGTGTTAAGAAAAAAGAGGTAATCAGACCAGTGATGGGAATGTTGGCGCTTTTCACGCGCATGCGCGAGTTTCGGCAGCACCGAAGCTACGTCCGAAGTTTGTGGGGTACTATTGGGGCGAAAGTAGTGGGTTTGTTATTATATGTTTCGTTTAAAGTTATTTTAGTACCCTTTTCTTCCTTATTCCCAAGATGATGAAGAAGAGTAAGTTATATTATATTGTACAGAGATACATAAATATTATATATTTGTTTATTATATATTCTATGTACGTATGTATATATGTATATATATGTGTATATATATATATATATATATATATATATATATATATATATATATATGTACACGTGTTGTACATTCATTTTTCAAAATCAAATCATAATAAATTTTGCGAAATTAGCGGGGCGACCAAGGTACCCGATTTTCGTGCTTGACTGAGGCTAAAATCGCTGCGCATGCGCGTGAAAAGCGCCAACATTCCCATCACTGAATCAGACGTCGCGCCGGAGTAGCCTTACGTTGCCATGGAGCGTGCGAGAATACGGGAAATTCAATACAGTATTAGCAATAGTTTCTCGCAAATATCTCGAAAACTAAAAGCGATCCCCCTATATTGGAAAAAGAAAGAGTTGTTCAGAATGTGTTGCTCCATAACATATTAAAATTTCATCAAAATCGGCGTACGCAGACCTTTTCTATATAATTACCGTAAATTTTTTCAAATTTCTTTTATAATTCTTTGATTCTTCTATGCTGTCTTGTGAAATGGGAGTGAGAAATTCTCTTGGTATGTATCTTACCACGTTTAACGACTTCTTTAATCCTTTAGTATATACTTTTCTAAGATAATAAAATTACCAGCTCCAGATATTGCATTTTCTCATTATTGTAAAGATGCTTTCATGGGAAACGATTAAATAAATATATTTAGTAGAGCACATATTATAATACGAAACGTACAAAGTCCAAATAAATTCAAACTTGTCATTTTTTAAAAGGCAATATATACAGTTAGAAATAAAATGACATATCTAAATTAAAATTAAAGATAGGATTTTAAGGATCAGATTTGCACCTCAAAGTGTACTGGGGTGATTCCTGAGGCTATTTGAAGCAACTTTTTCCTTTGCGAAAATGTTCTCCGCGGCATTGTTAAGGAGTTATTAACGAAAAACACGGACCAATCAGAGCGCAGCTACAGCGGGCGGATTCTGGCTCCGCCAATGGCAACGCCACGCTCAAACGGACCGATCGCCGTGCCGAAAAGCGTCACTGCAGCCGCGCACTTATTGGTTCGTGTTTTTCGTTAATAACTCCTTAACAAAGCCACGGAGAACATTTTTGCAAAGGAAAAAGTTACTTTATATGACCTCAGGAATCGCCCCCTTCAGGGAAGTACAACATTTTGGGATACCCTGTGTAATAAGCCTGTAAACTGTAATTGTATTCCTTGATCAAAACGCTGTACAACATTTGCGTTTTAAAAATTTCATCTGCTAAGATAAAATAATAACATGGTATTTTCGAGCTTGGATAATGAAAAATGCCTGGTGCATTTTAATTATAATTTCCCTGAAATTGCGTAAAGCAGTCATTCTACTATCCATCCCACACAGAAAACAGTATTGATACGGTTTCAGTTTCAGAAACATTTTTAATATCGCACCGGGACGTTGATGCTTTGTTTCCCTCTGTTGATCAAGACGTTAATGAACTCATTCACAGCGATCCCGAACAATTCCATCGTTCACGGAGCCGAGTTCGAACGGTCCGAGCGCGTTTACAGCGGCCAGAAATTCATGAAGCTATTTCGGTGACGGCAAGCATCGCCGAAATATTTGAAGAAGCGTTACTAAACCGTGCTCAATGAACTCAATGAACCGACCCTTCCGTTGGCAATAGTACAGGACCAGTAGCCCCGACCACTGCCAACTGATCCCGTGCAATCGTTCACCGTGAGTTACGACTTCTCGAACCTATTAGACCATTGAATAATTACACGTAACGGACGGAGACAATTAGAAACCGGTGGACGATCGTCCACGAACCAGTTCACGGAGTGTAATATCTCTGATATTAGTAATCAGAGGTGGGTCAAATTTTTGGAGAACAAATATTTCAAATATAATACTATTTTAACCCCTATACATTCCTCAGGGTGAAACACCCATGTACTATTTTTACATTCTGTAAAAGGATTGATCTCATCTTCAGTGTATTTTGAGATGAATTTCGTTAAAATAGGATATTACGAATGAAATATAATTTATTGATTTGAACTGTAAACTAAAAGTGGGTAAAAAATTATTCTAGGCTCTTTCATGCGACTACTATCGAGGATGAGGGTTAAATATGCGTTGTTCCACAATTTAAATGATATACTATTTTAAAGAAACAGTACAATCTCTGCAAGTAAAGTATTTTTATTTTGATAATAATCTACAATATAAAATAATATATTTTCATTTTGGTAATCTGAAACATACAATAAAATATTTGAAGTTTGCATTCAATAGTATTTCAATTATTTCTTGACGATGGAAATAGATTGAGGAAACAGGTAGTAAGTTGACGTAGTCAACGGTCACCGGTAATAAGAAATGTTTCAAAAGTTTAGACCCGATTTCCAGACTTGTTTTAATTTAAATAATTGTTATTTATATACCATTGCTATTCTTCTATAAACCAGAAACCTGGTACTTTTATGCCGTAGCATAATAAAATCATAATTTTATTATCCTCTAGACTCTAGAGCAGCGGCGTCCAACGTAGGGGTCCCTTACGCGCCTACTTCCCCTTCCTACTGTCAGTTTGCGCAGGCGCAGTGTGTTCTCGCCCCGCCGACCAAGAAATCGAATAACCGACCCGCGTGTCATAAACAGTGTCTCCAGATCGGTTAAAATGAGGGGAATACAGTTTACCACCTCTCTGATGACCAGAGTAATATGTAAACGGGCCCTAGACGATCCATAATATTGTCAATGTAGGTTGACCAATAATATTGAAGCTCCCGTCAATACACTTCAATAATCTCATCAATCTAGCTATCAATACGGCGAGTACGCACTGTTGTTATGAAAAACAATTGTGTACTCTGCCAGCCATTTTGCCTGTACGACCAGTACGACGGATAACGTCCGAGCAGTGTTGCCAGATCGGTTAAATCGAGGGGAATACAGTTTACCACCTCTCTGATGACCAGAGTAATATGTAATACGTGGTGTGGCACGTCACGTGACCAGTCTACGATCTTAGTGGGGAACGTTGGAGTGTGCTCATGTATTGGAATGGGATAGTGGAAGGGGAAAAGGAGGAGAGGAAAATCCACCTAGTTTTGGGTAGATCTGGCGACACTGCGTTCGAGGTGAGACTGATGAAATACTGACAACTAAACCTCTAAAACGTCAATGCGCGCATCAGTATGGCTCTCGTCAATGCGCTTCAATCAAAATTTCCATCAATATGCTTCAATATATTGACACTGCGTTTGAACCCCTTCTAAACGGTCAAAATGCCCCTTTAAATGCGCCTCGTCAATATTATTGATGGGTGTAATGACAATATTATTGATCGTCTAGGGGCCCAGTCACGCGTTGCGTGGTCCGTCACGTGACCAGTCTACGGTCTTAGTAGGGGACGTTGGAGTGTGCTCATGATAGTGGAGGAGGAAAAGGAGGAGAGGAAAATCCACCCAGTTTTGCGTGTTTCTGGCGACACTGGTCGTAAAACAATCGACGATCATCTTTTTAACGCGGGACGCGAGAGTATATCGATTTCTTAGCATTTCCTATAATCGGAAACGAGAAAATTGCATTGTCCAGGGGAATAAGGTTTTCAACTTATATTTTCTTCTCTATCTCAAACCAAAATGATTGTAATACTTTTGATTTATATACGAAGGTGAAACTTAAATTTTATCTTTAAAAATATAATAATATGTACTAGGTACCTCATGTTATTCTTATTAATGCCGAAAAAATTAGTTTTGTGCACGGTAACTGATATCTTTACTCTAGTAAGGAATCGCAAGATGTTCAACTAATATTTTATTCTCTATCTTAAACCAAAATGATTGTAATACTTTTGATGTACAGTGGCGTGCAAAAGTATCCGGACACCCTTTAAAAACGAATAACTTTTTCAACATTAGTTCAAACGGCTTGAGTTTTTCTTGAGATGTTAGAAGGATTAGTTTACTCGGTAGCGCGTAAATAATTATTTACACAAATTGCTAATGGTCGAAATTGTGAAGAAAAAAGTAAGTCATGATTTTTAACTTTTTTATCAGTGCCTGTAATGAAAATTTAAAATATGCCTTTTGTAGATCTCCATAGGTCATATACATGCGCAAAGTTTCATCGAAGTCGCTTAATGTTGTTATAAGCTGCGAACATTGCAACGAAAGTCGCAGATTTTCGGTCTTTCCAGGGAATTTTGTCCTTATGTAATCACCTTTAAATGTTTGTAACTCATAACGACGTTAACCGATTTCGATGAAACTTTGTACATGTACATAACGTACTTAGACCTATAAAACGCGTCTTTTAAATTTTTGTTACAGGCACAGATTAAAAAGTTAAAAATTGTGTCCTTTACTATTTTCGTCGCAATTCCGACCAATAGCAATTTTTAGAAAAATTTATTTATACGCTACTTAGTAAACTAATGCGTCTGACATCTCAAAAAAACTCAAGCCGTTTGAACTAATTTTGAAAAAGTTATTCGTTTTTAAAGAGTGTCCGGATACTTTTGCACGCCACTGTATATACGAAGGTGAAACTTAAATCTTATCTTTAAAAATATGTAGTAATACAAGGTACCTCATATTATTTTTATTAATGTCTAAAAAAATTTGTTTTTGTCCAGTAACCGGGTGGGGCACTGATATCTTTACTCTAGTAAGGTGTCGCAAGATGTTGATTTTACAGAGAAGCGTCTGAATGGTGACACTTGCGAGCAGATAATCCCGAAGTCCATGGAACTCTGTGCGGTGCATTTTATTACGTTGAATATGCATGGTAATTCAAGGTCACCGGAGCGATATGCACTTTTCATGATCGCGCGTACCGACGACGCCACGGAAGGAAGTCGCCAGACGTAGATATTGATTTACGGAAACGTGTGGCCTGAGCCAGCAATCGTATCTCGTGCACGGCAAACAGTATGGCCAGACCATATACCGATCGTGACTAGTATACTGACACTCTTTCTCAACCGGTAATTTCCTTCGGTTCCTGAGAACCGAATGCGAATTCGAACGGAACGGATCGAAAGTCGCTTTTGGACTTCAATAATTCCTAGACCGGGGATTTTGTGCATTTATGATCAAATCATATGCGGTGAAATATTTATTATTAATACATATTTGGGTGCTGGAATTATTTATACAGATTTGAAAATTAATTTTTACGCTGTTATATCGTAAAATCAGAATATGCGAAGCTTGTGCTAAGATAAATGTTGAATTGTTGAGCAAAGTTAAAGAATCATTTAAACAAAGAATTGTCAAGTGCATTGAAGTAAGGGGTAATCATTTTGAACACGTACTAAACCGAAGTACAAATAAAATGATCACACCTTTTCTGAATTTCCCTGCAAGATTGACCTTGAATGACCTTGAGTTAGGTAATTGAACTCATCTTAAAACGCACTATTTGCCGGAATTATTTATACAGAATTGAAACTTAATTTTTACGTTGTTATATCGTAAAATCACAATACGTGAAGCTTGTGTTAAGATAAATGTTGAATTGTTGAGCAAAGTTAGAGAATCATTTAAACAAAGAATTGTCAAGTACATTGAAGTAAGAGGTAATCATTTTGAACACGTACTAAACCGAAGTACAAATGAAATGATCACACCTTTTCTGAATTTCCCTGCAAGATTGACCTTGAATGACCTTGAGTCATAGGTAATTGAACTCATCTTAAAACGCACTATTTGATGGTGGATAAAAAAACATATAAATCCATTTTAAAAAAAGAAAGTTGACCTTCGTCTCACCTTATAGTGTCCACCGGGGAAAAATAATGGTTCCACAACATTCTGTCCCCCTCGGTACTAAACAACTTTCATCTGAAACGAATCTTTGCGTGTAATCAATATTTTTGGAGATATTCGTCTATAACGCTTTATACTTATTTGTCTGTGTATCGCATCTTTTCGAAATATGTTCTCGTTTTACTTTTAAACTTCAATGAATACCATATTCGGTTAACGCTTAAAACATAAACTTCATTCAACATAACCTAACAGATTGTCTATGATTCCTTTAATTTTGTTGTTGTTTCAAATAGCACTCATTCTTAGACTGCGGATTTGATGCATTTATGTCAGCAAGGGGTAGATCAAATGCGTATAAAATCATTTAAGAAATTCACAAATGCTGTTGTCATATTTCCAACGGATTAAAGTTCATGAGAAATTAAATAAATGTCTCTGTAGCTTTTGTATCTTAAAATTAACCCTTGGCGTACCATTTTTTTTTTACGTTTACTGTGATTAAAACGTCTTTATCCTCAAAAATGTCACAGAAGAGAACTGAAAACTCATATCTTTTATCACAAAAGAATAAAATCCTATTTCGTCTAAAAAGGAAGGCATAACATTCATATTTATTATATTTTGTTTAAAATCTTCATCACGAGTCTGACTCATTAAAATACCGTAAGGGTTTGAGGTACTCAATTTTTATTTTCCACAAAAATACACAGTCTATATATTCATATTAAAAACACATCAAAGCTGTAGTCCATTTATGGTAAAATGACGTTGTTTCTCGTAGTGTACGCTGAAATAATAACGCACGCTGTTGGGAAAGAGTTGTCTGGCATTTTTTAACACGTTCAGCTCCATTACGAATTGACCGTCACCATTTTGTGCTCCCTATGCTCCCGGGGCAATTTTTGTAAATATTTGATCGCGACTCTGATCGTAACGGAGATGTTTTAGGTGGACAAGGTTATCTATCTACCCTCTGTGAAGAATATCAATGCTTGCAAAGTAATTTTATCACGAGGTACTGCTTAACGTATCCAACTCCTTGAATGCCAGTTATGTCCTCACGTACTGTGTGATGGATTTATCTGTCCAGGTGTTAAAACACATTTTTATAACATACGAATGGACTCTGTTATACAGAACTCTACCAACCTTGAAAATTACAAAAAAATTAGTTAAACACTGTACTGATCCCAGAATACTATTCTCTTTATTCTGCACCAAGTTTCCCACCTACAGAACAATTCTGCAATCCTAAAATTATTAAAACCACCAAACCGTAGTTCCTTTTTGTCTTATAGGTATTTTGCAGAAACCTTCCAAACCACAAATTTAGACTAGTTAATCACAGTACAAGTCCCAGAATATTATTATCTTTGTTCTACACCAAGTATCTCACCCACGGAACAATTCTTCAATCCTAAAATTATTAAAACCACCAAACCGTAGTTCCTTTTTGTCTTATTGGTATTTTGCAGAAATCTTCCAAATCACAAAATTACAAATAGCTAGTTAAACGCAGTACATGTCCCAGAATATTATTATCTTTATTCTGCAACAAATTTCCCAGCCACAGAACAATTCTTCTATCCCAAAATTATTAAAACCGTAGTTCCTTTATATCTTGTATTTTGCAAAAACTTTCCAAATCACTTTAAAAAAACCACCACTACCACTGGGCTGAGAATAAGATCGATAAGGATGGAAAATAAAGAACCATATCTTCTTTTTGATTATACATAATGGTTTTTCTAATCCTCTTCAAATAATAAATGTGATGAACGTTACTGGCGGCAAATTATGAATACTTTTACGGATTTATCAATATTATGATCTAATGGCAAACCCATGTTCCAGACAATATTGAAAAATTTGGAATAAATGGGGCATCTCATTGCAGCAGATTGTTTCGAATTTTATAATAAATTCAGCAGCAACGATAGGATTGTTGAAGATATAAATAGTTTCAACGTAGAACACTTTAACTTTGACGTGGCTAACACAGAAATTAAATTTGCTGAATAATACAAATTCACGAAAAAAACTAAAATTAATGATAGATAATAAATAATATTAGTTACATTAAACACTGTTTAATAATCAAGGAAAACAATATTGTAAAACAAAACTCAGAAATAAGATATACCTAATGGAAACGATGAATTTGTTTGAACATCAAAATGTTTAACCTCAATTTTCCCAAATTCAGATCATTATTGGCTTTGCAGTGTTCTGCATAACTATGTCCAAATACAATCGGTTGCAAATATAAACATATTCTGATTATAAAAGTTTAGATACGTACCTCTTATAGTGGATGATGAAATTATTATGAACAGATTTCAATGGTCTGATTATTTATAGTGTAATAAATTTTACGATGTTAATGTTTCAGTGTCCAGTTAATGAAATTAGTGTTTGTAATTTTCGAACGAAATTGGTAACGTCAGAGTCCTGTTCTTTAACAAATAAATTATACTGTTAAAGTGCGTCGATATTTTTTCATTGTCAATCGAGTAATTCATTTTTCAATGTTTCGAAGTTCTCTTAACGAAATTAGTGTTTGAATGTTTCAAACGTCAACAAAAAAGTTATTCAACCGAATCTAAATCACAAAGCACCACCTAATTGTAAGCTTGTAGTTGCTAATAACCCTTGTGAGGTTGATGCAACTTAAAAAGAAAAAAGTAATCAGCGCTGTGATTAATCAATTTCGCGATACATCCAAGAAGCACAAACAAAATACGCAGAAGCTCACGAAATGACATAAACACTACAAATTGCAGTGCAGAGTTTAATGTATGGTTGTCGGCGCGTTCAAACGGCCTTGACGTTTATCTTCATAATTCAAATGTATTTTAAATTTTAAACGTCCCATTCCAACCAGAATAATTACTAAAGACGACAATTGAGTCGTTCGCTAGCAAGATTCATGAACTACCATCCGGATTTTCTTAACCAAATTTTTCTGCCAAAATACTTCGTTGACATTTCAATGTTTGCATTTAATCCAAATTTCTTAAATACGTAGGTTTAATATCAATGAATGACAAACATTGACAGAATTTTTAACACTAAACCTACCAAGCATAAAACATATAAAAGTAAAACGAGTTATAGAAGCGAGAAGATTGGATTTACTTGAACTTTGTGTGGTTTTCATTACAATATATGTTGAAATAAAGAAGACAATGACAATGAAGACAGTGACTTCCTATGAAAGCGTTTTTATAATTTTAACCCTTTGCACTCGGAGCTATTTCAACTAAAAAATCAAATATTTCTTCTAACCTAGAATATTTCCGTTGTACATAATTTTTTTCATTATATGCGTACGAAACTGATATAGTACCTCACGCAATATTTAAATGTTTAATAATTTATTACATATAAATAAATTTAATCATGTAAGCAATATTCTGAATAATGGTGTAACAATTTGTAGCGGCGCCTCAGAGTCGCCATTCGAGTGCTAACTGCTAATAATAGTGAAATAGAAAACCGGTCATAGGTTTAGTGTTAAAAATGAATATATACATTAGATCATCGATTTTCTTTACTTTTAAAATTGTGGAGTTAATTGATTTGGTAAATGAGCGGCTCAACTATCAGATAAATCATCGCAAATTTATCTTTCATTAAAAACGTTCACTCGGAATTTGTTACAAATTTATACAAACGAATTGTGGACTGTGAATATTCAGTGAATATTCAGTGAATATTCATACACAATTAATATTTAGTTACTGCTACATGTGACACGAATATTATTATCCGCCTTTAATATCACGTACACGTACAGTAATGCCAGAAACAACGAGAACTGGTTGTTTTTTTTCTCTCCTCCTTTTCCCCTTCCACTATCCCATTCCACTACCTGAGCACTCTCCAACGTCCCCCACTAAGACCGTAGACTGGTCACGTGACGTCCCGCGCAACATGTCACATATTACTTTGGTCATCAGAGAGGTGGTAAACTGTATTCCCCTCGATTTAACCGATCTGGCATCACTTTACACGTCTTAGCCTAATATTTATTTCAAATCAGTCTTCCCATAAATTTGAAAAATTCCAATAATCAATAAATTTGATTCGAAGACGATCTATTTTATACATTTTCAAATATTTTACAATTTAATAATGAATGAGCATTGTCAAAATATTCAGAGAACAGATTGAACATCATTTTAATGCTGTTGTTATTTTATTTTTAATAAAAATAACGTCACGGAGTGTAAATTTCTTGCACAGTTAAATTTTGTATAGATACAATAGTTATTTTATAGTTATTTATGTGCATTATGCAATCAAGGATATAAATATGTACAAAATATTGTAAGAAAACGTACCGTGTTGCTAATGACCTTTGATGTTGAAGCAACATTAAATAAATAAATAATAAATAAATACCTAAGAAGCAAAACAACAGAAACAGAATGGAAGAATTAATTGTGCCAAATAAAAACAAATAAAACGTGCAAGATAAATGAATTTCATTAGTTATCCATTTCTTATTCTCGAAACTAGAAATGCATGCAATTTTCACATTGTAAAATTCATTTCCTACGATTTATTTTACATAAATGGTCGAGTGTTAAATCTGGAGAAAACCAATATAAAATTGTTCTGCCAATAAAATATTTAACTGGTTCTCGAGGGGGATGATATAATAAATTTACGCCCGGTGAAATGAGCTTCGATTATGTTTTCTTTTTTTCCCTCGGTGATATCGTTGGCGAACGGCTGGACGATACATTTCTATAATAGTCTTCGAAGCGGAGCATCGACTTTTCGCAAGTATTCTCGTTTCCGCGAATGAAACAATCCATGCATCCTCTTCAATTTTTCACGTGCAAAGGAATCGATCGAACCTACCGGTGCCCACAGAGATACATTATCGACTCGCTTATTTATTATTCTCACTGCCCGGAAATTCGACGGCATACTAGTTTCAATTAACCCTTTATGCTCTATAATTAGCGACATCCTGCAAAATCTCTCGGTCCTTCTGTCGTTAAAAATTCAGAGAATCCAATTTTAAGACCGTTTTTCGCAAACTATGGATTTCACACGCTTGAAACTGCGAATCTAACAATAAGAGAACAACTAGAACATTAATGACACTTTAACTTTATTGTTAACATAAAATGTCGTACACTGTATATATTTTATTTATTTATTTTTACAATTATTATGGTAAGGCTGTCGTTTAGAATAATTCTTCTGATACATAACAGAACGCACCTCCAACTACTACTTTAATTTATTATACTAGCTTATCCTATTTTAATTTAATATATTAAATAGTGATAGTATAATAATAATTTTTTTTTTGGCCCCTCACGGCTGAGGAAAATGTACTTGATTTACAAATCCTACTTAATTACAAATCTATCTTAAATATTCATTACGTATACACACTTCTCACTCGTATATTATTAAATAATATATGTCCCTTTCATTATACACTCTTCTTACTCGTATATTATTAAATAATATATATCCCTTTCATTATACACACTTCTTACTAGCATATTATTAAATAATATATATCCCTTTCATTAACTATTAAGTATTCAAAATATAATCTTGATTACTACGTAAATAAATGATGACACACAATGTGTATATATGTATATATATATATATATATATATATATATATATATCTTGCACATTTGAATGTATAGTTAATACAATAGTTGCAACAGGAACATGCAATTTATGATATACATTTAGTATGGTGTGTTGATCGTGGATCTTTATGCAAAATAAAAATGATTTATCTCGAAAGTTACAAATTAAAATTTACTCCCTTTCGTAAAATACGTTTAATAGATTAAAAATAATGTAACGATATTTTTCATTACTATTCGCAAATCATTATTTAATTTCCCGAGTGTTATTTCTATAAGAAGGCAGCGCCATTGTTAAGATTGGATCGGTCAATTTTGTTTTTTCATATTTTGAACTCAGATTCATAATCAGTAGACTGCGGATCTTTATGCATTTATAATATGTCGAAATATGCAAAATATATGCACGATGTATGCAAGGTATATGCTAAATATATGTTATAGGGAATGTATGTAGGGATCTGTAAAATAGTAATTATTTTACTGTTTTATTTATTATAATTTGAATAACAATATACAACAATAGTTCTTTCTATATTGTCGATTGTAAATTGATGTAGGATTTCCCTATTTCAGTTCGATATTCGCGATCGAGTTGAATAATCGATCTACGCGAGCAGGGGTAAATCAAGGGATCGACTCGTAACGAATAATAATAGTTTAATCAAAAATAAAAGATGGTGGAACAAAAACTTGGAGACAACCGTACAACGTGGCGACCGTCGCGAGACTCCTCGATGTCGCCTCTCGCTCGCATTTCTTTCTCGACGTTACTCGACTGTCTTTTGCTGTTCGTCTCTTTCACGGAGCGAGCGTTACACCTGCGTTGGCGGGACGCGCATCTCGCCCGTTTTGGCGGGAATTTAGGCATCCCACATTGATACCTCTTGTCTGTAATTAATTTATACGGTGAAAAAGAGCGTTCTATATCACACGATGTTATAGGGGCATATTTAAATTTGCCCCAATGATGTGCCAGAACCTCTCGTGGTCTTTCAACAGCAGTCATATCCATTTTTAATTTTCATCGTGTTTTCAAGGTCATTCCAAGGTCAACTTTATTTTTTCAAATGGAAATGTATATTTTTCATTACAGATTCTTAATGTACGACTTGAAACAAATAACTTTTATTTGAAACGTTTTTTTCTTCGCCGATTATTTTGTATAATATTGACTTTATTAGGGAAAAGTAATCACGATTAAACGGAGAGGCAATTATTTTATTAATAATAATACAGGAGAATTGTAACTTAATTGCAAGAATATCAATTTAACAAGTATTCAGTAACATTCTAATGTTATTTGCATTGCCTGCGAGAAAATGTGTAATCAAATTCCAAAGAAAAGACGGTAAAAAAACTGGTGTATCCCTGTGCGTAATGGACAGGTAGTGTACGCTCAGCGTTGAATTTCTTTACTATGTTTTATCTAATTGTTTAGCCTGTTTCAATATTTAGCTATTATTTAATTATTCATTTATATTACATATTTATTCGATACTATTTGAATTGAGTATTAATTTCATTTATCATAAATAAAATGATTTTCTCCGTTAAAACGACATTGTGTATTTTTTCTTTGAAAATTCAATATTATACAAAATAATCGGCGGAGAAAGAAAACGTTTCAAATAAATGTTATTTGTTTCAAGTCGTAGATTAAGAATCTGTAATGAAAAATATATGTTTCCATTTGAAAAAATTGAAATGACCTTGAAATGACCTTGCAAACTTTGAACCTTCTTGACCAAAACTTTTTATTTGAAACATTTTTTTCTCCGGAATTTAGTTTTTGAGATATTCCAGGTGGCCAAGGATAAATGCCCCACCCCGTATAACTAACATATATTAAATTTTCATTACCCGCTGAAATAAAAAAAACTTTGAAAAGCGCCATTTTTATTTCTTCATGTGATTCCTACCGATTGCAATTTTTTCAAAATCTTTTTTGCACGTGATTTACTAAATCAATGCTTCTAATTTCTCAAAAAAAAGTCAAGTGGTTCGGTCAAATTTTAAGAAAGTTATTCTGATTTAAAGGGCGAGCGAATACTTTTGTGAGCCACCGTAAATACGTATCTTTTCTTTTTTAATTTTTTTTGGACCGTGTTATTTCAAAATCGTGTGAAAAAAGTATCGGGTGTATTCATAGTGTTAACTCGAAGAAGCATGCGTGCGCTGCGTTGTCGTACGTGTCCCGACAGGCTCGAAAGGGTTAAGAGGCAAAGGGAATGATGAAGAAGCTGACTTGGCAAGGTGATTGTGTGGCAATTGTGCCGAAGGTGTCACGGATTCGAATCTAGTCACCTCTCCCAGTGGAGAGGGAACACACTCGGCCTATGTTTTCGACAATGTACCTAGCCCGGTTCTATAATAGTCCCACGTTCCAAATCACTTATGTCTCCTCGCGAGAGCAGCCATATAAGATCATCTAACCGCGAGGATCGCTGATCGACAGAGTCTCGCACCTGCCGTTACCCTCTATCGATTTTCGATTCGATGGATAAACGTATTCTTCGCTGCTGCTTTCACAATTTTTCGATAGGTTTATATTTAGATACGCTTCTCAAAAATTAGAAAACGACGTCTTTTAATAGATTAAATAATACCAGCAATTTTTTTGTAATTTATCATTTATGTCGCATCAACTACAAGGTTATTAGCGACATCATATGAGTGGTTTACATTAGTTGATTAATCTGTCCGGTTTCCTTAATAAACTCAACTAAATCCTGTATTTTTCCCTCTTTTATGTTGTCCTTGAGTGTAGTTGTTGATGTTTATTACGGATCATATATTTCTTACAGTGAAGAATTACGTGTTCTATGGTTATTATACAGTGGCGTGCAAAAGTATCCGAACACCCTTTAACAACGAATACATTTTTCAATATTAGTTCAAACGGCTTTAGTTTTTTTGAAATGTTAGACGCATTAGTTTACTAGGTAGCGTGTAAATAATTTTTTTTAAAATTGCTATCGGTCGGAATTGCGAAGGAAATAGTAAAAGTCACGACTTTTAACTTTTTAATCTGTGCCTGTAACAAAAATTTAAAAAACGCGTTTTATAGGTCTAAGTATGTTATGTCCATGTACAAAGTTCCATCGAAATCGGTTAACGTCGTTATGAGTTACAAACATTTAAAGGTGATTACATAAGGACAAAATTCCCTGGAAAAACCGAAAATCTGCGACTTTCACCATTAAGCTCACATCTTGCAATGTTCGTAGCTCATAGCAACATTAACCGACTTCGATGAAACTTTGCGCATGTATATAACCTATGGAATCTACAAAAGGTATATTTTAAATTTTCATTACAGGCACAGATAAAAAAGTTAAAAATTATGACTTACTTTTTTCTTCACAATTTCGACCATTAGCAATTTGTATAAATCATTATTTACGCGCTACCGAGTAAACTAATCCTTCTAACATCTCAAAAAAACTCAAGCAGTTTGAAGTAATTTTGAAAAAATTATTCGTTTTTAAAGGGTGTCCGGATACTTTTGCATGCCACTGTACATCAAAAGTATTACAATCATTTTGGTTTAAGATAGAGAATAAACTATTAGTTGAACATCTTGCGATTCCTTACTAGAGTAAAGATATCAGTTAGCGTGCCCCACCCGGTTACCGGACATAAAACTAATTTTTTCGGCATTAATAAAAATAACATGAGGTACCTACTACATATTATTATATTTTTAAAGATAAAATTTAAGTTTCACCTTCGTATATAAATCAAAAGTGTTACAATCATTTTGGTTTGATGTAGAGAAGAAAATATTAGTTGAAAACCTTATTCCCCGGGACAATGCAATTTCTCGTTTCCGATTATAGGAAATGCTAAAAAATCGAAATACTCTCGCGTCCCGTGTTAAAAAGATGATCGTCGATTGTTTTATGACCAGTGTCGCCAGAAACACCCAAAACTGGGTGGATTTTCCTCTCCTCCTCTTCCTCTTCCATTATCCCATTCCACTACCTGAGCACACTCCAACGTCCCCCCACTAAGACCGTAGACTAGTCACGTGACGGGCCGTGCAACGTGTTAAGGGGCCCCTAGACGATCAATAATATTGTCAATACGTCCATCAATAATATTGACGAGGCGCATTGAAAGGGCATATTGACCGTTTACAAGGGGTTCAAACGCAGTGTCAATATATTGAAGCATATTGATTGATTGAAGCGCATTGACGGGAGCCATACTGATGCGCGCATTGACGTTTAAGAGGTTTAGTCCACTTGTTCTTTTCTCGATGTAAATACCAATTATTTCATAATTTTTTGAAGTTTATGGTCCAAGCCTAGGGACCTTTTAATTGCTTCTTCAACAGTAATACCAACCCCAATTGTAAACCAACGAGTTACCTTCAATAACGTAATCTAATAATTTAATTTGTTACTACATATCATGTAAGAAGAGATTTTTAAGCTTCCTATCGGTACGGCACAATTATTGAAAAATCTATTGATAGGCTTATTGATAAAATGTTAATAGACTCTCTATATATACATATATATATATATATATATATATATATATATATATATATATATATATATATATACACCAGAAACACCCAAAACTGACTGGATTCTTCTCTCCCCCTTTTCCCCTCCCACTATCCCATTCCACTACCATGACCACCCTCCAACGTCCCCCACTATGACCGTAGACTGATCACGTGACGTGCCGCGCAACGTGTTACATAGTACTCTGGTCATTAGAGAGGTGGTAATCTGTATTCCCCTCGATTTAACCGATCCGGCGACACTGATCTAAAAAGCATATTCAAATTCGCGAAAAAAGAATGACATTTTCATTTGGCTCCTGTATCTTGACATTGATCTAAACAATTTTTATGTTGTATAAAAATGTGTTTTTCCTTTTGCGAATTTCAAATAGTCGAAACATTAAATGAATGTCAAAATTTCAATGTATTAACTGCAGTTCATTGAAATTCGTGATAGAAGAAAGACATTTCTATTTAGCTCCTGTTTTGTGAAATTCATCTAAACAATTTTTATGTTGCATAAAAATGTCTTATTCCTTTTGCGAATTTTAAATATTCGAAACATTAACTGAATGTCAAAATTTCAATGTATTAACTTCAGTTCATTGAAATTTAAGAAAGAGATTTCTATTTAGCTCCCGTCTCTTGAAATTAAAGCAGACAATTTTTATTTTGCATAAAATCCCGCAGTCTAGTTATCTCGTTGTACACATTGATTTAAAATATTATTTAATATTAACATGTCTACTATCATTCCAAGAACGTATCCGAAATTTCATTGTGAAGAAAATTCATTCTTAAGCAAAACATCAGAATCATGTAAGTATCTAGCTGTTTTGATATAATCAAAATCATTAAGTGGAGATATACAATTCAATAAAAGAGAAATTAAATTATTAAAAGGAGAAATACATTCTTATTCAACTCCACAATAAAGATAAAGATTCTCTGTCAAGTTGTACTAAAAATTGTACGAAATCTGATTAAATCCAATCTTGTCAATATTGTATAAACTGCTATGTAGACTGCGAATCTTTATGCAAAATAAAAATTGTCTGTAATACCTTTAACAATTTTAAAATAATATATCGATATTCTTAAATTATCTTAAGCTGTCTACTGTTTTAAATTCCATCCACTGCAAATGCATAGACTGCGGATCTTTATGCAAAATAAAAATTGTCTGTAATACCTTTAACACTTTTTAAATAATATATCGATATTCTTAAATTATTTTAAGCTGTCTACTGTTTTAAATTCCATCCACTGCAAATGCATAGACTGCGGATCTTTATGCAAAATAAAAATTGTCTGTAATACCTTTAACAATTTAAAAATAATATATCGATATTCTTAAATTATCTTAAGCTGTCTACTGTTTTAAATTCCATCTACTGCAAATGCGTAAACTGCGGATCTTTATGCAAAATAAAAATTGTGTGTAATACCTTTAACACTTTTTAAATAATATATCGATATTCTTAAATTATTTTAAGCTGTCTATTGTTTTAAATTCCATCCACTGCAAATGCATAGACTGCGGATCTTTATGCAAAATAAAAATTGTCTGTAATACCATTAACAATTTTTAAATAATATATAAAAATTCTTAAATTATTTTAAACTGTCTACTGTTTTAAATTCCATCCACTGCAAATGCATAGACTGCGGATCTTTATGCAAAATAAAAATTGTCTGTAATACCTTTAACACTTTTTAAATAATATATCGATATTCTTAAATTATTTTAAACTGTCTATTGTTTTGAATTCCATCCACTGAAAATGGATGGACTGCGGATCTTTATGCAAAATAAAAATTGTCTGTAATACCTTTAACAATTTTTAAATAATATATCAAAATTCTTAAATTATTTTAAACTGTCTACTGTTTTAAATTCCATCCACTGCAAATGCATAAAATTCGCAGTCTAGTGATATTCATATACAAATCGCATTTAGCGATTGGCAGTTCCAGTGTTAAACATAAAAAGATAAGCATTATCAAAATTCAATAATAAAATTTCAATAATTTAATAGCTGAAGTTAATCATATTGCCCTTTGAACTGCTAAAAAATTACTACATTTGTACTTTGTATTTTAAACTGTTGTTCACACTACATTTTCGAAGTTTAATGAAAATTGCAAAGCAAAGCCCAGTATTAAAAATCATTTCATACAATCAGAAATTTCAGTTTCACCTGCTGCATTGATTTCGGTTTTGTTTGCACGGGGCTTAATGCATTGGTAAACGGCAGAGAGAAAAATGGAAAACCCATCGAGAAGGAATAATAAACACGATAAATTGAATTTTAAAGAGACGTTGATATCGTTTGAACCGAGTATAACCTTTTCGGTCAAATGATCGAGCGATTTTTCTGCTAGCAGCAAAACTTCCGATTTAATTCGTTTGCATAACGTCGCGATAGTGATTTACCACGATACACGGTCCAATTCGAACTACACTGCCGAGACCTCTTATCAAGGAAACTCATTGACTGTTGCTAATCATTGATTATGGATGTCAAAACGATAGTTATGGTCGTTCGATGTTAAGTCGGTCGTAAGTGAAACGACACAGAAGTGCTTTTGAAAATAGACTTTGTTCTTGACGAAAGAGAGATTAAGGAAAAATAAAATATGAGTTTGCTAAGTGCGACCGGAAATGCTTACTTGCTATTCATAAGTAAATAACAATTTCGTAACACCAACTGTAGAAATACTGTTAAAATTAAATAACGATTATTTAATTTTCTTATTTTATTGTTTGGTGTGACGATCATCATTTACTTTTATCTTATCACTAGTCTGCAAATACTAATGTAAAATAAAAATTGTCTACATCGATTACCAAAAACAGAAATGAATAGAAATTGAATAGTTCTAATAATTTTGTAATAATAAAAACAGCAGTCTTCCCAAAATTCTTCTGATCATCTTACTATTGTTTATATCAACTATTGAATTTTACTATGTACGCACAAAATCCATAGTCTATTAATTACTTACTTAGAACAATAATCATTAAATATTCAGAATCTGTGAAACACTGATTTCTATTTCAAAATAAGTTTAACAGATCAATTATGTTAGAACGTACTCTTCTTCGTAAAAGGTAATTAAATTATGTTCAATATTCGTGAAAATCAATTTTCTAAAACGACCCAATGCTTTTCAGAAACAAAATATACAAGTGACTTTCTTCTTTTAATAATATTAATGTTCTTCATAAGAGGAAATTAAATTATATTCAACGTGAGTCGAAATAAATTTAATATAAATATCTCAGTGGATTTTGGAAACTTATATAAAAGCGACGTTCCTTTTTTAATAATATTAATAATTAAATTATGTTCAATATTCACGAAAACCAATGTACTATAAACGCCTCAACGCTTTTGAGAAACAGATATAGAAATTATTTTCTTATTTTAATAATGTCAATGTTCTTCATAAGAGGAAATTAAATTATATTCAACGTCAGTCGAAGTAAATTTAATATAAATGTCTCAGTGGATTTTGGAAACATATATAAAAGCGACGTTCCTCTTTTAATAATATTAATAATTAAATTACGTTCAATATTCATGGAAATCAATGTACTATAAACGCCTCAATGCTTTTCAGAAACAGATATAGAAATGATTTTCTTGTTTTAATAATATTAATGTTCTGGATAAAAGGTAATTAAATTATGTTCAATATTGACCGAAATTAGTTTTCTACTAAAGTCTCAGTGTACATTAATAAACTTTATGATTTCGGCGCAAGGTTCGATCATAGGGTTGTGTGCTTCTCAAACAGATATAGAACTGATTTTCTTGTTTTAATAATGTTAATATTCTGGATAATAGAGAATTAAATTATCTTCAATGTCGATCGAAATTAATTTTCTACGAATGTCTCAGTTTGTTTCACAAACAGATATAGAAATGATTTTCTTGTTTAAATAATGTTAATGTTTTGGATTAAAGTTAATTAAATTATGTTCAATATCGATCGAAATTAGTTTTCTACTAAAGTCTCAGTGTATATTAATAAACTTTATGATTTCGGCGCAAGGTTCTATCATAGGTTTGTGTGCTTCACAAACAGATATCGGATCAAAGGGAATTAAATTATTTTCAATGTCGATCGAAATTAATTTTCTATGAACGTCTCGGTGTGTTTCGGAAAGAGATAAGTAATTTTTCCAATTGAAGTGGAGCAGAGATGGGATTTTCGGTTGTACAAGCTTAGTAATAAATTTGCTAAAAATTCCATCAAATCTGTTCTACATAGTTGCTATATGGTTGCGAAGATATTACCTCCGATAAACGTGTAATAATCAGACCAAAGTGTCAGCAGGTGGAAATAAATTCTCTACCGAATGCTCGCGAATCTTTTTGTTCGGACATATTTACTGTTTGAGAAAGTTCTCTGTGACTCGCTGAAAATGTTTCGCCACAGCTGCTGCGATATCACGAGTTACTGCAAATTGTAGGAGTATAGAAACGAGACTTGTAAGTTATTTAATAAGTTCAGCGTCAAATAAAGATTTCATTGGAACAAACGATTTTATTTAATAAAACAAACAGTAAAAAGTTGAGTCTCTTTAAGGAACTTCAGATCTTTATGCATTTATGGTTTGTACAAAAGTTATTCATTTTACAAGAAGACGTTATTACGAAAAACAATTTGTAAACATAAGTTGCATGTTTATTTAATTTAACGTGTAATTTGTTTTCTACTGCAAGACATTCTTTTCTATTTCTAATTTTTTGAAAAATGGACTTAAGAAAATTAGCATAAAAATTCACAATCGTTGTGATAGCTATGTCAACTCTCTTGCAACTCACGTTAGTTAAAGATACAACTAAATATATCAGCAGAGAAATTAATTTTTAATATGTACAGTGGCCCACAAAAGTTTTCGTACGCCCTTTAAATCAGAATAAATTTCTTATAATTTGTTCAAACCACTTGACTTTCTTTGAGCAATTAGAAGCATCGATTTACTTTTAAAATTTACAAAAAAGATTTTGAAGAAATTGCAATTAGTAAGAATTACATGAAAAAATAAAAATGCACTTTTTAAAAGTTTATTATTTCAGCCCGTGATGAAAATTCAAAATACGCGGTTTGTTGATCTGTGTTATTTACACATATGCCGAAAATTTCATCGAAATCAGTTAACAAACATGGTGATAATCGCAGTTTTTCTCGATTTTTGGTCAGTTTCTGCTTAAAATCCATAGTTTTATAGCGGCTGAAAAGTGTGTGAGAGAAGGAAAAAGGAGAAGGAAGCGTTTCGTCCTAGGCCCGCTAGAGGATTCGTCACAGTAAGGCTATCTAGCGGTCCCATGCCTTAGACACGGGATGTCGTAAGGACAGTTTAGGACGGTATATGTACGAACAGAGGAAGATTCAGGTAGTAGCGGGAAAGGTGTTGTCATAATGTCCCTCTGTTGACGAGCATAGGAAGTAGCCGCCACAGTTTCTTACATCCTTCGATGCGCGTCGTTTTTTTCTGTGTCCACCGATTTCGATGAAATTTTCAGCATATGTATAACTAACATAGATCTACAAAAGGCATATTTTGAATTTTCATTATGGGCTAAATTAAAGAAGTTTTAAAAAATGCCATTTTCATTTCTTCAAGTAATTCCTACTAATTGTAATTTTTTCAAAATCTTTTTTGCACGTAATTTACTAAATCAATGCTTCTAATTGCTAAAAAAAGTTCAAGTGGTTTGAACAAATTTTAAGAAAGTTATTCTGATTTAAAGGGCATACGTACACTTTTGTGGGCCACTGTATATAAATACAGTTTGAACAATTTTGAATGAATGAAGTATATTTACGCGTGAGTTTATACAAAGTTGGTTCATAAACTGAGCTTTTTACAATGTTGATGTGTAATATATCTTACGGAGCACCGATGTACTTATTTGTTTAAATGTAATTGATTAACATTATCCTAGAAAAATGAGTTTCACAACAGAACAATGTCCTCAATTCACATTTTATTTCTGTACACGGTGAAAATGTTATTTTCGTAACGTTTTATCGTGATTTTATCTGGAATTCTTGTAACGATAAGCATGCCAGCGATCAATAATGTTTAGCACGCTCAACGAGAAGCATAGAACCTCGTGAAAAATGAAAATGTCTTGGTTTTAGACGAAATAATGTTTGTTCGTAATCGGGTATGTCGAATTTGATATAAAGATTATATACACTGTGGGGCCATAACTTTGTCCACCTTGAATATTTTCGTTACTTGGTATAATATGAGGAAATGTATACAATACTTGCACGGTATAGAGGGGGAAATATTGTGATGTAAACATTTTTTATGTGCGAAGACATTTCGAAGATTTCGTGGTCTCCTTGATTTCTTTAATCCGGCGCACAGTGGGCGAAATCCGGATGAAATGGACAAAATTCGATAACTCGGTGAATTCTGCAGTAAATTTTTAGAAAATTGGTATCTCTAAGTTTGTTTTGGACGTAGATTTCAAATTTTTAATCAAAATGATCAAATTCAAAATGGTCGATTCAATATGGCGGACCGAAAAATCAAAACTGAATGGATTTTTTTGAAAATTGATATATATGAGTTATATCTTGTTAACTATTACATTAGGACATATAGAGGTCAAGTATATTTTTACGCAGAATTTTATATTCTATCGATTCATGATACAAAAAGTAGGTCTTTTCATTATAGAAATCTCCGGAATGCCTTTACGCATATAAAATATGTTTACATCACAATATTTCCCCCTCTATACCGTGCAACTTTTGCATATGTATATCATTTTCTCATATTATTACAATTAACGGAAATATTCAAGGTGGACAAAGTTATTGCTCCACCTTAAACATAAAATATGTTTACATCACAATATTTCCCCCTCTATACCGTGCAACTTTTGCATATGTGTATCATTTTCTCATATTATTACAATTAACGGAAATATTTAAGGTGGACAAAGTTATTGCTCCACCCTGTGTAAATAATATACAGATATCGATGATATTTAATTCATATTCGTTGTGAAACGTTGATTAGAATAATGCGGATCATAAATCATCGCCAAGGTTCTGATAAAAGGCACGCGTTCGAAAAACATACTTTCCAACCGAATAATTCATTACGTTCCGAACGTGTTCGTGAATACGAGTTTCCAAATTTTCCATACATTTTCTGGTACTTTTGTTGCTTTATACAATACCGTAGTTTGTCGCGGAGAAATCGACGAGGAACTTTATTTATTTTATCTGAAACATGCAAAACAAAGCGAGGCAGTTAGAAAATTTATAAAAATCATCTACTAGTTATCAAAACACTCAAAAGTAGTTAAAATTTGTTATACAGCGTTACAAGTATAAATTCGTACAGTATCACAACCCTAACGCTGCATCTGAAGGTTGAAGAACATTTACTACTCTTCAAAATTAAAATGTTCAACAATTGAAGTAGTTACGAAATTTATAAAAATCCTTTACTAGTTATCAAAATACTTAAAAATAGTTACAACTTATTGGACAACTTTATTAGTATAAGTTCGAGCAGGATCACACTCCCAACATTGCACCTAAATGTTAAAGAAAATTTACTTCCTCTTCAGAATTAAAATGTTCAACAATTCAAGGCAGGTACAAAATTTATGAAAACTGTTTACTAGTAATTAAAATACTCAAAAATAGTAACTTATTGGACAACGTTATTAGTATACGTTCGAGCAGGATCACAACCCTAACACTGCACCTGAAGGTTGAAGAAAATTGCCTTCCTCTTCAAAATTAAAACGTTCAACAATTCAAGATAGTTACGAAATTTATAAAAATCCTTCACCAGTTATCAAATGACTCAAAAATAGTTACAACTTATTGGACAACTTTATTAGGATAAGTTCGAGCAGGATCACAACCCCAACATTGCACCTGAAGGTTGAAGAAAGTTGATTTCCCCTTCAAAATTAAAATGTTCAACAATTCAAGATAGTTACGAAATTTATAAAAATCCTTCACCAGTTATCAAATGACTCAAAAATAGTTACAACTTATTGGACAACTTTATTAGGATAAGTTCGAGCAGGATCACAACCCCAACATTGCACCTGAAGGTTGAAGAAAGTTGATTTCCCCTTCAAAATTAAAATGTTCAACAATTCAAGATAGTTACGAAATTTATAAAAATCCTTCAACAGTTATCAAAAGACTCAAAAATAGTTACAACTTATTGGACAACTTTATTAGTATAAGTTCGAGCAGGAACACAACCCTAACACTGCACCTGAAGGTTGAAGAAAATTGACTTCCTCTTCAAAATTAAAATGTTCAATAATTCAAGATAGGTACAAAATTTATGAAAACTGTTTACTAGTAATTAAAATACTCAAAAATAGTTGAAATATGTTAGACAGCATTATTAGTATAAATTCAAGCCGGATCACAACCGCAACATTTCACCTGAAGGTTGAAAACAATTGCCTTTCTCTTAAAAAAAATTTTTCATCAACTCAAGGCAATTACAAAATTTATAAGAACCATCTTCTAGTTATCAAAGCACTCAAAAGTAGTTAAAATTCGTTATACAGCGTTATGTGTATAAATTCGAGCAGAATCACAACCGTAACACTGCACCTAAGGTTGATTAAAACTTCTTTGTCAATCATAATTTGTTAGATAAAGAATGAAATTTGTATTTATCGTACGCCTATGAATTCTCCACTGTCTATTGTATTGTACATATATTGACAACGGCAACATAGAATTTTATTACAATTTAAAATAAACTATTGGTACACATATTTAGTGGATCCTGTTCGAAATAGTCATCACTAGTCTGGCTCGATGTTAAAGTACAAAGTGTTACTCGAGAGTTATATTTTTTTTAGTTTAAATAGGCCTCACATTAGGCTGCTTTACTATACCTCGCGGGAATGATAAGCCCGGTAAATATAGATGAAACGGCGTTTCTTTAGGAACATTTGGATGCGTGGGCGTGTTACGTAAAGCTTAAATGCAAAGCCAAAGCCTGGCACAGGAGCCGAACTCGATAGGTAGTCCGGTTAGCAGAGGGGCGTCTTGCTAAATGCCGATTGTCAGGCGCCGCTGTGTAGCTACTGCGTGATCTCTACGATTTTCTACGTCTCTACAATTTTCTCTACGTCTCTACGATTTTTTTGTTACTCTACGAATTTTTCTTCGTCTTTACGATTTTTCTACGTGTCTACGAATTTTTCTTCGTCGTTACGATTTTTCTACGTCTCTACGATTTTTTTTTGTGTCTCTACGATTTTTCTTCGTCGTTACGATTTTTCTACGTCTCTACGATTTTTTTTTGTGTCTCTACGAATTTTTCTTCGTCGTTACGATTTTTCTACGTCTCTACGATTTTTTTTCGTCGTTACGATTTCTCTACGTGTCTACGAATTTTTCTTCGTCGTTACGATTTTTCTACGTCTCTACGATTTTTTTTCGTCGTTACGATTTCTCTACGTGTCTACGAATTTTTTTCGTCGTTACGATTTTTCTACTTCTCTACGAGTTTTCTACGTGTCTACGAATTTTTTTTCGTCGTTACGATTTTTCAACGTCTCTACGATTTTTTTTTGTGTCTCTGCGAATTTTTTTCGTCGTTACGATTTTTCTACGTCTCTACGATTTTTTTTGGTGTCTCTACGAATTTTTCTTCGTCGTTACGATTTTTCTACGTCTCTACGATTTTTTTTTGTGTCTCTACGATTTTTTTCGTCGTTACGATTTTTCTACGTCTCGACGATTTTTTTTGTGTCTCTACGAATTTTTCTTCGTCGTTACGATTTTTCTACGTCTCTACGATTTTTTTTCGTCGTTACGATTTCTCTACGTGTCTACGAATTTTTTTTCGTCGTTACGATTTTTCTACTTCTCTACGAGTTTTCTACGTGTCTACGAATTTTTTTTCGTCGTTACGATTTTTCAACGTCTCTGCGATTTTTTTTGTGTCTCTGCGAATTTTTTTCGTCGTTACGATTTTTCTACGTCTCTACGATTTTTCCACGTCTCTACGATTTTTTTTTGTCTACGAAGTTTTCTTCGTCGTTACAATTTTTCTACGTCTCTACGATTTTCTTTTCGTCGTTACAAATTTTCTACGTCTCTACGATTTTCTTTTCGTCGTTACGATTTTTCTACGTCTCTACGATTTTTCCGCGTCTCTAAAATTTTTCTATGTCTAGAATGTCGATAATCGTGCAACCCGGCAACCATTGACAAAGAATCATTGTCTTACCAGTGATGCACGCTTCCAACTTTCTGCATGTCTGAAATGAAAAAATCAAACGGATTCTTGATTAGTATGATTGTGACTATATTGTGAACCAGAATGAAAAAAAATATTGAAAATTTACAAAATGATCGCACCTGAAATTTTGAATATCGATTTTCTTGACTTTTTTTATGTTTAGCGAGCTAAAAAAAATCAGAAAAATTCTTTTCTTTTATAATTCTGGTTCACACCATAATCACAATCGTATTAATCAAGAATCCTTTTGATGTTTTCATTTCAGATAAGCAGAATGATCGGAACCGTGTCAGCCAGTAGGACTCCGTTTTTTTTAAAAACAATCTTGTCGAATGACATATGATGCAGTCAGTTGTTTTAATATTTTTCACTTCAAAGGTATTGTGAACATTCGTAAAACATAAATAGATATGTTTGTAAAATGTTGTTATTAAGAAACTTGTATTTTGTTTGTAATCCCTGAGAAGACAAAAATAATGAGATTGGAGGCTAGAATACCCTTTTATAAACTGTTTCCGAATTCGTCTAATCGGATATTCGAGCGCGACGATAGGGACGGTGGGAAACGGGTCGGGCCGAGACAAAGTCCGCTAAAAAGTAGAAAGCGATATTGAAGAAAACGGGGGTAAGGAAACCGGGAGGACAAAGGGGCAAATAAAGGGAGTTCCGAAATGGGTAGCGGGGGTTGGGAAACGTATCGAGGGCAGGTTCGCTTTCCCAGCACTCGGTTCCACTGCGCAGACGCTTTTCCATTTTCATCGATGATACAGTGCCGGGTCATAGACCGAATTCGAGGCTGCACCCGGTAACAGATTCCACCCCGCTCTCCTATTTGCCACGGTCCATCGGCCAATCATTTCATCAGTCTTCCTCTCTTTCTCCGTCGATTGTCAGCTCTGCACACTTTTGAACACGCTGATTGCCGAACAATCGCGCCCGAAAAATCTCCCAAAAAGTCAGAGCAGTTCACTCATTGTGTTAGGTTGTTGCAAAAATAATTGCGGTTTCTCTTCTTAAATTTTAAAGCTACGTACAGTCTGTCTGTTAGAAATGGTTGAATCGATGTATCGAAGAGTTTTTTCATGACATACAAGCTGTAACCATCAACTGGACCATTTACAGCATTTCATTGTTAATTGTCGTAAACTTCTCTACGATAATTGTCGGAAAAAACGAACCCTCCTTCCGCGACTTGTAGTGTGTCTTTCTTTATCGTTTACTTCATTCGTCTGTCACCAAAACTTACTCCATCGTCAGTTAAAAAGATAAATCAATTTAATCAGAAAAATGTTACAAATATGATGGTAAAAGTCTCATAATAGACTAATTAAAAATGAAAATGTGTCGTCATAGCATTACTAATTATGTACCTCACCGATATACCTGACCCACGAACTTCCTATTAAAATTATATAAACGGAAAATTATTGTAAATATGATCCGAATTATATCGTGTGTGGTATCATTTTCATTAGAAAAATGCCAGGAATATGTTGGTGAAAATTCCATAGAAAAATAATAAGAAATAAAGAAGTTTTGTCATTGGATTAGTAGTGGTCTCACCGATATATACTCGACCCGTATTATGTTACACTTCTCAGCGACCGAGGCTTCTCGAGCTTCGAATAGTATCTTCTACACGATAATTGACGCCGGCCGAACCCGTGGTGGCGACAATTAACGTTGAAATGCAGTACTTTGAAAGTGGTGTAACTTTTTTTTTCAGAATACATAGAAAAATCATAAAATAAACAAATAATTTGGAGTGAACTTTTTCATTTATAAACAATTCACACTTATTATTTTAAAATATCCATATGTTTTGATCAATTTAGAATTCGTTGGTAAATGAAATTGAAGTTGGTTACGAAAGTGGCGTAAGACCATTTTTAGAAGAAATTGAGAAATTACAAAATAAACAAATAATTCAGTATGAATAAAAAAACACTCTTTCATCTCTTGTTAGGAACTATAAACAAAATCATAATGAAACACAATTTATTTCAAGTGAAATTTAATGATTTTTACAATTCAATAATTATGAAAATGGTGTAAGTTCATTGACGACCCAGAAAGAATATATTATTTCATGTTAAATTCACATAATAGTCATTTATACAATCAATTAAGATATTTCTAAATCCATAGAAACATTGCCAAACTGTTAGAAATGGTTGAATCGATATATCGAAGAGTGTTTTTCATGAATACAGTTAAAACACATATTAATCTCGTTTTTGTTTTTATTGATTTTGTCTTTGGTTATGCGATATATCATTGTTCGTGGTTTACATTTTTATTACACTTGTTATTATTACGCGTTCTTAAATAAAATCCCAACACTGTGCCACAATGTATTGGGTGTATTTATCCGAAATCATGTTACACGTCTCGACGATCGAACTCCTGGGCCTTTTGAATGGTACTATATACATTTTTCACAAATATCGTGCACATCTACCGAGGCGTTACCGTAATATCCACCAAAAATTGAGTCCCCAAGCAATTAAACTGCGAGCAGATATAAGAACAATCGATTACGATTATACAGTCTGTCCCACATTATACATATAATGTACAATAAATAGATTGCGGGTTTCGATGCAAAATAAAAATTGTCCAAGTCAATTTTGAGAAACAGATGTTGCATTGAAAATGCATTTGGTCTTTTAAGAATTTTAATAAACTGAGAGTAATATACCAACATTATTCAATTGTTTTAATGACTTTACAGTTCTGCATTCGACCAATCGATTTTTGTCACAAATGCTTAAAATCCATAGTTTAATAATACCTATTATATCGAAATTTCTGATACGTGAAATTCGATTAAAGATTGTCTTGCACGCGATGAATAAATACACTGCGGATTTTATGTATTTATAGCAAAAGTGGGTGTAGATAGTCTAAATGAAACAGTGGTGACATTTAAATCATTTAAAAATACTATTATATTCTTTTCAGTCCATTCGAATTATTGAGAAAAGAAACAAATGTCTATTATTATTATTTATTTATTGCTTTAAACCATATAAGGTTTATATAGCATATACTTGCAATTATATATAAGCTTTATTGTCCCCCCTAAGGGTTACAATTCTTTTACAATCTCCTCCTTTTTCATCCTCCTCATTCTCCTTAACCTAGTCTTATTTACTAACTTAACCTATTCTTGTTGACTGACTTAACCTATCTTAACCTAGCATTCCTTAACTTACTAACTTATCTTAATTTAACTTACTTAACTACTCCACTTATATCTAAAATTAACGACTAAAAATAAAGACAAATAAATAGAGAGAGAGAGAGAGAGAGAGAGAGAGAGAGAGAGAGAGTGCACTATATACAAAAGAGATCTTATAGCCTACCTTAAGAAGCTACCCCCCACCCTTCCTAAACCTACCCATGGACCCCCTCTTCCGGACGTTCACCATTCACCCCTACCTTTCTTACTTCGTTATATACTTGCAATTAATACCGCCAGTTTTTATTTTTCATAAAAATCTGCAGTCCAGCGATGAACTACATTTTGACGAATTTTTTGCTGAACTGTATAATAATTGGGAAACTTGTTAAACAATTGATCTTCGTGTTTTAACAGCTGATAGAATAACACGAGTAATCGATGTAAAACTTCATACAACTTTTATTCGCATAAATCTATCGCATCGTTGCGGCTTTAGTAAGATAAAGTAATTGAAAACTCGATAGTTTACGAAATATTCGATTTTTCGCATGTAAGAATAAGCATTCTGATAAACTGTAGATACGGTATTAGTAAACATTTTCACTTGTCAATGACGCAACATCTATTATAAATGGATCGCAGATGTTCATACTGTTCTCAATGTTTGAAAACAAATTTTCAAGGAGCTGTATCAAATAGAAAATTATTTTCTACGTGAAAACAATGGTGACTATTTGGAAAATATCAGTATCGTTTCACATTTATAGAATCACAGTAATTTATAGTGCTATTAAAACGTTGTTGTGCCAGACTTATCGAAAACTATTATCAGTCATAAAATAGAAAATTATTGTATAAAATGTTTCAATAGATATAATGAGTATAACAATTGCGTCATTTTCAGCGCAGTAATGTTTCTCGTTTAATTCCAGCAGTAGCAATAACCATTTTTATTATTACAATACTGTTGTGTCAGATTATTGATGATTATTAAAGAACCGCTGTTTAGTTATTAGTATAAATTCGAGCAGGATCACAACCCCACACTACACCTAAAGGTTGAAGAAAATTGACTTTCTCTTCAAACTAAAAATTTTCAATAATTCAAGGTAGTACAAAATTAATAAAAATCATCTAGTAGCTATCAAAACACTAAAAAATAATTGAAACGTGTTGAAGAACGTTGTGAGTATACATTCGAGCAGGATCACAACCCCACACTACACCTAAAGGTTGAAGAAAATTGACTTTCTCTTCAAACTAAACATTTTCAATAATTCAAGGTAATACAAAATTAATAAAAATCATCTAGTAGCTATCAAAACACTAAAAAATAATTGAAACGTGTTGAAGAACGTTGTGAGTATACATTCGAGCAGGATCACAACCCCACACTACACCTAAAGGTTGAAGAAAATTGACTTTCTCTTCAAACTAAAAATTTTCAATAATTCAAGGTAGTACAAAATTAATAAAAATCATCTAGTAGCTATCAAAACACTAAAAAATAGTTCAAACGTGTTGGAGAACGTTGTGAGTATAAATTCGAGCAGGATCACAACCCCGCACTACACCTAAATGTTGAAGAAAATTGACTTTCTCTTCAAACTAAAAATTTTCAATAATTCAAGGTAGTACAACATTACTAAAAATCATCTTCTAGCTATCAAAACACTAGAAAATAATTGAAACGTGTTGGAGAACGTTGTGAGTATAAATTCGAGCAGAATCACAACCCCACACTACACCTAAAGGTTGAAGAAAATTGACTTTCTCTTCAAACTAAACATTTTCAATAATTCAAGGTAATACAAAATTAATAAAAATCATCTAGTAGCTATCAAAACGCTAAAAAATAGTTCAAACGTGTTGGAGAACGTTGTGAGTATAAATTCGAGCAGGATCACAACCCCACACTACACCTAAAGGTTGAAGAAAATTGACTTTCTCTTCAAACTAAAAATTTTCAATAATTCAAGGTAGTACAAAATTACTAAAAATCATCTAGTAGCTATCAAAACACTAAAAAATAGTTAAAACTTCTTGGAAAACGTTATGAATTTAAATTCGAGCAGGATCACAACCCCAACGCTGCATCCAAGAATTAAAGCAAATAAAGCACTCTACAACTACTTCGCTCGACGTACAAAAATCGCGCAAAGTTTCTGCGCGCAATTTTTTCTCAGCTCTCACGGCAGCCATACAAAACACATGCACCTAACTCTTTCTTTTACACGGTAGATATCTTCCCCAAAGCACCGTACAAAAGAAATAATGAAAACTCATCTGTATAAGTTATGAGATATGCACAATGGAAGCAAAAAGTAATTAAAAATAAAATTTCTGATTCTCGAGAAATTGACGATATTTAACCTGTTGTAATTTTGTAAAATAAAAACACTCGGACAGCAATAAACTTGGACTCATTCTAAAGTTGGAAAATTCTACTTTCGCACACCGTTATTCATTTTATTCTAAGATATTTTTACACGATGTAGCAGACGAGAAACTGAAGACCCATTTTTCATGAAAAATTCTATAAATTCAAACTTGTGTAAAAACATGAAAAAAATTTTATCGCGAGTAAATCCTTCCGCAGGTTTGAAGATTGAAGCTTCCGCTTTACAACGATACCTTAAAAATTGATGTTCGATTTTTTTTCCACTGTTTTATGGAAGAAAACTGAGGACCAATTTCTGTGGTGTAAAGCCCTCATGGCATTCCTTGTGTCACTGTAAAGGTGGTTTTACACCTTCCATTTAAACCTTGATAAAACGACTGAAAAAAATCGTACTTCAAGTTTCTTTATGCCGTTGTAAAGGGGAGACTTCAATCTTCAAATCTACGGAAGATTCATTCCCCAAACGAAATTTTCAATATATTTAGAGATGCTTCAATTGGTATCATTTTCGTGAGAAAACATGTCTTCGGTTCTCCATGTGTCCCATAATGCTAAATTGTTCTCGGCAAAAATGAATGATGCTTTGCAAAAGTAAAAAGCATGAAGCTTTAAAATGAGACCAGAATTATTATTCTATTGTTCGTTTTAACAAAATCATTACTGTTTAATCATCGACAATTTCTGGACACTAGAAAATTTAGTGTTTGAATACTTTTTGTATCCATTATATGCAGGGTGTCGCATTTATCCTGGCTACCTGGAATATTTCAAAAACTAAATTGCGGAGGAAAAAATGTTTTAAATAAAAAGTGTAAGTAAAGGAGGAGCTCATGCAGCAGTCATATCTATTTTTAATTTTCATCGTGTTTTCAAGGTCATTCCAAGGTCAACTTTATTTTTTCAAATGGAAATGTATATTTTTCATTACAGATTCTTAATCTACGACTTGAAACAAATAACTTTTATTTGAAACGTTTTTTTCTTCGC
The DNA here is from genome assembly GCA_913789915.3 of Sphecodes monilicornis. NCBI lineage: Eukaryota > Metazoa > Arthropoda > Insecta > Hymenoptera > Halictidae > Sphecodes > Sphecodes monilicornis. Next base: position 10,959,999 of record OU565296.1, on the reverse strand, counting down.
CGATTATTTTGTATAATATTGACTTTATTAGGGAAAAGTAATCACGATTAAACGGAGAGGCAATTATTTTATTAATAATAATACAGGAGAATTGTAACTTAATTGCAAGAATATCAATTTAACAAGTATTCAGTAACATTCTAATGTTATTTGCATTGCATGCGAGAGAATGTGTAATCTTATTCCAAAGAAAAGACAGTAAAAAACTGGTATATCCCTGCGCGTAATAAACAGGTTGTGTACGCTCAGCGTTGAATTCCTTTGCTACGTTTTATCTAATTGTTTTGCCTGTTTCAATATTTAGCTATTATTTAATTATTCATTTATATTACATATTTATTCGATACTATTTGAATTGAGTATTAATTTCATTTGTCATAAATAAAATGATTTTCTCCGTTAAAACGACATTGTGTATTTTTTCTTTGAAAATTCAATATTATACAAAATAATCGGCGGAGAAAAAAACGTTTCAAATAAAAGTTATTTGTTTCAAGTCGTAGATTAAGAATCTGTAATGAAAAATATATGTTTACATTTGAAAAAATAAAGTTGACCTTGAAATGACCTTAAAAACACGATGAAAATTAAAGAAGGATATGACATTTTTTTCTCCGGCATTTAGTTTTTGACATAATCCAGGTAGCCAAGATAAATGCCCCACACTGTGTACACACACGTGTCTTATCTTTTTGAACCGTGTTATTTCAAGATCGCGTAAAAAAAAAAATTTGGATGTACATCTCCGTGCTGTATCTCGTTTTACGTTCATCCACGCGCCGCGATGCAGTTTGCCCGCCGCACACGCAGGGTGCCTGAAGTGCATTGTACCTACGTTGCACTGTGCACAACGTAAAGCACAAGGCGACACGTTCTTTACACACCCTGGCCGATCGTTGGTTCGCGCAGCCGCACTTCCAGCAGCCTAGAAATTTTCTGCATCCACCCTCTTCCGCTTTCAACTTTTACGTCGACTGAACTCGTCGCCAATGTCTTTTCACGCAGATCAATGAAAGACTAATCGACGATTCTATTATGTAGGAAAGCATTCAACCTTGGATGCATCGTCTCGCGAAACTCCTCGGACACCTGCTCGATCGTCCATAGTGTTCTGACGATTCTCATTGACTTCTCATTCAGTAGTTATGAGGTAAAATGGAAGAAAATCAGTTTTCAGCCTGTTTTCCGTAATTTAGTCATTTGCGAAAATGTAAAAGAAAAAAAATCAAACAGATATTAAATACCCAGACACATATACTGCAATTAAGTCGGATTTTTAAGTTAAAAATACGGAATGTGAAAAATCAGAAATCGGAAAAATGCAGATGTCGTATTGAAGTTCAAGAGCGACGTGATTTATATTTTTTACAGTATCGGTGTCTAGTTGTAAATTCGTACATGAATTTTGTTCAGATTTGTTCACAACAACGTGAACCGATTTCGGTGAAATTTTCACCGTGTATATAATAGACATAGATTTACCAGACGCGTTGATTGAAGTTTCACTACAAGCCCAAATAAAAAAGTTGCAAAAACCGACTCTGTCTTTCGTAATTTCGACCAATAGCGATTTTTTCGAAAATTTTGTTTACCCCGTTATTTAGTAAGGTAATTCTTCTAACACGTCGCAAAATCTCAACTCATTTGATGCGATTTTAAGAAAATGATGCGATTTTTAAATGGTGTTCCATTTTCTTTTGCCAGTGGTTGTACAGTATTTTATCGATAATCGTCGCCACCACGGGTCCGGTCGGCGACAATTAACATTCAGATAATACTATTCTTTGACTTGTGCCGAACGTAGAAAAGGACAGCGAAGCTCGAGAGGCCTCGGTCGTCCATTACACAAGTAAATATCATCGCAATTATATCTTATTTGGTATCATTTTCATTAGAAAAATGCCACGAATATGTTGGTGAAAGTTCCATCTAAAAATAATAAAAAATAAAGAAGTTTTGTCATTGGATTAGTAGTGGTCTCACCGATATATTCGACCCGTATTATGTTACACTTCTCGGCGACCGAGGCCTCTCGAGCTTCACGGCCCCTCACGGGGTATACCCCGCAGAAGGAGGGATTGTTTTGCGACGATTAATGTTCAGAATTCCACGACAATTAACGATGAAATAATGTATTATAAAAATAACTACAAATATATTATAAAATGGCTAAAAATTTGAATAGATACATTGTTGTTTTTAGGTAAGGAATAACCTCAATAAATGTGATTTCTTTATAATTATAACACGCGTAATTTATAACAAGTAAGCAAAGTAAAAAGAACTATACAGACATCAACATTTTCAAAAGGTTAAGGCCAGTGGTTGAAAACAGTTATGATATCGATTCCGGTTCTTGAAACAGTTACAAGAACCGAAAAAATGTTTAAAAAATAACAAAATAACTGACTGACAAAAAAAAATAACTGTTATGAGAATATCGGTTCTCGCTTATATAGGTTACGGTTACGGTTATTGAGAACCGATATTATAACGGTTCTATAACTGTTATTTTTAGGTTCTGGATTTCGGTTTCGGTTTCGGTTCTTCAGACTTCGGAACCTATAATATGTCCCGTGTCGGTCTAATATCGATTTTACAGTTCTGCAACTGATATTGTTTGGTTCTGTATCGGCTATACAGGGTGTCTCAAAATTCTTTCAACATCCGGAAATAGGAGGTTCCTGAGATCATTTGAAGCGACATTTTCCTGTGCAAAAATGGCGTTCGCTGCTTTTTTTAAGAGTTATTAACGAAAAACACAGACCAATCAGAGCGCAGCTACAGCGGATTGATTCTGGCTCGGCCAACGGCGACGCTACGCTAAGCGGGACCTGTCGCCGAGTCGGACTCCGTTCGCTGTAGCCGCGCTCTGATTGGTCCGTGGTTTTCATTAACAACTCCTTAACAAAGCCGCGGACGCCATTTTTGCAAAGGAAAATGTCGCATCAAATGATCTCAGGAACCTCTTATTTCCGGATGTTGAAGGAATTTTGAGACACCCTGTATAGCCGATACAGATCCAAAAAATATCAGTTATAGAAGCGTCTAAATTAAATTAATAATTTAGTGGCAGTAAAATTGTATAGAATGAAAACTTTTATTTAAAAATATCGGATCTCAAGAACCGTAGCCGTAACCGATATAAGCAAGAACCGATATTCTCATAACAGTTAAAACATCATTTCGGTTCTTCATAACTGTTTCAGTCAGAACCGATATACAGGGTGTCCCACGCAACTGGAACAGGCTCTACCTCCTAAACGGTTGGGAATAGAGGAAAATGTTATAAGAAAAAGTTGAATGGCATCAGATGGTGCATAATATGAAACTAATTTTATGCACTTTTGTGCATTGGTGCATTAGAAAAATGCAACAGCACTTTTTTTAAAAATGGAAACCTACATTTTTGACTACACCAATCGATGCAGTTTGTTGTGCTCTACATAAAAGTAGTAACATACTTATGATCTAAACTTATTCGTTATTTTTAACAAACACTTATTTTCAGAACCGTTTCAACCCCTGGTTAAGGCGTTAAGAATGTAGATGTCGCACTCCCAAACTTGTACTCGATAAATCGCGGAATATTCAACATACATTCTTGATAATTTATAAAGTAAAATAGTTGCTTTTAGTGATCCGTAAACCCAGTGTTAAAAGCTCAATCGAATCGCAGACAATCCATAGTAAATCTTTCGGCCAGCGAAGAAGCACACGTGCCGCAGAATTTTACAATGGTCACTGGCAAACATGAACTGTTTCGTCAGACAAATGCTAATTCCGGCGAATAGATCAGGCGAAAGAAAGCGTATTCTCTGTGGGTCAGCAGTGACTTAAGTCCCGATATACACGTTCGCATACAACGATAAATATGCATTAGCCTGGCGATAGGAAACGTTTCATCATCTATGTACTGTGCATCTTCACAGTGAAAATGGTAAACGATAGTGGATAATAGTTTGTATTGGACTCATTGATGACCCGCGATACGATAAGGCTTGGTCGTCACGCACGCAATTATCGCCTAGGTTAATGACATCTCCGAGTATTTCATAACTGCTATTGATTATTACCGTTCGCCGTAGAAAATGTCATTTATGAATGAAGGATCATCCGTGAGTCACTGGTAACCCACAATCTCATACATATACGTAGCAGACGGTAATAATAATTAATCAGACGGCGGATGTTTATACAAATTCTGTATGCACAAATATGTGCAAAATATATGTAAAATGTATGCGCAAAATGCGGGAAATGTATAAGCAAAATACGGGAAATGTATAAGCACAATTTATTACAAATAGTACATTATAATACAATGGAACAGTTGTATAATATTTATTAGTACTTGTAATTTGCATTGAAATATGTAACAATAATTTCTACTATGTCTACCACTGTTCATTGGTGCCTTTTATCAGATAAACTTAATTTATATGATGAACTGTACGAACAACGGAAGTCTTAAAGACTTAAATAACAGTTTTAAAGAGTACACGAAAATATCATTCAATTGTTACAAAGAACAAAAATCTTAAAAGGTTAAGTACACTATTAAAAAATTATCTAAAACATCATTTAATTGTACGAAGAACAAAAATCTTAAAGGATTCAATACATTATTATAAAATTGTCAAAAATATTATTAAAGAAGTACAAATAGCAAGAATTTTAAAGGGTTGAGTACACTATTAAAAAATTATCTAAAACATCCTTGAATTGTACAAGGAACAAAAATCTTAAACTATTCAACAAATTATTATAAAATTATCAAAAATATTATTAAAGAAGTACAAAGAACAAGAATTTTCAAGGGTTAAGTAGACCGTTAAAAAACTATCTGAAATTTCGATTCGTATTTTTTATATTTCTAAAATAACATTGTTTAAATAGAACCGCGACACGAGGTCGATAGGAGTCTTTAACAATAATTGTAGATGCCGAAAGAATTCCAGTTCATGGCAGCAACTTCCGAGATAGATTACATTAGTATAGGGGTGGAACGTACGGCAGCGAACCCGAAGCATTTAAACTTTTCTAGAGACATTGTTTCCGCTTAGAATAGTTTCACGTGCGTCGGATCGACGACGCGACGTTTCCTGAAGCATTAACCTTTCATGATTTCGTAGCGTGACGATGCGACCTGAGGAAAAGTTGTGCAAAGAAGAGTTGAAAATATCGTCGGGCGTGGATTCGCGACGGCGAGCTCGTTCACATCGGAATTTTCACTGTAACACTATAATCAAATCATGCGTCTGCGGGGATAACGTTAAACGGATTATTGTTCTTTTACCCCTCATGAAATCTTGACAGGGGCAATATGCGCACGTTCATGTGCACCGGATAGGGTTCGACGACGGATAAATGCGGCCACTCGTTGCACTGTGTGCTTCGAGAGAAACTACCCCTAACGTGTTTTAATAAATCCATTCACTTAAAATATTTTAATGGATTTTAATAATCCACGAAATTTTCTCTTTTCTTTCTATTTGCGTTGAAAGTATTTGAAATAACTCGTTTCATTCTGTTCTTCCTGAGAAACTACCCCTAACGCGTTTTAATAAATAAATTCACTTCTCAAAATATTATAATGGATTTGAATAATCTATGAAATTTTCTCATTTAATTCTATTTGTGCTGAAAGTATTTCAAATAACTCGTTTCACTGTGTGCTTCGAGAAAAACTACCCCTAACGTGTTTTAATAAATCCATTCACTTAAAATATTTTAATGAATTTTAATAATCCACGAAATTTTCTCTTTTCTCTCTATTTGCGTTGAAAGTATTTGAAATAACTCGTTTCATTCTGTTCTTCCTGAGAAACTACCCCTAACGCGTTTTAATAAATAAATTCACTTCTCAAAATATTATAATGGATTTTAATAATCTATGAAATTTTCTCATTTAATTCTATTTGTGCTGAAAGTATTTCAAATAACTCGTTTCACTGTGTGCTTCGAGAAAAACTACCCCTAACGTGTTTTAATAAATCCATTCACTTAAAATATTTTAATGAATTTTAATAATCCACGAAATTTTCTCTCTATTTGCGTTGAAAGTATTTGAAATAACTCGTTTCATTCTGTTCTTCCTGAGAAACTACCCCTAACGCGTTTTAATAAATAAATTCACTTCTCAAAATATTATAATGGATTTGAATAATCTATGAAATTTTCTCATTTAATTCTATTTGTGCTGAAAGTATTTCAAATAACTCGTTTCACTGTGTGCTTCGAGAGAAACTACCCCTAACGTGTTTTAATAAATCCATTCACTTAAAATATTTTAATGAATTTTAATAATCCACGAAATTTTCTCTTTTCTCTCTATTTGCGTTGAAAGTATTTGAAATAACTCGTTTCATTCTGTTCTTCCTGAGAAACTACCCCTAACGCGTTTTAATAAATAAATTCACTTCTCAAAATATTATAATGGATTTGAATAATCTATGAAATTTTCTCATTTAATTCTATTTGTGCTGAAAGTATTTCAAATAACTCGTTTCACTGTGTGCTTCGAGAGAAACTACCCCTAACGTGTTTTAATAAATCCATTCACTTAAAATATTTTAATGGATTTTAATAATCTACGAAATTTTCTCTTTTCTTTCTATTTGCGTTGAAAGTATTTGAAATAACTCGTTTCACTGTGTGCTTCAAGAGAAACTACTCCTGACGTATTTTAATAAATCCATTCACTTAAAATATTTTAATGGATTTTATTAATCTACGAAATTTTCTCTTTTCATTCTATTTGGGCTGAAAGTATTTGAAATAACTCGTTTCAATGTGTGCTTCGAGAGAAACTACCCCTAACGTGTTTTAATAAATCCATTCACTTCTCAAAATATTTTAATGGATTTTAATAATATACGAAATTTTCCCTTTTCATTCTATTTGTGCTGAAAGAATTTAAAATGACTCGTTCCACTGTGTGCTTCGAAAGAAAATACCGCTAACCTGTTTTAAAAAATCCACTCACTTCTCAAAATATTTTATACGATTTTAATAATTTTGCGAAATTTTCTCCTTTAATTCTATGTGTTCTGAAGGTATTTTAAAATCAACTACTTAAATAACTTTTTTCATTATGGTGGTTTCATTGCGGAACAACCCCTAAGATACCTGAATAAATTCATTAATTTCATATGCTATTGAAACGAATGTAATAGTTTACAAAATTTCATTTTTAAGAATTGCTTTTCAAGATAAATTATATCCAAGGTGTTTTAAAGGGTTGCACACGTTCTAAAAAAATTGTCTAAAATAATTTAAAGTAATATAAATATTATTAGAAAATCACCGAAAATGTTTAACAATGGAGTACACATTATTATAAAATTGTCTAGGATATTCCACAGGGTATATAAATTACTAAAAAATTATTTAAGGTATTTTTCTAAGTAAATTGTGTCCTAGGTGTCTTAAATGCTTGTACTCGTTATTAAAGAATTATACAATATAATTTACAGGGTGTATACAGGGTGTCCCGTAACTGGTGGTACAAGCGAGCAGGGGTTGATTCTACATGAGAAAATAAGTCGAAAATATCGAATAAATGTTCTTCATCTGACAACGCATTTTCAAGAAAATTTGAGTTTGAAAATGTAGCGAACACGCGTGCTATTAGAATAGCAATCTTCTGACGCGTCTGATCATGATCAACAACTTCTACTTCCTGCATATACTAAAGCACGCGAACCCGACGGATCTTTAAATGTCAATTATCTCGAAAACTGGTCGTCAAATAAAGAAAATTCGTTCCATTTCGTCGACATATATTTTCTCATGTAGAATCACCTCTTGCTGGCGTGTACCACCAGTTACAGGACACCCTGTATATAACGAAAAACTTATCTGACATTTGATAACCTTCCGTAGTTTATCTATCACGAAACTCAATAAAACAATTTTACAAAATATCTCATAATCACTATCCCCCAAAAAAAACCCGCAAAAACTGCACCAAAAAGCCCAACAATAGCAATTCGATCAAAATATATAACAAAACCAAAATGACATTATCTTGCAAACAGATTCATAACTAAACCCGAATTCTTTCCCTCTTCAAAACATAAAAAAGGAAGAGGAAAAAAGGCAGCTAAACCAAAGATTGCTTGTCTGCGCAGTTAGCCTAGGTCGCGCACCCCATCGACGGCCTCGTAATTAATTATACCGCGGCGCGTCGCTCCTTTGGCCGGTGTGCAAATAATTGCGTCGCGGCGGTAGAGGGTGACGGTGATATTTTAATCACCCTGTAGATATTCGCCGGCGCGGCGGTCGTAGACACGAGCCGCGGTCGGTTTGCCTAACGACAAGGCTTGTGTCTTGCGCAGGCTCGTCAAGAGTGTGAGAGAACTGGCCTAGAATCGCACATGCGAGTGCGGGGGTGTTGGCCGAGCAACTATAGGTGTTGCGGGGAGGAGGCGGGCGGATAGATAGGGGATGGAAAAAATGCAAGCATCGCCGGGGATGAGCCTACGAAGAAAAATGTTTAAAGAGACTGGCCGAGAGCCGCGGGGCAAAATCACGGGAATATGCTCGGAATCTGTGCGACGAGGGGAAAATTAGCATCTTGGTTATGGGAATGGCTTTTACAACGCCAGTAGCAATGATAATGAACCTAACGGATGTCGAATGAAACCCGAAGTTCAAGATAATAGCCCTGCTGCTTGAACAAGTAGATAATTGGCATATGATACGTGGTCTTCATAATTAACCCCTTGTCGTATTTTGACGAGTCAGACTTGTGATGAAAATTTTAAATAAAGTCTAACAAAGTTGAAAGTTAAACCTTTCCTTTCCGACGAAATAAAATTGTACGTTTGTGTAATAATATTTAACACTAGACAGACTGAAACTTAGTATATACCTATATTGCCCAAAAGCAGTCAAAATGACTGCATTGTGAAAGAATAACTAATGTGTAAAGAAATTTGTTTAAAATTAATTTTTAATATTTTTTATATTATTTACAGTTATATAACAAGTTATTAGTAAATATTAACAAGAAAAAAACTTTACTTCACTTGGAAAAAATTGTTAGAACAAGTATCACTGCATCAAGATTCGAATAACAAGTACTACTTTAGCTTATTGAGCAACTGCAACTTATCAAGTATACGCACAAATCGACAATTTATCATGTACTTGTATGTTATCATGTGGCGATAATCGAAAAAAAATGAAAACTGTTATTTCAATACAGAGCCGAACTGGTCATATAAGAAATTTACTCAATTCAATAATAAGAGTCATTTGATTATTTAAAATTTCTCAAGCAGTCAAAATGACTGCTTTTGAGCAATGCCGGAAATGAAGGAGGGGGGGGGGGGGGTAAGTACAATTATTAATAAACGCATTTATATGTTGTACAAAAAGTCATAAAATTCTAAGAAATTGTGTCATTATATACATAATTGTTTTTCTAATTGAAATTAAAAAGCAGTCAAAATGACTTCCTTGGGCAATCTAGTGTTAAGCATTGAAGTAAATGTAGTCGTGCAAAAAAATAAATTTCATTTCCTCCTCTGTGGCATTTTTGGGGATGAAGACGTTATAATTATTGTGGCCGTAAAGAAAATTATGTGGCAAGGGGTTAATTTGTTTTTCCTTTAAATAGGAATGATCACTTCACCGCGGATCTATATGGAAAGTAAAACATTTCCAAGTCAATTGCAAACTATTAGCCCCCCCATCCCAAAAAATTGTTTCTTCTCTTAACCCCTTGTCCTACCTGCTAACTCCCAATTGCTCGGGCCATAATAAACAAGAAGATCGGTCACGCGTCGAGCCATTTAGCTGTTTAGCCGTGTGCTCGAACTTGCGCAAAATGTATGCGTCTTGTGACATGTATATTTCGGCGCAATGAAAGGAATTGTGAAATAATAAACACGTTTGGGCACAACCAATACTTTTAAGATGTCTGAATTTATAATAATTCATATTTCATAATTTCAAAGTTCATAATATTTCATAATTTGAAAGTGGATAATGTATAGGTAACAATTTGTAAATTAATACTTAATTTAAATTAATAATGTTTTGAGAAAACTCGTAGAAAATTAGTAATCTTCGTGTTAGTCGGGTTTATGTTTGTCACGAATGAAGTACCACGAGCCAAGCTCGCGTTGTATACGTTTGGTCTGAAACAAGTACCACGAGCCAAGCTCGCGTTGTTTACGTTTGGTCCGAACGAAGTACCACGAGTCATGCTCGTGTTGTTTACGTTAGGTCCGAACAAAGTACCACGAGTCAGGCTCGTGTTGTTTATGTTTTGTCCGAACGAAGTACCTCGAGCCTGACTCGTGTTGTTTACGTTTGGTACGAACAAAGTACCACGAGTCAGGCTCGTGTTGTTTATGTTTGGTCCGAATGAAGTACCACGAGCCAAGCTTGCGTTGTTTACGTTTGGTCTGAAACAAGTACCACGAGCCAAGCTCGCGTTGTTTACGTTTGGTCTGAAAGAAGTACCACGAGTCAGGCTCGTGTTGTTTATGTTTGGTCCGAATGAAGTACCACGATCCAAGCTCGCGTTGTTTACGTTTGGTCTGAAAGAAGTACCACGAGTCAGGCTCGTGTTGTTTATGTTTGGTCCGAACGAAGTACAACGAGCCTGGCTCGCGTTGTTTACGTTTGGTCCGAACGAAGTACCACGAGTCATGCTCGTGTTGTTTATGTTTTGTCCGAACGAAGTACCACGAGTCAGGCTCGTGTTGTTTATGTTTGGTCCGAACGAAGTGCCACGAGTCAGGCTCGTTCTTATTGTTTTTTGGCCCAAATTTTTTACCACGAGTCTCACTCGTTGGAGGACAAGTTAAATACACCCAACTCTTGTTGGAAAATATTCTTTTTTCAAACGAAAAACGCAACCCTGTATTAAAATTATCCTACCTCGACAAACTACATCCTTCTTTTGGAACAAAATAAGAATAATAAATGGTATCAAAAGAAAACCGATTATTACTAATATCATAACTCCTGGCAATAAAATAATAACTTCTCCCACCCAACTTTTGTTTTACATGGTCTTTCTTCACACGGTTTTGGAATAACCTAACCGATGTCGAATGAAGGCCGAAGTTCAAGATGCAAGAAACGTTCTGTTTGAGTAAGTGGATAATTGGTAAATGATTCGTGGTTATACTTAACTTAATTTTTGTTTTTTACTAAGAATAATCACTGGACTGTGGATCTCTAATAAAAATAAAAATTTTCCAAGTAAATTACAAGCTACTAGAACCGAACAAAAGTTTATATCGTTCTTGAATAATTTTAATAAACCGGAACCAATACGTTAATACTATTAAACTCTTATATTCTTCTAATCTGCCTACCGATTTAAAGTTTAAATTATTGTTATTGTATATTATTTCTCAATTTCATTATTATTGGTAGAAGTCTATTAGTAGAAGTAACCAAGTTAATATTAATTATGGAAGCGATAGTGTAAAACCAGTCGAATTATTTTGTTTATAGGAAATGTGTATATATTATGGACTTTAATGACCGTCTAATTCTCGTGAAAAATGCTCGGTAACCGTAGGAAAAATTATTTTTACTAGCATTCACGTAACGACAGTGGAAAATGGATTATAATGGAACAGAAAATATGGTTCCCTTTATTATCGCGCTTTTATTATATGCACTCCTTCCAAACGCAAGTTTTAAGCACTTTATTCAGTCGGACCACTAACAAAGGGTGCATTATCATGAAAAATTGAAATGGAAAATGTGTGCTTCACAATACCCCGTGGCTGCAACTGTTTCCGTAGTCTCTAAAAGAATTATTATCGCGTATGAAAAATGAAGAAGCAAAATTCTAATAATATGAAAATAGTATAGCAGAAAAAAACTTCAACGCGCTAAACAAATATCAACAGAATAATATTGTATACTATGATGCCTTTAACAAATATAAAATACTCAACTGTTCACATCAGTGTCGTCAGATCAGTTAAATCGAGGGGAATACAGTTTACCACCTCTCTGATGACCAGAGTAATATGTGATACGCTGCGCGGCGCATCACGTGACCAGTCTACGGTCTTAGTGGGGGACGTTGGAGTGTGCTCAGGTAGTGGAAGGGGAAAAATTCTGGCATCACTGGTTCAGATGTCAAATAGAAAGTTGTACAAAATTATTTAGTACTGTGGCAAATCATTGGTACACGTTTTAATATTAAATGGCTATTACATTTCACGCTAAATGCCATACTAAATTTTAGATTTTAAAACTAAATCGACGGGTACCATCCAAAAAACTCTCGCACATTTGGAGATCATGCTTTCTAGAATTAATGTTTAATTTTCTTTACCAGTATATTATTGAGTAACATACACACTCGTTTCTCTATTAATATTTCATCTACGTGTCACAGTGGTTAGCGTAGTGTTTGCTTCAATGAAAAGTATCAGGATCCATCAATCATAGTAATAACTAGCACTACGTCAGGAATCTTGCGCTCGGTTGGTACGATCGAATGCTTTTTTTTGCCAGGGATTGTACACGATCGCTCTGTGATTATTTAACAAATGTTCTTATTCGTCAAAGTGCTAAGTTACCTCGAGATAAGAAAAAATTTTATACTCCGTGTCGCAAACAACACTGAACCAATTAACTATATTATTCATAAGGGTGGCTCGCATTTGCATACCAGATTAGGTTTTATATAAACGCTGCTACTAGCCACTTGCATTATAATATCGTGACAGACTCGCGGTCCATCAAATTCAAATAGGATTTAACTGTTAGAACTGCACTCTTGTATGGAATACACAACTGTTATACAGGGTGTCCCATTTAGGTTGAGATTGCAAATAATCTCGAAGATATGTGATTTAAAAAAAACAAACTGACAAATGTCCTTTAGTGTTTCGAGTGGGGAGGCAAATGGCAATACTAGTTTTCTAATGCGTGGGCGTTTTCAAGGTTATTTCAAGGTCATTTGGTCTTTTTTTATCATAAACCTTCCAGAAGAAAGTAACGTTGTCATTTTAATAAAAAGACAAAATTATCCTTGACATAAACATGAAAAATCAGCTAAATATCTTAAGAAATATTGAACTAACAAAAAAATGTTTCAAACAAAAGTTGTGCGTTTTTTTACGTAGAATATGATTCCGACATAAAAAAATATGGGTTTATGATGAAAAAAGACAAAATGACCTTGAAATAACCTTGAAAACGCCCACGCATTAGGAAACTAGTCTTGCCATTTGACTCCTCACTAGAAACACTAAAGGACATGTGTCAGTTTGTTTTTTTGAAATCACATGTCTTCGAGTTTTTTTTACAATCTCAACTAAAATGGGACACCCTGTATATTATTTTAAAGAGACAACGTTTATTTTGTTCCTAATACGTTTCTCTAGAGATTATGCCACCGATTTTGACTTTATTTTTCATTTGTAATGAGAATTTCTCCAATTTATATAAACCCAATCTTCCAATTGAAAAAAAAATTAATTTCTGCATTAAGAAATGCTAAAAAATCAACTGTTGTATGAGAAAACAGGTTTAATTTCAGCTGCAAAATGTAATAAAGATAGATACAATCAAAATGTTCAAGGATGAATGAGATATGTATCTTGTGTTTTGGGATTTAAAATTGCTTCGAGTGTAAAGGGTTAATATTGTTAACAAAATCAATGTCAGTCAACTGTTTTATGAGAAAACAGGTTTAATTTCAGCTGCACAATCTAATAAAGACACATAGAATAAAAATGTCCAAGGATGAAAGAAATACGTATCTTGATTTTGGATTTAATATTGCTTCGAGTACAAAGGGTTAATATTGTTAACAAAATCAATGTCAGTCAACTGTTTTATGAGAGAACCGGTTTAATTTCAGTTGCACAATGTAGTAAAGAAACATAGAATAAAAATGTTCAAGGATGACAGAGATACGTATCTTATGTTGGGATTTAAATTTGCTTCGAGTGCAAAGGGTTAATATTGTTAGCGAAATCAATGTCGGTGAAGCGTTGTCGATTAAACCAGTGTCGGTAATTTGATACAAACCCTCCGGTAGATAAAGCGTTCAAATATTGACACTGTCCGGTCTCTCCCCGTGGTCGGATTCTCCCCAACTTGCGTGGACCGTCGCCACAAGGCAGGTGAAGGGTGGTTGACATTATTTATTTTCGGCTTCGCCGCCCGGAAATGGATTTTGTTTACAGTTTAGTATCTCGCTCATTTACAAATTATCTTACTCATTCTCATACCGCTCACATACTCTTACTTGCATACGTTTCTACCGAAACTCGAATTTCACCTATTTCCAACCTATACTAATCTTTATTTCATTCATCCTAGAACTATACAACATTCCGCGTTTGTCTTTTGCTTATTATTCATTCCTATTTCTTCTACGCTTATTTTCTATCAGTCGGAACCAGTTTATCAGTATCTCTCTTGATCTACGTGAAGGGTGGTTGACACTAGTTAGGTTAGCTATAGTGATGGGTTCGCCAAAAGGGGGAGGAAGCGTGCGCAAAAAGGGGTTGTCTAGTGGGGGTGTGGGCGATGCAAAATCGTTCGCGGCTGCACAGTCGCAGGAGGATCGAACGGCGGCCGGCAGTGTGCCATACAACGGCGCAGCATTCACTTCCGGTTCCTCCGTTTCCGTTGACTTTCTCCAAGCAGACAAGGAGAAAGAGAGAGCGCCATGCTGCTCGACGCTGGTTGACGCCGCGGTCACGCATTCGTCATCGTCCGGAGATCATCACGGGGATCATGACGCTACTGACCGGAAGTGTAGCTGCGCGCGGGTGATTGTTCTCGATCGTTTCATCATCGAATCGCGTCGCATCCATTCTATCTTTCTCTGTCTGTGATCCCCGGTTACATTCGGTGGCTTCCGGTCTCGCGAACCTTTCGCGATGCCACGAAATCAGCTTCGTTTCGAGAAGACCAAATCGATGGAAGCGTTGAATCGATAAAATTGGATACCTTGAGTTGAGAATACTGGATACCTCGACTGCGGACCACTGGACGGTTTAAATCTGAATACTGGACACCTCGAATCTCTGGATCTGAGGTCCAAGGAAGAGATTGATCGTGGTTTCTTATGAGAAGAAACATCATCTGTGACTTTGTTGCGCTGATGAATGTGAGCTTTGATATTTTTTGGTTGGGAGATTAGGCATAATTGTAAGCAACGGTTTACTCGATCTTGGGGATATGCGATTAATAGACTGCGGATACAATATAAAAATTGTTTCTGTCAATTGCAATTCGTAGGAACGAAAACTCTCTTTACTAGTTCTATCAAGTCGGAACTGGAGTAAAATGGCAGAAAAGATTATATAAAAAAAGGCACGAGTACGATTTCCGTGGACCCTCGTACGATTTCCGTCCTCTCCACGACCTAACTACAACTCATTCTATTCACATGATTTTTCCATAACTAATTTAAATTCTGAATGACAGCTACAATGCAATGATTATGCGAAAAAATTTCATTTTCTACAAAAAAGGTCTCTTGATATTTTGCCATATTTCGCATAGTTACCGAGATATTTGCAAATTTATAAAAAACAGGAAATCTACTTTACCGGCTAAACCAGGCCAATTTGACACCATGTTATATATACATTTTTTTCTTGAAATAACCCCAAGAACAGAAATATAACCTCAAAACGAGGGGCCACTGAAATCGTACTCTCCCCTAAAAAAATATCTTTATCGAAGATGCTCAAACGCTTCTCCATTACACATTTCAGCCGAGAATCGTTCAATAAAGATATTTTTTAAAAAGATCTCGATAACTAATAATTGTTTTTGCCATTCTACCCCAATAATTTGTTACGTAGGATGACGAGAAGAATCTGTCTATGTACATGAGAGTATACATTTCTATTTAAAGAAGTAATGCAATTGTTGATTGCACATTTGCACCGTCGCACTTTAAAAACAAATAAGATCTTACGGATGTAGTACTCTTTAAACCATTCATCCTTTTCCTTTGATGTTTTTCTGTAACTGTACTGGTAACGTTAGTTACGCCAATTGCGTGAACCATCCCGCGTATGTTATTAATTTCTTATAGTTCGAAATAAACTTCTACATCGTCGTTGTCCATTGATAGCCATTGGAGAACACCTAGGAATACAATAAATACAAACTTATTTCTTCTTCTAAGAAATTATTAGCGAATTATTGTTAATTAAAACTGCAAAAACGTTAAGAAAACGTCAAAGTATCAATATATTGTCTTCGAGATATTAAGATTGACTCGTGACGAAGATTTCGAACTGAACCTACTAAATATGTATGTTATTAATTTTCTTATAAATCAAAGAGCCATTGGAGAACACCTAGACATACAATACTTCTTCTTCTTCTTCTTAGAAATTATGAACGACAAAAAAATTCAAACCACTGTAATAATAAAATAAATCGCAGTGCAACGGGTTAAAACAATAAAATCGTTAAAAAGTTTTCTGGCGATCTATTGTCTTCGATTTTAAAAAAAGAAAAGAGAGACATGTATGGTTACTGTTTCTTTTGCAACAGATGGCAACAATTTTTATTCCGCATATACAGTGTGATTCTGAGACTAGGTTAGGTTACTGCACTTTTTTAAATAGAAATAGAGCAAAATGTTGGAGGACAAAATTGTTTGGTTCAGCGCGGCTAATATTATAGTAGACAAGGAAATATTTTCTAGTGTATTTTTTCAAGATCTCACGGTCATCGAAGATTTTTTAAATGGTACTGTATATTTTCGTTATGACAGTGTAATATGTAGCTGGGATCAAGACGAGTTCCACTAAATATAAAATACTATGACCTCCGGGTGACTTTGAATTACAAAAAATGTCCAAAAGTTGGGCAATGAACAGATCAAAATAACAAAAATTACTGTTACACTATTTGTATCAATTGCTCAACTTTTGTGAATGTTTTGTAATTCAAGGTCACGCGAAGGTCATAATATTATAGTTCGTTGGATTCGTCTTAACCTGAATTATCACACCATCATGACGAAAAAGTCCCATTTAACCCTTTGCACTCGGATGGTGACTCTGAGTCACCAGTAAAAATTGTCATACAATTATTCAAAATAGTTTTTATATTGTCAAATTTATCTCTACTCTATAAATTGTTAAAAATTCAACTGTTGTATGAGAAAGCAGATTTAATTAAGTGCACAATGAGTAAAAAAGATATATAGAATAAAAATGTTCTAGGTTGAAAGAAATATCTTGGAATTAAAATTGCTTCGAGTGTAAATGGTTAAAAAATCTTCGATGACCTTGGTATCTCAAAAAAGAAAAATAAACTTGAAAACATTTGTCTACTAAAATATTTGCCCCTTTGAACCAGACAATTTTGCCCTCTAACAACTTTTCCTATTTTTATTTAAGAAAGAACAGTAACTTATCTCAGTTCACCAGAATCACCCTGTAGATCCGCAGTCTAGCAATAAAACTTTGTAAATAGTCCAAGATCCTCTCCATCCAGACCTCTATATTTCCACACAGCGGATCCAGAAGCCGACAGTAGATCAGAGACTCGTCAGAGTAGATTCTACTTGTAAACGAAACCATTTAGAACCCCCTCGAAACCCTAGAAATTCCATTCTACCCGGTTTTGCCGGCGGCGTCTCGCGAAGCCTCGAGTATACGACCATCTTCTATTTTAGCGTCTACTAAAATAGTCAGCGGAGATGCGACGCAGTTGAATATCTTCCCTCGAAGTCGTGCAGGACAGGTCAGGGAATTAATCAAATATCGTGAGACCGGCACGTGATACCACGAAGCCGGCACCGGTCTCATTCATAGTGTGTCACACTCGTGCGAGGAAATGGCGAAACGTGTTTCGCGCAATTGCGTCTAGTGACGCAACCACTCGGAAACCTGATAAAGGACGTTTGAGGAAATTGCCATGCCCATGCCACACTGAAACTGTTCTGAACTCGTTCCGTCTGTTCGTTCTTCAGGTGTTGGCCGTTTAACACGTTAATCGCTGTGTCAACCACGTCTGGGTGATGGAATTATTTATATGAAATTTGAAAATTATTGTTTACGTTGGTAGGTTGAGTGTGACAAAATTTGTTTACGATCTGAGAAATGGAGGAGGTTTGAAACAGTAATTAACGGGCAGCGGATGTTAGTCAATTATGAAAAAAAGAAAAGGGTAGGTGTTAAGGACTCGTTTAATGTTTAACACTAGGTTTACGGAGCACTAAAATTGATTATTTTACATTGCTTTATAAAAATAATAAAATTGTATTTACTTAGATCTTTAGCAATTTTTATTGTAATGTGTCTCTTAATAAACGTAAATTAAAAATTTTGAATCCGTCATTTTGACAGACCCCGTAAATCTAGTGTTAATCGAGATCCTTTCAGTATTGCACTTGGTGCCGACTAGAATTCGAAGGACTACCACGGCCCGCTCTAGGGGCGGGCAACTCGGACATTTGTCCGGGGCGCCAAAATTTAGGGGCGCCATTTTGGCTTTATTTAAAAAATATATATATTCTTAAGGGGCAATTTGTCCTTTTGACTAATTGAAAACTTACAACCACTTGTGGGTTGAACAACATTAAACGAGTCCTTAACAGTAGGTGTAATTTAAAACAGTAAAAATATTAGATGAATTTAAAAGTACTGGTATATTAATCTTTTTTAATTCAATCTATTAAGTATATTAACCCCTTCGCTTACAATATTGTCTGAGAGACGTGATGAAGATTCTGAATAGAGTTTAATAAAGATGTATGTTATTCATTTCCTTTAAACCGAAATATAATTCTATTTTGTTGTTGTTAATGTACAGCCATTGGAGAACATATAGACATGCAATAGATATACATTTTCTTCTTTTCCTAAGAAATTATGAACTACAAAGAAATTCTAATCACGAAAACCGTAAAATAAATCGTAAGGCAAGGGGTTAAGAAGGAAGAGAAATTTCTGTTTCACTCCATTTTGTTGCCATTGAAATAGAAGAAATGTTTATTTGGCATAAAGATCCGCTGTCTAATAATTAACAATGAACCTACCACTGCAGGTCAAACGAACCGTTTAGATTTTTTATTATTGGGTTGGCAACTAAGCGATTGCGGATTTTAAATAAAATAGAAAATTCAAAATTTTTACTTGAAAATATAACATTATTCAATTAGGTATTGTCCGTTTTTGTCGATGACCTTTTGCCATCTTTCAGGCAGTGTCATACTTCCATGTTCACAAAACTAAAAAAAAAATAAAATTTGGCAAACCAATTTTGACACTGCCTCGCTTTCAAGGTTTCATCCCCATATTCGGCACATAACTTCTTGTATGCTTGCGATGCGTTCCTGCCTTTTCGGAAATAATAATAAAATATCTCTGAAATGCGTGTTTTGTTCTCCCATTTTTAAATTGGGATAAAAACAAAACTGAATAACTAATCGATACAATTTTCTTACTGATTAAAGGTGGAAATCCAAACAAGAAGAAAACAATATAGGTTAGGTGCTTTGAACACGTTGCTAAAACAAAAGAAATGTGCTCGAACATCTATCGACAAAATCCGCAATCATTTAGTTGCCAACCCAATATTTCACAATTAATGAAGTTATCAAGATGCTTCCACTGGAAATGATTATACACGTTGCATTATTAAAGTATACATTATAATAAAAATCGCACAAAATCTACGTGAATTCAATCGTGCCATTTTTATAAGGCAGCACATATTAGTCAGCTTTAATGGTCGGTAGGTTTATTGTTAATATCAGTAAATTTCTCAGTTTTTGTTTTATTAAATAAATTGCTTTGTGTCATTTTTATGGTTGTTCAGTGGACGATCAACGTGTTATGGAGGCTTCTCGAGTAACTGCAACGAGAACAAGTGATTTGTAAGAACTATTTCAGGATAACTAATGAACGTGCGGCACTAGATCTTAAAGGCATCATTTATTTACCAGCAACGTGAATTGCTGTAGAACTTAATTATTTACTGCAAAACTGCGGCTTATCGTCTAAACGAACAGAACGAACCACTTGGGATCATAGTGGTGTATGTCCACCTTACGCTTTTTCATTTTCATCCGCTAAGTTTGCAATACAGTTTAATTTGTATAGGATTGAAATTTTTATTTAAAAAATTTAGGGGGATAATTAAATAAAATTGAATTTGTATGAAATTTTGTGTATAATTAAAATTGGTAATAGGATAGAAATTTTTATTTAAAAAATTTAGGGGGCTAATTAAATAAATTGTGTATAATTAAAATTGGTAATAGGATAGAAATTTTTATTTAAAAAGTTTAGGGGGCTAATTGAATAAAAATGAATTTGTATGAAATTTTGTGTATAATTAAAATTGGTAATAGGATAGAAATTTTTATTTAAAAAATTTAGGGGCTAATTAAATAAAAATGAATTCGTATGAAATTTTGTGTATAATTAAAATTGGTAATAGGATAGAAATTTTTATTTGAAAAGTTTAGGGGGCTAAATGAATAAAAATGAATTTGTATGAAATTTTGTGTATAATTAAAATTGGTAATAGGATAGAAATTTTTATTTAAAAAATTTAGGGGGCTAATTAAATAAAAATCAATTTGTATGAAATTTTGTGTATAATTAAAATTGGTAATAGGATAGAAATTTTTATTTAAAAAATTTTGGGGGCTAATTAAATAAAAATGAATTTGTATGAAATTTTGTGTATAATTAAAATTAGTAATAGGTTATCAGTAAATTTGTATAGGATTGAAATTTTTATTTACAAAATTTAGGGGGCTAATTAAATAAAAATGAATTTGTATGAAATTTTGTGTATAATTAAAATTAGTAATAGGTTATCAGTAAATTTGTATAGGATTGAAATTTTTATTTACAAAATTTAGGGGGCTAATTAAGTGGATATTGAATTTTGTATTGAATTAAAAAGAGAAGGAATTTTTAATATAAATTAAATAATCTACAAAACCAATAATAATAACGTATTTTACTTTTTAAAAACACTAAATAATAAAAAAAATGATGATTGTATGACGATCAATAACAATTTGAAAGAAAAGCTTTTACGCATAGCCTTGTAAACTAAGCCTTCAAAAAAGAAACTCAAGTAGTGTGGACCAATTTTTAAAAAGTTATCCGTTTTTGAAGAGTGTTTTCAAACTTTTGGCCGTAAGTTTATGTTATTGTGTATGGGACTTACACCGCTACGATTTTCAGCCCGCCATTTATGGTGGATAGTATACTGTGGTTACACGAAGCACCCTGCACAGTGACGGCTAAAGGGATTCCGTGCGTTGCATTATGAAACAACGACACGACGCGACGGTTCTGTAAATGTCGTTATCGCGATCGATAGCTACGTGACTGAAATTTCACCGTGTCCCGTTCCACGGCATTCGTTACCTCGAAAAAGATGAACGGTGATTGGTTAGTGGGCGTGATAACGGACCGGTTACGCAACCGATGATAATGAGCGCGTTCTCCTCCTGTAACGCGGTTATCTTCAACGAACTACTAAAGTCATGGTAAAGTAACTTCTAATTACCGGTGGTCGAGATTTTGCTTGAAAATTGTCGAAACTTTCCTACGAAATACTCTTTAACATTTTCAACTATAGTGGCTCATACCACCGATCGATAAACCACGAATTTCACGCGTTTATATGGCAAACTCGAGCACAGGAAATTGAACCCTTCTGTTATCAATGGACAGCGGAGTTTTATGCAAAATAAAAATTGTTTGCATCGATTATAATCAGTGCTGGGTAAAATAATATTTCAAATAGTAAATAGTCTATTTTAAATCATACGTGCACTTTTAAAAATATAATGTTTTATTTATTATAAAACGTTTTCAAAATAGTATTTTATTTGAAGGATTACCAAAATGCGGATTATCAGTGCTGGGTAAAATAATATTTCAAATAGTAAATAGTCTATTTTACATCATACGTGCACTTTTAAAAATATAATGTTTTATTTATTATAAAACGTTTTCAAAATAGTATTTTATTTGAAGGATTACGAAAATATTGAGACTTTTATTAAAAGGTGTGATACTTCATGAGAAAACAAATCGAAAATATGGAATTAATTTTTTTATTCTGCGCCTCGTAAGAAGCTTTAATCCTATTCTAATATGTCATACCCGGCGCCGGATTCTACTGAGTAGCGTTGTCGTCGCGCCGTGCTCGAATCGTGAACAATAGAAGGCGTAACAATTTATTTGAATAAAACTCGTATATTCAGCCGTAAATGCACTTTTGCTGCTTCAACTTCTCTTGTAGAGCAATACCGAATTATTTTATCTAATACCGAACAATAATTGCACGCATGCCGACTCGATTGTGTTGCTCACGATTCGAGCACGACTCGACAACAACGCTGTAGCTGCGTTCTGGTTATCCTGTGTATTTCATTAACACTAGATTTACCGGCTATTTAAGTATATCTATTTCTACCAAGACCAGTCGTTCTGACTGGTGAGAAATTTTGGGATTTACGGCGCTACGGTTCGATCGTTTGTTAATTAATGTTACCAAGCAATTTTGCTAATAATCAAAAAATCGACGTTTCGATCCACCTTTGGATCATTATCAAGATTAATTTTGATCAGTGTCCTGACAGCAAGCATCGAGAACGCACGCTTCTACACGTGTGTCACGATGCTCAAAATAACACATTAGATTAAACCAAAGCAAACGCTTTTCAAAATTAATCTTGATAATGATCCAAAGGTGGATCGAAACGTCGATTTTTTGATTATTAGCAAAATTGATTGGTAACATTAATTAACAAACGATCGAACCGTAGCGCCGTAAACCCCAACATTTCTCATTAAGAACATTACGATCGATACAAAGGACATATTTATTCTGACTGGTCTTTAGAAAAAGTGCTTAGTGGTGTTTCCAGTCTTTATTTACTTTTAAAAAATGAGAGAAAAAGTTGAATAATATTAATTGTAGTACAAAAATAGATTTATAGACATTATCAATTAATCAAAAACTTGATAGGGCCAGTGCTAGAAATTTACGGGCCACAACTCAATCAACTCGCCCAAAAGCGACTCGACCGAGCACGGCCAAGACACTCAGAAACCCCGAGTATCGAGTTCGCACTTACAGATAGCCAAGTGTCCGGGACCCAAGGAGAACCTTATGCGCGGCCCAAAACCCTGAGTAAATATACAATTCCAAGGGCCGCTAGCGTACTGCATCAGAATCATGATTTTCCCGGAATCATATATTCTGTCCCGAAAAAACGTTGCGGTACTTATCAATTGTTGTAGCTGCCCCAATGTCATTTAATCACATCGAAACATGCACCAGTCATTTTGACTGGTATTGGTATAAGTGTCAATAACAAAAAATATATTTGTTACGAATACATATAAAATAATATAAAGTTCATAAATCTGATTCTTTAGTTATGGCTACAAAAGTCATGATATCATTTCGGAAAGAAAATGTTACATGCAGTAGGAATTTTGAATTGAAATTGCAAAACCAGTCATTTTGACTGGTCTGGTAGATCTAGTGTTAATAATTCGAAAACGAAGCCGCGTACGACATTTTCGTAAAGCTTCTTAGAATATCCCAGAAATCACACCCCTTTCAAAGAACTCGAACATTTTTGTGACAGTAAACCATTTCTTGACCGTAAGGTCGAAATTAAATAGATGCAGTATTTCATCGATAATTGTCCACAACACGGGTCTGCGGAGGGACAATTATGCGCGAGGTATATCATTGTTTGAGGTTTGCCGAACGTAGAGAAGGACAGCTGAGCTCGAGAGGCCTCGGTCACCGAGAAATGTAAACATACCTAATCCGAATTTACAACTCCTTTATTAATCATTATTTTTTTAATGGACTTCGATGACCATATTTGTGGCATTTTTTTAATAAAAATGATACCAAATATGATATAATTCCGATGATGTTTACTTGTGTAATCGACAATTAAAGTTTCGGGCGCGAGGAAGGATAGCGTATGGGAAAGAAAGAGACGCGGATAGTCGCAGTCGGCGGCCTTCCTTGCTCCCGAAAATTTAATTGTCTATTACACAAGTAAATATCATCGGAATTATATCATATTTGGTATCATTTTTATTAGAAAAATGCCACAAATATGGTCATCGAAGTCCCATAAAAAAATAATGAATAATAAAGAAGTTGGAAATTCGGGTTAGTATGGTCTCACCGATATACCCGAGCCGCATGGTGTCATATTTCTCGGCGACCGAGGCCTCTCGAGCTTCACGGCCCCTCAAGAGGACACACCCCGCATTAGTGGGGATATCTCAGGGACAATTATGTCGGAGACATTTGGGACAATTACCGATGAAATACTGTATTATTTATTCGTATACGTGAAATCCGCAGTCTATGCGTAGCTACAGAGACGATTGTTCTTACTATTTTCAACCTGGTAATTGTTTCAGCGCAATTCACCTCTTTCGGGGTTATTCCACTGAAAGCAGCAGATACATACTTCCCGCACAGGATGGTAGAATAATAAAATCGGTGAATGATTGATGATGTCTATTTCCGTAAACGAAGCTCCGACACGGAAATGACGAGTGGTTTCGTTCGCAAACGAAACGAAACCGCTTCGAACCGCCTTGTCTGCTCGTCACACAGAAATCCACGCACACTCTAGATTCCCATGCAGCCTACGTTCCAAGTCAGAACTGCTCGGACAGCCGCTGTTTGATCATATCTGGTGCACACCGGTACCGCCGGTGCACTTTTCATTGATTGTCCCGGTCTTTTGCTTTACCTTGCTTCCCCTCGGCAAACAGTTGAATGTTTGTATTTTATCGCATCCGTTCGTAGACGCCCACTAGTTTCTTCTTTGCTTGTTTGCCGATGAAAAAACTAGTAAACAACCTGCACTTTTATACCGAAGAAAAAATCTATTTACAGGATCTATCGGGTTGTTCGGAAAGTAATTTCGTTTTTCGAGTCCTTGTTATCTCTATATTTTTTGTATACGGTCAATTAAAATTCTGATTTTTCATATACATTTTTCGTTATGCTTCACTTTATAACGGGCCACGAAATTTTTTTATGAAATTTGTATCTGTATCATCGGGTGTAAATTTTTGCTGGAATATATCGTTGCAGTTGTAGTTGCACTTGTTTTTTAAATTGAACCCTGCGAATGATTGTACGTTAATTGATTTCTCGTGCCATTCTGGTAAAAAAAAGTATTAGAATACTATGTAAAAAAAAAATTAATATTTTGTGAGATATCTCAACGATTGAGGATCTTCAATAAAATTTAAGATAATAACCTAACATTTCTTTGTTCACAATGAGAATGATTTGCTTTGACAATTAAATACTTCATTACAAATACAACAGCAAGCCATTATTTTTTTTATTGCGTAGTTATTCGTATATTTCATAGAATTTCATACTGTACATTAAAAATTAAATTCACAGTCTGATTGTCGCGATTAGAATGGATGAAAAATAAAGTAGAAAATGTTAAAAATCCGATTGGTTTTAGTCGAGTGTCTCCTTTCGATTTATTTGTGTGTTTCGTTTATTATTCGGTTTTTTACGGATGAAATTTAAATTTAAGGTAAAAATATTATAAGTGAACAAAACTGCGAAGGCATTCGAAGTATTTAAGAACACTGTTACCTTCTTTTCGACTTACTAAAATGATTGCAAGAAGAAATATATTTTTATCTGACTTCCATTTCTTATGGTAGACCGAGAAAATGTTTATTTTGCATAAGGATCCGCAGTCTACTGATCACGTTACTATACTTCAAAACCAGTTCGGTATATTTTTAAGCAGCGAAACAGTCGAACTCAAGATCATGTTTGCGCGAGCCATCATCGATTCATCTGGCAGCCATTTACGCTTTCGACACTTGGCTCATCGATCCCCATCACTCGTCCTCTTTTGCAATTTTGTTTGTACAGGTATCGGTCCGTCCGTCCACCCGATAATTGACCTATTTACGAGGCACTCGTACGCATTTGAAAGTCGTGTTACACTGGCTGTACCATCTCTAAATAATCCCACTAACATTTGAATTATCACTGACAAAATTTATTTCTTACAGATTATTTTGGTGTTTTGACTGTTCATTTCTGAGGCCTTCGTTTTGTGTTCTTCTGCAACTGCAAACTTTGCAATCTCTGTTATTATTTTGGCATTTGTACTGCTCATTCCTGAGATGTTCTTTTGTTTGCATTTGAAACTGCAAACTTTTTTTTTTATAGATCCGTTTGGTATTTGTACTGTTTATTCGTGTTCTTCTGCAACTGCAAACTTTGCAATCTCTCTTATTATATTGGTACTTGTACTGTTCATTCCTGAAACGTTCATTTGCGTGCATTTGCAATTGCAACCTTTCTTTGTTATAAATCATTTTGGTATTTGTGCTGTTCATTCGTGTTCTTCTGCAACTGCAAACTTTGCAATCTCTGTTATTATTTTGGTATTTGTACTGTTCATTCCTGAAATGTTCATTTGCGTGCATTTGCAATTGCAACCTTTCTTTGTTATAAATCATTTTGGTATTTGTGCTGTTCATTCGTGTTCTTCTGCAACTGCAAACATTGCAATCTCTGTTATTGTCTTGGAATTTGTACAGTTTGTTTCCGAGATGTTCATTTGCGTGCATTCGAAGTTGCAAACTTTCTTTTTTATAGATCCGTTTGGTAGTTGTGCTGTTCATTCGCGTTCTTCTGCAACTACAAACTTTGCAATCTCCGTTATTCTTTTGGTATTTGTACTGCTCATTCGTGTTCTTCTGCAACTGCAAACTTTGCAATCTCCGTTATTCTTTTGGTATTTGTACTGTTCATTCGCGTTCTTCTGCAACTGCAAACTTTGCAATCTCTGTTATTCTTTTGGTATTTGTACTGCTCATTCGCGTTCTTCTGCAACTGCAAACTTTGCAATCTCTGTGTGATTGTTTTGGAATTTGTACTGTTCATTTCCGAGATGTTCATTTGCGTGCATTTGCAATTGCAACCTTTCTTTGTTATAAATCATTTTGGTATTTGTGCTGTTCATTCGTTTTCTTCTGCAACTGCAAACTTTGCAATATCTGTGTGATTGTTTTGGAATTTGTACTGTTCATTTCCAAGATGTTCATTTGCGTGCATTTGCAATTGCAACCTTTCTTTGTTATAGATCATTTTGGTATTTGTACTGTTTATTCGTGTTCTTTTGCAACTGCAAACTTTGCAATCTCTGTTATTATTTTGGTATTTGTACTGTTCATTTCTAAGATGTTCATTTGCGTGTATTTGAAGTTGCAAACTTTCTTTGTTATAGATCATTTTGGTATTTGTACTGTTCATTCGTGTTCTTCTGCAACTGCAAACTTTGCAATCTCTGTTATTATTTTGGCATTTGTACTGTTCATTTCCGAGATGTTCATTCGCTTCACTTTAGAATTATCATACCTTTCAATTGCACTTTCAGGAAAATTAATAAAAATTGCAAATTAAGTCGCTCTATTTGAATTTTTATTTTTGATAAAATTGATTAAAATCGTTTTAAATTAGAAAATTAGATAACGTTTATTGGTATACTTCTACTTGTGCTAACGATTACGTATGTTGTTCTCACTAATGTTTATGCTTGTGTATGTATTGTGATTCGTATATGTATGATTGAATCGTTCGATGCAAATTGCTGTGACAGGAAGATCCAGGGAAGCTAATTACGCGTTTCTTGTCAGTAGATGTGGTCAGCTATAGACATATAAATTGACTTGTTACACAGAAAAGTATACAATGATTTGTAAATTGACAAAAATACAATACTCGTAGACGAGTAATTTAAATGAACTAGTAATAATCCCTTTTTAATCACTTCTTGTTTTTTGCTTTCTCGGAAAATTGTGTAGATTTTCAATTTAAAAAAAAAATGTTAACTAACTCCATTCTATACAGTGTTATTAGCACATTTTGATTACCATTGTTGAATTTTCTTCCACGTAAACAAGTGTGCAGTATACATCGAATTTAGCTATGTTTACCCCCAGCACTTTTTAAATATTTATGAATTCTAGTTTCGTATAATTTAAAGTGAAAATTTGTACATACAGTCACTCCCATTAATATTCGCACACTCTAAAAGACGATCACGTTTTTAATATTGGATCATGTGACATGGACTTTTTTTGAGAAGTTAGAACAATTAGTTTACTACACGTTGAAAAGCAGAAATTTTTAAAAAATTGTAATTGGTCAGAATTACAAAGAAAATACTACAAGTTGTTATTTGTAACTGTTTTATGTGGGTCCATATTGAAAATTCAACAAATACGTTTTGTAGATTTGTGTCAACTGTATACACGCTGAATATTTCATCAAAATCGGCAAACGTTGCAATGAGCTACAACTGTTTGAAGATGATAAAAATTGCAGCTTTTCACAATTTTCGGCCTTAACCTATAATAAATTGAAGGATTCTTACGTCGTTCGATGCCTGTCGCTGTTTTCCACGTAATCCAAATTCGATGAAAATTTGAAAATGTATAAAATTGATACAGATCTATAAAATGGATATTTTAAATTTTCAACATAAGCCACATAAAAAATTATAAAACACAACTTTTAGTATTTTCTCTGCAATACCGACCAATTGAAATTGTTTTATAATTTCTTTTTCACGTCATGTAGTAAACTAATTATTCTAACATCTCAAAAAAGTCCAAGTCGTATGGTCCAATATTAAACAAGTTATCGTCTTTTTAAGAGTGTACGAATATTAATGGGAGTGACTGTATTTGCTTCAAAGCGTATAAACTTGATATTCCTCTGAAAGCTTAAAATTTATTAACAAAATTCTAATTACACTTGGAACCTCCCTATCCAACACTAATAATAACTGATAATAATACTAATAATAATTATTAAAACAGGCTACAATAAATATCCCGATATTCTTTCAAAATGGACATAGCCTGTTTTGATACCATACTACTCGATTAATTTGAACATCCAGATAAAGTTGCTTTCTACATGATTTTTCACGATACAATTCGCAAATAATATTGCCACAAGAAAATTTTGGAAAACGTCGCGATCAATGCAACTATAATACAATTTTCGAAAGGAACTACTCGCGACACGTTAACAATTTCTGTGAAGCTTAAAAATTATTCTAAGAAAATCTTTCTTGGTCGAAATCCAAACAACGTCTTTGACGCTTTGAAATTTCGAGTGTCAGACGTTACTCTAACAGTTCACGCCTCGGTTTTCAATGAATTGTCTAGAGGCGCGTGCGAATATAATTACACGCGATAAATTGTGGATTAATTGATAGTGTCGGGCGTGATTAAGGACGCAAACGGTGACCAATAATTCTGCTACGAATGCGACGAGAAACGCGGAAAGGTCACGAACGAGAGAAGCGACGCTTCGGCGCGCTGCAATTATGGCACCGCCACTAAATGACACTAATTTCTACTCACAGTTCGAGCTAGCCGCGATCTTTAATCAGCGACACACACATAGAGAGAAATTGCAGGCTCGGCTTGTTTCGTCTTCTCTTTAGCCGATACACGCAAACACCAAGTTCAATGGAAATACAGGTTGTCCCACATAAATGGGAACACCTAAATATCTGTCGCATTTACAGTCCTACCAGAAAACTTCAGAGGACAAAGTGAGACTATTGCAGGGGGCAAATACAATGGCAAAGAAAAAAGTCTTTTATGTCGTGTTTTTTAATGAAATTTCAAGGTCACCGATGTTTTTTTAAATGGAATAGTATATTTTTTTACGATAGTATGATAGACAATAAAAAACTGAATTTAGTGGATACCACCTTTTTGACCTTGAAATGACCTTGAGCAAGAATAATCATGTTGGAGCGGATAAAATGTGGAAGTTCAAAACTTACGTGTTTCAGCAAAGATTACGCGTTGTTTACGGTGGGTTGACCTTTACATATCATAATAAATGTTCGAAATGTTGACCATCCTCATTTATGCAATATTGCAATCTTGCATTAAATGATCTGTAGGCATTGTCGATTTCCTGAGACGTAATTGTACAGATCTTTCAGATTGTTCAGTCGCATTTGTTGAGGGGGTTTTTTACTGTAATAGGTGTTTTATGCTTCTGTTATAATTTGTTCATGGTATATCTATAAAATATTAGGTCACTTTCTAAGTATAACCTATACAGTACAAGATGTTAAACTGAACAGACTAATATGCTGGTGGTTATGAAAGTGGTGTAATTCAAAATTCCTACAAAATTAATCTTTTTGCTTATTATGTACGACGTCGATTGAGTTTACTTGTAATTATATAATGAAGTGAAAAATTATATGTATATTACACATATACTATACATATTAAAAATTTTATGCTATCATAGTGAAAATATTTTATTACCAAATAAGACGCAAAGATGAAATGCGTTGGTGATTACGAAAGTGGTGTAATTCAAAATTCTAAACAAATTGATCTATATGCTTGTTATGTACGACGTCGATTGATTTTACTAATAATTATACAATGAAGTGAAAAAATTATGTATTCTACATATTACATACTGTATTTTATCATAATAAAATATTTTTTGCCGAATTAGACGCAGCAATCGAAATATTTCGATCAGAGGAGATACTACTTACTTCACTTTCGTAATCACTGGCAAAAATATTGACTTACACCACTTTCGTATTAAGTGGTTCAATTAACCAGTTAACTGTGTAGCTTGACTTTGTATGTGGCTACGAAAAATGTTTGAAAACTTTATTCATCACATATTGACCTCTCGTCAATTTCTTTGTTTCGTTTCTTTACTGCGTCTTTGACTCGAAAAATTCTAAAATGTCGACAAATTAATAATGCGTTTTAATTTTCACTACAAACTTTAACATAAATAGCAAGCAATTAACCCTTAGCACTCGAATGGCTACTCTGAGGCGCCACTAAAAATTGTTACACCATTATTCAGAATATTGTTTGCATGATTAAATTTGTTTAAATGTAATAAATTACTAATCATTTGAATATTGTATGAGGTACTATATCATTTTCGTACGTATATAATGAAAAAAATTATGTACAATGGAAATATTCTAGGTTAGAAGAAATGTTTGGTTTTTTAGTTGAAATAGCTCCGAGTACAAAGGGTTAATTTTATTCCATGACGAGTATACTCGGCAAAAACAGCTAACTGGTTAATTTAGATAAAGTCTAAAACAAATCTGAAGAAGCATCAACCTAATAAATACCTTGTGCGCAACTAATCTTGAAGGACCTGCAAGAAAGTAGCATATTTCATAGTTTTCTTAGAGGGTCTCGCAGAAGCAACCTTGGTCGTATTTATCTTGAGCATTACATTGAGTTTGTGGAAAGTGTTGTTAGGTTAACAATCTCCCGAGGCTCTCTCTCTCTCTCTCTCTCTCTCTCTCTCTCTCTCTCTCAAACAGTAAATACCGGCGCGTTTTATGTAACGCGACAATGTAGCGGCGTGCAGCCTACTTGGCAGTCGTCGAGGCGACTTGCAATCCATCTGTAAATTCACAGGTTTTTGTTTCGCGTTTTCGTGAGAGCCGGTTATACAGCCAACAAGTCAACGAGATTGTTGCCCGCGTCATTTGTTATGTGACATTCGCCAACGAACATTGTACCGTATTCTCGATGGTGTACTACGAAGCGACGACGATGCAACTCATGTGCGTTGGCGCGACTCTCTTGATGATCTTCGACGAGAACATTTGGGCCATGTAACGATGACAGTCGGAGCGGAGTAAAATTCTATTTCAAATGATAAATAGCGAATAGTTTATTTTATTAGAAATCATACGTACCCTTTTAAAATAAAAGATTTTATTTGGTAGAAAAAGTTTTTAAAATAGTATTTGATTTGAAGGATTCTCAAAATAGTGTGAACTTTACTTACTCTTTCTCTTATTCGATAAGATTAAATAATGTAGAGAGTGTATGAAAGAACCAGTGTAAAGCCGATAGTAGCATAATCGTACATCTCTAAATCGGCGGAGATTTTTTATTTTTTTGACTCTTTGTCTGTACAAAAATGTCTTTGACCAAAGAATCTACTCTCCTTAATTTTGGCAAATCGAATGATCTTGGTCTAATAATCGTGATTGAAAATAATAAGTCAATAAATAAGAAATATAAAAATTATGATTAACTTCAGAAAGCAGTAATCGAGTAGAAAATGAGTAGGAAAATCTACTCTTCATAGTTTTGACAAATCGGATAATGTTGATCGAAAATTATACGCTCATTAATAAGAAATATAATAATTATTATTAATTGCAAAATGCAGGAATGAAATAGAAAATGAGTAGAAAAATCTACTACACATAATTTTGGCAAATCGAATGAACTTGGTCTAATAATCGTGATTAAAAATAATAGGTCAATGAATAAGAAATATAAGAATTATGATTAACTTCAAAAAGCAGTAATCGAGAAGAAAATGTGTTGAAAAATGTACTCTTCACAATTTTGACAAGTCTGATAGTCTTGATCGAAAATAATACGGTCGTTAATAAGAAATATAATAATTATTATTAATTGCAAAATGCAGGAATGAAATAGAAAATGAGTAGAAAAATCTACTACACATAATTTTGGCAAATCGAATGATCTTGGTCTAATAATCGTGATTAAAAATAATAGGTCAATGAATAAGAAATATAAGAATTATGATTCACTTCAAAAAGCAGTAATCGAGCAGAAAATGTGTAGAAAAATGTACTCTTCACAATTTTGACAAGTCTGATAGTCTTGATCGAAAATAATACGGTCGTTCATGAGAAATATAAGAATTATTATTAATTGCAAAATGCAGGAATGAAATAGAAAATGAGTAGAATAGTCTACCCTTCAAAATTTTACCAAATCGAATGATCTTGGACTAATGATCTTGATCGAAAATAATACGTCAATGAATAAGAAATATAAGAATTATGATTAACTTCAAAAAGCAGGAATCGAGCAAAAAATGAGTAGAAAAATCTACTCTTCATAATTTTGACAAGTCTAATAATCTTGATCAAAAATAATACAGTCGTTTATGAGAAATATGTATAAGAATTATTATTAATTCTAAAATGCAGGAATATAGTAGAAAATCAGTAGAAATATCTACTCTTCATAGTTTTAATAAATTTAACGATCTTGATCTAATAATCGTGATTGGAAATAATACAATGAATAAGAAATATAAGAATTATGATTATTTTGGTCTAATGATCTTAATCGAAAATAATACGTCAATGAATAGGAAATATAATAATTATGATTCACTTCCAAAAGCAAGAATCGAGTAGAAAATGTGTAGAAAAATCTACTCTTCATAATTTTGATAAATCTAATAATCTTGATCGAAAATAAAACGTCAATGAATAAGAAATATAATAATTATGATTAACTTCAAAAAGCAGGAGTCGAGCAGAAAATAAGTAGAAAAATCTACCCTACGAAATTTTAGCAAATCGAATGATCTTGATCTAATAATCTTGATCGAAAATAATATGAATGAATTAGAAATATTTCCAGAACAAATAATAAACGTGTCATTCGGTGTAATTTGTTAGTATGGCGTGTATTTCGTTTTCAGTGTGATATGTATGGGACATAGTAGGTCTGCTAGAAGCCGTTTAGCACAATGTGTTCAACTGGACGAAGTATTTAAAGTGCTTTCTATTTGTTACTTAAAATATGGCCGCCGTACGTTGAACCCTCAAATCTGATTAAAACTAGAACGGCCGGCTTTGCGTGCACTCTAGCTTCAGAAGACAAAGCGGCACCGAATGGTTTTTCTCTCGCTGGAAAAAGAGAACAAAGATAACTATGCTAATCGTTGTCATTAACAGACTACTCGTCTATATGCAAATTTTTACGGGCCACTTTACGAACACCAAAATCTTGAGCTATGCACTTTCATATTTGAACGAAAGCGATTCATAGTCCCTTTTCAAAATGGTAGCTTGATAAATTAATATTATTCTCGATGGCCTTTAAATTGTATAGCTACGGTTAAAAATGGCAGACAGATTAAGACAATGTGATAGCTTCGATGTGTTAGTCTCAACTTACTAAAATTATTATATCTTATTTAATTTACCTATTTTAAAAATAGGTAAAATTTCATACTTTAATAAATTTCTGTTTGGCGCCTCTTCATTATAGTCGATGCAAACACTTTTTATTTTATACGAAGATCCGCAGATTAATTATCGACAAAAATTTCTATCGTTTGAATATATGCAATATTTTGCATACGGTGTTCGCATTCACAAACCATTGCATTTCATGGAGAGGATTGTAGGATGTTACACATTCGGAAAATTAAGTTCTAATCGAATTTTAATTCGAATCAGAGCACAGTTATACGCTTCATCCCTTCTCATAAAATGGGCAATGAAACAGTTTTATGGATTATTAAATTCGTTGTGATTCAAAAATTGATACAATTCGAAGGGCATTTTTCGGCTCGATTTCGAAATGCATTCTATTGAATTAAAGCTAGAAGTTGGTACTTTATGATAGGTTCACTTAGGTTTAAAAAGAAACACCAACATCGAAATGGATATCGAAAAATCGACAAAAACCCAACCACCAATCCAAACAAAGTTCACTCAAGTTTAAGAAGATTCTTGTTGGAGTCCATTTTGGAATGCATCCCCGTAGAAATTTTCTAAGGTTCTATGGCTCAAATTAAAGCTGAAAGATGGTACTTTATGATAAGTTCACTTAGGTTTAAAAAGAAACACGATTCCATACCGAAACATCGACAAAAACCCAACCACCAATCCAAACAAAGTTCACTCAAATTTAAGAAGATTCTTGTTGGAGTCCATTTTGGAATGCATCCCCGTAGAAATTTTTTAAGGTTCTATGGCTCAAATTAAAGCTGAAAGATGGTACTTTATGATAAGTTCACTTAGGTTTAAAAAGAAACACGATTCCATACCGAAACATCGACAAAAACCCAACCACTAATCCAAACAAAGTTCATTCAAGTTTAAGAAGATTCTTGTTGGAGTCCATTTTGGAATGCATCCCCGTAGAAATTTTTTAAGGTTCTATGGCTCAAATTAAAGCTGAAAGATGGTACTTTATGATAAGTTCACTTAGGTTTAAAAAGAAACACGATTCCATACCGAAACATCGACAAAAACCCAACCACTAATCCAAACAAAGTTCACTCAAGTTTAAGAAGATTCTTGTTGGAGTCCATTTTGGAATGCATCCCCGTAGAAATTGTCTAACGTTCTATGACTCAAATTAAAGCTGAAAGATGGTAATTTATGATAGGTTCACTTAGGTTTAAAAAGAAACACGATTCCATACCGAAACATCGACAAAAACCCAACCACCAATCCAAACAAAGTTCATTCAAGTTTAAGAAGATTCTTGTTGGAGTCCATTTTGGAATGCATCCCCGTAGAAATTTTTTAAGGTTCTATGGCTCAAATTAAAGCTGAAAGATGGTACTTTATAATAGGTTCACTTAGGTTTAAAAAGAAACACGATGCCATATCGAAAAATCGACAAAAACCCAACCACCAATCCAAACAAAATTCACTCAAGTTTAAGAAGATTCTTGTTGGAGTCCATTTTGGAACGGATCCCCGTAGAAATTGTCTAACGTTCTGTGGCTCAAATTAAAGCTGAAAGATGGTACTTTATGACAGGCACCCTCAGGTTAAAAAGAGAATACATACGAGGTCATATCGATAAAACTCAACAATAAATTCGAACAAAATTGATTTTAAAAACATCCTTCTTGGTGTCCATTTTCAAGTGTATTCCCGTAGGAATTTTCTAACGTGCGATTGCCCAAATTAAAGCTAGAAGATGGTACTTTATGACAGGCACACTTAGATTTAAAAAGAAACACAAGATCATTGTACAAAAACATTTTTCTAAGGGACCAACCTCAAGATCGATCAGAACATAGGGTGTTCACCACCATTGAACCAATAGTCCCATCGACCTCAGGCCCCGTGAATTCCTTGCCCCCATGAGCAAGATCGCAGCCATTAGCTGACCCTTCGCCGTGTCATTGAATGAAGCAGAAGCCATCTTCAGCGGCACGGTTGTCGTGGCGCTGGCGGCCACTGGTCCTCGGCCGTTTTCTATTCTAATTCCGATGCTATTCTAGTCCGCGAACGGTGGCCAATGGGCTACGTCCGCCACTGTACAGTTCTCTCTCTTTCTCTCCTCTCCTCTCCTCTCGTACCCCTCTGCACCCCCTGCCTTGTGTCAACCGCAGTCGTTCTCGAGGCATCGCGTGCGCCAGATTATCCGGCTACATCCTCGTTTTATCTGACGCGTGATCGAAGACAGTGCGTTTACCCTTAGACCGAGGATAATCACTCGAAAAATACACCCAACCATCCTAGATCAACCCTGAAGAGGATAACTTGTCTAAATCGCCTGGGGGCCTAGATAAGCTATGTAGAAAACGTTTGACGAGTCTCCTCGCGCTCGGTACACCGTTTTTCTTGTCTTAACTATTTAAGAAAGGATACCCAATCGATCCCAGATCAACCCCGACGAGGATACAAACTATAAATCACCTGGGGACCTAGATAAGCGACCTTGGGAACCGTTGGCAACTCTCGTTTCTTGATGTAACCATCGAAAAAGGACACCCAACCGCTTCTAGATCAACCCCGAGGAGGATACAGGCTGTAAATCACTTGGGGACCTAGATAATTGACCTTGGATATGCTTGACGAGTCTCTACGCGTTCGGTATACCGATTATATTGGCATAACAACTCAAAAAAGGACACCCAACTGATGCCAGATCAACTCCGAAGAGAAAACATCATTCAAATCACTTGGGGGTCCTAGAGGAATGACTTTGGGACATTCGACGAGTCTCTTCGCGTTCGATAGATCGATTTTCTTGGTCCTCGAGAGGAAGAAGCAGTGCTCAGAGTGAAAGAGGATCGCTAGACCGAGGGAGAGGGGATTCTGAGTGCACGGTGTCTTCGAGGGCCTAACCGGGAGTATGCAGTGGCGCCGACAGCGAAGGGTCACCCACGTGATCGGCTCCTCCAATCACGTTCTACTTTTAGCTAGGTACCAAGACGGTACGGAACCTTGAAGAAGAGGCTGTTCCTATATTGTAGAGCGAGCTTTTCTTTTTGATTTTTGTTTTCTGTCGGTCTCTAAGCGGCTTAGGACGGTTTTGTAGAGTTTGATGCTTTCTTAGAGAGTAGTGTAGAGCAGTGCTGTCTAGGATGAGATAGCGATGGTGTTCGGCTTTGGTTGGGCATTGTTGTCAGACTGAACTATGACGGCGAGACTTTCGGTTTCTTTTTGCTTTTACAGTAACCCCGCGATCTAAGTACTTTTTCGGTTCGCTGCCTGGACTTAGATCGCGAAGAGACACTATTCTTTTGTGACCGCGTCGATCGCGACGAACGTAGAAAAGGAAAGCATGCAAACACGGACCGCGCGGCCGAAGGCACAACAAAAGATAGCGTATCGGTGAGACAATACTAGTACAATAATAAAACTTCTTTATTTTTTCCTAATTTTTAATGATATTTTACCAATATATTCGTGGCATTTTTCTAATGAAAATGATACCAAATATGATATAATTCCGATAATATTTACTTGTGTAATAAACGATGAAAGTTTTGGACGTAAAGAAGGACAGCGTATGGGAAAGAAAGAGACGCGGAGAGTCGCAGTCGCCGGCACAGTTCAAAGACCCGATTGTCCGTACAATGTGATGCCAATAAAAAACTTCCATCGTTTATTACACAAGTAAATATCATCGGAATTATATCATATTTGGTATCCTTTTCATTAGAAAAATTCCAAGAATATGTTGGTGAAAGTTCCATGAAAAAATAATAAAAAATTAAGAAGTTTTGT
Source organism: Sphecodes monilicornis (assembly GCA_913789915.3). Classification (NCBI taxonomy): domain Eukaryota; kingdom Metazoa; phylum Arthropoda; class Insecta; order Hymenoptera; family Halictidae; genus Sphecodes; species Sphecodes monilicornis. The sequence goes on along the minus strand of OU565296.1, from coordinate 10,922,147 downwards.
CATTGCATTAGTAGTGATTCACACCGATATACTCGACCCAGGATCAGATTACGCGGCACGTTTACACTACTCGTCAACCGAGGTAGCTCGAGCTTCACGGCCCTCCCGGAGATACCCCACAGTGGAAGGAGTAGACCAAGGGACATAGATCGCAATGTTCCGTTGGACTTAAATCGCGGGGTTATTGTACTTCCAGAGACAACTGGAATTCTTGCTCGTTTGTTAATCCTCGTGTCTAAAAATCGAACATTTTCGACGACGTCCGATGACATTAGAGTCTAGACTACGGATTTGATTCGGTTATGGCAAGAATAAGGAAGTGAAACACAAAACAGTGAAAATGTTAGACGATTTTTAGAATACGATTATATTTTTCGTTGCTCATCAAATTATTAAAAGAAGAAATAAATGTCTGTGCAGCTCATTTCCCTTGCAATCGATGCACAACATTTTCCACCTGAATTGCAACAAACTGGAGTGAAATAGAAATTTTCGTCCGTAACACATTATCCACTGGCGATTACTTCATAATGTTCGAAAGTCTATGACCCGTGGCTTAATACTTTTTAAAAGATCCTTTAACGGCAATGGCTAATTCAATCATAAACGAACAAGTCACCCCCAGTAACATAATTTAATCATTTTGCTTGGTATTATTACAGGCATGTCCAGAAGTAGCTCACTTGGACGCATTTTCGAGGGAGACGCCTACTTCTCCCGACCGCGCGTCTCGCTCCCCGTGGCGGCCGTTGTTCTCCGAACTCCTCAGGCTCGTGCCTAGCGCTTGCGGTATGTATTGCGTGTGGCGCTTTGGGGCGACTCTCATACCCATAGGTTTCCACATCACCCATGAGGTACTATGGTCAACGCGTTTTTTTTTGTCAGTGGTATCCCCTATAGGCCTATTCCACTGCGTCGCACGATAATTTCGAAAAAATAAATTTGGACAATAGTTTTATTATACTATCAAAATCATCCTTTTCTTGCACGAATATCCAATTAAAAATTCTGATGAATATTCTCTTCTCTTAGGAGACGTGAGTTTTCTGTGCGAACTCTCGCTTATTGTAGATCTGACGCATCACTTAAGTTTATTAAATTTAAAATCGCAAACGCCCAATCAAGCCATTTCCGAATTGTGCAGTTCTAGTGAAAATGCGTAACATTCAACCTTTGAATAGCGCAATATGCATGCTTTCCTAATTGTCAGTAAAATTTTTACAGTATAATAAAAACTATTTTCCAAATTTATTTTTTCGAAATTATCGTGCGACGCAGTGGAATAGGCCTATAGGGGATACCACTGACAAAAAAAAAACGCATCGACCATAGTACCTCATGGGTGATGTGGAAACCTATGGGTATGAGAGTCGCCCCAAAGCGCCACACGCAATACATACCGCAAGCGGTAGGCACGAGCCTGAGGAGCTCGGAGAACCACAGCCGCCACGGGGAGCGATACGCGCGGTCGGGAGAAGTAGGCGTCTCCCTCGAAAATGCGTCCAAGTGAGCTACTTCTGGACATGCCTGTATTATTATATGAAAGACAATTTTTAAGCTTCCCTTTGGTAAAGCACTATTATTGAAAATGCTGTCAATAAGCTTGCGGTAAATAAAGTGTTAATATGTTTCATAGGACGAAAATAATATGAGTACTTTTAAATTCATTTATAATGTTTTTACTCTTTTAAATTCATCTAATGTTTTTACTCTTTTAAATTCATTTATAATGTTTTTACCCTTTTAAATTTATTTATATTGTTTTTACTCTTTTAAATTCATTTATAATGTTTTTACCCTTTTAAATTTATTTATAATGTTTTTACTCTTTTAAATTCATCTAATGTTTTTACTCTTTTAAACTCATCTAATGTTTTTACTCCTTTAAATTCATCTAATGTTTTCACTCTTTTAAATTACATCTACTCAGTTTTGTTATAAATGCATAAATTCTGTTGTGTAGTCATAAGTTGCATAAATAAGTTCAGTTAAAGTAAACATCTTTCTCTATTTTTTAGCAAAGCATAAAATTGCATTTAACGAATCATGTAACCTCTACAAGTAAATTCTTGTTGATCATAGTTACGTGCATTTGCAAGGAATTGTAACAAAAACTAAATCTTTAAAATTAGAACATGTTCATGCTTACAATTAAATGTACCATCAACTTAAAAATTAATAAACAACTTTCTAAATGGCTCTAAAGATTGACATCTATACAATAGTCAAAAATCGTCCGCTTTCTAAGGATTAACCCCTTGCCGTACGTTAATGAGTCAGACTCGTGATGTAGATTTTAAACAAAGTCTAACAAAGATGAAGTGTGCACCTTCCTATTTAGACGAAATAAAATTTTATTCTTTTGTCATCAATATTTAAGCATTAAAGGAAATGTAGACATTTTTGGGGATAAAGACGTTCTAATCACTCTAACCGCAAGGAAAATAGTACGGCAAGGGGTTAAACATATTAATTAGAAAAAAATGTTTGTCTACAAAATCGAACAGACTATTATAAATTCAAATACCTAGAATTGCATATATTTTATTGTAAGGTAAAAATGGTTTTTTTTATTGACTATCAAACAATTTATCGTCCAACGATTGATGGAAATGGGTTTGGAGTATTCATTTATTAACAAACTAATTGCATGTATTAGACGTTGAAAATCTCCCTTTTGTTCCTCCACTGAATAATTTACCATCGGACAGTTGATAAAGAAGAAAATTGTGACAGTGATCCAAGAGTTCTGCCATTAACCATGACAGTCTTGCGAACAGTCAACATCATGCTCACGAACCCAGCGTAACGTCATTAGCTAACGTCATTATAGCAGTCGGACAGCATCTCCGTGTGCTTTGTCTTTCACTAATGCCGATGTCGTTTGTTGGCAGCGTGCGATGGTGCTTTAGCAAGAAGAGATTTAAATCTATAAGTACAGATTTCAATTAAAGTGTAGAGGACAATGAATATACTGTTGCGTATACAGACACGAACAAAAGTATGAGCTTTCAATCAAAGTGTCCCATTTTATTCGCAGAGAGCTGTCGCATCTGTTCATCCAAATTGTATGTTCATTTTTAAACTTTGTGCAAAAATCAATACAAAAGCACGCTTCACAGAAAAATGTTAACACTAGGTTTACGAGACCCGTCAAAATGGCGGGATCTAATATTTCGAATTTCTAATAATTGAGATTGTAAAGATGTATTTATGACAAATTACTCAACAAATTTATTTCTTTGTTTATTGTTAGTAATGTAGAATGGTTATTTTTAGTGCTCCGTAAATATAGTGTTAATACAATAGTTAAAATAATGGACACACACATGCACATTTGACTACTGTTCTATAGGATAGAAAATTATAATTATAATTTAAAAATTTTATAATTTAATAATGATTTAAAAATTTTATAATTTAATTATAATTTTAAAACATTATAATTTTATTATAATTTAATATTTATGATAATACTGGATGCGACATGAGAGTCGAATGTTAAATAGTAATGCAATAAACATTTCCAACAGTGTGTTCTACGATTATAGTGTGTAGAAGAGGTCTGTTCCAGTACATTAATAATAGTTAATTATTTCACTTCTATTTTCATAGATTGTTTCATCAAAGTCGACGTAAAATAAAAATTTATCTCCTATTAAATACCAAGTAGAAGTAACATGAATGTTACTGCCAACATTTTCTAGAATTTCAAGAACTTGCAAACTCGTAAAAATCCACAATTTATTATTTACACCTACGACGAACTGAAACTGTTAGCGAAAATAATTAACTCGGATAGAAAAATTGGGAGAACAATATCAATATTAAAATAAAAATTGATTTCCTATCATAAATATTAAGTACACATAGCATTAATGTTACTGGCAAAATTTTCTACAATTTTAAGAACTTATAAACTCGTAAAAATTCACAATTTATTATTTACATCTACGACGAACTGAACCTATTAACTAAAATAATTAACTCGGATAGAAAAATTGGGAGAAAAGAATCAATATTAAAATAAAAATGGATTTCCTATCATAAATATTAAGTACATATAACATTAATGTTACTGCCAACATTTTCTAGAATTTCAAGAATCTTGCAAACTCGTAAAAATTCATAATTTATTATTTACATCTACGACGAACTGAAACTATTAACGAAAATAATTAACTCGGAGAGAAGAGCTCGTAGAGAAGAAGAAAAACTCGTTACCTATGTTCCACTGTAACTTTTCCTAATTCGGCTCTCATTTTATTTTTCAAAATCAAATATCCCTGCGAGTATCGAGAGTTAATCGCCTCTGTCTGTTCGTGATCAGAATATTCGTTAACCGTGCTAATCGGATGCGTCGGATTCGTTGATGCAGAATTTGGTTTCAAGATATTCGATTCGGAAAGTCTGTTCACCACGGGGAATAACCTAATTGGATTTGTATACGCTCGAATCTGTTTTGTATTTGAAATTGCTGCAAACGATAATTGGAAAAGCCGTTTCAGCGAGCAAATGGAATCCCTGACAACGGAAGATCAATGTTTCCGATGTTTTGCCCACGGAATTGCCAAATTATAGCAATTTTCGGAAAGCATTGTTCAACAATTTTAGAGACAATCACGACACGTATCGCGGAATTCGTGCGAAACGCACAATATTCGACGGGTTAAAATATTACCGTTAAACAAAGCGACACAGATCAAATACTTCGCTACTAATATATCCTCTTCGAACAAGAAAAGCAAATTTAATGTCAAAGAACAAATTCACAAAACACAAATTCAATATTTTGCAACTAATAAATATTCCCAGTTAAGAAAAGCGATACCAATTCAATACTTTTGAACTAATTAATCCTCCCCTGTAAGGAGAAGCAACAGAAATTCAATACTTTGCGACTAATAAAGAAAAGCAAACTTAATATCAAGCAACAAATACGCAGAACACAAATTCAATACTTTCCATCTAATGAATATGCCCCTGTTAAGAGAAGCAACACAAATCCAATACTTTGCGATTAATAGGTCCTCTTTGAACAACAAAAGCAAATACAGTATGAGGCAACGAATACACAAAACACAAATTCAATACTTTCCATCTAATGAATATGTCCCTGTTAAGAGAAGCAACACAAATCCAATACTTAGCGACTAATAGATCCACTATTAGATCCACTATCCACAAAAGCAAATTCAATCTGAAGCCACAAATACACAAAACACAAATTCAATATTTTGCAACTAAAAAATACACCCCAGTTAAGAAAAGCGATACCATCTCAATACTTTCGAACTAATTAATACTCCTTTTCTTAAGAGAAGCAACACAAATTCAATACTTATCGACTAATAAAGAAAAGCAAACTTAATATCCAGCAACAATTACGCAGAACACAAATTCAATATTTTCCAACTAGTAAATACCTCCCTGTTAAGAGAAGCAACACAAATTCAATACTTAGCGACTAATAGATCCTCTTTCGAACAAGAAAACCGAATTCAATACCAAGCAACATATACGCAAAACACAAATTCAATACTTTCCAATTATTGAATACGCCCCTGTTAAGAGAAGCAACACAAATCCAATACTTAGCGACTAATAGATCCTCTTTGAACAACAAAAGCAAATGCAATATGAGCCAACAAATACACAAAACACAAATTCATTTTTTTGCAACTAAAAAACACACCCCAGTTAAGAAAAGCGATACCAATTCAATACTTTCGAACTAATTAATACTCCCCTCTTAAGAGAAGCAACACAAATTCAATACTTAGCGACTAATAAAGAAAAGCAAACTTAATATCAAGCAACAAATACGCAGAACACAAATACAATACTTTCCAACTAGTAAATACCTCCCTATTAAGAGAAGCAACACAAATTGAATACTTAGCGACTAATAGATCCTCTTCGAACAAGAAGTGCAAATTTAATAACAAGAAACAAGTACGCAAAACACAAATTCAATACATTCCAACTACTAAATAATAATTCCCTGATAAGAGAAACAACACAATTCAATACTTAGCGACTAATAAAGAAAAGTAAATTTAATATCAAGCAACAAATACGCAGAACACAAATTCAATATTTTCCAATTAGTAAATACCTCCCTGTTAAGAGAAGCAACACAAATCCAATACTTAGCGACTAATAGATCCTCTTCGAACAACAAAAGCAAATGCAATATGAGGCAACAAATACACAAAACACAAATTCATTTTTTTGCAACTAAAAAATACACCCCAGTTAAGAAAAGCGATACCAATTCAATACTTTCGAACTAATTAATACTCCCCTCTTAAGAGAAGCAACACAAATTCAATACTTAGCGACTAATAAAGAAAAGCAAACTTAATATCAAGCAACAAATACGCAGAACACAAATACAATACTTTCCAACTAGTAAATACCTCCCTATTAAGAGAAGCAACACAAATTGAATACTTAGCGACTAATAGATCCTCTTCGAACAAGAAGTGCAAATTTAATAACAAGAAACAAGTACGCAAAACACAAATTCAATACATTCCAACTACTAAATAATAATTCCCTGATAAGAGAAACAACACAATTCAATACTTAGCGACTAATAAAGAAAAGTAAATTTAATATCAAGCAACAAATACGCAGAACACAAATTCAATATTTTCCAACTAGTAAATACCTCCTTGTTAACAGAAGCAACACAAATTCCATACTTACCGACTAATAGCCCCTCTTTCGAACAAGAAAAGCAAATTCAATATCAAGCAACAAATAACACAAATTCAATACATTCCAACTAATAAATAATCCCCAGTTTCGAGAAACAACACGAATTTAATACTTTGCAACTAATGAATCCTCTTAAAACGAGAAAACCGAGTTCAATATCGAACAGCAAATAATTCATCCCCAACTGAGAATCGTAAAACTAATTCAATATCTCGCGGGTGGTAATTCTCTAGTTGAGAAAATGCACTACGAGTTCAATGTACCTGGCAGCGAGTAATTTCGGGAAGCATTCCCATCATCGCAAACTTTCTCGAGTCGATTCATTGAAAACCAATCCACCGTTGCGGGAACGCGGGTTCTTAGAGATTGCCGGCCACAGCGAGCCATTCGATCGGAAAATATCGTACTGGATCTCCAAGAGTGCTTTGCTGTCTTATCGGTATCGGATAGTAGTATATCGCGCGCGTGTTGCCGTTCCCGCGAGTTGTATTAACAACACTCTGATATGCAAACATTCGGATTCGCAGATAGCGCGGCTACCGGTGTAAAGTGTACAGTGGCCTACAAAAGTGTTCGTACGCCCTTTAAATCAGAATAACTTTCTTCAAATTTGACCAAACCACTTGACTTTTTTTGAACAATTAGAAGCATTGATTTACTTTTGAAATGTGCAAAAAGGATTTTGAAGAAATTGCAATTAGTAGGAATTACATGAAAAAATAAAAATGGCACTTTTTAAAACTTTATTATTTCAGCCCGTAATGAAAATTCAAAATATGCGATTTGTAGATGTACGTTATTTACATACGGTGGCTCACGAAAGTATTAGAACGCACTTTAAATTGGAATAACTTTCTTAAAATTGAACCATATAATTTGACTGTTTCTTTAGCAACTAGAAGCATTGATTTAGTAAGTGGGATGCAAACAATTTTTGAAAAAATTACAGTTGGTAGGAACTGCATGAAAAAATAAAATTGGCAATTTTTAAAACCTTTTTATTTCAGTTCGCAATGAAAATTTAAGACATGCGTTTTATAGATCTATGTTAGTTATGCACATGCCGAAAATTTCATCGAAATCGGTTGACGCAGAAAAAAACGACATGCATCGAAAGATGTAAGAATCTGTGGATGTTAAGCAAAATCTGACCAGAAGTCGTGAAAAACTGCGGTTTTTGTCAGTTTGAACCGCTTGTAACTCGTATATACATTAATCGATTTCGATGAAATGTTCAGCATGTGTATTATTAACATAGGTCTACAAGAAGCATATTTTAAATTTTCATTACGAGCTGGAATATAAAAGTTTTAAAAAGTGCCATTGTTATTTTTTTATGTAATGCCTACCGATCTTTTTTGCACGTCATTTAGTAAATTAATGCTTGTAATTGCGAAAGAAAATGTCAAGTTGAGTGGTGCAATTTTAAACAAATTATTCTGACTCAAAGGGCGTTCGAATACTTTCGTGAGCCACTGTCTATGCTGAAAGTTACCAAACACATGAGCTACAAGCGGTTGAAAGTGGTGATAATCGCAGTTTTTCACGACTTTTGGTCAGTTTCTGCTTAAAATCCACAGTTTCTTACATCTTTCGATGCGCGTTGTTTTTTTCTGCGTCAACCGATTTCGATGAAATTTTCAGCATATGTATAACTAACATAGATCTGCAAAAGGAATATTTTAAATTTTCATTGTGGACTAAACTAAAGAAGTTTTAAAAAGTGCCATTTTTGTTTCTTCATGTAATTCTTACTAATTGCAATTTTTTCAAAATTTCTTTTGCACGTGATTTACTAAATAAATGCTTCTAATTGCTCAAATGAAATCAAGTGGTTTGGTCAAATTTTGAGAAAGTTATTCTGATTTAAAGGGCGTACAAACACTTTTGTGGGCCACTGTATGTATACTCGGATGACGAATTCCACCCGTAACAAGACTCGGTCCGTGTATATGAATTATGTTCTTATCTCGGGTAATGCCAGTGCCGTCTCTCCCACGACTATTCGCGTACTGATGTCAGCACTGCAAAACTTGATGCCGGTAAACATGAATCTCTGGAACGCTGTGCAGACGCACAACAGAATCCGACGTCGAACGGTTTGTTCTTCGACGGTTCGCGACACGGACGGCTGCGTTGCAACGAGCTTCCGTATAGGTTCAATGAGAAACGTCGATATGTTATCCGTTTGTATCCACGGACTGTTTGAAACTCCGAGAATGGCGGGATTGTTTTCACCATTCATTCTAACCAGTCACTTTAACCATTCATTCTAACCATTCACTCTAGCCAATTACGTTGACCATTCACTTTAAACATTTACACTATTAACACAATTAACCATTACTTATTACTTATTACCATTACTCTAACCGTTCCCATGAATCACTTACTTTAATCATTTAAATTAACACTTACACTGACCATTCACATTAACCGTTTACTCTTCTGATCTACATTAATCATTTACTCGAACAATTCGCGGTAACCATTTATTTTGAGCATTTACTTTAATCATTTAGTTTCATCATTTACTTTAACCATTTCAATTCACCATTACTTATTACTTATTACAATTACTCTAACCGTTCCCATGAATCACTTATTTTAACCGTTTAAATTAACACTTACACTGACCATTCACATTAACCATTTACTCTTCTGATCTACATTAACCATTTACTCCAACAATTCGCGGTAACCATTTATTTTGAGCATTTACTTTAATCATTTAGTTTCATCATTTACTTTAACCATTTCAATTCACCATTACTTATTACTTATTACAATTACTCTAACCGTTCCCATGAATCACTTATTTTAACCGTTTAAATTAACACTTACACTGACCATTCACATTAACCATTTACTCTTCTGATCTACATTAATCATTTACTCGAACAATTCGCGGTAACCATTTATTTTGAGCATTTACTTTAATAATTTAGTTTCATCATTTACTTTAACCATTTCAATTAACCATTACTTATTACTTATTACCATTATTCTAACTGTTCCCATGAATCACTTACTTTAACCATTTAAATTAACACTTTCACTGACCATTCACATTAACCATTTACTCTTCTGATCTGCATTAACCATTTACTCCAACAATTCGCGGTAACCATTTATTTTGAGCATTTACTTTAATCATTTAGTTTGGCTATTTACTCTAGCCATTCAATTTAACCGTTTGCTCTTTCCATTCACTTTATCCATTTAATTGAACTGTTCATTTTAACCATTTACTCTTACTATTTATATCAACCATTTACTCTAACCATTTATTTTGACCATTCACTCTAACGATTTATTTCGACCATTCACTCTGACGATTTATTTCGACCATTCATTGTAACTATTTATTTTGACCATTTACTTTAACCGTTTCCTTCAGGCATTTACTTTAATCATTTGCTTTAACCATTCACTTCTAACATTTAATTTAACCATATAAATTAGAAATTCACTCTAAATGATTTATTTTGACCATTTACTGTAAACATTTTCTTCAGCCATTTACTTCAACCATTCACTTCTAACATTTAATTTAACCATATAAATTAGAAATTCACTTTAACCATTTACGAAGTCGGTACGTCAGAGTGGTGGTAGTTTTTTCGCCCAGCGCCCACGGAGTTCCCATCACTGATCCCAATCGTTAGGACCGTTGTCAGTCCCGTCATAGCAGCTAGCCTGAGCGCATCTTACAAAGTAGTTTTTCACATACAGTTATACAGTCAAACTATATTTGCAGTATTATTATATTATAAATTCAACATTAAATACAGAATACGTGGAAACACCGTTGTAGATTAATTCATTTCCAACATAACTTTTATCAACAATTACTCTTTACGTCACATTCCACATGAACTGGCAAACTGTCGCCCCTTACAATAAAAGAAAACAACACAAAAATCAGATTCTACAAATAAGCGGAAGACTGGAATAACTGGAAGACTGCTTTGTTTGCAACAAATAACTAGACTGCGGATTTTATGCATTTATGACAAGAATCAGTAGATGAAATACTGAACAAGTAAAAAAACATCAAAAGAACGTAAGAAACCGAATATATTATTTGCGAACCATTAAAATTGTTAAGAGAAGAAATAAATTGTTATGCATTTCCTGTGGCTTGCAATCGATGCACAACATTTTTATTTACCTTAAAGATCCGCAGTCTACAAGTATGACTAAGAATGAAACGAATATTACCCACATTTCCAGACAAATCGACCATCGCGAACATCGTAAAACTGTCGCCAGATAGGAGAAATTGAGGGGAATACAGTTACCCACTCTCTGGCATTACCGCGTTAGTCACGGCGCAAGCGCAGACGCAACGCGAATTGTTTGCGTGCATTACGTCACGTGACCGGTCCGTGACGGAAGCGTGGGGATGTTTGTCGTCGGGGAACGGGGGAATGGCGCCGTAAAGGGGAGAGGTAGAGTCGGAGACAAGTTTTAACCCCTTGCCGTACTTTAACGAGTCAGACTCGTGATGTAGATTTTAAACAAAGTCTAACAAATATGAAGTGTGCACCTTCCTTTTTAGACGAAATAAAATTTTGTTCTTCTGTCATCAATATTTACGCATTGAAGAAAATGTAGCCATACAACAAATATAAATTCTTTTCTCTTTTGCGACATTTTTGGGGATGAAGACGTTCTAATCGCTCTAACCGCAAGGAAAATGGTACGCCAAGGGGTTAATCTGACGACACGTTTTTTCCTTGTGTAAATTTGTAGAATTATACTTAGAAAGGGCGCCGAAGTTCATCTTGCCCAGGATACCTGAAAGCATAGACCCCTCATTGGTAGGATCCAATTATCTCACAGAAAAGCGTCTCCAAAACCAAACATCTAAACTCTCACAAAAATCTGACACTGGTGTATCTCTGTTAACAGATCCACCAGGCGAAGAAGACGAGGAGGAAGGACTACGGAACGGGTACGTGAAGAACCGTGACAAAGACTCGAGCGCGCACAATTTCGAGCGTCACAGGCAAGATGGCTACAAACCTCGAAGAAGCACGAGCGGCGGTAGCAGCGGGTACAACGGCGGCGGGTCGCGTTCCCTCAGAGACGAGTCCGCCGGGTCTCCGTCCCAGCCGAAGACCAATTTCAACGAGGACGAGTACATGCGGATCGCCACACCCCGACAGGACATGCTGTTCAAAAAGGGCTACTTCTCGAAGAAAAAGCTCTGGGCAGGAAACGCCAGCACGAGCGCAACACCATCGACCACCGAGAGCCAATCTGCTTCGCATTCCACCGCAGGTAGAGGTATAGGTAGATGCGCAACGTATTTCATCGAGTTTCTGGTCCCTCCATCCTTTTTGTCACCCTCTTCCTGAAAGCATCTTCCTCGAGAAAGTAATCCCTTTTTGCTGGCAAAGGTATCATTACCTTTTGCATTCTTTTTTTAAACGGAAAAGTGTAACTACTTGTTTGCATTCTAGGTCAGGTGTGTAACACATTTCATCAAGTTTCCTTTTTGTCACCCTCTTCCTGACAGCATCCTCCTCGAAAAATGAATCCCTTTTTGCTGGCAAAGGTATCAGTACCTTTTGCATTTTTTTTTTAACGGAAAAGTGTAACTACTTGTTTGCATTCTAGGTCAGGTGTGTAACACATTTCATCAAGTTTCCTTTTTGTCACCCTCTTCCTGACAGCATCCTACTCGAAAAAGAAATCCCTTTTTGATAAAAAAAAATGTCGGTAGCTTTTTGCATTTTTTTAAGAATGGAAAAATGTGACTACCTGTTTTTTTAAGTTTCACTTACACTATTTCTTCAAAAGCTAAAGTATTTTTATTGTTAAATAAAAAGCGTTCAATCATATTTGTGCTTTTAAATGGCGTCGTTAGTTCCACCCGTCATAAGTTTCGTTATCTAGGGTTAATTGCTAAGCATTCGAGTAGCAAGAGAAAGTCTGGAGTACACTGTAACGCGTGATTAACATTCGTGAACGTAATCGGCCCAGAACTTGGTACATTTTATTTATCCTGATAACACAGATGGCAGCGAAACGACCGAGGATCAACAGCTATTGGACAGGGACTGTGGAAACGGTGAGAACCCGCCGGTGGTGGAGCCCAGAGCGCAATTAAGCTACGGTGCATTTTATGACCATGCCAGCGGTTACTATTACGAGTACCCGGTGATGTTGTTTGGTCCTACGCCAGTACCAGCACCGGTCGGACCGGGTGTCCTGACGGCTGTACCCTGCGAACCGGTGCCTCTGAGGCCGATCGAGTGGATTAATCCTGCATTTATGCCCAAATTGGCTAACCAACCGTACTGCATGATGAACTACCAGGTGAGAATCCACCAATTTCATTTATTCCAATATCTCCAATTCCAAACTTTGGCTGAACTGTACTTTAGAGGACCAACAATTTTCAAGTTTTCTGTATGTGATGCTACACATTTTGACGAGAAAATGATAGACGTGAAAGTTTTAGTACGCGAAATTCAAGTTTTGGTTACCGAAATTCACTTGTTGAAAAGTTATACACGTGTAAACATGAGCAATTCTAAGCGTTTTTGACAGGTTAGAGTGTCGCCATATTGGATATTCGTTGGGTGGTAGAGGTAAGTCTGTTGAGCGCATGCGCTGGATAAATGATGGGTGTTCAGCGCATTGTAAGTAGTGTAAGTAGTACTGACCGGTATAGTACAAGTTGGTTTGGAGTTAGTTAAAAGTGCTTAACTTTACACGCGTATAACTTCTGAACCTTTGAACTCCTGGCAATAAGACTTTCATTTTCGGTGTTTTCCCATCGAAATCTATAGGACTGCATAAAAAGAAGTTAAAAAAAATTGGTCCTCCAAAGTACAGTCTAACTCAAACTTTATTTGGAAATTTCCGGCTCGAGTCAGATCGAAAAATTTGAAGGATCGGGTCCGAGGTCCCAAAAGTTTGCAATAGTACCCCAAGCTACAGTCAGGGGGAATCAAGTTTGAAGATTCCAAAAATTGGAAATCGCAAGAGCATGGCGCTTTTTTATAACCTCTAATCTAATTTTACATTTTAACTTTTTCGATAACCGAACATTACAAACTTTCGGAATTCTGACCTGAGTCGATTACAATTTCGGCTAACCGAAATCGCAGGTACAATATTGAAAATCTTAATATCGAAAATTATCGCAGGAAAATACGACCAGCGTTTTTTAATCCGTTAACTGTTTTGCTTCATTCTAAGAACGTGCACTTGTATGCTTAATTATACTTTTAAGTTAGCATTACGTTTGTATACTCGACATTAAACAAAAAAACGCCGTCTTAAAAACAAGAAATTTCGGTTTGTTCGAGAATGTCCGACTCCCCTTAAGGAAGTATAGCACTATGTTAATAGGTACAATTAAACAATTTTCTTTGAGTAATTATTAAGTAAAATGAAAATATCTTTTTAGTTGATGTTTAGCAACACTTTGACTTTACTTTCTTATGTTTTTATTATATAATTACAAAATGGCGACGTTATTAATATTGTCTATCATCATATTTGGAGAATCTTTCTTAGAGGACACCCAGAGTCAAAAGTTACCGGAAGCATGTTGCTTAATGCGAGACCGGATAAGAGAGAGAGTCTACTGTACACGATATTGCAACAAGTTCTGAAACAAAAGAGAGAGTACGCTCTAGATCACAAATGGTTAATTTTATCATCAAAATTAAAAAAAAAATTACGCCTCCTTTTAGATCGTCATGTTACGTGCAGGAAGCGGTTCCTATATAGGATCGCAAGCAGACTCAGGTTTAAACTAAATATTTAACCTCTAATTAGGGGTAAAAACATAAAAACATAAAAAAATATGGAGGTATGAAAATAGAGCATCATTAAAATATGTGAATTAGTGAACATTGGAAATAGTTACAAAAAGCACAGAATAGGCATTAATTACAAAATGTGAGAGTGTGTAGCGCAGATATTCGTGCATTAATCCTTAGCACTCGAATGGCGACTCTGAGGCCCCATTACAAATTGCAATACCATTATTCAGAATATTGTTTATATGATTAAATTTGTTTATATGTAATGAATTACTAAACATGTAAATATTGTATGAGGTACTATAACAGTTTCGTGCGCATATAATGAAAGAAATTATGTACAATAGAAATATTCTAGGTTAGAAGAAATGTTTGGTTTTTTAGTTGATATAGTTCCGAATGCAAAGGGTAAAAAGGGTGGTATAAACACCGGCAGTATTTTTATTATCTTGTGTAAGATAACCCGCATCAAAGGTACCTATGGTACGTCTGTGCTTCGGTTAGCACTAGACCGTTTTCCAGTGCTTTAGTCCAGCACTAGGCATTATCCCGGCGGCAGTTAGGTGGGGTCTCACAGACCCCAGAAATTTTAGATTTATTGTAACATTGAAACAACGCGTGACAGCGAGTCGGGCCTGAGTGTACCTTCCCGTTCCGTAATCTACTACTCGACGTCATTGACGACAGGTTGTTCCGCGCAAACACATTTAGTGTGCATACGTGTAAAGTGTGTTGGGGTCCCGACTGTGCAATTACAGAAAATGAAAACTCGAAATCTGAAGACTAAATGTTTATTATCGTATTAGCTACTTTAATGTATATATCCCATCTGTAAACCAATACCAAAGTGCCTCAAAAATACTGATTTATATAGTTCGTTCGTTGCTAAAGTTAGGAGAAATCTATTTTCGTTGAAAAATAAAGATGTTTCATTAGTTGAGTATTTTTGAATAATAAAAATTTAATTCCGTGGATCTGCGTTTTTACTCTGAAAAATATTCATATAGTATTGTTGAATAATAAAAATTTAATTCCGTGGATGTGCGTTTTTACTCTGAAAAATTACAAGACTCTTAAGCAATACCTAATCTTATATTCATGAAAAAGGTATTTATTTCGATAATAAAATATATTATTGCGGTGGGTCTGTGAGACCCCACCTTACCAACGCCGGGTTAAGTGTCGCCGTTTTGTTTTTCTGCAGCACTATTTATACTGAAATCTTGGTGGCGCGGTGACCGCGGGGTGCAGGATGCGTTGTGTTGATCTTTTGCTTGCTGCGCAGGAAGGAATGCCTCGTTGGGCGGCAGGCAGTAGCGTCACTTCCCATTTCTATATTTTAGGTGTTTTTAAAGTCGCGTTCCACGCGTAGGAACGTGACAGTCAGCTGTCCTCTATCCTGTATGAATAATTCGAAGTTCGCTTACTAACGGTTAAACAATGACCGATTGCAGACGGGCACAGAGAACGCGACCGTGGTAGAGGAGACGATGGACGTTCCCGTGGAGAACACGAACGGCACGTGCAACGAGAGCGGTACCGGAACCGGAAGCGCCAGTTGCAGCGGAAGCGTGATCGGCGAAGACGAGGACCAACCTGCGGAGGCGGCAACCAGCTCTAAGGAAAACCAGGCCGACGGTGATCTTCAAACCGAGGAGCAGGTGGAGGAGTTCTACATGGACGAGCAGTATGTAGACGATCAATGCATGGTGAACGGGATGAACGACGGCCCGTACCTGAAGCCGGTGCTGATGCAACAGCCAGTGCACGTGTCGCACGTGATACCAGCTGTACCGCAACCGTACATGTACCCGGGCCACTACATGTTCGGCCCACCTTTGGTCAACGTGAATGGTTAGTTGATTAAAACCGTAAAGCACCAAGTGTCGGTCGATTCTCGACAGTTCACTCTCTCCCTTTTTCTCCCTCTCTCTTTCTATCTCTCTCTTTCTCTCTCTCTCTCTCTCTCTCTCTCTCTCTCTCTCTCTTTCTATCTATCTCTATCTTGACCCTTTGGCTGTCCTACTACGTAGTAGACTATGCCCCCCGCTCTCCCGTAGCTTTTGTTCTGTTCACGGACAGATGGACGGAACAACGGACGGACAAAGCAAAGGTTCTTTTTCCTGCAGCTAAGAGAATCTGCGCAAATGCGAACCACGGGGAGGGAGCAGCCGTGCATCGTAACGTTGCGCAATCCGCCTCTCTTTGCGGTCGATCACGGCGACCTGACCAGCTGCAATCTGCGATCCATTTTGGATCGCAGGTACCAGCTGTATCGATGGGCTCTCCATGACCTGACCTGCGCCCTTTTGATTCATCAACGCTTGACAAATTGTAGACGTTCGTTCACTGGGTTGATTCCCCTGACCTGCTTAGAGCACGGTGCATACAATGGCAGCTACAGCTTTCAGTAATGTTGACTCGGTCTTTCCTGTGGTGGCTGAGGTTGCTAACTTTTAAGGTGACTGGTGGCTTGCATTCTGTCTCTATTGTGTCTCAGAAGAGTCTTTATGCAAAATAAAATCTATGTCGACTGTGAGAAACAGAAATTAAATGAAAATGTACGTTTTAGTAATTCGAATAAGTCGACACTGTTGTAACAGTACTTTTGAATTCTTCTGATGTATTGAAAGTTTTTGATCTACAACATGGAAATTTTAAAAATTATAAAACTTTGGGAATATGTAGTTCATATGTAGGTATCTATTACACGATTTTTTTTATTCACAAATTCACTTTACAGTGGCGAAATCAACCCTTGAAAACTCGGCTGTTCATCGATCTTGCGTTATAACTTGAAAACTGTAAGGGATAGGAGAAAAGTTTCCAAACAAAGGTTGTTCTTTTTAATAGAGACTCTCATCTGGTAAACCATTGATCAATGATTTAGGTAATTAGAAAAAAAGTACTAGCTAGACTGCGGATCTTTATGCATAATAAAACTTGTCTGCATTCATAGTAAGACGTAGGATCTATGTACATACACATCTGTTTCATTCTTTAAGAATTCTAGTCAATTGAAAATAGTATAACAGTTTTTTCAAATCCTTTCAATGTTTGTACTATTTTACATTTGCACCGGTGACTATGAAAGCGAAGTTAGTCATGTCTTCTTTCTTCAATATATTTAGACTTTTGTGCCTGAACAAAATGTCTGTAAAAAAATATTTTGCTATAACATATAATACACAAGATATAATATATGTATAATATACAGAAATTAAATATACAGTTTAAAGATCCGACGGGTTCGCGTGCTTGAATTTATTAGTAGTATATCCAGAAAGTAGAATTGGTTGGCCATGGTCAGACGCGTCAGACGATTTCTATCTAAGGGTCTGTGCACACCCATCCGGGACGGGCCGGACCGGGATTTAGCTAGTTAGTTTAGATAGTTTACTTTAAGGAGCTGTGGAATCCCTGAAAACACTTTTTTGTGCCATGCACAGAGGGAACTGTCAACGCGCGCTCGAAAATGCAGGAATTATGGCCCTCCGGTCGCGGGAGGAAAGAATCGGAACCACACCGGATCAGAAAACCCGGAGGGCCCTCTCTATACCAAAGCTATATAAAAAAAACTCTCCGGGGGCCGTCCCGGATGGGTATGCAGAGACCCTTATACGTTGCACGCGTATTCGCTGCATTTTCAAACTCGATTTTCTCAAATAATGTTATCCTATATTTTTTTGTAAGGAATTTGCTCGTGTCCGCTGGTTATTCCACATGCCACACACTATATAATTTTCCACTTCATTGTATAATAATTAGTCAAATAAATCGATGTAACATATAATAAGCAAAAAGCTCCAGTTGTTGAGTTACACCAGTTTCATAGTCGCGGGAAACATTTGTTCTATCAATTTTAGTAATAAATGCATGAAGGTCCTCGGACTTATTATTACCAAGTGGTCAAAGCAGAAGGCAACCTGTAAGAAACAATGCTTTCTGTATAAAGATCCTAAATGTAAGAAAGTTTCCTAAGTGTAAGAAAATAGTGATTTAGAAGACCTTATGCGAGTCACCGAGTACTTTACCAGTTAATCGACCACCCCGCACACAAAATCCTGAAAGATGACAAGACAATCGGTCAGATTTTAATTGATAAGCGCCGATGCCTGAGAGATGTCGGAAGTGGTCGTTAGGTAACATGATTTAATACCCGGCTACATGAGAACCGACGCCGGCGACCAACAAGTTATATTTAACGGAGAACGAAAGATGCACGAAGTAGCGGATGTTGTATTGCGAACCTTGGATGCGTCTAATGCTCCTTCCCCGCTCCACTGCCGTCAGTTTAGCAGTTAGTACGTTTGATTGTACCTGTTTCTAATGTTAAACGAGAACAGTGTCGGTCGGATGCGCGGCGAGGGGAAAGGGATATACCCAGATTCACGACTGCTGTCCCGTCCATCGGCATCATTGCTGTTTTATTACCGACGTGCCTCTACCACATTCAAGGTAAAAGGTAATAATTCAAAGAGACGCGCCTCTCTTTAGACACGATCGCGGGAGGACCGGGACCATTGATACATTCACTTTTGAAACAGCCCCCCTTCCCCTTTTCTGATTCATTCACTGGGATACTAGCAAAGTCCTTAAGCGCCAACTGATCGCTGCGATTGGTTGTACACTGGACTAGTATCACCTAGTGAATGAGATTCTAACGGCGTTATCGCTGTTTGCGGTATTTTGTTAAGTTTGCAAAGCAATTTTTGTATCTTGTGGAGCATTGTTTGTTCTTGATAAACTAAAGAGCACTTATCGAAGAATTTGTTTGGTTCACTAGTAGCCTGGATTGAGATAAAAGTGAGATTAACCCTCGTGTGTGTCTTTCAGTTTTCTGACCTAAGAGAGTATTCTGGTTTTCGAGGCCGTTTTTGCACGAATTTTTAAGAATTTTTTTCAGGGAGAACTGTTACACTTTTTGCGTTTGAATTTCGCACATATATTTATTGATACTTGAAGTACGTGTATGAATTTTTTGAAGTAAAAGTAATTCAAATTACATGAGCTATACATTTTTTTTGTGCAGCATGTTCTGAAAAATATGGGTCGATGGTCTTTCTACTGATCGGAATCAATAAACTGAAGGTGTTTATTAAGCAGTATGAATATAGTTATGGTCCAAACCTTGATTATTTACAAAATGACATTTTGAAGTAAAATTACCGATTTTCTTTTTTATATTTTTCGGCTTTTAACACGATGAAAAAAAATTTCTTTAAAATTTTTCATTCGTGCGATAACAGGTTATGCTGCTGAAGAGTCTCTTAAGATTTAAAGTCAATCGGTCAAACTAGAACTTGAGATATCGTCGTAGCAACCGTTTCGAGAAAAACGCGTTTACAGATTCAACTATCAATATCTTGCAACGCGAGTTACATTCCTCAAACGCCTCCAACTAAGTTAATTATTCGAATTCAAACAAATCCTATTGCGCACATATTTTACTACACTTATACTTCAAGAAAATGCACAACACAAAAAATCGATTTTTTGAAAATGAAAAACCACAATACCTTCTTAGGAGTTTTTTAGATAGATAATTGCACGTGGTAAATTTGGTATCAACTTGAAACGAAATGTACAGATAAGTAGATACAGAGATGGAAAGTGCTCCATTCATCTTACCTCGCAAAATGTTTGTGTTAAAGAAATAATTGAATTCATTATGGTCTGTTTTTCAAATGAAGAAACTGGTGTTACAGTACAGTCAAAATAGATGTCCATCTTATTCCTATGATCCATATATAATGCGCTGCAATAGCGTGGACAGCTATTATGAGTTCGTACAGTAAATCTCCGTGTAAGATGATCAAAAATTTGTTTAAAAAAACTGTATACATAGATTTTGTGGTTGTGAATGTACAGTAGGTACGAAAAAAATTGTTTAAGAAGACTATGTACTTGCTCACATCAAAAATCAAAAAAATTGTTTAAAAGGACTGTGTACTTGATCCCGTCAAAAATCAAAAAATTAAAGATACTATATATGTATATGTATCTTGCGTGGCAGTACGTATCGAGTCTTTTTAAACACCATTTTACGGAATCACTGTACGTTTACTGCCACATGAAATAAATGTATCAATCTTTTTAAACAGTTTTTACGTACCCTAATTGTTAGAACAAATCACATGAAAACACTCGTAGTTGTAATTAAACTGCAGATTTTATGCATTTTGGACAAAAATGACTAGATGAAACACAAAACTGTGAAATCATTTAACCCCTTGCCTTACGATTTATTTTACGATTCCAGTGATTATAACTTCTTTGTAGTTCAAAACTTCCTAGAAGAAGGAGAAAATATTTATCTATTGTATGTCTGTATGTTCTCCAATGGCTGTAAATTAACAACAACTGAATAGAATTTTACTTCAGTTTAATGGTAATTAATAACATACAAATTTATTAGACTCTGTTCAGAATCTTCATCGCGTGCCTCACACGATATTGTAAGGCAAGGGGTTAAACTAAAACTTTTACTGTATTACTTTCTTGCTCATTAATATTATTGAAAAAGGAAATAAATGTCTATGTAGTTCCTGCGACTTGCAATTCATACAGACAATTTTTATTTCGCATAAAAATCCGCAGTCTAGTCATAATAACTGCCCCCACCACCCACCCAACCCCAACCCCACTATATTACTTTGAACGAGCAACACAGAAATAAGGGGGACAGTTATTATGATCATAGTCCAGTTCTCTTTAAAAAAAAGAACAGTCCATAATGATACTCAGACGTCTTCGTTCAAAAATCAGCCAACATGCATAATTTTTCATAATTCCGATAACAGTCAAGCCAAAAGATACATACTAAAAATCTCAAAACCAAATTGCCTAAATATCATTATAACTTCTTATACCATATACAAACGTGGATTCACTTGTAAAAGAAGCCAGTATACGAATAACATACAGTAACTACCAATCAAATTTAATAAAAATGAGGCAACTCGAGGGAAATCTTTCTGAAACCGCCCAGACCACGGTGGATAGATATTTATGGTCCAATGATCCGACGATCGTAGCTAAAGTCAAGAGGT
Source organism: Sphecodes monilicornis (assembly GCA_913789915.3). Taxonomy (NCBI): domain Eukaryota; kingdom Metazoa; phylum Arthropoda; class Insecta; order Hymenoptera; family Halictidae; genus Sphecodes; species Sphecodes monilicornis. The sequence continues at coordinate 10,900,579 of OU565296.1, read as the reverse complement.
CTGTACACGCTCTATGTGTGTGGCTGCATACGTCTAATATTCTGAACCATTTTGTCACCGTAATTCCAATCGATGTGCATACATATACTCTGTGTATCGGCGCAACTCTCCACAGCAGCACGGCTCGCACGTTGCACGAGGGAAGAGGCGTTTGTCACCTGGGCGGTCCATTGACTCATAACGATCACACGAGGACGCCGCTGTTTCCATCGACATTTAATGTTAGAGATACAATGTTCCGGCCGGTGCCGATGGGCGTCGAGAATCAATTTTGGCAGAGCTCGCCAGTGTCTCCAAATAGAACCGGTTCGAAATAGCAGCTCGCGAGCTGTTCTCTCTTTCGAAGAAGAGAGGGACGACGCTGAGGGAAAAAGCCAAGTTCAGTCTCGGCGCCCTTCGACGCAGCCATAATCGCCATTTCCGAAATCGACGAAACCTGGTCGAACACTCTCGGAGACACAGTTTTGTTTTTATCGTCACTTTCTTCACCTAAAAATATAGCATTGTACAATTCCTCCTGGAGGTTATAACGCATATTGTTTCTGCTGTCCAAGGTGTTACCATACAGGGAGGACCCATGATCAGAACCTCGAACGCGGCGGTTATGTCGGCGGCCAGTGCCAAAAGAAGAAAGAAAAAAAAGAGAAGAAAGCAGAGACTTGCTGCGGTAAATATCAAAGTTCAGTTGCCGCTGTCGTTTCAAATGGGAATAGTCCGGGGGTCAACGGTATTGGATAACTTCCGGGTGAACGTTCGCAACATAGTGAACCTAACAGATTTGTTTTTATCAGATTCAAAACGCGGAGGTCAGCGTACTCCTTTAAGGGATCCTTAATTCAGCATTCCGATGAAATAGTTGCTCAGACAGTGAAGATCTTCTAGATACTTCGCGATTCTTCGAACTTGACACACATGGTATTTCTTTATTGTCTATGTCTTCTTTTCACTCACTGTATTCTATTTTCTTACACTGACTAGATTGTAACACATGGGTCCTTGTATATACTACGAGTGCCGTACCATGACGATTTCAAACAACTCGTAAGTTATTTGTTGTACGAACAAATTTTTCAAACAAATGTTGCATTGTTTCCAGGAAGATATACTGTGCTGTGATCTCGTTTCTATTGCTTTGCTTTTTTATCGAGATATGAAGGTCATTTGCAGTTTTTTAAATGGAATGCCCAATATTTTTTCTCGAATTCGGGTGATACAACAAATTCTGCATAAAAAAAGGATTGTACTAAACACGACTTAAAATTAAAGATGTCGTAAACGAAATCGTGTTAAAAATCACTATACGTAATTTAAAACAGTAAAATACATATTAGAAAAATTTAAAAACACTGTTATATTATTCTCAACCTATTAAGAACACGTTAAGTAAGAACGTAAGGAAGAAAGTAAGAACATATTCAACATATTTATTAAGAAAGAAAATGAATTTTTATTTCAGTCCAGTTTGTTTAACTCAGGTAGAAAATTTTTATTGTGCATAATACTCCGCTGTCTAGTAATCACACATCAAATGAACATATGAAATATTTCTTAATAGAAGATTATTAATTTGAAAATATCTAAGTACTTAGTAATTGTAAGTCCTATTTGGACTTAAGATTTCTATTGAAAAAACTGAAGTTGATCCTCATATCGCAATTAAACAGCAAAGTAACAAAAAACAGTTTACAGCATTGTATATCCCCTTGGAAACCACTCAACATTTGTTTGAAAGTTTTTTTCATATAACAAATAACTTACGAGTTATTTGAAGTCGTCATGTTACAGGACTCGTCCTGCATACAGGACGTCTTCTACATTCTAGTTTATATTTAGAGAAATAGTTTTTGTGGATCTTTTAGGTCTAGGAGATACTTTCAAACTCACTACACTTGATAAAATAAGTAATCTCGGGCTATCTCATAGTGCTTTCATTGTATTCCACCATTTTCGAATATTGCTAGGAGGAACCTAATCAATTAATGAGGAACATTGTTACAATACAATAATTAATCAATTACAATAATATGCAGAAGAATTATTGTATTCAAAACTACCCCCTTCTCAGTAAAAACATTACTGAGAGTTCATGAACCTTTTTTTTCTTTGTTTTTATAAAATTTGGTTGAACTTATACAACTATTCTTTAAAAAATCCAGGGGCTTTTTTCAAACCCACACACAATCTCGAAGTCAACGAAAAATCTAAAGCTGCTTAGACCAATTCCGGATACCTGGAAACACCAAATGAATCTGGCTAGCAATGGATATTCTATGGCTTTTTTTAGATTTCGTCTCTCATGAAGAGATTTCAAAATTTCTGAACATATTTTAGACTGCGAATCTTTATGCAAAATGAAAATTGTCTACCACAATTGCAAGAACCAGGAGCAAGATTGTCTTTCTTCTTGTAACAATTTTAATAGGCTGAAAATAATATTAGGTTGTTGCATACGAAACGTTCGATTTTGAACAGTAACGTTAAAACAAACATAACTGTTTTCTAAACAAAAGATATTGACCGAGGTAAGCACCATTACAATGAACGTATTCAATCAATGAATTACAAGTTTTTTGATTGTATTATGGTGGAAATTGTATTTTTTGGTCATTCGCCTTCATCATTTACAAGACTGTCTACTCCATTTTGATATTTTTTTTCTAGTATCGAAGAATAGCGTGTCCATTTGCCATCATATTTTGACCAAACATCACATAATGCTATCGTCAGTGTATTTACTCCTCCACTCGTACAGCGATAATTCGCTATTTTTAAATAACGAATATTTAAATAACATAAACCGTGTAGAGTATAATAGTACTTCTAGATCAAAGGCTTCATTGCATCTGCATTCTCAAAACGAACAGTTCATATGCACCAACCTAATATATTGATATTCTTAAATTCTTATTATCCTTTTACTATCGGAAATTGACCATAACCTCTATTATCATAAATGTATAAAATCCGCAGTCTACATATTACATACCCAGATAGCACCGTACGTCCATAGGACGTCCGTTTTACGTCCGATACGTCCAATGTCTGTCGTGTACGTCCGTGGGACGTCCCTCGGACATAAATTTCGGGCGTCCCATAGACATCCGTTTTTACGTCCGTGGGACATGCCTCGGACATAAATTTCGGACGTACCACGGACGTGGGACTTAGATTATTTCGCACTTGCCAGGGACGTGGGACTTAGATTACTACGTACGTTTTCGGATGCTATATTGTGTTTCTATTATTATACTTCAAATATACTTCAAATATCCGACGTTTCTTCCGTGAAAAAATGAGCTAATCTTCAAATTGTTAGATTTTATTTATTCTGTAAGTCTATTGGACACTGATAAACTTGAACATTTCACAGAAATAGTTGAAAAATGAAATTAAGTTGATTAGTATTACTGTTACTTCGTACATCAGCGCGCATATTATCTGAAAATATTAATAATGTTACCAAGAACTCGGTTGGGTCAGCGCGTTAGGCGCTCGACTGTTAATATGCTTATATTAGGTTCGCACCAGGCATAAGTCCACTCTTTTTTATTTGATCAATTCCTCTTTTTGTAGCTATGCGATAATCAATGGTATTTTTCTAGAATTCTTTTAAACCAATATTTACATATTTAGAAAATTTTTTAAGGTGCAAACACGCATTTATATGTCCGACAAACGTCCAATTAACGTCCGCGCGGGACGTCCTATGTACGTACTGGGATGTAACTGGGACCTCTGTCGGACATACCTGGGACATATCCCACACGTCCCTGGGACGTACATATGTCCGGTACGGACGTACATTGGACGTCCGAGTGCTATCTGGGTACAGCGTGGAGCATTTAACACTTTGCTGACCGGTGGTTTAAAGCCATAACCAGAAAACACGAGTATACTCGTGACGGGTCAGCAATGTGTTAAGACCACTTACTTAGAATTGTTGATAAAAAAATGAACGCTCCACCTTGTAAATACAAATGATCAGGTTTCTTGTAATTTCAATCTTGGTATAACTTCATTGGACGAGGACTCAACGAATCGAAAGTCGTAGACATGACTAACATATTTATCCAAACTCCAGGATAACACGGAGGACGAGGAGGAGGGAGAGTACAGCTCAGAATGTAATACTGGTCCACCGTCTTCCCGGCTGCCTTGGACCGAATGTTCGACATCGACGACTGCGACAACAACGACAACAACAACGACCAGCAGGATGCTGAACCCCGAGTGCAAGGAGTTCCAGTTGCGGTCGATCGTCGAGTCAAACACTACATCGGTTTCCGGTGTTCCAACATCTGCCGACACGCCGAACTCCGAGGAGGGTTCTGTGACGAATCCAACGAGCACATCGTCGGAGACAGCATCCATGGACAAGATCAACGAGTCGCGCAACGGAATCGGCGAGGAAACACAGAACGGCATCGACGAGGTGGTTCACGAGAACTCCAATCAGAAGGTCAGGTCACCGAAATCGCGTCCGCAGGAGGTTGCGGATCAGAACGGGCAAGCTAAGAGACTGACGAACTGCGTGGCTGGCAAAGAAGAGCCGCCGTCGATGAACAGCGTTACCGGCGAAGTATCGAGCAACGTGAACAACATGAACAACGGGTCGAGCGATTCGTTGAACGGCAACGAGATGATACCCGAAAGATCCAGGGAAGAGATGAACGGCGTGATGAAAGAGGAGGTCGCGTTAACGAACGGGAACCTGGACTTTGAACTGAACAACGAGGACACGACCGTGACATCGAAGACGCTGCACAACGACGAACGAACACGTTCCAGATCGGGTACACCAAAGACTGCGGAAAACAACGCGGAGAAAGGGGAGAACCACGAGACCCTGACCAACGCCAAGTCATCGTTACCAAAGAGAAAATACAACACGAAGGGTACGAAGTTCGTGAGGGAGGCAACCCCTGGACCGGATCTGAACGACGCCGCGGAGGCGGAGGTGGAAAAGGCGAACGACGCGACGCAGAGTCTGATGAATAACGTGGGCGCAAACGATTTAACGAAAGAGGATTCTTCGACGTTTGAACGCGAGAAAACCGAGAACGAGTTGTCGATCAGCAACTGCATGTCCGAGACCGTGTGCAATCACCTGAGCAACGAGGACCCGATCGAGGCTTGCAACGAGGACTCGGGATTCGAGAGCCAGACGAGACACTCCGACTATCCGATCACGGAAGCGGTGACGGAATGGCTACGCCGTGTGAACTCGCCGGACGTGTTCATTACGTCGACCATTACGGACAGCGAGACGGAGGACGAGGACGAGGTGGAAGAGCCGCCAAAAAACTTGCAAGGCAACCCCATGCCTGCACTATCTGCTAATAGTTGCGCAGACAATCTAGGGTTGTCGCGCGCGACTAGCTGCGGTGAATTCGCAAGGGTCAACAACGGGAACGTCAAGGGCTTGGACCAGCTGGATGGCAACAATGGCGGGTCGAGGAAGAAGAAGGACGGCAAGAGAAGGTCGGTAGAACGAAGACGGGTCAGGCACGTCGAAGGCAAGTTGGACGAGGTGGTGTCTTCGTCGGATTCTTGTGGTCAACGGGACGACTCGGTCAGGAAGAAAAACCCGGCGAAGGACGTTGGCGATGTTTGCGAATTGACTGAGGATGATAGCGTTGCAGGTATGAGGGTTGCAACAAACTCTCGGATGGACTCCAAGAGGGTCAACGCAAGGCGAACGAAAAGACAGGGAGCGGGGAGGTCGAACAGGGATCCTGTGAGCAATAATGACGAGAAAATGAAGCAGGCGGGGGACGAGAACGACAATAATGAGAAGGGGACTATTGTCGAGGACACTGTGAACGTGAAGACGTTCGAGAAGGGGGAGATCGTGGTGTCCGAGGACGGTAAGTTGTTGACGACTTCCATCCTCTACGAGACGCTGTGGAACAATAATGGTTCCACGGTCGAAATGGCTGCGACCAAGACCGATACAACCAAAGAGTCTACTGGGAGCGTAGAGAACGGGAGCAGCAGCAGTGTCGAAGAGGAGAACGCTAGCGGTATATTATCCCTGGATAGTATAGAAGAGCTTGATGTCCTAGAATGCTGGGAGGCTGAAACGATTGAACCTGTGATAACCCCAAAGAAGATGCTGCAATGTCGAGGTGTATCTTGCGAGGGCGAGGCTGGCGAGGAGGACAACACCGATCTTAAAGTCAACGTGGACTACGTGCAGAAGTACTACAGATTGGCACGGGAGAGTGCTAGCATAGAAGAGGATCTGAGCTCCAAAATAACCGTAGATTCAGTGCCAAATTGTTCGGAAAACTCAAGAGCGGAAATGGTTGTTAAAACAGAGAAGAAGACGAACGACGCGAGTAACGTACCAATCGACGAGGCTTTCGAGGCGTACGAGAGCTGTTACACCGGGCGGACTCCGTTTTTGACCATTGATTCTAAGATTTTTAAATCACGAACGTTGTATGGACAGGAGGCCGAGGGCCCTATACCATGCAGAGCTGTTTGTTGTAACATTCAATGAGGTTCGTTCACACACGAGTACTTCGCCACAAGGGACACCATTTGGGTCCCGGTACAGTACTGATGTCAAGGCCGTCCTTTTCTAAGCAACGTATGCCTCTGACGTTGTACTCCTTTCGCTGCTGGTATATCGATGGACATACACACTCCGTACACGTTCATTTTTTACGTTCTTCATTGCATTAAAAGAATGCCTGAGAAATACAACCCTGTGGGTGGTTAGAGAGATGTTCTGGATGGTTTTTAGGGGCATGCTCAAGGACAACGGTTGATACAGCAGGAGCCTATGTCTATTGCTATTCATTTTTGTAAATAGCTTTTAAGGGATCGCTCGTGAATCGTGTTTCAATGGAGACTTTTTTTGGTAAATTATTATATGCATGGAAGCATATACATATATGCGATATTTTTTGACGTTATTGTCAACGATATGTAACACTTGGTGCACATATTCTTGTTTCTTTTTCTTTTCTTCTTCTTCTTCTTTGTTTCATTGCACGAGTATGGTTTTTCTTCAAAACAATCGAGCTTAACGATAACAAAGGAATCAATCGTTTCTTGAATTCACGAGTACAATGGATGAAGAGTGATGTCTGAATTCTACGAATGGGACATTCACCGAACCATACGAAACCGCGCGTCATATACATTGTTGCTATTCTGTTGGTCTCGCTGTATTTTATAGGCACCACACGAAATAATCCTACATCAAAGTGATTAAGGGATATTTTTTACAAAACCTACTCTAGAACGTAAATTTTAAAAAAAAAGCACGGAGAGAATACCTAGCGTTTTTCCACGCACCACGTTAGATGACCTTTCACTTAGGAAAGTTTCGACTGCTCGTAGCAAGTTTTAAAAGCATGTAAGAGATTGTAATCTGCAATAGTATGCACTGTTCGTTCAAACACCAAAGAAAAAAAGAAAGAAGCAATTCTGAATGAGAATGAAAGAAATGAAATGCAGACACTGGCAGTAGACGTTCGGTGATGATGATTCAATGCTATGTTTAAAGACACAGTAAAAGTATTGACGGTCGTATACACAGATGCAGTAGGATCTTTGACTAGGTGCAGAGTAGTTGTTGAACAGAAAATGAATTGGTAATGCAGTGGTCTATTTAACTAATACTATAGCTGTTACAGGAGCTAAAGTAAGAATTGTATATAGACGAAGCTTTCAAAGAAAATTTTTCGATTATGATTGCTGGTTTTTTGTTAAGCGAGTAAAAGACGAGCATGTTGTTTTGTAATAGATGTTGCAGTCAGGAATAGGGAAACACATCTCACGCATACACATTATAATGTACAAGTTGCACTTGTTACAACATAGTTCAAGCTTTAGTTGAGTTGTATCAAGTAGGTTGAATACCTCAGGTTGCATATTGCGTAAGTTGATCGATAGACGTGGTTCGTGAAAATCATATATGCATACATGTATATATATACATATACATGGGACATTATGTGTATTTATGTATATGTATATATACACATACCCCATATCATAAGGTGCGAAACATACCTCAAAGATACCTGTATATACAAAACTACTGATCATCCAAGCATTAGTGACATCAAGTATAATAATTAATAATGTTAATAATAATAATGATAATGTTAATGATAATAACTATAATTATAAACAACAAAAAAACAACTATTATCACAACAGCGATGTAAGCACAATCGTTCCTGCGAAGCTTTAGAATTCCCTAGGCATCATACACACGTAAACACAATTAATACAGGACGATTCATATACAGTACTTCTAGAGATTCATTGACATCCGAACTACATTAAAGATAAAAAAACAAATATATATCGCTATATTAAATGCGCGTTGCATCAATTGTGTGCCTTATTCCGCGGCTGCTGTTTTTGTAACCATTTCAAAGCATTCATCTCGATGAGAGAACAAAGGCTATCGAGTGATTTGTGAGCAGTTGAAAAAAATTTGTTAAATTATGAAAATGATAGCGACGAAGCGGAGCTGTTGTGCTCCACGGCAATGATGGTTTTGTCTGGGCATGCATACAAAAATGAATACGGATACATTGATTTTTTCATACATCAAACTAACATGGTCATCAAGTATTTACAACTGACGTGCATACATTCATAAGCATATAGACATTAACATTGCATCTTACACAAGTCATGTTATCGTATAATTATATTTTAGTTGAATTAAAAAGTAAACGTGTAAGGAATAAGTGTACTTGAATTTTGTTGTGTTTTTGCTTAAAAAATATGAATAAAATGTCTCAATTAATTCACAGTATTATTAATTCACTGCCGAAATATTCGTTATAGGAAGAACAAATATAAACCATGAATAACATACTTCGAAAATATACAAACTCCAATTTCACAAATAATTACCTTATCCAATGTACCTATTCCATTACATTTTTCAGTATCATTTTTTATGAACGTCATTTTACATGAATTTTTTACCGTCAATAAATAAACTATTGGATGTAACAAAATTAATTTATTAAAATTTTTGAAAGTACAGTAGACACCTATAATAACATGATAAAAACATTATTTGAAGAGAACTGTTTATATCTTTCGTGCTAGTAAGTGTAGTCTTTTTAAAGGATTCTTTATATATATATTTACTGTTGCATAAAATACGTATGTACAGTCTTTTTAAACAGTTTTTTTATCGTGTTATACAGAAGTCTAGTAATATCTGTATTTATAATAATATCTTTAATATCTGTATTACTCATTTGCTACTCCATGTATATTCGCCGTCAGAATTTATAATTCAAATGATCGTTTAAATTAACGACGTTTCCGGAAAAATGGCGCCCAAACGAATATGATGAATGGATCCATTTACTCAAGCAAATCGCGTTAGAAGTTTTAGTATTTGTTTTTCAAATATGTTATCATATTTGAGTTGTTAATGTCGTATTTCTTAAAAATATTGTAATTCTTGTAGGGTATAGATTTATAATGTACAATAATACCATTTTAAAAATAAACTAAAAGATTGCAACAGTCGTATGGGCACCTTTTCCGTAAGTCATAGAAAAAGGGGCAACTGGATAATGAATATGCTAGAAATATGTTAGAAATACAAAAGGAATTATGGATTCTGCGCATATACTAATAAAACAAACATTTTAGAGTAATTCAGCTATGATTTATTGCTTTCTTCAAACATTTTGATTAACCAATGATAGTTTTCGTTATCTAAATATTTATATAAGTCACAAACATCTTTTTCTTTTTTTACTGATGCATGATCCACAGAAGAAAGTTCAATGTTTTTTAATTTATGTACACTGTATCGATACTTCCATAGATTAAACCGTTTGAATGTATCGCAATACGATAAAGAATAGCCATATTTTCTGTTTTTCTTTAGCGAGCACGCGTAAAGAAACAGCAGTGCATCTGTCTCAATTGTAGGAATATTAAAATTAAATTTTAAGGGAACATTTTTAGATATACAACATTTGGTTGACCCATAAACCTATAAGCCCTTTTTCCAGAAGTCTCCTCAATTCCGTTTCAAATTTTACCGCACTTTAGGCTGCCAGTGGAAACGGTTTCGATCTCTCGAATCCTCGCGAGTGCAATTCGATTTGCCTCGACTCGTGTCGATTCGATCCTATTCGATACGATACGATACTAAAGCGATATACAAACCGGGGGACCAGTGGCGCCGCCAACCGACTGGAAAACGAGCTTAGCCAGTCGGCGAGAAAGAGACGAAACCATAGGAACCGCTAAAATGTGTGAACGTGTGCGATCGAGAAGGAGAAGGACGGCGAACGTTGGTGTAACGGAGAGGGAGAAAGCTAGAGGATCGTGTCGTGGCTATGAGACAGTCTTATATAGATGGCTACGGGAATCGCACACGACGAAAGGTCTGGCGTGTGTGAGTTCGCGTAGAGTAAGTATAGCGGTATCTTGCTTTCTCGTATCGCGAAGCAGGGATTGGGTGGCGGAGCGAGAGCGAGAGACGCAGAGAAGCGAGCGAGCGAGCAAGTGAGCGAGCGAGGGCGAGCGCGAGTCGGGCCAGCGAGCGTGGAACGGTGTAGAGCGAGCGAGCGTGTGGTGGTGGTGGTGACGACTGGTGCCGTGGACGGACGGTCGGTCGGCGGTCGGACCGTGGTGTGTGAAGAACTGAAAAATTCGCAAGTGGTGTGCTGGGTTGGTGAGAGAGCTGGGCTGGTTTTAGTGGTGATATATCGCTGGGTCGCGCCACGGACAGTGCCGGGGATTTTTGGTCGTCGCGGGGGCCTGTTGCCGAGACGTCGAGGGAAGACGCGTGGAACCGAAGAAAGAGACCGCGTTAAGAGCAATGTCTGACCGGGAAAGTCTGGACGATCAACCGCAAAGTAAGGATCGCGGGGCCCCGTGCTCTACGCGTACACACGCACCGACCCGTTCCCTGTTCTGTTGCGGGGTCGTCGATACGTGGGCTGCGAGCCTGAGCGCGAACCGACATCTTTCCGTAGCCGTGGAACCCGTGTGTTGCGCCTCTATGGTTACCAGGACCATCTTTTCCGAACGCGACGACCCACGGTCGGAGTCGGACCGTGTCGTTGCTCCGCGCGCACAGCCCGCGAGCACACGCCCGATCGTTCCTTTCGGCCCTCGTGGCGTTCTGTCAACCGCCGAAAAGAATTGCTATTTTTCAACGATACCCAGGATCCAAGATGGCCGGCCGCGTATCGGTCGAGAGACAAACCCTGTCCTCTTTCCTCCTTCGTCTTACTCTGTCTCTTTCTCCCTCCCTCCCGCTCGCCTCATCTCTTTCGCTCTTACGCACACACACACATGTTCTCTCTCCCTCTCTCTGTTGCTCGTACCCTCTGGCTCCCTCTTTACCTCGCGCTTCGTACTCGGTTTTTTCGCTTGTTTCTCTCTCCTTCTCCCCCGTGTACGTTTGTTCGCTTTTTTCCTCTGCTTCGTGCTTTTTAAGTTTTTCTCTCCCTCCTGTGCATCTCCTCCCTTTCTCTCTCCCCCTGGATTTTTTCTCATATCTCTCTCTCCGGCCCCGGAACATTCGCAACTCGCCGATGCTCGCCCGAAAGCTGTTCTCGCGATGCCGGTTCTGTCCCAGGTGTTCATTTTGAAAGTCGCGGCCTCTGAGAACTGTGGAGGCCCCCGTTGTCAGTTCTGTGTGACAGGCACCCTGACCCCGCTCGTCGAGAGACAACCGGAATAAGTCCCGAATGAAACACGCGTGATGTAACCTGACGATCCACCTATGTATCTAGCGCACACGCACGGTGCACTTACACGGCTACAGTACACCAACGCCAATACGCTGATAGATAGTCGCATGTACAAAACCAAAGGAACCCGTCTGGCTACCGCGATGCGCGTAAATTTCACACGTGCCATAGGCGATCCCCACCCCAGGAAGCTGGTGGATCTTGGCCTCGAAACAAAACGGTCGCGACATGTATCCACTGACGATGGGAGTAATTCAATTTATCATTTAAAAATGCTCAATCGATACGAGGCTGTTTGATCACCGGTCTCCCCCCCCCCCCACCGCCCTCGGTGTCCGCCAGAAATTATTACGGAAAACGAAGCCCAAAAATGATCATCGATTACCGAATACTTGCTTTTAATTCTACAAACGCATAAAAATGAGAGAAAAAGCACAATATTAGGTTAATATAATTTTTGGAGTACTACGACAAATTTTATAATGGTTAATTACAGAACAAAAAAGAACGATAACGTACGCAATTGAAAGCAGGTTTTGTTGAAACAAGAGTATTGACACTCTTATAAGTTTGTGGTATATTATCATTTATTTTGTACAGCTAATATTAAATATGTAATTCCTTATAATTTATAACCGCATTCAATCTGTTCGGCATGGAATGCATTAATCTTTTTGTAGTTTGTGGGCTTATTTTATTCTATTCCTTTTTGTTTTGTAATTAATCAATATAGGATATTCTGTAATATTCTAAAATTATAGATCCAGGAGTTATGATTAATTTATTGTTTAAGTTACTATGTTCGTTTGTATAATTAAAAGCCTGGTGTGGTAATACTTTTTTTCTTCACTGTAGATACACCGTGGTGGTCGTTTGATTTTCGCGGACGTAGGGATGCACATGTATATTTGTTGAGATCGGAGATATGCCTTGCCGAGATTAATGCGGAAAAATGTACTCGATTAATGTTATCGCGATGATAACGTTAAATATTATGTAATGCTTCCCGTGAAACGTTGGTAAAAAGTTAACGGAGCACGTAATATCGCCGTAATACATTATTTTCGAGGTTGAGAAATTGCATGAATTATTCTGTCGAAGATTAGTAAAAATATCGTTAGAACTTATATTCGATTAAAATTTGTTCGTAATCCCCGATTCATTTATAATCGTCGTGTTGGGCTTGCTTTTGGATTTCTAATCGCGACCATAGGATTTCAAAATGTCGTAACTGATACACGGATCTACATGATACATTGTCCCATTTGTTTTCGCAATACGAAAATTCGTTAGCCCGTGGTTTTAGTCCTATGATAAGCATGTGAGACGCGTTCCTTTGATTTGGAAGGAATTTGAATGCGCAATTTTAGGTTAGGTTTAGCAGCGATTATCGCGATGTAGAGAGTTTACAATGTATAACGAATTTTTATGGTAATGCTATTACCGAGACATAACTTTACAATTTGATTTTCGCTATTATTAACAATGAACTTATTCTTTTCTTAGGATATGGAAACCCAAGCGGCATGGATGCTGGGGGGACTGAATTCGATCCTGGTGAGTAAATAATGGGAAGACATTCTGTGAACCAGACTTAATTAGTCACGGGGTAAGAAGTGATTGCGGAAAAATATGTCGTCATTTTGGAGGTCTCTTTCATGCTCCTGTCGCATCGCAAATTCGTATATACACACTGTACGTCTAGCTGCAAATTTATATTCGGTTTAGCTTCACGTAATTTTAACTCGAATTGGACAATATTTCGCAAAATTACATAATCAGTTTGGTCAGTATTTCACTCAACAATATTGACCCCGGATTTATCGAGCGATACGAAAAGACCAGGGTCATAAATCTCAATATAGATTGTAATACGGAGATAAAGGCTGATCCGCACGGTAAAATATCGGTATGCGAGATATTAATTTTAAATGAAAATTTTGCTCGTGTAGTCCAAGCGAAACACTACCATGTTAAACACGATATAACGAATTCGATTAAATTTTTTAACCTGCTATGGACTCCATTTCAGAATTTATTCTTAGTCTCTACTAAACTTCACGGAAATTCGCCTTAATCTTTCGAACCAGAGATTGAAATAACTGTAGAGTGGAAACTAGGAGGTAGAAATGAGTCCCTCAACCGTGCACACTGCAATACTTGTTAAATTTTTTTTTAATTTCGTATCTAAATATTATAAAATACATGTTGTTAACCAACTATATTTGGTAGATTAGAATGGAGAAAAAGACACGAATAGTATAAATTATTTAAACGCTATGGATATCTGCAAAATTTTTATTTTGTCTTCTCTTAACAAAGCTTTTCACTAACATGGATTCTTTCGACTCTCTGATAATTATTAATTTCCTTGTCTAACAAATTTTAACCCTATCTTCTAACATTCACTCGATAATTTTTGCGCATTCATGTGCTGAATACGAAACTAAAAACTGTTTGTATCATCAATTTAAGTTTTCGAGGAATTTAACTCCGAATAAAAAATAAGTAAAAATAATATGCAGTGACCTCGAAATGCGTTGAAAAATAATAAATTTCCAATTTATTTACACAGCTTTGCTCTAATGGTTAACAACACATTTTTCTCAAGAAATAACAAATTAAATATATTGGAAGTCAGATATTTTGCTTTCTGAAGTCAATTCCACAATTGTGTATCTTGAAAGTTTAAAGATACCCTTAAACGTATCGAAATATTTATAATATTATTCGATTATTATTAGAAGAAAATCCCTCCACGTTATCTAAACGTTCAGTTATATTATATTATATTATAATTATTGAAATTACAAAGATGCTTCCATTAGAAATCATTCAAAAAATGTTATCATTCAGGCACATATTGTTATAATAATTGATAAATTTAAAGAAATTCATTCTCGTAATTTTTATAAAACAAGGTAACTAGTCACATTTTGTTCTCGGTACGGTTAATGTTAAAATAATTTTTTGATCGCGTTATACGGGTGTCTACTATATTCGAAAACGAAACTACGAGAGATCGTGTCGGTGGTCAAAAATAATCTGGTATCTATCTTTCTCGTGAAAAAGGCCCGGTTTCTTTCGAACGGTGAGGAGGATTTTATTTCGGTTGAAAGCAAGGTTTCGCCGTTCGGACTTGAACCGCGTCCCGAGCCTATTCTCGGTGCGGCTCCGGGTACGCGTTTCTTCGCGCGTCAATTTCGGTGCGGATTCATCGAAAAATGGAAGTCGTCGGCAAAGCAGGAATTGGATATGTGGCGAAGAGAGGGAGAAGAGAGAGAAGAGGGAGCGGTAGTGATGGGATGTAAGACGCTTCAAATCGCACCGGATTTGTAACTCTTGAAACTCGTAATAACTCTTGAGTCTTGAAAGTCTTGATTATTTTACAAATGTTTAAAGTCTTGAATCGTATGTTATAGTGGTTCGCAACCGTGAAAATACGAACTAAAGTTGAATTTTCGACGTCGTCGAAATTTTTTGAAATTTGAACCATAAATTCTTATATGTCTGAAATAAGTTTTGACATGCATGCGGGTGGCTATAAGTCGCTCAGGATTTTTTTCCAGAGCGTTGCAAACTAATTGGAATTGGTTTAAATCTACTCATGGAGGGTCAAAGAGCGATCTTTCAGCTACAGGCATGTAAAAGATGAAAACATTCACAATCATTTTAAACCTTTAAACAATACCCTTTCCTGAATCCTTTTTTCCGTTTTTTAAAATTTAACTGGTCCTACGTAACTGAATTTACGAGAAGTTACGATAAATCTTGCACGGATGAATTCGTTAGAACCTACCGAAGGTAACTGAGCACGAACTTGGTGCATCCGCTTGAATCTGCGAAAGTTATAACAATATATGTGTAGTCACTATGCCGAAATCGAGGGACGATTGCCCTCCATTTACAATAGGTATCCTTAGTATACGATGCGAATGCATGCGGTTGCTAGTTTTAAGGATTAAGAATCCTTCGTTAATTACACATAATTAGTTATTACTACTAAGGAGATGTCGATAACTCAATTAGTATTTTGAATGTAATTGTTAAGGTCAAGAGGCGTAAGAGTCCACATTGTTGTTTATAAATTTTTACTAAAGCGTGAAACAACGCATGAATATGTAAAATTGTTTTTTTAGCTCCATAGGCAATACACTGACAAAGTTTAGCACTTTAAAACCTCGGTTACCCTGTATAGGGGTAGTTTATAAGGGTTTTTATTTAACGTAGTAACATAATAACACTAAAATCAAATTCTACAACCCAAGAAACCCCTAAATACGTCCTATTCATAAAAAATAACATATAACTAGCAACGCTATGAATTTAGTTCGCGTTTTCACGGTTTCGAATCACTATGCGACGGCGACGCGCACTAACACCAATGACCTTATGGTATCGACAACTCATAGATACGAATCGATGTGGAAGTGTGGCAGTGACTCAGTGCCGCTCAATCCTGAAGTCGAATAACGAAAAAAGACTCATTCTCAAATAACGAATAACAATTTATTAATACAGATTTATTTGTGACTGTCGAATACTCATGTCGACCGTCGCGTCACGCGTGACGATGCAAGACGATCAAAACTTTCAGGACTTTCAAGACTCGAAAGTTATCACGACTTTCAAATAAAAGTGGTTCATATATCATATATATAGGAAAAAAGCACATATTTCGACCAGAATTGTCTGGTCTTGGAAGAAGTTGGAAGGGGCAAATTAAGCTTAGTCTCAGGGGTAAAATCAATGCAATACGAGAAGGTTAGGATAAGTAAAGGAAAATGGATAGTTAAGGAATGCTTAAGAGAAAAGGACGACGGCAGAGCACGTTCGGAAAGCATACAGTATAGGTGTTGATGACTGAGTAATATTTGAGGTGTGAACTATGCCAGGATGGGCCAGGTACTATAAAACATCTTACCGAAGATTGCGTGCAATTCAATAGATGCAATATTAGATTAGAAGGTGTTGTAACAGGAAAATATAGTATAGAGATTGTTAACTAGCTGGATATGGTTGAACGGAAAAGGAGAGAAGTGGAAAAGCAAACAATCACAACAGAGGTGAATGAGAGTAAAGAAGATAAGTGTGTTTATGGAAAAATTTTAAACCAAGTCGATTTTATGGCCGATAAGGCAGAAATTAAATAAATATATAATTACGACTCTCAAGAGTTTTAAGCTACGAATCATGTTCAAAGTAATTCAAATTTTTACTGTGGTGTACGATACAAATGCGAAGCGCCTGAAATCGCTTCACTAGTGGCGGCAGCAGGACGAGGAAGAAGAGGAGTAGAGAACCGTACTAGCGCAGTCAGCTGGTCGTGTGACGTCACGCGATCATGTCGTGGAGCCTGGGTCGGCGCATGGTGGGGGTCCGAGACGGTGTCACGTGGTCGGGCTGCGAAGTCACGTGGCGCTTGTGGCCCGCGGACGCAGATGCCGGTGCTAGACGGCCGCTGATTGGCCGGAACGGTTTCACCACCATGATGTACGCATTCCATCGGCATGACGGCGGGCTCCATGAATGACCGGCACGTCATTCGTGTACGATTTCGCGTTCGACGACACGTCGCCTCGGTGTATCGTTCTCGGTTTCTTCTTCTGCCAACGACATGTCCCGCACTCGCATTCCTGGGACGTGCACCGTCGAGAGAAGCACGATGACCCAGACCTGCACCACTAACAGACGCGTCATCGGCCGCCGATGATTCCTGCTGTTGCGCCAACGGGTTCACCCAGTTTTCGCGACACATCATCGTCGCTGCGATTTCTCTCTCTCCTCGCGATCAACCGTGGACCGGAGTGAAAGTTCTCGGAGTGGATTTACTCTAGAAATTCTGCTGCCGAAACTCACAGCCGCCGGCTGGCTTGAAGTCCGTTGCACCGTGAAGATAGCGCGAGCTCGACCGACTCACTCGTTGCACTCGCGGATCAATCGGGTTTCACGGTGACGCGAGTGAAATATCTGTGACTCAATTTTCTCCAAGAACGGCTGCCGGGAGTGTCGCGTTTCGTGTCCGATCGTGACACGCGTTGTTCGAACCGATCGTTGTCAGCTGTATTTCGATGAATTTATTGGGATAACGGAAGTGACATGTCGGATCTCTCGGTTACGGGAGTGCATTGAACCTATGGTGCGCTGAAGAATCTCATGAGAAACACGCTGGAACTGTGACCGTCCGTTCTCGTAGTGACGGACGAATTTTTGTTTCGAACTGGCTCACTTTGAGAGCGTGTTCATATAGAAGTGACAGAATGGGTGAAATAATCGAAATCTCGCAAGGTGGTGACACGCAACAAGCGCCGAAGAACGGATGGGCTGACACTATGGGAAAAATACAGCACTGGTGCCCTGAAGGTAGCTACTAGGGATGGCCGATTCTTGCCAAAAATCGATTCTGTATCGCAGCGACAAAAATCGATTCAATAGAAAATCGAACTTTCAAAATTCGATTTTTAACAAAATCTATCTAAATACTATTTAAAATATATCCATATGCATTCCGCAGGGCATATTGCGATATCGCGGAATCCGATTATGTAAATCGGACCTAAAATGCAATGCTTTAATTCTTATGGCACTTTAAAACCGATTTACAAAATCAAGTGGTTCAATAAAATGATAACTCAATATTAAGTTGTTGTATTCCGTTAACTTGTTTTATGAAGCTATGAATTTTGTATCGATCACCATCGAATGTATCCGAAGTTATTATAATGAATTATATATATGCTCTAAACTTGAGTGAGGGAGGTTTAGGAATTGTAAGGGCAAGTATGGTGACGTCAGAGTTTTGAAGATGACGTGGCCAGGCAAAGGTTCGAATATTATGCGGCAAGGACAGAGGTCGAGGGCGAGTCAAGAATGAAATCATGAGTTTGTAGATTATTTTGGGTGAAAAACAGTGCACATTTTGGTATACAAGAAAGTGTATAAATTTTACAACACTATCGAGATACCAATAGTATCTCATGATGAGATACTATATATAAACTTTTAGATTAGATTGATATATTTATTTATATATTTAGGACTTGAAAAAGGAAGAATTAACAATAATTTAAGTATTCATTAATTATTATTTATTAACCATTCATTTAATGGCAATGAATTTAGGAAGAGTAAATGTTGTGAATGGTCCGGTGGAATACGATTCCGTTCTTCAACCATAATGTTCTGGGTTTTTGAGAATAATATCTCTGATAGAACAGACGTTCCTACAACGGGTAAATATTGGGCAGCCACGACACTCAGTGATGAATGAAAATCGCTTCGAAGAAATCGGTACTTCAGAAAATC
The DNA here is from genome assembly GCA_913789915.3 of Sphecodes monilicornis. NCBI lineage: Eukaryota > Metazoa > Arthropoda > Insecta > Hymenoptera > Halictidae > Sphecodes > Sphecodes monilicornis. The sequence continues at coordinate 10,881,563 of OU565296.1, read as the reverse complement.
GATTCAGAATCGCCCAACCCTAGTAGCTACCGTTGGATAATTCTGGTAACGTGCCATTCGATGATATGTGAACTGATACTCCAATTATCATAACTGCATGTTCAGCTGTAATAAATGTCGGATATTGGAACTATATGTTACATAAGAGTGAAGCTTAACAGCTGTACTGTGATAGACAAATTTCAGTGACTCAAATGTGAATATATGTCGTTAGTAATATAGTTATTTAGTAATAGGAATCAGGGAAATAACAGGAGTCTTTTATTTAACGATTTTGAACAATGTTGAGCCATTAGAAGCGAATTTGAAACTGGTCTGAAAATTTAAGGTTAAGGACGCATACCGAATATGAGAAATAGTGCGCACGCTCTAATTCGCGATTCATCGTAACGGCCAATCTGAAAACATCCCTAGGAATTTTGCGTGGACGGTCTAGGTTAGGTCGCGTGACGCAAGAACTGAAATAACCCGCTGTTTCGATTTCTTAAACGTTGGCATTTTGAGATGGGAAAGAAAAGTTCTAGGAACTCGATGCGCCGAGCAAACACATCACTCGAAATGTTTCATCGGTGATTCATTTATAGCGATAAATGTTGAGAAGAAAAATTGTATAGTGGAATCGAGCGAACGCTTTCGACCCAGATTCTTGGCGACGCACAGTGCGTTACGATACGAAAAAATGATTCAGACGAAAGTTGTAGGATATAGAAAAAAGTACATTATGATTGTATTTGTTTGAGATTGCAGTAACCTTGGCAAGCTCTGTAGAAATTGCAATTGAAATTTTGATTGCGTATCCTTGACGGTGACACCAAGACAATTAAAAAACACTATAATACTTTTGTTTTTGCATACATCACGAAATTATACAAAATTTCAAAGAGTTCCTGTGTTTTTCTTTTATAGTTTGTTTGAAAACCATATATCGAAGATACAGTTATTCGTAATAGGTCATCGCTAACATAAAAATAGTTAAAAATTAACGTACAGGTAGAGGCAGCTAAATCTTGCATAATTTTTTACATGTACGCATAACATTTCACATTTTTTACATTTGGCATGTGTTTTTAACTTTTGTCTCTCTTATTTTATCTCTCTTGCAATAAAATATATAACGTTGACAAGTGTGTAATATTAATTTCAAGTGATTAGAAAGTCTTTGCAATTCTCTGCCGGATTTATCAACTTTCGCGAAGATAATTTACCGACCGGAAAAAAGAAACGAACGCGGAATTCGAAGAAATACATTAGCACTTTCGTATCACAGATATATTATGACAAAATGAAAGTTATGTGCAGTCAGTGGATTTATATGCAAATTCAAATTTTTATAGAAAAAAGATAAAGATATGGGAGTTGGATTGAAACTTATAACGTCATTTCTATATTTTAAAAATCTATTTTTTATTTTTCATTTTTTGCATATTTAAATTTAAGTGCATATGCAACAACGTATTGCATGTGGCATATTTATTGCGTCATTATGAATCAGTTAAAGAAGCGTTAAACTGTTAGGATGTTAGGATAATACTTCATTCAAATTTTTCTTTATTTCTTTAAACATGTCAAAAATTCGAAGGCGTAGAGAAGCGTTAATGCAATCTTGGATTGAATACGGTTCAAATTTCGTCATTTACTGTAAAGTTTCCAATAAAAAGATAAAACGTGGAAAAAATGGAAACTAGTGCAACATGCAAATACTTCCTCGCATAATCAGCATATTGCACAGAAAGGTAGAATAATTTACGTGAAACCGAAAGTTTTGAAAATGAAGTAACGATTTTGAAAATATGGAAAAAATGCTTGTAATTTATTGTAATGCAAACTATAATGTATCTGAATAATTGCAACGGTATTGTTAAATATACATATATCTTTAAATTTTGTATCTGATATTTTATTTTTTATGTAAAACTAAAAAAATTAACAAATTGTAGAAGAGTTCACAAACTCACAGAATGTGACACTACCTAGGCGAGAAAACTTGGAACGCTCCTTATACATATACTTAATGTATTTTGCATATTTTCCGTGCAGATTTGCATATTCTTTCGTGCATAAATTGCATTTTTTAAGTGCGTTTTAATTCGCAAAGAAACCGTTTGATTGGTCAGACGCACACAGTTGAGTCGTAGGTTTCTCACTATTTGTTGAGAAGATTACTACTACTACTTCAGGTGTATCGTATCGTGTGTTTGTCAACTTCACGCTCCTTGTCCCTGTGCCGTCTCGAGTGCCGCTTTGACTGTCCTGAGCAATACATTCGCTGTCTAGTTATGTGTTATTGTGCTGTAATTTCCATCTGTTGCGAAGTTCAAATTGCTATAGTGTATCTCTTGGATGTAAACATTCGGTGAAACAGGATTTCGATTGAATATAATATTATATTCGATATTTTTTTACTATTGAGTATATACAACAATATTTTAGACGAATGTTTGGACAGTTAAAATATAACTACATAATAAGCTTGCATTTAATTTCAAATATTTCGAGCGACTTCTAGCGAATTCGAGCGCGGGCTTTTGTATGAGGAATTTCATTGGACAGATATTTGTAACTAGATCCTCTGAGCAATTCTCGACGTTGGTCAAGGATAGACTCAATCTTTATATTTCATTACGAAATTAATTTGAGTCAAATGTATATCGTGGGCAATATTTTGTTTCGTTTTAGATACTAACTTCCTGTTAGCTTTCCAGTGTCACACTGATAATGGAATCGCGTTTCTAATTACACGTTCGGGCAGCTAGAACGAAAAGTTGACTTGTGCGTAACTTTTCTTGTCGCTGACGAGGCTAGTGATGAATCACTCTGTCACTTCGATCGCGACAAATGTTTTTTTTTACTAATATTTATTTAAAATTCTTTACATATATTACGACATATTGTCTCAATTGAATAGATTAGTCTTCCACGAACATTATTCTAGTAACAATGCGAGTCATCACTGTTAGCAGGCACTTCGCTAGTGACACTTGTCGTTGAAAATGATTTACTTCAGACTGTTTTATATCACATTTTCATTCAAGTATTATATTGTTGCATTAAAAGAAGTATTATTGCTATATAAATTTTCTCTTATTTGTTCAATTAAGTGTCATTGCCTATTTGAACTTTTTATTTATTGATACACGACATACAGTAGAAAGTATAGTAGTCATATTTAACCATTCAATTGCATAAATAAAACACAAATAACAAGACGAGATCTACAAATAAATAAACAAAGAAATTCTTGTGTACGTAACATCTTGAATGAATTATAGAATATGTAAACATCTTGTATTATACGATAAGATTTTCCCCTTATTGTTTATCAATTGTTTCCAACTGTTGGTATTTGTTCTATACATAGTATGAGTAAGCGGTTGGAGTCTTGTTATAGATATAGAACCAGAGCAATGACCTTGAACAGGTAATTGGCTTTCTTCTAACCTTCTACTCTGTATACATACATTGTTGTATATCGTCTTACTTGCAATCGAGATTAATAGCGGGAATAATTACCTTATTTTAGTAGACTCGGCTTCAATGTATACCGTTCCATTCAGATTAAAAATTATTTTCCGCGTGAGTTCCTTTCTAAATTATGGGAAAATAATTGGACATCAAGCCTCCGAAACATGTTCATTTACATAATTGAGAAATTTCTTCTTTTCAAACTTAGATCTGCACCATTTAATCAGGTAGCAACATTAAACTTCTCGTATCTGAATTTTTGACTGTGTTCTAATGAATCTGCTTAATCTTTTAGTTGATAATTAATGTTTGGACAAGTTTTGGACATTTTTGGTCACAGTATGTGCAGCAATATTCAGTTTTTGGGGTCCCATGCATTTCAAAATATATTTTAAAAGTTATTTCTGAAAAAATTTCAATCGTTTTATGGGAATTAATAGTAGAAATACGTTATTTGCTTCATTTGCTATTCTGAAATCAATGATTGTTAGTCGAAGCCTTCGTAAACTAATTGGAATAATCATGGTTTATTTGTTTCATTAATAGCAAACATTCTTTGCATATCTACAAAAAAAATGTACATTTAAATATTGTATGAGGTACTATATCAGTTTCGTACGTATATAATGAAAAAAATTATGTACAATGGAAATATTCTAGGTTAGAAGAAATGTTTGGTTTTTTAGTTGAAATAGCTCCGAGTGCAAAGGGTTAATAGATACCTTAAAATTACTGAATAGCAGTCAAGAATTTCCGAAAACAATATACAGTAAATCCTCTATAAACGCATAAGCCTCGGGAGGATAGTTATGCGTTTATCTGTGACGGGTAGCTATTTTTTGAGCTTCTAAGGCCGAGTCGAACGTAGAGGAGGACAGCGCGTGTAAAGCGAGACCACGCGCGGGCAGTGATGGTATATGGTCTCGGTTTTCTCACGCATGCGCGACGATTTTAGCTTCAGTAAAGTACAAAGTTGGGCTAAAATGGGGTACCTTGGTCAGCCCGCATAGTTTCGCAAATTTTTTTTCGATTTTCAAATATAAATTGACAAGTAGCTCCTTCTCCAATACTAGTTGCCATTATGAAATCGAATATATTAACATTAACTTACCAAAATTTCGAAGTACGGTCGTCTCGTCATGTCGTCTTGCACTCTTCTGTCCGGTTTCCCGCCAATGACAGTTCTCCCCTACATTCCCCACAAACATAAGACGTACGGCACGTTCCTGCATTTAGTCGTGCATGCGCGAAAAAACCGAGACCATATACCAGAGATGGGCAATTTTGCCTCAATTGAGGCAAAACCGTCCACACCGTAGCGCCCTCTGTCCCCTTCCAGCAAGCGTGGTACAATGGGGCAACGAAGACACGAGACATCAGCGTACGCAACGAACATGCGCGCTGCATGAAAGAGAGGGTGGTGGGAGAAGTAGGAGTTTGCCCGCGACTGCCATATACCATCACTGCGCGCGGGCCTTTGAACTGGGCCGGCGACTGCGACTTTCCGCGTCTCTTTCTTTACCATACGCTATCCTTTCTTGCGCCCGAAACGTTCATCGTCATTTAAACCACTAAATACTACAACAGTATTTACACAGTTGAAATCATATCGTGTTTGGTCTCTTTTTAATCAGAAAAATGCCACAAATATATCGATGGAAGTTTCATAAAAAAATAAGTAATAATAAAAAAAATTAAATATTGGTGTTACATTGTCATGACGCACGGGCCTTTGGATTGTGCCGACGACTGCGGCTCTCCCGCGTCGCATTAGTAGTGGTTCACACCGATATACCCGAGCCGAGATCGGATTACTAAAGTAGAGGGGATGTATTTTCTGCGTTTATCTGCTACAGCTTTTATACGTTTATAGAGGATTTACTGTAGCAATGAAAATAATGAACCAAGTATATTTTTAAGTATCATAACATAATAATTTCTTGTGAGAGTATTGTTTAGAAAAATTAGCGAGCTCCTCTTCGATACAATACAGATACTGAGATGTTAGTAGTAGGCTTCCATTAAGAGAAGTGTTAAATCTAGCACTGTGGACAGGCGTGAACCCCGCAGGAGCTCAGCATGAGGTCCACTTTGGTCTTGCCACATCAATAGTATCAGTCCTTGGGGGGTAAATAGTACAAATTATACACTATAATCCTAGCCGCCACATGCGATGCTTTTCAAATTTCCGTGAATCACGCTGTGTTACATTTTTGGCTAGTGAAACAAATTTATTGTTCGTTACTATTCCCTCATGAAAGGTTCTGTAAACGATGCTCTACCTGCCTTTCTTTTGCGAACAATATCATTGAAATCAGTCTTAAAGTCTCTGGACAATGTTTCACTCTCGTATGAAGGATCGTAGTGGCCGGTGGCGGGGTCTCGCTTGACCCATACTAGCGACTACACAGTAGAGCTGTTACTTTTCCGTGGCTTCGACTCTTGGAAGCTTTGAAGGAACGAAGTGAACTTCGAAGGTGATGAAAATCGAAGTTTCGAAGAGCCGAAGTTTCGAAGGTTCGAAGCTTCGATCCTTCGAACCTTCAAAACTTCGACACTTCGAAACTTCGAACCTTCGATTCGTTTCCAGTTAACGAATAAAAGAAATAAATTTTCATAATTTATTTCTATATTCACTATTTAAATTATTTTAATAATTTATTCTTAAGATAATATATTTATAATTTGAATTATCCTTTCGATAGCACAATGTTAAAATAATTGTTTAAATAAATAAATTTTCACAATTTGTTTCTATATTTATTATTTGAATTATTTCAATAACTTATTGTTAAAATAATATATTTATTATTTGAATTATCATTTCGATAGTTCACTGTTAAAATAATTGTTTAAATAAATAAATTTTTATAATTTGTTTCTATATTCATTATTTGAATTGTTATTTCAATTATTTATTGTTAAAATAATGGTTTAAATGAATAAATTTTCATATTTTGTTTCTATATACATAATGTGAATTATTTCAATAATTCATTGTTAAAATAATTATTTAAAGAATGTACAAGTATTTACATAATGAATGTAGAAACACATTTCTATGGATTATAAAAATTTCTGTAGATTATAAATTTTTATACTCTATAGATATGTGTTCCTATATTAATTATGTAAATACGTGTACATTGTCTGAACAATTATTTGAACAATAAAATATTGAAATAATTCAAATAATGAACATAGAAACAGATTGTAAAAATTATTTATTTAAACAATTATTTTAACAATGTGCTATCGAAAGGATAATTCAGATTATAAATATATTATCTTAACAATAAATTATTGAAATAATTCAGATAGTGAATATAGAAACAAATTATGAAAATTTATTTCTTTTATCCGTTAACTGGAAACGAATCGAAGGTTCGAAACTTCGATTTTCATCACCCTCGAAGTTTCTGAAATCTTTGATCTTCGAAGGAAAGTAACAGCCCTAGTACACAGTCAGAGACAAAAAGGTAGTCCAGATCCCAGCCACCGTCATGCGAGGGTTAATATATTGCTAGATTGCGGATTTTATGCATTTATAACAAAAATGGGTTTGCACACTTTTAACCTTTACTGTGCACACCGCATAAAAATTTCATCCGGTGAATTACTAATACATAATCGCCTTTAAACTATTTATTATTTCGGGTCTCAAAAATTACTGAATATTCTTTAGACAATCTGAAATAAAGTTCAATAGCGTTTTTCTTAATATTATAACTTACACGTAGTAAAAACAAAATGCGGAAAGATGATGTATTAACACGTACAGCGCCCACTCCACAATCATGAAAATTACACAAAATCAAAGCAATATATTTAATAAAACAAAAACTAAGAAGTTTAGTTTTGTGATATTAATTATTGTTTCAAACCTCTTCTATTCCTCAGATCGTAAGGAAATTTTGTACATTCAATCTACCAACGTAAAAATTAATTTTCAATTCTGTATAAATAATTCCGTCACCCAGATATGGGTGACATGGCGCTGAACGCGTTAAACTCGTTAAAATTATGAAAGGAAGAAATAAATATCTGCCTCCTATCTTTTACAATTGATGCAGAAAATTTCTATTTTGGATACAAATCCGTGGTCTGTATATTATTAACAGAAACTCAAAATAAGTATAATGTGCTCGAATTTTGACCCATTGATGAAAAATATAATTGGACTTGTCTCCTGGAAATTGTACAGTGCCTAAAAATGATATTGGCACACCCTTTACAAAAGTAATAATTTTTTTCAGATTTTAGGCACTGTATTTAACAGACTGTTTTTATATAGCAGAAATGAAGGAGCCTGTTTTGCGAAAATCGAGTAGGTTCGAGCTGCAAAGGGTTTGATTACGATACGGCAATTGCACGAGAGAGAAAGAAAAAGAACCGGGTCGCCGCAGCTTACCCGTCGGTGGAAATCATGCATGCCTCTCGCAACGTGCAATTTGCGAATAATTTGAGGTGATCAGGTTGGGTGAATCATTCGGTATGATGAAGCGGGGCGTGATAAGTAGGCTGTGAACAGGCTGCACAGAAGTGCAAGGAGGCATCCAGATTGGCCGGCATTGTTAGAAAACGTGTCTGCCTCCTTCTCGAACGGTACAAAAATTGAACGAGTCCGTGTCGATCATGAATCATGCATAAGCTGAATGCGCATTCGTAGCGCGTGGCCTGTGTCGGTCTTCGATCATCGACGATGCGTAACGCGCATCGCAGCCAATTGGCAGGAAGAGAGCCTTGATACCGAAGCCAATTAAAAATCAAATTCCAAACACAGCGAATAATTGTTCGAATTTCTTAGAGTACTTAGTGGCTTGGTCACAAGCCATTACTTCAATTCATTACTCATTCCATTTCTATGAAATTGATCCGACATCTTTTAGCGTATTCATTTATTTATAGTTGCGGAGCTTTACATTATAAAAATTTGAAAATACAGGGAAATGTGTGTACTATTTTTTAATTTTGAATGAGGTTTCATTTTATTATTGTGAGAAGAAATCTTCTAGCTTGTATAAGATACCTGTTTTTTTCCTTTTTGATAAAATAATCTCTGAAGAGGCTACTGAATTTTTGTACAAAGTAAACATTGTCTATTACAATCATAACAAACAGGAGTAAAATAGAAATGTATTTCCTCTTTTAATAGCTTCAAAATAGGATGAAACCTTGTAATTTTTGTTTGTCGTTTTACATTTCACTAACTCAACTTTCTCATTAGACTGCGGCTATTATGGATTTATGAGAAAATGGAATTAGTGCAATCTAAAACAATAGAAGGGTTAAAAGGAATTTAAGAATGCTGGTGTACTATTTTGAGGATTATTAAAGAAAGAAAAAACTTCTAAATCACTACTGTGTCCAGTGTCGCCAGATCCACCCAAAACTGGCTGGATTTTCCTCTCCTCCTTTTCCCCTTCCACTATCCCGTTCCACTGCCATGAGCACACTCCAACGACCCCCACTAAGACCGTAGACTAGTCACGTGACGTGCCGCGCAACGTGTTACATATTACTCTGGCCATCAGAGAGGTGGTAAACTGTATTCCCCTCGATTTAACCGATCTGTCGACACTGACTATGTCTTGCAATTAATGTAGACAATTTTTATTTTCCATAAAGATCCACAGTCTATTTATTATAAATCCGTAGTCTACCTATGAAAGCAGAAATTCGAATAATATTGCTCAATCTATTTAGAATGTTTACTTTACTCGATATTTTAATCCTGCAAGTTTCTCAAGAGCAGAAGATAACTTGCAATAAATTATTAGGTCGTCCCATAAGTTCGTGCCGTTTACTGTTTTACTATTTAAATTAATATTTGAAACATATACTTTCAAAGTCAACGAAAAAATATAACCACCTTCTCTACAACCTCTTCCCACTTTTTTGGTAAGGATATTATGCCGTCACTAAAAAATTTCTGTGGTTTTTCATTAAAATACTTTTCAATCAGCGGCACGAACTTATGGGACAGCCTAATACAAAGGGTGATAGAAGGGTGCAATTTTTTATGTAACCAAGAGGGGCATGGATATTTTTAAAACTTGTGCATTATTCGAAAAATTTGGTCATTTAAATTTTGAGAATTATATTAAGCCGCAATTAACATCTAATTCTGGTAAAGAACTAATTCTTTGGTGCAGCGTATATACACTGTTTATATTCAATCGATCTATATATTCTTTCGCAAGAAAAATTACAATTGAAAAACAACGATTTGCTTTTGGTTAGATGATAAATTACAAATATACCATAAAACATTTGTATAGAACAAGTTTTTCATATTGACTTTCTTATGATGCTTACGGGCTCGATTCATGCATCGAATTGGAATAAACTTTTCGTTCGAATTAGAAAATCAAGCGCATTCAGTACGAGAATATGTCGAAGAAGAGAAACTCCGAAGGTGGAAAAGTTCTACGAGACCATATCCATCAATTTTTCAAGAAGAAACCTTGGAACCATATGACTACGTTAATGTGAATTCATCTGAAAATTAAACAAAATCAATCCGTAAAAAATGTGTAATAATGGTAAATCTTATTCTTAACACTTTTGTTGCCAAGAATCAATTAACACCAAATCTACTACCACCAAATGATGGACTTTTTTTATTTTACAATTGTTGAAATTATAAAGATGCTTTCATGGGAAAGGCCTGAATAAATATCATTATTCTGGTACATGTTGCGATAAAAATTGTACAAAATCTATATAATTTGAACTTTTGCCTTTTCATAAGGTAACATACATCACTTTTAGTGCTTGTATTTGGTTTTTTTAATTCTCAGATGACTCTCGAGAAATTGACGATATTTAACCTGTTGTAATTGCATGACTCTCGCACATGATTATTCTTTTTTCTCTAAGATAGGTTTACGTAATGTAACACAAGAGATACTGAAGACCCATTTTTCCTACAAACATGCTATAAACTGAATCCTGTGCAAAAATATTCAAAAATGTCTTTCGTAAATGAATCTCCTATAGACTTGAAGATTGCTTTAAAAGGACACCTTAAAAATAAATGTACGATTTTTTTTTCATTGTTTCATGGAACAAAAATGAGGACCAAGTTCGGCGGTGTAAAGCCACCATGGTGGTTAAACTACATAAACCGAAAGCATCGCAGAAAATATTCCCAATTTCTCATCAGTAAATAATGGAGATAGATAAAAAAATTAGTGTGTGCTTAGACCACATGGCTGAAGTAAAACTTCTTTCTTTAATGTTTTTTCGAATTTTTATTAACACTTTATGACATTTAATTTTCTATGATTCTATTATTGAAACAATTGGCTTGTAATAGTTAAAATATGATATAAATATTCTTGAATCAATTTTGTCTAAATGTCTTGCAAATACCGCATCGAGAGTGTTCCTGATCTTGTTATCGCTTCATTAGGATTATTTACCATTTCCAATCTTAATGTACTTCTAAAAAATTCTATTAATAATTTTGATTGTATCGATGCAAAGTTCACGTTGAAATCTCCACTTAGCATCATCGGAATTTTATCATAATCTTTATTAAGCAATGCCGAACCCTCAACCGTATATGCTAATAGAATAGAATTTCGTTTCATCGTTTCATCGCCAGATCGGTTTTACTCCTACCGTGTCGAGGTTTTACACCTAACGCGCCTAAAGAAGTGTCACTTCAATAGAATAGAATTTCGTTTCATCGCTTCATCGTTTCATCGCCAGATCGGTGTTACTCCTACCGCGTCGAGGTTTTACTAAATCGTTTCAGCGTTTTGCCGTTTCATCGACAGATTAGTTTTACTCCTATCACGTCGAGGTTTTGCGCATAAAGAAGTTTCACTTCAATAAATCAGTTTTCGTTAACTAGTGGAATTCATTTATTCCACGGCACGTGGAAACGTTGAACGTACAACTTTTATACGTGAGGGCTCAAAAACAATCCGGCGCACAATTCCATACACCGAACCCTCAACCGTATATGCTAATGGAATAGAATTTCGTTTCATCGTTTCATCGCCAGATCGGTTTTGCTCCTACCGCGTAGACGTTTTACGCCTACCGCGTAGAGGTTTTACGCCTACCGCGTCGAGGTTTTACTAAATCGTTTCATCGTTTCAGCGTTTCACTGTTTCATCGCCAGATTGATTTTACTCCTACCGCGTCGAAATTTTACGCCTACCGCGTCGAGGTTTTACGCCTAACGCGCCTAAAGAAGTTTCACTTCAAAAATGTATTTCTCACCTAAATAATTTTAACTGTTTGAAAATAACCTCTTCGTATTCTTGCATTTTTGAAATGTTTCTACTATTTTACGTTTCGTCTACTCATTTTTGTCATAAATGCATAAAATCCGCCGTCTGCTCGTCAGAAATCCTCAAGGTCCCAGCATGCCTGTATCAATTCCCCTAAAAAGGCATCGATCATCCGCAAAGGGTTGACCAAGACTATCATCCCTGTCCTCGGATCGTCTCCGTTGACCAGTTTTCCGCGCTGACGCGCCCTAACCCGTCCCCGATTCCGCGGTTATCGGCTGCGTAGGTGGCAGGAACTTTTCGGTCGACCTAGTGGAGAGATTCGAGAGTGTATTCTGTGTGCCCCGGTTGCTCCTTTGGCCGAGTGGCGGGCGAGGGGTGTCGGGACGCGTCGACGCGGCAGAGAGTCTTGTCTCGTCGGAGGCAGAAGCAGAAGCAGAGCCGTGTTCGGACGCGGCCGTTCATGGAAACGTTCTCTCTCTCGTGGGGGCGTTCGGCACACGGGGAAAAGCGGAAATATGCAGTTCGCATTGAGGCAGGTCGGTGCAGCGCCACGAGTCGCTCTCTAGGCGCAGAGATCAATGCACCCGCCCCCTTTGCGGCCCGTCGACGTCCACGTCGAGTCCGTCTCGTAAATCCGCGAGCATCGGGATGTGTCCAAAGACCGGGACCTTGAGGAGCACACGCCAGCAGGATTCGGCTTGTACAATGTTTGGGCTCTGCTAGGCTCACCCTGCGTCGACGATGGGCAAGATGCACCCGGGTTACGTAAGAAGAAAGTCGAGGAAGTGATATGAGAGAGATACCCGGGGATGTTGTGGAAGCCACGGAGGACGCGTGGTGTTCGTGAGGTCGGCCAGGTGACTTCGAAGTGTGACTGAACCGCGCTAGGACATGAGGAATCGTCGGTGGATTGGAGAAACGGGAGCAATAGAAGCACCGCAAAGTCTAGAATCTAGTTCATTGGTCGCGTAGAGAGCGAATGGACCTCGTGGTGTGACGTAAGGGACCTAGACGCGCGGACATAGGGGACTGAATCTCACTCTGATAAGCCATGTTGAAACCTCTTAACTTAATCCACGAGGTGTGGTCGCGGCTCGACCGTCCTGTCGATGTTCTGTATAAATGGTGACCTAGAAGAGCTGGGAGAGAGAGAGAGAGGAGAGCAGAGGATGCAGGACAACGAGCCAAATTGCTAAAGAGGACGATGGTTAGGTGTCTGGGGACGCTGGAGATCGGGGGCAAATTGGTTTTGGGAGTAGTTAGACGCGGCCCGACGAGGACTGGGATGCCGAGGAAAGGGTGACGAACAACCCAGACGAAGAACCATGCGAAGTCGTTCGATCGAGCTCGGGGAATCGAATATCGTTTGCGCCGGTGCTGGTGTCGGGAGATTAAAGAGACTGTTACGAGGGAAGGGTTGGCGAGGAAGAGAAGAGGAGCACGTCGAAAGGGTGAGGAGAGGGAGGTGTGTGCTGCGTGGTATTGACGGGACGTGAAGCGGAGGGCCTTTCTTCGTGGAGTGTTCTCGACCCTGTCCCAATTTCCAGCCGAAGGCTCGAACAGGGGCGGCAACGATGCACGATGTGTCACGGATTAACGAGCCTCTGCCACGGAACGACAACACCCCCCGAGAACCGGACCTATTCTCAACAAGAAAATCGTCGGGGAAAATAGTTGCAAAATAGTCGGGAATATAGTCGTTGATCCGGAGTAATAGATTGTAAATGGGAGGACAACAGGGGTGCTCAAAGAATGTACAGGTGCATGAACTTTCGTAGCATAGACGGAATGTTCAAGAGCAGGATCTTCCAGGGCGACCTGAGCCCTGTCGCGATCCCAGGCAGCCTGCAACAGTCCAGTACGTAACAATCAGAGAAAACCCTCTTTGCGTCGCGGTTAGATCGATCATTCGACGCGCCGCTCGCGCAGGAGATCGATCCTTCAGGTTCTCTGACTTACGAGCGAACGGGGACGAGCTTTCGGGGACCCTACACCCCGCCCTTTTGACTAATCGAGAGATTAGGCGATTTTTTTTGAGTCCCTTGAGTAGATTTTTTTTCTTGAATCGGACTGGGAGATCGATTCTTGAAGGAGGATGCTTTTGAAGAGTGCAGGGGGAGGGGGTTCCTCTATTGAACGAATAATACTTGAGCCTCGAGTGCAGAGCCATATATAGCACCCTCGGTGAATTATAATAATAAATTCAAAATTATTCTTAACACTATTTCTACCGCGGTTTTATGTATACATATTTCGTCTCAACCAATTTTTATTTAAAATTTTAAAGCGTGTCTTTTGACATCTTTTGTGGAAGTCGAATACGAAAAGTAAAATGTGCCCTCATTACTAATTTTCATTTCATACGATCAACATAGAACATATATTTTACATAAAAATCATCAGTCTATTTGTATTTAATTTTGTATGAATCCTATTAGTAACCCTTTGGATGATGAGTCTTGGGCCCATTCTGACCCAGGACTGCAATCCACCTAAATTTCAATTTTCTAACAGCCAATAGAAATAATTTATCATTCATATTGGTTTTAATAAGAGAAAAGTGTGTAAAATCAAATTGACATGTATTATATTTGAAGAATTGTGCGTATCGTAAAATTTCAACAGATCTAGACATAGCTACCACAAGATTGTCTAAAACGTTCATCTCACAAGGGTGAATTAACTATGAACCAATTTTCAAGAAAATCCTTTATGAATCACAATATTATCGTTTATTATATGCAGCAAATTCCTAACACATTTTAAACACATTCGTAATGTTTGACATTCTAGAATACCTTCAGTCAAAGGCTGAATTGTGATCAATAAAGCATTTAAAAAATTCTTAGCACTCATTTAGATAGTTGAACTACGAAGCTAAGCGGTTAATTAAATGAGTAAAAGGAACAATATCTATTCTTTTTAATTATTTTTAATTATGCATAAGAATCCGCAGCCTACCTGTCGCTCAAATATACTCACGCGAACGTAACAGCCGCCTCCTCCGAAGAGGCGCATCCCAACTTCGATCCGCGAAAATTCCCCTAATCGCGTCGACTCAATCGAACGAGTCTAGACAAAAAGATGAAGATGTTCGGGAAGGATAAGACGGGTGTCCGATAACGCGGCGAAGTAGGTGGAGGTGTGTATCTAACGGGTAGTGGGGTACCAAACAGGTCATCGACCTCTGGCGCAGCTGTTATTGATCGGTGGGAGGACTAGCAACATCACTCCACCGTTTTGCCGAACTCCGGCTCTTGTCCTGTTCCTTCAAGGATCGAGCGGTTTTCTCCTGCGCGAAAAAAACCCTCGCCGAGTCCGATGATTCTCACTGCTCCAGTCCCCCCCCCCCCCCGTACCGTCGCGTTCACCTTGCCCGGCCTAATCATTGAATTTCGCCCAGCATCGACCCAGAAACGCAGCCTCGGGGAATCCGGTAAAGAGCGCCGAGCGCAGGATGACCCAATAAAGAGTGGGTGACCTCTTTCCGGGACTCCTCCACCCCCGCAACCCTCGCTGCTCCCTCTACAACCGCCATGAAACTGCCATGACGATTGCTATAACCGCCCAGACAAGTCGTACAACTTTATTCTTTTTTTTTCCTCTCCTTCCGTGATTTATGCGCTCCTCTCGATCCCCCAGATTTATTAAATGGCCCAGATTCGTCAGAGCCTGGCTATTTCATACTGCCGTGAATTTTAGAGGTTGAGAATTTTGTCTGGATATTAATAGATCTTTTGGAATTAATTCAGGGAGTTTTGAGGAAATAGAGGATTTTAATGTCGGAGACAATAGTTGAATTTTAGAGGTTGAACATTTTATACATGTCTGTATTAATATACGTGTTTTGGGAACTATTTTTGGAGTCGTTGATTAATTCGGAGGGCCTTTAATTGGGGCGTTTTTTGAGTGTCTAAGGGAATTTTAGTCTTAGAGAAAATTGGTGAATTTTGAAGGTTGAACATTTTATACATGTCTATATTAATATACGTGTTTTGGGAACTATTTTTGGAGTCGTTGATTAATTCGGAGGGCCTTTAATTGGGGCGTTTTTTTAGTGTCTAAGGGAATTTTAGTCTTAGAGAAAATTGGTGAATTTTGCAAGTTGAAAATTTTATACACTGATATATTTTGTGAATTAATTGCGTGGTCGTTGATCAATTTAGAGGTTTTTCCAGTCACTAGGAATTTTGTTGTAAAAGAAAATTGTTGAGTTTGAGCAACTAGATTCCTTGTAATTTAAAAATTGCAAAGTGGGGATTGTAAAATTTTAATGCGTTTATACTAAACGCACATGAACATGTATCTACTTTCTAACGTTTAATTTATGTAAAGCGAAACTAAGTTTCATTTAGTTGTAATACATTGTGTTATGTCCTAATGAATATTTTACATGAAATATCGTATTATTTACAATTTGCGGAATATGTATATATGTCGATAATTTTATTTCCATGTGGCATATTTGAAAGAGTATACTAACTTTGTTTGTGAAATGTTACAGGCCAGCAGGGTCAGCAGGGTGAACAGGAATTGGCGTCGAAAATGCTGCACATCCAGAGCAAAAGATTCTATATCGATGTAAAGCAGAACAGACGTGGGAGGTTTATCAAAGTAGCCGAGGTATTTTTGAACGTTCCTTTTCTTCTTTTAAGGCTTCTCGAAGAGCGCTATATTATGTCGCTAGAGTATAGTATTCATTCTAGTGGTTTGTAGAGGAGTATGTACTAATATCTTTGTATCTTTTTCAGATTGCTGTGGACGGAAGGAGAAGCCAAATTTACCTGGCGCTCAGTACAGCGTCCGAATTTCGGAACTATCTTTCGTCGTTTAGTGACTTTTATGCCTCCCTAGGTAAACTGCAATTATTAGTCCACGTACCACCTGAATTTTACTGGCTCAGTCAACTACTGTCATTGATCATTGATCCTAAAACGTCCATGCAGACGTTCTATTCCTGCATTTCAGAAATATTTATAATTTTGGCAAAGAACAGTGTGAATCTGATAAATAGACTGCAGATCTTTATGCTAAATCCTGCGTTCATAGACTGTTTTATACAAACTAAAATAAAGGAGAAATTTCATTTCCAAATTGAAATTTATTAAAAATGATTTAATAATACTATTCATTTTTGTTCTTGTAGGGTAAACTGTACAATGATTGGCACCCTAAGCCAAAATCGTAGTAAAAATTCTTTTATCTTTTTTTGAAATGTTTAGACGAGCTTAACTTGCTATTATCATAAGCTAATAGAGATTTTTCAGCAAAATCAGACAGTTTTACGAGTCATAAATCTTTTATTATAAAATATATTCAGTGAATAACAATCGTAAGACAATAGTACAGTCATTGGCACATTTGGTAAACAGTAAGAAGTAAATTTTAAACACGCTATTTGATTTGTGATTAAACATATACACACTATCTGTGGTACAGTCCGAAATTAAGTTATAAAGCGATAAAGTATACTTTACTCGTAACGAAAATTTTAACAAAATAATTTATACTGCACTGTGGTCATCCGTCGGTCTTACCGGATGTCCTCCAGCGTTGCTAACAGTCATATGGGAAACTGTTATGAAAACTTACAACATTGCTTTGAAATATAAATATGAAGCAATAAAAAATTATTTTCTATACCAGAAATTCTTAATATTTGCCGTTTAAATCAAAAGTGCAAATAACTAATGCAGTGCCAGCAATAGTACAGCTTACGCTATTTGATCATTCTGTTCATACAGTCAATGCATAAAGATCTACCAAAGATAGACTTGAAGATTAACGTGTAGGGTCACTTGTTGTAAACATTAGGTTGTTGCATATGAAATGTCCGATATTTAACCGTAGCTTTAAATTAATGCAACTTTTTTTCTAAATAAACTTCTTAATCAAATTAATCACCATTGTGATCAACGTGTACAGTCAATGAATCAGAAGTTTCTTGATTGTATCACAGCAGGAATTGAATTTCCCCGTCATTCACATGCTTCGTTCACGATAATTTTTTTACCATCACCAAAAATTCACATAATGCTGTCGTTAGTATAATTTTTTTCTCCTATAAAAAGAATGCTCGACAATTGCATTGATGGGCGATGAAAATAAAATTTCTTTAGATGTAAAATTCGGTATCTCAATTAAAAATGAGGAAGGAATCTTAATGATCAGTAATAAACCTGTAGATTGTAATAATATTTGTTGATCGAGACGGTTTATAACATCGGATATTTCATACGCAGCAATCTGTAGAAATATGCAACATATATTCAGAAGCTAATATATTCTATTCGGGATTTAAAACGTTGTACGTTCAGGTCCACAGAACACGGAGAACGTACCAGATGATGGAAAATTGAAGTCGGAAGTGATGACAAAGGATAACAGGCGGTATTACTTGGACCTTAAAGAAAATGCTCGTGGTCGTTTCTTGCGGGTGAGTTGCTTCACAGTAGGTGTTTCCTTTTTATTACTATCTTTTTAATCCTTAATATATAGATTCTCAATCTCAATTCTACGAGGACACCTTTTATAATATACGAATAACAAAAAATTCCAGTAACATTTCAAGCATAGTAAACAGAGGATATTAATATATTTGTAAATACCAATTTTTGTAACACATATAAAATGCTCTGTTTAAACTGATTGGAAAAATGTATTCATTATCTTACGTAATTAATAATTTGATTCGGAGAGATATATATGTGTCAGTGAGTGTGAAAGTGAAGTATGTTACATATAAGTGTAGTATATGATATTCAGTAAAATCAATTGACGTAATGCATAATAATCAAACAGATCAATGTTTTTAGAATTTTAACATACACTTTCACAATCACATACAGCTGTGTTAGCAGTGCTGTAAAAATGTAAATGTTCAGGTTGGAGTTGAGATTGAGTTTTACTGAAGTGAATCTGTGAAAGTTCCACTATTTGTACGAAAATATCAGCATTAAGAAATGCTCGTATCTTCTAATTTTGAATAAGAAAATGAACATTGTCTTGTGCAGGATCTGCATAGACATTTTATTTCTTTTCTTAATAATCTTAACAAGCTGAAAATAGTACAACAGTATTTCCAAATTCTTTAAATGTTTTCAGTATTTTGTATTCTTTGTACTCATTTTTGTCATAAATACATAAAATCCGCATGCTACTAATAAGGCTCTTCTAAATGTTCAAACTTGGAATCGGAATGGATTGTGATATATCTTTTAATCCTGGGTAAAATTAATCTTTCATAAAATTGACAATTGAAACATTTGAATCTTGCGATGTCAGATGATTTGCTATATCTTGCAATTAATAAGTTCAATACTAAATAAAACTATTTGATTTCGTGTATCCCTCTTCTTTGTAACGTTAAATACTTTTGGCGTTAAATAAAAAAGTGTATAATTAATCGATATTATTAATTTCTTTTAAATTGAAATTAAATTTTATGTTGTTGTCGTCAATATGTAGCCATTGGATATTACATAGGCATACAATAAATACAATTAATCTTCTTCTAAGAAATTATGAATAACAAAAATTTAATGATCACTACATTCGTAAAATTAATCGTAGTACAAGGAGTTAATTAGCCTCGTCATTTCTATGCAGGGTTAGGTTAAGTTCTCTAGCGAATAAATAAGCGAATTTGTACAGTGATTAGTATGAATTATGTACATGGGAATATCAGCATCATCCTCGTACGGACGGTTATCACAGAGTCACTGTTAGGTAATCGTGTAAATTTTTAGTAAAACATGATTGATTATTTCACAGGTATCGCAGACGATCACACGAGGAGGACAGAGAACGCAGATCGCGATACCAGCACAGGGTATGATCGAATTCCGTGACTCGTTGACGGACCTCCTCGAGGAGTATGGTACAGATGATGGTGGTTTCAAGATTGACTTGCCAGATGGACGATATATGCGCGTGGATAGCAAGAATTTCTATTTTGATATCGGCCAGAATAACCGTGGTATCTACATGAGAATTTCCGAGGTATCTATGTATACATATCGGACTAAATATACACTCTCAGGTGTAACGCGTGAACAACGCTTCAAGGGTGGATTTAGAGCAATGCCCTATTTTCGAGTTACAGCCGCCATTCGTCTTGAGCATAAAGCGTACGCCTACGCGTAATGTCTGCCGGTCATACGAAGTTTAGTGATTGATGCAGCATCATGAAACGGATACCACTTTAGAAGTAGTATTTAATGTCATACATGATGTACGTCCTGTGAAATCAGAGTGGATGAATATGGTCACCGATGTTTCGAATTATACAGACCAGTGTACGATTTCAACTATTCAATTTGAACTTTATTGTAATTCGTCTGCTCGAAAATACGTTCTAAAGTTGGAAACTGATATAATGCACTGAATCCTCTTGCGAAGTAACTTCACGTTTATTGCTCGCTCAGAATATGACTGGCAGACGTACAAAATCTACCAGATTTTTTAGGACCTTTTTAGGACTCCATATATTGCTTAGTATAGCAAAAAGAACATCTATTAACACATTAACTACTGGCATTATTCCATAAGTTTTGGAAGTCTATAATAGAATATCGGTAAATTTGTATAGACTTGAAATTTTTATTTAAAAAATTTAATGGATTAAAATTTTTAATGGATCTTTCAACAGCAATAACAATTTCAATCGTGAACCAACAAGTCTCCCTCGGTAACGTAATCTAATAATATCGTTTGTGATTATTGTGTAAAAGAAGATTTTTAAGCTTCCATTTGGTACAGCATAATTATTGAAAAGCTTATTAACTGGCTTCCAGTAGATAAAGTGTTAAGATTATAATGAATACTTTCATAATTCTGTCTATACTATGCAATTTACATTTAAATTGTTTGCCTGCAAAATGGTACCCATTAGGTCAATGCGTATGAAATTTGCCGACTCTGCATAAGCTTTAACGAAGAACAAAGCCATTTAATTATCTACAATATTAATTAACGCCCTCTGATGAAATAAACGAATTCTTGAAAAACGCGCCCTTTGTGCTTTCATTGTTTTTAATATAGAATATAGCAGCCTATTGAAAACAGGTCTGGTAAATGTGGAGAATGGGGTAGAAAAAAAGAGCACTGTCGTGAGTTAAAAACGCACCCTTATCCCTTACTAAAGTTGAGTGTATATTTTTAACTTTTCATATATTATCGGTCTTTTTCCTCGGAATTATAACTTTTTCTTTCTTTTGACCATCAAGTGTACTATTAATTGATTATTACACTTATTATTAAATATACTACTACAAAAAATCTGAAATGATGAAACTTTAAAATTATTTATGTATTTTGCTTGTGCATACGAGGGATAATTTCATATGCATCGATTCACTATCGATGGACTTTGAAAGGGAACTTTGGTAACTCGAAAATTGTTATTCCCGTTACATCTTTGTATTTTTATTTAAAGGCATAGGATTTGGGACAAGATACAAAATTATGTGATACTTCTCTTGGGATCTCCTACAAACATACAAAGTTTTTATTTACAAAAAATATTACAAATCTCGTTTTACAAGACATACATACGGTAAATATTTACATTAGGGGCTTCCTCACCGATTTTGATAACGTTGAAATATGTTGTCAAAGTCATCATTCTGAACAACTTTTTCCTATACATGTTACCGCCGCTCAGCTTTAGTTTCCAAGATATTCGCAAAAAAGTTTCAACATCTCGAAAAGTGATCGGTGTAGGTCTGGATTAGATTTGAAATTGTGGCCGCCGATAACGCGGCCACGGCCACAACTAAAAACGACTTCAATCAGTTGAGACCCACCAACTATACGAATTCTTGGATATCTGTAACAATCAAGAAAATATAAATAACCCAGACCTACTCCGATTATTTTTTGAGATGTTGAAACTTTTTGCGAATATCTCGGAAACTAAACCTGAGCGGCGGTAACATGTATAGGAAAAAGTTGTTCAGAATGATGACCTTGACAACATATTTCAACGTCATCAGAATCGGTGAGGACGCCCCTAATGTAAACAATTACCATACATACTCTATAAAAATATATATAACTCGTGTAATTTCGATTATTTTTAATTTCAAAAAATCACAATTCCAATGCAAAAGGGTTGAATAGCTTTTCTAAAAAAATCCCTAAAAATTGTCTGCAGAAACGGTCACAAAAACCAAAATACCCCCTTGAGAATATACATATTTTTATATAATTTCTGGTTCTTGAAATCGACTTAAAAGCTCTGGTTCTCAAAAGTAAAGATCAGAATGGAGTTACCAAAGGTTCCATTGTTGGTTGCATTTAGTTAATTATAGTTTTTGAAACGAAGGGTTGCAGGAGGCTGGATGATATTGAGATCGGTGTTTTTGCAGGTGAAGACGCACTTTAGAACGGCAATCACCGTGCCGGAGAAATCCTGGGCGAATTTCCGGGATATATTTGCAGATTACTGTGAAAGAATGAGGGAACGAGGTGTCGGCAACAATGTCGGCATGAGTAGCGGTGGCGGAGGGAACGCCTTGCCCGAGGGGAGGGGCTCGGTGGTGACACAGGTACCATCACCATCGACCTCACAACAGCCTAACCCCAATCCAAATTTAGACTCTCCCTTAATGAAGTGAAAACGGCTGTAATTTAAACTCGAACATTTTGGAACTATAACCGTAACGCGTTTTCAAGTCATTAAGCGAACTAAAGGAACTTGTCAGAGTCTATGCCATCGTCATCGCCATTTTCATCGACATCGACATCATCGTCATCGTCATTCTCACCGTCACCATCACCGTCACCGTCACCCGTCATTGTTATCGCCACCGTCACTATCACTGTCACTCGTCGTCAACTAAACAAACAAAATATGATAACACCAAATCTCGTCTTGGAACGGTTATATATATATATCTATAATATATGTGTATATATATATACATATATATATATATATATATATATATATATATATATATATATACATATATATATATATATATATATATATATATATATATATATACATGTATCGTGGAGGGTCACTCAACCACCGTCAGCCGATTCGTTGATGTATAAACATCTATCGTAAGATAGAGAGATCATCGTGATCGCGCAGATTCGCTGAAGGGGATGCGAGACCTTGATCACCGTGTCTGTCGAATGATCTATATATTGGCCACGCACGTCGAGGTGTTATAAAAACGATGAAGGATAGTGGAAGGAGGAGGATAGATGATGATGCGCGTTCACCCGCGCCTGCGAGCGTGCGTGCGTGCACCTGTGTGTATGTCTGTATGTGAGTGCGCGAAAAGTTTCGAGTCTGCCGCTCGTACGATTACACAGAGAGATAGAGAGAGAAAAAAAAATAGAGAAAATACGCAACGACGGGGATCGAGGATATAGAGCTCTAATCGCGCGATGTCCTTAGGTGAATACAAGTTGCCATCGATTAACGTTATGAGTACTACCGTTCATTTCCTGGCTGTACAATGCATTTCCGTGTGGCTGCGCGTCGAGATTCAGTTTGATCCATCCTCTATTCAACGTTTTCCGTACGCTTTTTCAAGAAAAAAAAAACACCTCTTTGGAGAGAGAAACAGAGAAATTTGTTAATGCACGCGAGAGCCTATTCGCGCACGCGTCATGTTCAAAAATGAGACCGAAAAAATAATGGTAGGAAAAAAAGTGAGTTCTTTAGTGGGGAAATGGACTGTAGTGGATATCACGTTACAATTGAATTTGATCGTTCAGAATTTATAAATAAATGAATTGTTATATTAGCGATTATATCGCGGGGAGAATGGAGAGAGCGTGGTGTGGGTGGTCGCGTTAAACAAAGGCCCGTTGATCGTGGAAAAGCGGTATCATTAAATGTGCGCGCCAACTTTGCCCTTAGAATAACGCGCGGGAGTAACCGCGGCGGCTGCTTAAAAAAATCGTTCCAAAATTTTCTGATATTTCCTGTTTTACTTTTCGGCGCTCGCGCGCGATAGCCATCGTTCCATTTTTACGTGCAAGCACGAAACCCGCTCGCGCCCCGCGTTGTCCCAAGCTTCGGGGTTTAAGTTTGCGCAAACCAGAAAGAAAGAGAGAACAGAACAGTGTTCACTCGCTCGGCCACGTGAGAACGTTCGAGAGAGAAAATACAGAACCTCTCGACCGCGCGACGCCGCACACACTCGTTTACAAAACTGAACGACGACGACTCTATTAAAGTAATTATGGAATAATATATAACATAGGTCAAGAAAAAAAAAGAAATGCTAGGCGAATACAAATCCCTATAATATGTGTATTATACAAAGTTAATTATGTTATGTTTTGTTTCATCGATTCGCGCGGGAAAAACGTGCGCGCATGCAGACGCGGATGCATATGGTGTCCGGGATTACAGAGACGCCATCATAGAATGCAATACGCGAGTCATATAAATATGTATAAATGCAAATCGACACGTACATAGATACACACATACACACATACAACACTCGTGCAAACTTTAGACCAATGTACACATACATACAGGTACATTATACGTACGTACATGTGCATATAAGTACACACACACACAGGTACATATACGTACATGCATACATGTGCATATAAGTACTTAGACGTGCACATGCGTGCAGACACGAACCCAGAACGACACGCTAGAGACGAAAGGATTAGTCTGACATGTATACATACATACGCATACACACGTGCGCAGCACACAGGGCAAACACATTAAATATTCCATCATTATGACAGATGAACGGTACAAGAGACGGTGTGCACGCGTACGTAATTGCGTTACGTTTTGAGTGACGACCGAGTTCTAACACAATTGCATATTAGGTATGTATTATACGAATGCATATTAGGTATTTATATAGAATCTATATAACTGTATAATTGTAACGAAATGCCAATGTCCCGTGGACCCAAGCAACTGTGACATCGACCCATTGTAACGCGCTGTCAATCGAATTGAACCGGCGTTGCGGGCGAAACGGCAGTCGCTTAGGTCCAGCTCCCTGGACGCAGGAAGAAAGATGAATTACAAGACAAAACGAACGGGGGAAACGAAATGGAAGCAAAGGATAATATTTCAAAACGAACGACCGAGTCGGAGGAGAATTTAAACCGCAAGTCTTCTGTGTGGTATTGATTTCTCAATGGAAAAGGAAAATCTTAATACGCTTTGATTCTGCAACGCTGTGCTAATATCAACAATGATAAAAAGATGAAAAAAAAAGTAAAAAGAGAAAGAGAGAGTGAGAGAAGATGATTAGATATCTATCCGTTCTTCGCGCGTGAGTGTCCCTTCTCGACCACCAAAAGAAAAACACGGGGAATAGAACACGCCGAACCGAACTGAATAAATCGTGAGGTATAATTTCGCGCTGGTGCGGAATAAAAATATTAATCGAGCAGTGAGCGCGGCATAGATGCATTAAACGCATAAAGTGCTATTTAATTAAATGAAAAAAAATAATAATAAAGTAAAAAGAAGATGAAATGAAATGGGGATCGCGCGCAGTTCCGTGCGTTATCGGCGCGCGCCCTAACACGTTTGAAGAGATAATTAAAAATTTTATTTATTTTTTAGCAATGAACCTATTATCTATTTCGATAAGATATTTCTTTGATTGCATTTCCTTCTAAATCGACAATTTCGGCTGGTCTGAATTTACTTAGCACGTAGGTTTTTGATGAATAGAAATGAAATATAAATCACAATAACAAATTTTCGAATACGCACGAGTGGGCGAACTATCGAGACACGAAAGATCCCCGATCCTCTTCAATTTAATAGTAGTTTGATCTTTATATACATATATTTACATAATATTATCTATATACATACTTGTACGACCTTTATTTTCTCTTCTTGTTGTTAACTCTTTGCTTGTATTGTGATTCTGTTTCCTTTTTTTTTTGTTTTGTTTTAATGCACCGAACGCGATCGCACGTTGACGAAGCAACCGAGAAACGTTCAGCGAAAAGTCTAGGATGAGAAAAAAAAATAACCGCTAACTGTGTCCCTCGAATCGATTTATTTTGCACGCTCGTGATGATGTTTTTCAACCGCTTATATACCTCTATTTAACACGCGAATCATAAAACTTTCGTTGAGTTCAAGGGGGTCGGTGAACCCGGATCTGTGCACAAGCATTAATTGTCTGAACCGAGCGTTCTTGATGGAAACGGCAAAATGAAAAAGCATAAGATGGAAAAAAGGGGAGGTGAGATGGCGAGAGACGGAGATAGAGAGAAAGAGAAGGAAAGAGGAAATCGTTCACTGACGCAGATGGTATGACATTGTGATCTATACAAATTACAAAGCATCAACAAGTAGTAGATATGTAAGATATATAAAATACACACACGGTACACCCCCACGCTGACCTAGACACCATTGTCTACCTATGTACGCTACAGGCGTGTATAACACATTACAAACAAAAACAAACAAACAAACAAAAAATTCAGAAACACTAGTACACGTTATTACAAGTGAGGACGACTACAGCGTACCTAACTGAATAAGTAAAAAGAGATACGGAAAACGGAAAAAACAAAGAAACACAGAAAGAGAGAGACAGATATAATGAAACAAAGGAAAAAAAAATCGTCTGACACGTAAGATGTAAGCAAAGTAATATAAAGAAACAAAAAAAAAGATGATGATGAAAGAAAATGATGGAAACACGACGCTCCTGCCACGCAGCGAGTCCTTAGACAGCTTTAAGATAATAATTATAAATGATAAATAATAATTATTATTAAATAATAACGATAAACTTTCTATATGTTGAATCGTGTCTAGTGAGAGAAAAGTACTATTGAAGTAAAACGACAAAAAAAAAATTTACTATCGCCACACATGGATTAACACACAGTTTATATTGAACCATTAGTTGTCTATCGAATGTTCTTTTTTTCATATAGCGGAGAAGGTGATTGTTAGAGAATAGCTTGGTGTTTCGTTTGCTGTTTTTACAAACGTTGTAACGGTTGGCTATCGGCGAGCCTCTTTTTGCTGGGATGCGTCGACGGTGTCAAAGAGAGAAAAAAAAGGGTAGCCGATGTCCACGCCTACGTTTATATTTGGTGGGGCTTGACCACTACTGTTATCATTATCACTTGCTATTATCGCGCAGGGTTTCTATGCCGTGGTCTCGCGGTTTCGCAAGCTGTCATGTTTCGCATTAGAAAAAAAAAACCAAATACTGTTTACTAATTAATACAATAATCGGTTCAGAAAGAGAGCGAGAAAGAAACATCGAGAGAATGAGAGAAAAAATGTTTATCTGTCTGTCTGTTTGTGTGTGTGCGTGCATGCGTGCGTGCGTGCGTATGAATACCTTTCATTGAATTCTATAAACTTCGCGCTAGTGTTAGCCACGCATCTATGGCAGAACGTTACACTTAAAGAAAAGAGACAGAAAGCTTAACCCTAATCGTGTCAGACGTCTAACTAGCAATTAAGCTGTTCATCAGGCGGCTTGCAATAAAGCAATTAAACAGAAATGGTCGCGGCATGCAAACCCTGCGCTCGCTGCGATTATTCTTATTATCATTATTATTATTACGATTATATTGTCATTATACTTATCATTACGATTATTCTCCTTATTATTACTATTATTACTATTAGTACCATTTATTACCAGAAAAAAACACCCAGCAGGTGTGTCCTGAATCGCTAGATCAACAGGACCGGCCTCGAGCGGGCTGATTTTTATTTTGACTATTATTTCTTTTTTTCTGTTTTTTCATTCTTTTCTTCTTCTTCTTCTTCTTCTTCTTTGTTTATCGTTTAAAAATCTGTTTCTTACTTTTCGAACACGCTTCTTGCAATGACCGACTCTTTCCCCGGGGTTTCTTCCAACGTAAGAGATAGGAACGATAGAGCATTTTTCTCTCCTTTTTTGATCGTGTTTTTCGCTCACCTCCCACTTTGTCCCACCCCCATTCATCACCGTATAAACACCGTATATTCCTTTCTTGGCCATCTCAGTTTTCACCAACTCTGTATTATCTATCGGCCCACTCAGGTCTGGCGTACAGTCGGTGTATAGAAAAACGATTATATAATACGCGCGAAGCAAACGCTGTGCGAGGGGAAAAAATGCGGCAAGAAAAACAGTACAGAAGGAAAAAGAGACAGGGGCGGGTTTCAAATTTTCGAACAGAAAGAATAAAACCGAACTCATCGCCAACCCTGGATCGCGAAGACGCGTGTTTAGATTAGGTTCGCGATCGTCGCAAATCGCCCAAAGAAAAACACACAACCTCCACCACTCGACAACATCTTTTTTTCGAAGCCGAAATGAAAAAGAAAGAAAAAAGAAACAAAAAGGGAATCACCCTCGAGCGTGGCGTTTTCTTTTCTTCCTCTTTAGCGTGCTCTCGTGTGTGTGCATGCGTGCGTGTATAGAAATAATCGACGGAGCGAGCTATTACTTCGTGAACGGAAGGGAGAGAATCACGAACCAACCATCGGAACCGATTACGGGAATGATGCACCGTTGAAGGCATTTGCAAATTTTCAATTTTTTTTTTTTGTTTTATTAAAAGAACATTCTTCACTCGATCGCCTGGGAAGCTTTTACTGTCACACAGAATGCAGAGTGTAGGCGGCACTGACCCCTTACGGGGGGAAGACACGCCTTTTACAGGACATTTTCCAAAATATCACTGGAAAATCCTTCACTCTTAGAAAGCTATACAGTTACCACACATTCCAGAAAGAAATTTGGCTATTCTTTTCGATTGCATTCTTTGCTGACCGTTTTTTTTTTTCAATATTATTTTCGAAACGATTACTATCATTGTTCCAACGCCTTTAGTTCTAAAGCTTTTCTGAAGTCGCTGGTCGACTCACGTGGAAAAGTTCAAGCGCAAGGGATTAATAAACACGTAGAGTACTTTTAGAGGATATATACATGCATCGTGTTCGGTTCGATTTCAATGAGGTTGCTGATTACCGTATCACTGTCTGAGATATACATTGATGGCCTTGATCCGCAGAGAAAAATATTATTGTTTGGTGTCTGAGCGTAAAGCATTTCTTATATTGAGTGCAGTTAAATGAGTTCGCGTGTATACAGCAATTGTGCCTTTCATCGGTCGTAAATTTCGTTCTTCTCTTACGTTTCGACACACAGGCTTCGGTGAATGAATTTTGTAAATAGCTCTAAAGGATTACAATAAGCACAGTACTAATCGACACACTTTGGCACTCTGCATTCGGATTAACTAACAATAAGAGGAATCGGTCCAGCAGTATGTCAGCTGGCAAACAGGATCGACTTTGAGCTAATAATGTTTTCCAATGAATTGACTTCCAACCTGTCTCTTAAATCATTCAGCCCCTCCCAAACAGCATTCGCGACGAACACGATTTTTTTTTAGGCAAAGTTCATCTTCGAAAAAATATATTCTCCGTTTGAACTCCGCGATGCATTGTTTCCGACGTCGGTGAAACGTTAGAAAAAAAGAAACAGAAACACACACTACGAACGTTCGAACCGTTCGCAGCTCTTGAACGTTATTTATTTCGAGGATCGATAACAGCATAATATTAATTGTTATTATAAACTAATCAAGTCAAAGTTTTTCAAGGTCGCTACATTACGATCGGTAGATCCACCGTGTAGATCACGACCGGCCGACGACCTATCGCCCGCGATGAAAAACAAAAAGGAAAAATCGATGAAACAAAAAGGAGAGTGTTGACGAAAAAATTGCGATTCGAAAGGAAACAAAGGAACGAGACGAACCACTTGTACACGCGTGAACACGTACACTTTGAACGCGTGTCGATTGTGTACACGCGCATTTGTTGAGTTGATTGTATAGTTAACAAGGAAAAGCAATTCGCAAGCGTGCGCGAGAGAGAGAGAGAGAGAGAAATAGAGAAACGAAAACAACGTAGAAAGAGAGAGAGAGAGCGAGTGTGTGTGTGAGCAAGAGAGAGAGAGAGAGAGAGAGAGAGAGAGAGAGAGAAAACAGAAATAACGATAAGAGAAACCTACACTCATTTTAAGCATGACAGTTGTCCGTCTATTCGACTTGTGTGTTCGACGAAAAAAAAAGGAACGAAGATAAAGAAAATGAAAAAACAAACGGTAAAAAAAATAGAAACAGTACTACTACGGCTCACGCGTTTAAAAACAAAACATTAAACAAACAAAAAAAATTAAGATTCATCGCCTCGATGTTAAATGTAACACGTTTTACAAGGTAACAGAGCATTTCATTTTATAACATTTCTACTGTCTATACTTTCACCCGGACATTCTCACAAAGTAGAGGGAAGAAGTAGGCGGTCCATTTGCTCCAACTAACCCCCCCCCCCCCCCCCCCCAACACCTCCTCTGTTTCTGTCGTAAGGAATCGTGCTACACGCGAGCACGTGTTTGGCACGCGTTCTAACCGCAAGCGCTTCCTTCCACAATCGGGGGAGTCAAATTTCCCGCGTCGACGATTCAAATCTCGCGCCACGGTGGTGTATTTGTTGGAACAAAATCAGTTACGCTCAAGGCGATTGACCCCCTCCACCACGCTCCACTTTGATTCCACCTCTTCTCCGACTCTCGCTTCTGCGCATGCTTCGCAGACACGTGCTCCCCCCACTCCGGCTCGGCGAAGAGCCAATCACGCGCGGTGCGATTTCGGTCAGAGAAACGTCGAACGGTCGATTTTGGTCCAACTACGATATTTTCTTTCGTATCGTTTCGACTTGCAAAATCTGTACAAAGTATAAAAAAGTAAATAAATATTCCTGGTTGAACATGTTTCAGCACACGTTTCCAGCACCGAAATAGAGGAACGCTTGTAATTACGGGTCCCGAACACGAGCCGTAGTTCTTTTTCGTTCTCCTCGCCAAAAGGGTGCAATAAACGAGTGCATTGGTTTTTTTCAACATTCGCCTTCGATATTCTAAAAATGAAAATTATCATCTAGTGGTTTTAAAACGATACTCACGACTCGCCTCTTTACGTCCGCGCGAGTTTTAGGAAAGGACATTTTATATCTTCAAGGTGTATCACGAAAAAGTATATGCATACTACATTGCATAAACTTGTAGGAATTAAATGTTGGAGTTTAACGATTTTAATCGCTTCTGTTAAAAGAAAAGAGAGACAGAGAAAGAGAAATAATAAGAAATTCGAAATCGAACTTGGTGAAGATTCTCATTAAATCAAAAGAGTAACGCTACTTGTACTTTCACGATAATTTCCTATTCTTCGATCACGTTACTTTCGTACAAGCTGATTAGTACAAATCGAAACATATATTTCGTTAATTTATGACTTTTTTTATTTTAAACAAGTAATACAACTGTACGCATCATCCTGTACAATCAGAGTTCCCGGGAGGAAGAGCATTATAAATTTTACGTTCTACATTCTTCCCGGCCCCGCACTGTTGCATTTGTTATTATTTTTACTGGTTCTTTAAGGTATGTTTACCGAAGTCATCAACAGGAGACCCTACATTATACTCTTGGCTTCAACAGGTAACGCAGAAGCCGCTGGGTGGTATAAAGAACAAAACGGAAAAACGGCAGGCCGATCAGCGGCAACGTGAATCTTTGAAACGACGCAAATCCCTACCACGTCAGGCCGAACCATCTTCTGTCAATCCTGAAAAATCCTTGTCCGCTCCTGCCTCTCAAGCCCCGATGTCCAACGATATACCGATGACGTCCGGTTCCGGCGTGGCGACGTCAAACAAAAGCTCGGTGTCTGAAGAACACATTATTAACGGTTCGTCGCCGTCGCAAGAGATTCAAACGGTCCCGCGCTTAGAAACGGTTCAGGTGTAAAATTGCGCATGCTCCGTCCCAGCTGCGCCACCTACATGCGCATACGATTGCAACGCGGTACGGTGTTTCGCTCGTATGATCATTCGGAATAAAAACTATGACTTTTTGATCATACAAATCATTCCCATTATTTTTTTTATAATCAGTAACATCATAATTTCTGACTAATGACTAGACTGCGAAGTTTTATTCAAAATACAATTTATATGCATGAATTGCAAGCTACAGGAGCTAAGTAATTATTTATTTTCTTCATTAATATTATAGTTTTAATATGTTAAAAATAGTGTATCGAAATTCTTGAATTCTTTTAATCTCTTTTCTGTTTGACATTGCACCTATTCATTTTTGTTATAAATGTATCAAATCCACAGTCTTCTGATGATTCTACGTAACCTGATTTGTCTCTGACTGTTGTGTATTGCAATATAATCCAATTTGAATTTATTATATGTTTTAGTAATTTCAATGTTGATAAACATTTTGTATAAGTTACGAAAATTTGTTATTATTGTATCAAATTTGCAAGTAGCATTGCAAGCTACATTCTAAGATTTTGTAACTGTTGCACTTTGAAGTTTAAATTTTTGTTCATTGAGCGAAACACCGTGTGCGGGATCAAAGTCTGTCGTTCCAATTTGTTCTTTAATGTTCCACAGTTTGTGTAGCGAATGTTTCGTCGTGCGTCGTCCGATTTCCGAAAGTAGTTGCTTATTGATTAACGACGAGTTTTGATTAGTTTTAAACATGGCATAGGTTTCGAGTCAGCGCGGCGAATGGCGTGCGTGCGTGTTCAACGGATTCTCCGACGTTTCGGTCGAACTGTTCTCAAATTTCACTTTTTTAATTACCGTTTCATCGACATTGCAATCATTTTCAACCAAACATTCTTTTGGGCATACATTGAGTAAAAATATCACCTCGGAAATTCATGTACCATTGACTTGACGTTACGCGGCTGTTTGAATTTGAACCGCCATTTTGATAGCGCCAACGATCTTTCGATTCGAATGTTTAGTAAGTAAATGCAATTGGAACACTATTTTAGCGGACGATACTAGAGGTGTGCAAGAACCTTGAGAATGTTGGGTACCCGATGGTCGATTTCTCGAAAATTTCGGGATTTTCGAGAATTTTTTCGAATCATCTCGATGTATGCTCGGGAATAATCCCGATATATTCGAGAATATCGAAATTTTCGAGAACCCGTCCCGATCCCGAATAAAATTCTCGTCCCGTTCCGACCCGACGTTTTTGGATTGTTGCACATTTGTAGACAATACAAGTAATATCTAATTAAGTAACTTTTTCCAACAGAAATTTCGAGTATAATTCAAAAGTATTTTTGAAAATTTAAATTTAGAATTAGATAAATTAAATCCAAGATAAAAGGATTGAAATATAGAGACGAGTTTCTGTTCCTTATTTTCTCGTTTGTTCTAGCAAAGATGGACCGGTATTGTTAGATTAACGTTGCCTGTTTTTGTGTGAAACATATAGATAAGTTTTGTGATAAACATATCTGGTTAATGGTTGGATTCGACCCGTGTTTCGCGTAGCACCGAGTTAGAAACAGTTAGATATACAAACACGGTATAAGAACACCTGCTGTACGCGATTAATAACTTAATTTACTTATTACATTCTGTTCAGAAATATTAAATTTATATTATGGAACCAAATAGTAATTTAATAAAGATACTTTCTTTTGATACAACAACATTCAAGTTTTTATTTCAATTCGTTGCATTTTATTATTTTACATTCTGATACAAATATATTTCTCGCTTTTGGACATGCTAAATTGAAAATCCACATTAATTTTAATAAATTCTAATTACATCTCATTTGTTAAATAGCGTCTGAATTTGAAAGTAATTCTACAAAGAATTTCAACCACTGAGGGAAATGCGACAACAAAGTTATTGCTGTATTCTTATCTTCTGAATGTATGTCTCTCAATGTTCTCAATGTAGCATGTTTAGAATCATCTGTATGATACACTGGGTCTATTCGCAACAGAATCACAATAGATTGCAAGTTTCTTGGATATAGATCCAAAATATCTTTGCCTCGATTTTCACAAGATTCTTTCACGCGATGCAAAGTCGATTGTATGAAGCTTATGACTGTAGGATGATAATCTAAATGTAGAAACAGTTCTTTCAAAAAAGCACACACTAAAAGAAAAATATATGGAGACTCGCCAATAAATTCAAACAACTGATCCAACAAATCAACACTATTTAAATTGCTCACATTATCATCTTTATTTAACTCTGTACAAGATGACACAAAATTATCTAGCAATGGTTCTTCTATTAATTTGTATTTTTGTGAATTGTATATATTCTCTATGGTTGATAGTTCGAGATTCAAATTGGACTTTGATTGCACAGCATAGCATAACAATCGCTTACTTGCATCGCAAGATTGTTCCTCGTCGCAAGACAATTCTGCAAGTTTCAGAAGCAGTCTTTCTGCATGGTACTTGTAATACGAATCGATAGACGTCAAGCTCATTAAAGCACTAGATAATGGTAACAGCTTTTCGGTTGAATCGCAGGTGTCTAAGAAATCATTTGTTAAATATTTGTCCAACAGATTTCTGAGGAATGTAGAGGTTTGCTTTCCATCGACAAAGACACTGAAGTTTCTAAAGGCCTCGGTAATCCTACAACAATCTCGCAAGACATCCTATAACAAATTTAAATTGTAAAATAGTGTAATGAAATTGCGTGTAAATTTCTGCTCACAAAAGTACATACAATTACGTTAAGTCTCACGGTATAACGTTGATAAGCTTCCCTTGATACTTTGTAAGACAACAGATTTGTCAATGATAAACATAATGCGTTAAATATATTACTAGATGTTGGTAAAAATTTGTCTTCGTTGACTAATTCTTGATAGTCCTCCGAATTCTCGAGATCTTTTGTGGTACTCTCGCAACTGCATAATATGGCCTTCAAAATTCTGGCATCCATGATTTTTTAATTATTTGGATCTATTAGTGATGAAATTGATAGTTCAATAAAATTACAATATAATTAATTTCACCGAAATATATTAATAACATCAAAATAATTTAAAAATATTAAAAATTCTAATTTATACTTACAAAGGTTATACTTTTACTTGACGTAATTATTTTATTACATTCCCCTTCGTTTGCGTATATAAATTAATTTGTTTATTTTATAGTTGAACAGTTATTAGATAATTTAATTACAAACATTGTTTTCACTTATATCAATCTACAATAAATATATATAAATATACATTCGAAGACTATATATCATGTATCGTGTTGGTTAGTTATTCCTCATATTTTTGTGTAATGATTTTCATGTCCGATTTAAAAAATGATTTATCTTATATTAATTTACGTTCATTGTTATAACATTTTGTTCGCATTTAATATACGCCTGACAAATTATTCCTTCATGTGTAATTAATCGAATGTTGAATTACTAAAGAAATAAATACACATCGTTTTATAATTCCATTATACCTATATATTCATACAACTTCAATTACATCAACCATATAAATAAATTTCAGAATTAAATATTTTATATAATAATGCAATGCAACTTGCGTTAATCAGTTTGTATATATTGTATGTAAATAATTAGTTTTCTAATAATAAGTCTAGGATTTAATAAAAACAATAAAATAATGGAACGAACAAAGAATAAAAACTACATGCACAATTTGGAATTGCAATCGTTACATTATTGGTATAAACGTGCTCCATCCCAAAAGCAATCATTCAAATACAACAATGTAATGCAGATTATGCAAAATACAATTTACAAAGATGATATCGTAGATATCAGTACTCAACAGTCTACAAAGTAAGGATCATAAAAGTTAATTACTTATATAATTAATAATTTCTTAATTCCATTTACTGTATATTTTTATTTAAAGGCTACACATTAACTTTCGTGATAGAGTAATCTTAAGAAATTTCTTTGAACACTGGAAAATGTATGTTGTACACAAATTACATAAAAGAAGAGATACATACAAAGCAGACTATTTTTACTATAAGAAGCTACAAAAAAGAGTTCTGAGTGCATTATCCAAAAATGTATTATTTAAATGGAAACACATTGTCTTGTCTACATATAATTGTACTAATAAATTAGCAATTTCAAAATTGAACTCGAAGAAAGCTAAGGCACATTATAACAAAGCTTTATCAAAACAATTTGTCACAATTAAATGTAATGAAACTATGCTATTAGAAAAGGCCATTGCATTTTATAACTTATACTGTTTAAAAAAGTGCATAGTATGTTGGAAGATGTACGTAAACAATCAACATGAAAAAAAAAATATACGAGATAAAACAGACAAGGTATTATCACGTATAATAATCATCTTTATTGTTTATAATGTATAAAATAATTCCTACTTTAGGCACGAGAGTTTTACAAAAATAAGATCCTAAAAATGTGTATAACAGCTTGGTTGAGCATCTCTGAATTCGCTTTCGAAAGAAGAGAAAATGCAATTCTGTACTATGAAAATAAATTGTTAAACAAATACTTCACTAATTGGAAAATGTTTCATGCTTTAAAAATAAAAAAATTGTTGGTAAAGGAACGAGTTCAGGAACATGTTGAGAAAAAATTAATGAAGCAGTACTTCATACATTTTATCAGGGTAGTGTATTTCTGAAATTAATTTTTGTAAAATATTCAAATTCGTTTTTATTAAATTCAATTTATGTTTATAATAGTGTGTACAGAAATCTATTGCTAACAGAATGGCACAGGAAAAAGTTGAAATGTTTTATCATACTAAATGTTTGCAAAAAACATTTTATGCATGGCAAAATTGGTATTGTGAAAAAGTAAAAAGAGCAATAAAAATGAATGAAGTTAAAGAGATATTTGACAATAGGAGAAAGTGTGTAACATTTGATAATTGGCGTTTATATACGTACGAGAAAAAATGCAAGAGAAGGAAACTATTTTTATCAGAAAATTTCCATAAAAGGAAATTGATGAATAAAGGCTTAAGAAGTCTTTATAATTATTCTATTTATAGAAAAGAAAAGCGAGCGAAATTATCTTATTTAAACGATAAAAGCGCAGCAATTATTTATAACTTGCAAAGATTTTATATCGAAAAATGGAGGAAAGCACTTTACGTTGTTGTACAAGAGAAACAAAAATTAAGTCAAGCAACTGAATTTTGGAAGTTAAATTTATTTCGTAAATACTTAGCATATTGGAAAGAATTTTCTCAACAACACAAAACGAAACAACTTCGTAAGAAAAAGTTAAACGAGCTTGCTTCTAACTTTTTTTTAAAAGGATATGTTTTACATTGGCATCACAAATTGCAAAACGTACTTGAAATGAATAAAAAAGAAATCTTTGTAAAATCTATAATAAATCGTAAAATTTTGGGAAGACATTTATCCTTGTGGAGAGAATACGTTTTTCGAAAAGTAACGAAGAGAAAGGATATCGAAGCAGCCAAAGAAGTGTATAAAAAATTCTTGTTGCGAGAAGGACTGAAAGAAATTTTGAGAAATACTCTTTACAACATTGATCAGCGGCACTGCTTGCAATTAGAACATGCAGCGATGAGATCTTTCAAAAATTTCGAAATTTTAAAAGAATACTTCGACAAGTGGCAATCTTTAATTTATTTAAAAAACAACACGAAATCGTTACAGGAAGTTGCGAACAACGAAGACTTTCACTTCATGCATGCAGAAATTCCATGTAACGCTTATGACAGTATCAAAAATTTAGGTTTAGTTGTGCCAGCATACATGAAGAAGAAAGATGCAATTTCTACTGCTACAGACGTCATGTTTACTCTCGAAAATTGGTCCTGTGATTTTCAATAAGTACACTTATGTAAAATGCTTTATTATA
This sequence comes from Sphecodes monilicornis, assembly GCA_913789915.3. Classification (NCBI taxonomy): domain Eukaryota; kingdom Metazoa; phylum Arthropoda; class Insecta; order Hymenoptera; family Halictidae; genus Sphecodes; species Sphecodes monilicornis. Next base: position 10,844,129 of record OU565296.1, on the reverse strand, counting down.
ATTACAACATTTATGTACACGTTATTGTCTTAGACGATATCAGTCTGTTTGATACAATCGTTGTATTAGAAGTAAGTGAAAAAGTCGAGATACTTTATATGTAAATATTTAATTCGAAAAACATTTTTTTAAATATTCAAATGAGAAAATTCGCTAATATAGCGATTATGACTATTTCATTGTAGCTAAGGTTTCACATTACCTTGTGTCTTCAAGTACAGTAATCGTGAGTATCGAATATTACTTTGAGCTAATTTTACTTCTTTCTTTTAAGCTTCTTTAGTTCACCCTGTTGCACAGCGGCCTCGCCAAATATTTCTTTAACTTTACGTTTGCGTTCCTCGTCGCTCTTAATTTGTTGCTTAATTTGTAACTTCGTTATGAATGATCTGTCCCTACGTATCTCACGCATAGCGCCCTTCATTTCCTTCTTATATTTGTGTAAAAGTTTCTCTCGTTCTGCTTTCTCTTTGGACATAGGTTTATGTCTCCTACCATCATACCTGCAAAGCCGTTTAATACACATAATTTATCGAAAATGTAATAATTGAAATAACATGATTTAAAAATGAATACATACACTGTCTCGATTCGCGGCTCATAAAGCCTCAGTGGCTTTGGTTTCTTTTTTTCAACCACCAGATGTTGTAATTTTTTCTTCTTCAGTGCCTTCAACTCTTTCCGTAATTTTTTAATATGTTTCTTCACATTAGCTGGATATTTGTCAAAGGTATTCGCTTTGAGTAATTTCAAAATTGGTTCAAAAATAGAATATACAGCTTCCAGTTCCTCGAAATGGTTCTTGAACTCTTGCACCATATTAACAGCTGTTAATAAAGCTCTTATTTTAAATTCATCATCGAGGTCTCCTTCTGATAAATCCGTTGCTTTCATAAGCGCGTTGCTTGGTTCGATTTCTAGATCAGTTTGATCACCATCGAGTACTAATAAGTTACTTAAGTCTCCGTTTTTTTTGAAGGGCGGTATCATTTTCATTCCTTGTATTAAATGCTTTGGCGTGGCTAAATAAATTACTCCTCGCAGGAAATTGATTACGGATGGAGAAAATCGCTTACTTAATACCGTGTACTGTAAATGTTAATCGAACACGTTAATGTAATGATGCCCAAACATGTGATTGAAGCAAAATTAAAATTATTCTCACCTCTAAAATAAGTGTACATATGAAAAGTCCTTTCGCGATATCTACTTTACTTTTCACACGACACCTGAGCAAGATCTGGGACATAAATATGAAGCAAGGTGTAACGACTGGGTGTCTAAAATCAGATGTTGGAAATATCAAAGAAACCAATTTGAAGAAAATAAACTGAAACAAGAAACGCTTACATTAGATTAAATTCGGCCTCAACGGAAAGCATTTCTCATATTATAATTATATGTTGAGCATACTATATCTAGATCAGGAGGTCTCTTCTTGTTCTTCTCGAAGTTTCCATGTTTCTCTTTAATTATTTCCTGTATAGAAGTTTTAGCGTTCAGCGGATCCATGTGCGCTAAATCGTACAGGAAAGGGCATAATCTGAAACAGTAGCATGTGGATTAACGATAATTGAAAGAAACAATGTAATTTGTTATTCATGAATTATAATTATTATAATTATATGTTACCTATCGAAAATGTTAAAGCAGTTAACTATACTTTCAGCACCATCTTCTACAGCACAGTCATTTATGTGTTGGAGTAAGTATAAAAACAGGTCTGATAATTTTTCTTTATTTTTGCCGTCCAATGTCCAGTGATTGCATTTTATAACACGATCGATAATGACGGACTGATACTCAGCATTACGATTCGCTAACAATTTCTGCAATTCTTCGTAACTTTCTGGTACTTTAAAGATGTAAGGCAATTCTCTCCTTGCTTCCTCCATAATTTCTTTTCTTTTCAATAAATCGTCTCTAATTTCTTTTTGCCTATCTTTATTTCCCATCTCTGGGACATTTGTCTTAGTTTTAGATTTTAGTATCGATTTAATTTTTGTAGGATCCGAATTCTCTTTTTGTTTCAAGATACTGTTATTAGTTTTTGCAAATGAAACACTCTTCTTGAATTCCACAGTTTCTTCTTCACTAGATGATTCTGATGCTTTCAAGTCTGATAAATCATCTTCGTCAGAACTTTCCACTTCCGAGTGTTCTATATCAGAAGTTTCTTCTAATTCACTTTTTGTAGAATCTCTCGTTTTCTTTTTCTTTTTGGAAGTGTCATTGGTTTCTGCACCAGAACACTCTTCTATTTCTTCTTCAGCAGAGTTATCTACTTTCTTTGTTTTCTTAAGAATGCTACTTGTTGCAACAGCATTTGATTCATTATTTTCTTGGTCATCTGTAGGTTCCCCGTTTTCAGCATCTGAAGGTGCGTTATCAGAGTCACCATTATTCTCTACAGCATCATCATCGTTATTATCATTATCGTCTTCATTATCCTCATCGTCTTCATCATCCTCATCATCTTCATTGTCGGAGGCCCCATTTTTATTAGAAGCATTGTCTTCTTCATCTTGGGCCTCATCGTTTACAGCTTCCAATGCAAAGCCATCATCAAGATCATCTGCAGACTTGTGCCTAATTTCATTATTTGAATCATTTACAAATCCCTTCATTCTTGCTAATCGATCAGCTTCGAGGGCCTCCAAGTTTTCTTTTTCCTCTTTTATAATTTCCTCTTCGGATTTTAATTTATCAGTTGGTGTACCTCTGGCTTCAAATTTCAGTTCACGCACAGCAATGTCGTAATCATCAGCTTTAGATTTATTAGTCACTTCTTCAAGCTCTTTATTGGCTGCAGTTACAATTGGAAGAAGATCTCTCCACTCGGTATCCAGTTTCTCTGTTAAGTCTATTGTTTGTTCTCGTATCTTTTGTTTTTCAGCTTTACGTTTTTTCGACTCAGCTATAAGTTCATCAATGATATCTTTTCTAGACTTCTCCGATTTTGATAGAACACCACCACCGAAGTGGGCTTCTCCGACAAATTTGTCATCCAATTTTCCTGTCCTGTTGTCATCGTCGCTATATTCATCATCACTTTTTGGGTCATCGAATTTCTCAATTTCTTCCAGAGTCTGACCTCTATGCGTCAATATTTCTTCATCATTTAGACTATAAATATTTTTCTTTTTGTGAGCCTTCATGCGTTCTGCTGCAAATCTTGCAATGGCTTTCTCCTCTTCATTCATATTGACATTCCTTTCACCTATACGTTTATCCAGAAACATATTATCTTTATTTTTTAATTTGTACTCGTGAAGAAGCGTTCCTTTGCGTTTCTTGATTGCTTTTGCACGGGATATACCAGGAAGTCCTTTGTCAGTTTTGCTTTTCTTCCCCAGAACATTTTGCTTGTCTCTGTTTATGTGCACTTCAAACGGATTCAATCGTTTTTTATTCTGTTGATTTCGTTTCTGTTGAGAAAGCTCAGACAAAAATTTCTTTTTTGCTTTACCCATTTTTAATTACATTTGTATATATATGAAGCGTATATGAATATTTCTTCTGAAATGGAAACATTATTTAAATATAGTTTTTCATTCATAAATAAATGGCATATAATATTAATAAAAACAAGTTTTAAGTATATACAGATCGACTACAGTTAAGTAAGAATTAAAAAAAAAACGTTTTATTCACTAACGTAATATCACTACATTTTTAAAATTGTCTTATTTACCTTTATCACTACTAATTTAAATGTATCGCTCAAAAATAAATATCAATTAAGTGTTCGGAATTTATAACCTCTTTATAGAAATGCATCAAAGTTTCAGTTTCACAGGAAAATAATACGTTACAATGAATAACATAACATCTGTATATTGCCAAAAATTTTAATACAGCAGCTGGGTAAAAACATATAAATAAATATTTTGGTTACATGAATTTTTTCTATATAAGTATCAAGTGCTTTGCTGCCATCCACGTGTGTTTGACTTTATCCCCACCCTCCACTGACAGTATTCTTTTGCGTTCTCAAAATGAGCAAAGATATTTTTAACAAAAGGAAAAAATAAAGTGTTTCAGAAGTTTAACATGTGCATACATTTTTATAAAGATATATATTGTAAACATTTAAATAAATAGAATATGTCCTTCCTCCTTACCAGAGGGGATATTTGATTTCGGCACGAATCATTTGCGCTGTAAAATATTAAAATAGCGCAATTTCTCGTAGTGACAAAACACTGAAACTGGTAGCCAAATGTTATCGACAGATTGTTGGTAAAGGTAAATGTTATCAACAAATGATAAGTAACGACAAATTAGTACTGACAATCAGTGCTAGATGGTGCCCTCATTTAGTGTCTGTGGCGGACGTAGATAATGTAAATTTCTATTTCAACATTGTTAGATTTCTATTTTATCGACACATGAGCCATCTTTAATATCAGAGAGGACATTATGATTCGGCGGGAGCAAATATACGTGATGCTTCAGTTTAAATGTTGAATATTACATTTATAAAGCCTTCTTTTAACTATCGAAAAATTGCTTATTCTATATGCATCGTTAACGCAAATTTAGTAATGTTACTTTTTACGCCTTCCTAATGTTTTCGTTTTTATAGTTTGTTATTACATTTCGTCATAATATGCATAGTTTATAGCTTTTTTATTGCATTTTGATCTAATAGTGCATACATAGCTATATAATTACATCAAAATGTAATAAATAAATATAAATAATACGAACAGATCTACTGTCATTTAATAAATTTTTACCCACCGGTTATTTACGATAACTTTATTTATTGTGAGAAATTAATTAACTAGTAATAAACTAAATTATAAGTAATACTTAGCTTTCAAAATGAATAATCTACTTTGATATCATGTAACCGATTCCGTTGTTTCTACGAGGCAGTTTTAGTTAAACTATTATAATGTTTATTGTTATAATTGATTTCACTGCTCAGCTGCATATAATCGAATTAATACTTGATTTCGGAGCTATACATATAAAAGTTATACCTAAAGACCACCACAGTGGGATTCTACAACTTTGGGCCGTTGGATATTTGTAAAAACGTATATGCATAATTGTTTCTAACAGTGATAATTAATGTTAATTTTTTTTACATTAACGCATTCTACGCATTGTGAACAGAAAAAGTTTGAGAAAAATTATATTCTGCAAACGAACCGTTTAGTCAGAAAAAATTGTTAAGGATTTCATAACGTTTTGATTGTGTAGAGTTACACAGAGAGGCATGGGCCTACCACTACTCTGCTGCTTGGGTAGGACATACCTGAACGGTGAAGCGTGGCTCAATGGTGTGCGTGAGTATTCTTACATGAACACAATAATCTAACAATGTGCATTTTGACCTGAAAACAGTATGAAATCTTTTACAATTTTTCCTAACTAAATGGTTTATTTGCGGCGTATGGTTCCTCTCAAACATTTTCCATTTTCAAAGCGTAGAATACATTCATGTGTAACATAAGAACATGAACAATAATTTACAATGCTACAAACAATTTTCCGGACGGATTTTTAATTTTAATTTGTTGCGAACGCAAAGTTGTGTTCTTGTGTATTTTGATACACAGGTTCTTGGCATAAATGTTTTCCGTCGACGCGAAATCGAAAGGGTACGCTCGAGGGGTACCTGCTTGGGGTTGCGCGATGCTACCTTCGCATGGCGGCGCATAGGGATTTCCAAATTACGGGTAAATCCGCTATTATTCTATTGAAATTGTATTTTCTAAAGCCAATGGTATCATTCCACTACATCTGGCGGCGATCGGTGCAAAAATTGTACATTTTTATAATTTTTTCCTTTATACGGCACAGTTGTGGCTTAAGACTCAACAGTGATTATCCTGGCGTGCCGATTGTAGCGTTGAATTTATTTACTGTTAGAAGTGCGAGGCTTTTAATTTTTCATAAGCATCTTTTTGTTTTTAATATAAAGTGTGAGTGTCGTGTGCTGAACGGTGAACACAGGTAACCAAAGTAATACATTTTTTGGAGCATCATAAAGATAAAAGAGTTCGCTATAAAAAGTGTTCCCACAGTAACTATTGTATTAACAGCAGACAACGTAATGATGGTAGCTCTTTTTATTCTTTTCCAGTTGATAATACCGAGAAATGTTTTATCTGGTTAATGAATTGTGGATTAGATCATTGGATGGAAATGCCCAACAATGAGTTGAAGAAGAAATATACATATATGCAGTCAACATTTCTCAAGAAATAGCTTTTATGCGTCGGGGAGGTTACGAAAAGATGCAGTACCTAGTTTATATTCCGCGGGTGATGTTAATAAAAATGTAGTCGACTTATCTTCTGATGCAATTCCCATTTCTCGAATAAAAGAACAATCAGAACGGCAGAAACTTGAAGGGAAATTACAGCAAGTGAAGGATACGTCAAATATTCTTCGTGTGCAGTTAACAGCGAAGTGTAAAGTATTAAAAAGAATGGTAAACCTTACGTTTAGGGGAGGATGCTCCGATGACCTTGACCTTGACATATGTTGTTGAGGACAACATTCTGATCAACATTTGTCATTACAACTACCCGGTGCTCAGTCTCAGTTTTCGAGATATTTGCGAAAAACTATTGCTAATAGTGTATTAAATTTTCCGTATTCTTCCATTCATACATGTATTATATTATCGCATTTGATAGTAAAACAAATTGGTATTAGTTTCAGTTGATTTTACATTGTTTAATGTGAGAACCTTCGTCTCAGAAACAGTGGATGGGTGTGTGTGGTGTCGTGTGTTGGTTAGGACTAGGTGGCGGGGGGCGGAGAGCACGCAGACGAAATTATAAGTATCTCGAATAGTATCTATATCAAACTGAGAATTTTATTCTGTATTTAAATGGCCTAATGGATACATAGAATTCATTATTTCGAAAAAAGCATCAATGCGTTTATCAAAATTGTACGTTCTTTTAAATAAAAATTCGGCAATATAATTAGTATATACTCTCAGGTCTCTCCACAATCTTTCAATATTTTGTGTATGAACTTCAGTTTCAGGATCAACAAAATTAGTCGAAACAGAAAATTCAATACAGTACCAGCAATAGTTTTTCGCAAATATCTCGAAAACTAAGATATAGGGCCACTATGATGGCGGCTCCGGAGCTGAGGACTTCCTCGACCGCCTCGGCGAGCTCCACAAGGGCTACGACATCGCCCCCGACCAGACCCTGCGCTGTCTCTCAGAAATTCTGAGAGGCAAAGCCCTCGAGTGGCACCGCAACGAGCGGAAGGCCTGGACGAGCTGGGACGATTTCCTCGCGGCATTCCGCCGACAATACTTGCCCAGCAGCTGGCTCTTCGACCTCGAAGACGCGATCCGCGGCCGTCTCCAGAAACCGGGGGAAACCACAAGGGATTACGTCACGCCAAGGAGGCGCTCGGAACCGGATAAGGAGAGAGAGAGAGAGAGAGAGAGAGAGAAATTCTTATTGTGCAAAATCATTTATTAATTTTTTATAAAATGTATTTTTTGTAACTTCTAATAACGTCTAATAAATGATTTTTTGATTCCCGAATGTGACTGTTTTGATTTTAATTTAATATTGTATCCCATATTTTTTGTCTTCCAAATTGAGAGCGTAATTTAATAATCTTCAAAATCCTAATAAAGTGTATAGCTTCAATTGCACCGTATGCATTATCTTTTCCTGTTAAAACAGAGTTAAAATAATGTTCGAAATTTTTTAGTTAAATAAATAAGTTAATAATTCCATATTGTGTTACCTGTTTCAATTATTTATTTTATTTTACCTCATGACATTAGAATCACTTATACTTATATGTCTGCGTTATACTGCGTTAAAAAATAAAAACATTGTCCAAAATTCGATTACCTCCTTTGAATTTATATTTTCGAGCTTTTCGAAAAATGTTCGGAAATTTTTGGATTTCTACTAGGAGAATATGATAGTGCAAGAGGTAGCCCAAAATTCCAATACCTCCATTGAATTTATATTCTCCTGATACAAAATTAAATTTACGAGGTTTTCGAAAAATTTTCGGGACTTTTTGAATTTCTACTAGGAGAATATGATAGTGAAAGAGGTAGTCGAAAATTCGAATACCTCCTTTGAATTGCTATTCTCCTAATACCAAATTTAATTTCCAAGGTTTTTGAAAAATTGTCGGAAATTATTGGATTTCTACTAGGAGAATGTGATAGTGAAAGAGGTAATCCAAAATTCGAAACCTCCTTTGAATTTATATACTCCTCATACAAAATTAAATTTTTTCGATGTTTTCGAAAAATTATAGGGAACTCTTGGATTTCTACTAGGAGAATATGATAGTGAGAGAGGTCGTCCAAAATTCAAATACCTCCTTTGAATTCATATTCTCCTAATACCAAATTTAATTTCCAAGGTTTTCGAAAAATTTTCGGGAATTTTTGGATTTCTATTAGGAGAATATGATAGTGAGAGAGGTCGTCCAAAATTCAAATACCTCCGTTGAATTCATATTCTCCTAATACAAAATTAAATTTTCAATGTTTTCGAAAAATTTTCGGGAATTCTTGGATTTCTACTAGGAGAATATGATAGTGCAAGAGGTAGCCCAAAATTCCAATACCTCCATTGAATTTATATTCTCCTGATACAAAATTAAATTTACGAGGTTTTCGAAAAATTTTCGGGACTTTTTGAATTTCTACTAGGAGAATATGATAGTGAAAGAGGTAGTCGAAAATTCGAATACCTCCTTTGAATTGCTATTCTCCTAATACCAAATTTAATTTCCAAGGTTTTTGAAAAATTGTCGGAAATTATTGGATTTCTACTAGGAGAATGTGATAGTGAAAGAGGTAATCCAAAATTCGAAACCTCCTTTGAATTTATATACTCCTCATACAAAATTAAATTTTTTCGATGTTTTCGAAAAATTATAGGGAACTCTTGGATTTCTACTAGGAGAATATGATAGTGAGAGAGGTCGTCCAAAATTCAAATACCTCCTTTGAATTCATATTCTCCTAATACCAAATTTAATTTCCAAGGTTTTCGAAAAATTTTCGGGAATTTTTGGATTTCTATTAGGAGAATATGATAGTGAGAGAGGTCGTCCAAAATTCAAATACCTCCGTTGAATTCATATTCTCCTAATACAAAATTAAATTTTCAATGTTTTCGAAAAATTTTCGGGAATTCTTGGATTTCTACTAGGAGAATATGATAGTGAGAGAGGTCGTCCAAAATTCAAATATCTCCTTTGAATTCATATTCTCCTAATACAAAATTAAATTTTCGATGTTTTCGAAAAATTTTCGGGAATTTTTGGATTTCTATTAGGAGAATATAATAGTGAGGGAGGTCGTCCAAAATTCAAATACCTCCTTTGAATTCATATTCTCCTAATACAAAATTAAATTTTCGAGGTTTTCGAAAAATGTTCGGGAATTTTTGGATTTCTATTAGGAGAATATGATAGTGAAAGTGGTAGTCCAAAATTCGAATACCTCCTTCGCTATCATATTCGCCTAATAAAGCATTGTAGTACTCTCTGATTTTAAAAATGTTTTCGAAAATGTTAATTTAATTCCAATATCGAATATTTATATATGGGGTGGGGGAAAAAGAACTCATTGACTGTTGTAACTAATATTCTTTATTTTGTACCAAATCTATTACAATATTAAACGTGGAAATACATATAGGGTGGGAAGTGAAGAACACACAGTTTTTATTCAATACATTCTTTATTCACTACTAAATAAAATGCAATACATTACACAATTAATCATCTGCTCATATCTAAATAAAAATTATGGAAATACAACAATATGTAGCTAGGCAGCGGCTGTTTCGCATGCAGGTCTAGTAGAAGCGTACCACTGAAAGTAGCTTGTAGCGTTCATTCTTGTGCAGCGTTGTTATCGTATATACTGAGTTGCGAAATCTATCAGCTACTATGACGGGACTTTCTCTCTTTCCAAGGATCGATCTTGATGCGTTCTACCTGATGAACACTGACGGACCTGTTCTCTTTCACGACCTGAGAGTGTCTGAGAGCTACTAAATGCGAAACATGCTCGCACGAACTTAAGGAGGAAGCCAAGTAGAGTGGGGTAGAAATGGATGTTGTTAATTGCCTGGTCCCAGTTTGAATGTTCTTTCTTTTACATATATAAAGAAATCACTGTTTTTTAATTTACAACAGAACATTCATTCTCACAACAGAACATTCCTTCCTTACAAAGACATTCCTTCTTTTCTTACAACCCTCGCATTTCCTTCTCTCTCTCCCTCCCTCCCTCTCTCTCTCCCCTTTCCCTTTCTTTCTTTCTCTTTTCTTCAATAGATTTTGAAGAAACTTTGAAGGGGTAATAGCGTATGAAAATTCATTTCCATTCTGTTTTTAAACTTTTATTCTACTGTACAATGTTGTATCTTGGTTTGCCATTTGTATATATACAATTCTGTTATATGACGGTCGTTTTGTAAAAGATTCTATACGGTACATCAAGCTTTGCAATTTCTCACTTATATACAAATTACGTAGAGTAACGGTTTTCTTTAAAATGACGAACGATCGAACATAGATGATGATAAAATAGTTACGTTTTGGAAACTCGGAATCTATAAATAAACTTATTCCCAATTGAGTATTATAAACCAGGGCATCTGGATGTCATATAGAGATGTTGTCATGATTCAACTGTTACGCTTTCCTTTCAATCTATTATATTAATCTGGTATGTTAATTGCTCTTAAATTTCAATAAGAGACGACTATAATTTATTATAGTCTTTAATATTTATCCATCCACAAATAAAATATTTCTTTTTATCGTGAAAGTATAAAGAGAAATAATAACAGTTATTTCATCCCGTTGCATAAAAACAATAAAAGAAATGGAAAACGTGACAACATTGACACGACAACACGTTGCACGCATGTAAAACAAAACAGTCAAATGCTGTGCATGATTTTTCGGTTAAAAACGATCACAGTACACGCTTTACGATCAAATAACATAACATTTTTCGCATTGTTTTCTTTCAGTCGAAAAGACGATTGCCATTATAACGATTAAACATACATACATTCATTCATTCCGTTGAAAGAAAACCAGATTTTATGATCTACTTCTAAAAGTCAGGAAAAGGAACTGAACCAGATCATTGCTTGAGTATTATTACGTTTTGTTACTTAATATGTAGCAGTGAAATCCTTCGACATCTACATTTTTAATGTAAACCGAATGCTTACGAAACAGTTCATAGTAAACCAAACGAATCTACGCTCCTTTTCCTCTTCTCATTATCATTTATTTTTTGCAAGTTAACACATTGCTCTCCATTTACGAGTTCTCAAAGAGAATTTATCTGGTTCCGAATATAAAACACATGTGTAGAAGTTGGTAGAATGAACTTTAGCATAAGGTAGCATACGTGCACCGTTTCTACAAGTACCAGAACTTATGTGTGGTACATTGAAATTGAAAGAAGAAACTAGAATAACACTTCTCTACTCGACAAGCAATGTGTTAACAGAAATAAAGACTTAACTTTTACGTTCACAAATTATGCGACTCGCGGCGGAGTATTTGTTAGCAACATGAGTACAATGAATATACACATTGGCCCTGTGCGAATGGAGATTAAAATATAAGTGCAATATCGTAGGTAATTAATATCATTTTTTTGCTGAAGATCAATTTGAGAGTCAACGAATTTCATTCACAATTAAGTCATGGAGCGTTGAGTGTTGCAAAGTATTTGATAGAAATATAAATAATAAAAACTCGGTGAGACCAGATCTTAGAACTCAAAATTCCCATCGCATTGGACCGTACAAGGGACGAGCAATCATACAAGTATTAATAATACGACGACAGAATGATTGCTACCTACGAGATGGGCTATTTGAACGTGAAATGTCAGCGGTAAAATTGTACTCTGATATTAGCTATACCGGCGGAAATATCGACAGAACCGTCGGGTTCCAGCGACAATCAAGTATCTTAAAACTTTGAAGGACATTTGGGGACCAGTGCCATGTACCCAGCACGTTAAAAACGAACGACCGCGCTTCAGAAGTTGTAATAAACGATTAACGGTTATTTGGTCCATTTTTTTTATAACGCATTCGAATGTTTCTCGCGATGCATCACATCGTTTTTTGGTTTCTTTGCTTTTTTTATGAACTATAAAACACTGGTCGGTCATCCAATATCGCGGAAGAAGAATAATTATTAAATGCAGGAAATAACTGAATCGAAGGGAGGTTGCGAGAATCGGTTGCTATTCTCTGATTCTAGTTGTACACTTACAACTTAAAAAGACACAATTAAATAGTTTCCGACTAACAAAAATAAAAATCTCCGGACTTTTTATATACAATTTCGCAAAATGGAGTATATCACGCAACATTGTAAGCATTTGCTCATACATGTGTGAGTAAACAACGTATAGAAATTCGGGAACGTTATCGTAATACATGAAACAGGGTTCGAGGGTAACGTGATTCTTCTCTAGTCTAGATCTTTCGGAAGGAGATCCTATATTTTTGTCTGATACGTTCAAGTAAAATAATCAACGATATAGAACGCGTTAAAATCATGGTTTCTTTCTCGTTCATTTTTTTACGACAATTGCTGTATACGTTGTTTGCGCGTTTCTTAAATGTTTGCTTACTAAAAGACTGTAAAAAAAATCTAAAGACTTAATAATAATGACGATATCAATAATACTAGTATTAATAACTAATAGGATCACATCTTTGGTACACGATTCGTCAGTTTCAACTCTATTTACTTCATATGAATACCTACGGCAAGATGGGCCGAATTAAATTCACCTTTGCTGCGGACTCTCGTCCAAATATATATATATATATGTATATATTAATGTCATCATTTTTTTTTGTCGGAAACAGAGCAAGATCTGTGATTCATTATATATTCATTTTCATTGTCACTCACGTATCAACTTCTTGTCAAATGATTTGTCATCTAAAAACGACTATTTTACACAGTTCTGCAACAGTCTTCATTTGTGTTATTAAATTCCACTTTAGTTCCTTAATAGTAAGTTTAGAAACTTCCCCATTTCTTCAATATAACTCTCATTCCTCCATCGCTTTTTATTATTTAGAATTTGTAAAATTGTGCTGCTTCGAAGAAACAAATCCTGCGAGAAACAAATTGATTTAGAAAGATTTGATCATTTCCATTGCTATAGTTACTCGTTGCTCGAATATATACCTTACCCCTAATCAAGCGGAATGTCCTCTCGCAAGTTAACATATACTGGAAATTCCGTGAGTCAAACTCTTCTCAAGGACAATATGGAACTCGCACAGTGGCTCGAGAATATGAATGAGAAAATTTAATAACGTACGATTCCGCAGAAATGAGTTCTCCTCGTACATGTCCGCGGTAGAACGTGCTTCGCTCATTGGCCGCAGCATCGCATGAAGAAGCTGCTCCCTATAAATTGGTGGTATTCATTAATACTCATTCCTCCATTCAGCACACATTCCGTGCCGGACCAATTTTCGATTACTTTCCATTCAAGTCACGTGGGTTGCATGCGTTCCTACGCTATTAGGATTATGATATTTGCATCACCATGTATGTAACACAGTAAAAGTAATAATAACTACAGTATTTCATCGATAGTCGTCGCCACCACAGGTCCGGCCGGCGACAATTAACGTTCAGATGATACTATTCTTTGACTTGTGCCGAACGTAGAAAAGGACAGCGAAGCTCCAGAGGCCTCGGTCGCCGAGAAGTGTAACATAATACGGGTCGAGTATGTCGGTGAGACCACTACTAATCCAATGACAAAACTTTTTTATTTTTTATTATTTTTTATGGAACTTTCACCAACATATTCGTGGCATTTTTCTAATGAAAATGATACCAAATAATATATAATTCCGGTGGTATTTACTTGTGTAATGGACGATGAAAGTTTCGGAAAATTATTGTAAATATGATCCGAATTATATCGTGTTTGGTATTATTTTAATCAGAAAAATGCCACGAATATGTTGGTGAAAGTTCCATCAATAAATAATAAAAAATAAAGAAGTTTTGTCATTGGATTAGTAGTGGTCTCACCGATATAGTCGACCCGTATTATGTTACACTTCTCGGCGACCGAGGCCTCTCGAGCTTCACGGCCCCTCACGGGGTATACCCCCCGGAAGGAGGGATTGTTTAGCGACAATTATCGTTCAGAATTTCACGACAATTAACGATGATATACTGTATATGGAAAAAAGTGTAGCGCTTAATATACCGTACAGAACAAAGCAAAAATTTATATATTAATCAATTGTCATCGTCAATCACCTAATAGCAAAAATTCCTTATGGACTGAACGGAAAGTTTAACGTGGAGCGTATGCAACCTACAGGGCACAGAGCGTGGTTATCAAGTGTTCGACAAACTAGATTGCAATTTACCTCGCTGCCAAACAGATAAACAGTTGAAACTTCCCGTCTTTGCCCAGGGTCTGACTGAACATGTTAATCTGATCGATGAGGTGACAGTAACATCTCAACGTTGTAAACCTCTGATTACTCTCTACGCGCGCTCCTCGCCTGTCCCTATTTAACCGTTGCGAATATTCGTCCATCTCCTCCAGCAATGAAATCTCAAAGTTCTCTTTTATGCGCACTGAAAAAGATTACGTTAACGCATGAGTATAAGTAAGCATTTTATTTTAGTTAGTCTATGTCCATAGGAACACAACTTACAAAGGTAGTCCCAAACGTAAAAGTTTCTACCGAATATCCTCTGGTTTTTAAAACCGAATAAAAATATTTGTTCTAACGATGGGACCAGACCGCCTTCGCCGCAGAGCAAGGCTGTCAGTGAGCCATCTTGGCACTCTCTTCTATAGTGGAATTTAACAATTGCGTTCACAGCTTCTCCTACAAAGAGACAAACATTGTGAGATTACAATGCAACAGGGGCCGATATGTAGACTGTGAATTTCCACTAAATGTTTTTATTTTTAAATTTTTAATTCCCCATACGTTCCTTAAGTTAAACATTAATTTATTACTCATTTTTTATTTTAAGCAATCGCTTACCTAACATATGCTGCAACTCAACTTGAGACAATATCGGGCGCCTGGGGATACTAGGTGACCTACATCTCGGCGGTGTTGAACATGATTCAACTAATTCCTCGCTGTCGATACTGTGCGGTACCAAAGCCCCTACCAATAATCTCTCGGTAGAACCGTCGTCAATGCCTCTGCCAAGCCACCTACCGCAAGGAAATTTAAACGTATGTCCTGTGACCTCGTTCCTCACCACAACATGTTCTACCATCCATTTAGGGGAGAGACCGGTGTTGTCGTGGCCGATGCGTAGTGTCGATAGCACGCCCAAGTTTTTATGCTGAAACACGTCGGATCAATGAATACATTTTGTTTACTAAATTGCAATATGTTAGCTTAACACGAGGTTTACTGGACGCATACTTTTCTTAATTTATACTACAACAAGAAAATGGCTAAAAATTTGAACAGGCACATCCTCGTTATTTTTATAAAATAATACAGGGCGTTCACGCTATCACTAGCCAGCGTTTTTCTTGTAAATAGTAAACATTAGAAAAAAATGAAAAAGGAAAAAGTAGTACTGTTTTTTTATGAGAAACACAATGGCGTATGTAATTTTTTGTGTTTATACTATTTTGTTAGATATGAAGGTGACCTTCGATTTTTGAAATGGAATTCTGTATATTTTTTTATATCACATGAAAGCGTGTGTCTAGACGAATATATCCGTGTACTGGACAGTGACCTTCAAGGTCATGCAAGGTCAGAAATTGAAGAAATATTCTGAATATTTCATACCAATGTGTTTACAAGTACTCCATATTCATACGAATCAGATGATGTTGTCATTCACTATCAGAGTGTTTACTTCTAGCTGCTTCTATGACGAGACAATTTCAGTATTATTTCCGACACCGATTAGTAATATCGCATAGTAATCTAGTATTATTATTCGATGTACGAGAACGCGGATATGGTACGCATTTATCACCAGTGCAATAGAAATAAAAGACAAAGTGAATTGAAATACCCAGAAGAGAAGCAAAATAACGCTAATAAGAACACAAGCACGTGCATTAGTATCTCGAACTACATTAGAGGAAGCCAACAAAAATGTATTTAATAGAACTGAAATGTGCATTCATTCACAAGGAAATCATATTGAACGTTTACTGTAGACTCACCAATAAAGAATACTTGTAAACACATTGGTATGAAATATTCAAAATATTTCTTCTATTTCTGACCTTTCATGACCTTGAATGTCACTGTCCAGTATACGGATGAATTCCTCTAGACACATGCTTTCATGTGATGTAAAAAAAAAATATACAGCATTCCATTTAAAAAATCGAGGGTCACCTTCATATCTAACAAAATAGTATAAACACAAAAAAATTACATACGCTATTGTGTTGCGCATAAAAAACAGTACTACTTTTTCCTCTTTCATTTTTTTCTAATATTTACTATTTACAAGAAAAACGCTGGCTAGTGATAGCGCGAACAGCCTGTATAAAATAGTCACATTTAGTCCACCGCAAACCTAGTGTTAAATATTTAATCATCTCAGAAGTAATGCGCATTTCCTTTCATATTCTATGAGGAAGAAATACAAAAACATATTCACAACCATTAGTCTTTTATGTATCATTCTATAGGTTTTAGAAAAATGTGGAAAAATATTATAAGTAGTCTACAGTATGAAAAAATCCAAAGTTCAAAAGTATAAAAAAGTAAAAAGAAATTCGTGCCGCTTTCCATAAATAACATAACGGTGTGTATGCAAATGTTGTGCATTTGCTTTTATGCCTTGAGAAATGAAAACGTTTTAGCAAAGGAGGATGAAAATAAGAAAATATCCTCAGAAATAGTGCAAACATTCTGAAAATGCATTTTGCTTGTGGAACGACTTGATACGTTTGAGAAGAAGCGGATGCATACGTGAAATACAAATTCTAGTGCTCCTTTGGGTATAGGAACCGGATTCGTTTCACAGAGACTGCCCGAGATAGCGATCCAGCTGTTTGCGGAAGTGGTAGCTGCACTCGCTTTACGACTAGGAAATATAACAACCCTATATGGCAATTTGGTGGTTGGATAGTTGTTGGTGAAGCAGAAGTAGTCGACCGCGTTCAACGTCAGGAGATGATACAAGAATTGTTCCTTTTCCTCTTCGCAACGCAGGAACGCTGAACGCTTGTATTGGTTTCTAGAAAAGTAATAACGCAAAATGTTTATACTGTTGCATTTTAAATAAATTAGTACATCTTAACACTAAACCTACCAAGTATTAAAAATGGCTAATTTGTATTGTTTTTATAAAAATAAAAAGATTTAATTTAATAAGGCCTTTACGCCAGTGTTACAATTAATATTTAAAATAATACAGTAACCTCACGATCTAAGTCAGGCATGTCCAGGAATAGCTTACTTGGACGCGTTTTCGAGGGAGACGCCTACTTTTCCCGACCGCGCGTCTCGCTCCCCGTGGCGGCCGTAGTTCTCCGAGCTCCTCAGGCTCGTACCTACCGCTTGCGGTATGTATTGCGTGTGGCGGTTTGGGGCGACTCTCATACCCATAGGTATTCACATCACCCATGAGGTACTATCGTCAATGTGTTTTTTTTTTGTCAGTGGTATCCTCTATAGGCCTATTCCACTTCGTCGCACGATAATTTCGAAAAAATAAATTTGGAAAATAGTTTTTATTATACTGTCAAAATTTTACTGACAATTAGGAAAGCATGCTTCAAAACTTTAAGTGAATCGAAGTATTCCATTTTAAGAAATTTTGCCATCCGAATTTTCTCAATGTTCGGATTGACTTATTTGTGCGAATGTTCGTTTTCAAAAATGCGTAGCATTAAAACAGAGCAATGTACACTGCTGAGCGATTCCTCGCTATCGTCTTTGATGCGGATATTGCAAGCTTTCCTAATTGTTAGTAAAATTTTGACAGTATAATAAAAACTATTTTCCAAATTTATTTTTTCGAAATTATCGTGCGACGCAGTGGAATAGGCCTATAGGGGATACCACTGACAAAAAAACGGATTGACTATAGTACCTCATGGGTGATGTGGAAACCTATGGGTATGAGAGTCGCCTCAAAGCGCCACACGCAATACGTACCGCAAGCGGTAGGTACGAGCCTGAGGAGCTCGGAGAACTACGGCCGCCACGGGGAGCGAGACGCGCGGTCAGTGATGGTATATGGCAGAGATGGGCAATTTTGCCTCAATTGAGGTAAAACCGTTAACACCGGAGCGCCCTCTGTCCCCTTCCAGCAAGCACGGTACAATGGGGCAACGAAGACACAAGACATCAGCGTACGCAACGAACGTGCGCGCTGCATGAAAGAGAGGTTGGTGAGAGAAGCAGGCATTTGAGGGGCTCCACCCGTGCCCACCACTGGTATATGGTCTTGGTTTTTTCGCGCATGCGCGACTAAATGCAGGTTCGTGCCGTACGTCTTATGTTTGTGGGGAAAGTAGGGGAGAATTGTCATTGGCGGGAAACCGGACAGAAGAGTGCAAGACGACATGACGAGACGACCGTACTTCGAAATTTTGGTAAGTTAATGTTAATATATTCGATTTCATAATGGCAACTAGTATTGGAGAAGGAGCTACTTGTCAATTCATATTTGAAAATCGAAAAAAAATTTGCGAAACTATGCGGGGTGACCAAGGTACCCCATTTTAGCCCAACTTTGTACTTTACTGGCGCTAAAATCGTCGCGCATGCGTGAGAAAACCGAGAGCATATACCATCACTGCGCGCGGTCGGGAAAAGTAAGCGTCTCCCTCGAAAACGCGTCCAAGTGAGCTATTCCTGGACATGCCTGATCTAAGTCCAATGGAACATCGCGATCTATGTCTCTTGGCCTACTCCTTCCACGGCGGGGTATCCCGGAAGGGCCATGAAGCTCGAGCTGCCTCGGTCGCCGAGCAGTGTAAACATGCCGCGTAATCTGATCCTGGGTCGGGTATATCGGTGTGAATCACTACTAATCCAATTACAAAACTTCTTTATTTTTTATTATCTTTTCATGGAACTTTCACCAACATATTCGTGGCATTTTTCTAATGAAAATGATACCAAATATGATATAATTCCGGTGATATTTACTTGTGTAATGAACGATGGCAGTTTTTTATTGGCATTACGTTGTACGGACACTCGGGCCTGTGAACTGTATCGGCGGCCGCGACTCTTGTCGTCTCTTTCTTTCCTATACGCTGTCCTTCTTTACGTTCAAAACTTTCATCGTTTAATACACAAGTAGATATCATCGGAATTATATCATGTTTGGTATCATTTTCATTAGAAAAATGCCACGAATATATTGGTAAAATGTCATTAAAAATGAGTAAAAAATAAACAAGTTCTATTATTGCACTAGTATTGTCTCACCGATACGCTATTTTTTGTTGCGCCTTCGGCCGCACGGTTCGTGTTTGCATGCTGTCCTTCTCTACGTTCGGCGCGGTCGACGCGGTCACAAAAGAATAGTGTCCCTTCACGATCTAAGTCCCGGCAGAGAACCGAAAAAAGACTTAGATCGCGGGGTTACTGTAATTTCAAATCAATTCTTTCAAATAATAAGTATTAGAAGAATACGAAAGAGTAATACTGTTTTCTGCAAGCAACGTAATGGCGGATTTAATTTTTTTGTGCCTGCACTATTTTTTTTTTAGAAAATACTACACAATTTTTTTTCAACTTTTCTTATGAAGAATATCTTTATAACTTCAATAATTGTAAAATAAAATATTTTGAACCGGTCATTTGACCGACTGTGGTCCCAGATAGCACTCGGACGTCCAATGTACGTCCGTACCGGACATATGTACGTCACAGGGACGTACGATATGTCCGATTTATGTCCCAGATATGTCCGACAGAGGTCCCAATCACATCCCAGTACGTACATAGGACGTCCCGCGCGGACGTTAATTGGACGTTTGCCGGACATATAAAAGCGTGTTTGCACCTTAAAAAATTTTCTAAATATGTAAATATTGGTTTAAAAGAATTCTACAAAAATACCATTGATTATCACATAACTATAAAAAGAGGAATTGATCAAATAAAAAAGAGTGGACTATGCCGGGTGCGAACCTAATATAAGCATATGAACAGTCGAGCGCCTAACGCGCTGACCCAGCCGAGTTCTTGGTAACACGATTAATATTTTCAGATACCATGCGCGTTGATGTACGAGGTAATCGTAATACTAATCAAGTTAATTTCATTTTTCAACTATTTCTGTAAAATGTTCAAGTTTATCAGTGTCCAATAGACTTACAGAATAAATAAAATCTAACAATTTGAAGATTAGCTCATTTTTTCACGGAAGAAACGTCGAAAAATTAGTTTTTTTCAAACAACGGCGCCGCGAACTTAAAAATTTGAAAAAATTCATAAACTATATTTTGAGTATAATAATAGCAACACAATATAGCATCCGAAAACGTACGAAATAATCTAAGTCCCACGTCCGTGGTACGTCCGAAATTTATGTACGAGGGATGTCCCACGGACGTAAAAACGGATGTCCATGGGATGTGCGAAATTTATGTCCGAGGGACGTCCCACGGACGTATATATTTCAGACGTCCATGGGACGTCTGAAATTTTGATCCAAGGGACGACCCACGGACGTACACGGCGGACATTGGACGTATCGGACGTAAAACGTACGTCCCATGGGCGTACGGTGCTATCTGGGGTGGCTTTAGTGTTAAAACATTTTGACTGTGCATGAAAGCTACCTTAACAATGTGATGTTGGATAATAACGTCTTCAAATGGCGAGAGAGGAGTTTCTTCTCTAACGCTAATCGAACCCACGCTCTAGCGTATCCAATGTGAGTCTTGATGTCTGTCATTGCTTGGACATTCCTGATATCAAAGAGCAAAGAGTCCGGCAAAGGTCTCAGATGCTCTGGGCCGATTTTTCTGTCTCCAGGGGATTTGTGTTTGTCTGTCCCTCGCGTTGGCGAAACGTCCGTTTCCAATGCCAGGTTCGACAAATCTGTTATCGTTCAACAATATAGAAGTTAAATTAGATAATGGTTGACCGAGGACGTGGAAAAATAACTAACTCCTTGTCACATCGTTTGAAAAATATTTCCGTCAATCCATGCAAACGATGTTCATGCTTTGGACAACAACAACAACAACAACGAAGTACATTTTCTCATCTATTCCAGAGAATCGCATGCTGATTACACTGTCCCACAAATGTTTATTTCTGTTCTGTATTTCAACATACAATAGGTGATTTTTATAAAATTTTAGTATGGAAATTTGTTTTAACTCTCATTGAGAAATATGTTGGGATAGTGATGTTCACATAAATTCCTACGTTGCTTCCACTAACACGGTTTCACAATAAAAATACGTGAAACAGTAGTACTAGAATTACTAATAATTTGCCATATTTACTAGGAACATCGATAAAAACAATGCGTTCATGCAGCTTACTGACAATCATGATATTAAAGACATTGCAAAAGTATTGTTAAATGTCAGGCTAACTGAACAATGCCTTTTGGTGGCAAGCCAACACTGGGGCTTACCATTGAAGTTCTCCTTGACACAAGAAGCAATCTCAAAAATATGTCTGCTCTTAAACGATGAAATTAAACGGTCCGGTAATCCGAAAAATTTATTCGAAGGTTTCTCGGCTAGTTACAACACAGAAAATGAAACAAAATAAAAATTAACTGAAAAAGAAATACGTTCTATGCTGAATGCAGTGACGGAGTATGGAAGCTTCATTTTAGAAATCAGATGAATTTCTAAATTACAAAATATGATATATTTTCATCACTGTAAACAGAGAACGAAATAATACTAAAGATAGAAGGTCAATTATTCAGTGAAAATAAAATATAAGAATTAAAGAAACAAAATTCATTACATCAGACTCGAACAAAACCATTCATAATCAAATAAACAAATCTCTGTATAAAAGTATTTCAGCCAATGTTGTGCAGTTTCAGCGGAAAACATATATATATAGATAGAGTGATAAATTGTTTATCAATAATGGGTCACTTACAACTAATACAGTGCAGAGTATCTACGTATGAGAAACTAATCTCTACTTTTTAACACTTTATTTGAAATAAAATAAGGCACGTACAATCGAGTCGTTTCCGTAGCACGCACCACGCTAGCGCTGAATTACCAAATGTGATAAAATGTATTAGGTCTTGTGATTTCGAAGATGAAGCAAAATTCTGATATATGTATAACATGTACAAGGGTCCACAGGTATGTATCAACTCACCAGGAGAGAGGAAATTGGGATCTATGGTTTTAGTCGTGTCGTTGCACTCTTCCAGTTCTTGGTACATGGTGAGATGCGACCAGAGAGCACTTTTCCCTTGCTTATTTTGCAATCCGTGGCTCCAGACTCGTTCCAAGAGATCACAAAGGCTAGCAACCAGGGTATTCTCTTCTACATCTGACAAAGACTCTCCTCCGTGACCCAATGCGACAGCTTCGGAACCCATTTTCTCAACTAACATCCTCTTTGTCTTCGATTTACAATCCTTTGAGCAGAAAAAAAATTGTTTTTAAAACTCTACAAACTTTGGCAGCACAATCGTTCGTTTCCTAGATACCTTGAGCAATTTTTCAACGAAAGTCCAATTTGCTTGCGCTATCAATGCCGGACTTATTTCTGCAGAGAATTTAGTCTGCGGCCTCGGCGACTGAGTCTCTTGTGGCGCTGGTGGTTTCCCATTTGCTTCCATGGATTTCATTTTATACTTCCACTGAGTCTGTCCCCTCCGACTGCTATTATAAACAAAGGCAAAATTAATACACTTGAAAATAAATTTTAGTAGGTAACACGAACGAGCTTTAAAGAACGTCATGAGAATTGAAAAAGGGGAAGGGTGGTTCTTGTAATCGAATCTACAATATTCTGGACTTAGAGGGCTACATACTGGTGGGTCAAAAAATCGATTATTTAAAAATATTTTCATTTAACACTAAACCTACCGAGCATTAAAATTGGCTTGTATGTATTGCCTTGTAAATATAACAAGATTGAATTTATTTAGAATTTATGTCATTTTTATTATAACATATTCTTGAGCAAAGATGCCCTCGACTTTCGCACATTCTACTTTCGCACAATTCACTATTTCGCACATTTTTAAAGATGGAGAACGTATATCTCAAGTACGTAGGGCAATTGAGAAAGACACAGCATGTTATAGAAATCTTTATCAAGAAAAGAAAAAAGTGGGTGGTATTCAACTAACTCTTGACAACTTTATAAAGGAAACACCCTAAAGCACTTAACACGCCTCTTTAACTTCATTATGTATACACATTGATAGATAAATATGTACTTTAACACTAGGTTTACGGAGCACTAAAATTGATTATTTTACATTGCTTTATAAAAATAATAAAATTGTATTTACTTAGATCTTCAGCGATTTTTATTGTAATATGTTCACAAAAGAATAAATCCATTTAATAATTCCTCACGAATGCCTCCTTACACTCTTAATAATCGTAAATTAAAAATGTTTGAATCTACTTTCGAACATTCAACATTCGCACACACTTTCAGGAACCAATTATGTGCGAAAGTCGAGGGCCTACTGTAATTGTAAAATAAAAAATCTTAAGTCGGTCATTTGATCCGGTCATTTGATCGGCTGTGGTAGGTTTAGTGTTAAACATAGAATATTTAAACTATGATCTTACTATTTTTCACGGCTCATGGGCGTATGTAGCCCCTTCAGTTCGAAATAATAATATGTAGGATTATAATAGAAGACGTCCATGTACAATGATATACAAACTCTTACCGAAGTATGCTACGCATGAAGCAGGAAACAAGACAGTAAATGTTAGTACGGTATTTTCGATAGTATGTCAGAGTATATTTGCGTGTGACGTATACCTTTGTGCCGGTTCCTTATTCAACGCAACGCAGTCCAACAAAGGGAAACTTCGAAAATACGCTGCTCTGTGAGGAAGAATCTCGGTGGGCGGGTTCGTTTCGAAGTCCACGTTCATCAATCTCTGCTCCAACACCTTCTGCGATTCCTCTATGCTTGTGCAGGGCTCATAACGTGTTGATCTTACTATACCTTCGCCAACTTTCTTTCTGCAATAACCACAAATAAGATTGAAGAAACTATTCCACATCTTTCTCAAAAAGAGAATATTTTAATGCGCCAACCTCAGATTGGATATTCTTTGATCGAAAACTCGTATGTTAAAGTCAAGTTCGCTCCACGTTGACATAACTTTACTGTCTACCAGCGACGCGAACATTTGCGTCTCTAGGAATCTAGACAGGAATGGTAAATGCTGCGTGGGCTGGTCAGATAAAAATGTGGCCTTATCAAAAACGTGCATACTGTCCCTATTATTCAACCATTCGTCTTTATCCTGCGATGTAAAATTATGTTACTTTTATTATTCTTACAATGTAATTGCAGTGGACGAGTTAAGTATACTTGTTGTCCTGTTTAAATCAGTCCCTCTATATGAAATATCGTCGGAACGAGCGTAAACTTTTGTGTAGAGAATGACGAATTGCATTCGACGCATTTCGGAATACAGTATTTCATCGTTAATTGTCGTGAAATTCTGAACGATAATTGTCGCAAAACAATCCCTCCTTCCGCGGGTTACTTTTTATTTTTTATTATCTTTTTATGGAACTTCCACCAACATAGTCGTGGCATTTTTCTAATGAAAATGATATCAAATAAGATATAATTCTCTCCGCGCCTCTTTTTTTCCCATGCGCTGTCCTTCCTTGAGCGCGAAATTTTCACCGTCTATTACTCAAGTAAATACCATCGGAATTATATCTTATTTGGTACCATTTTCATTAGTAAAATGCCACGAATATGTTGGTGAAAGTTCCATAAAAAAATAATGAAAAATAAACATGTTTTGTCACTGGGTTAGAAAGAATAGTATTATCTGAACGTTAATTGTCGCCGGCCGGACCCGTGGTAGCGACGATTAGCGATGAAATACTGTATGCGTTTACGTTAAGTAAGCTTATAGACTGATTTAAATGGGACAATGTGTATGTATAATCCTGATCCATACCTGGCTTGGTTGAATAACAAAGTGTTCGTAACTAGAAAAAATTTGTACAAAACGATTCAAGAAAATCTCCCTAATAGCATTATTAAACATAAGCGTCTCCTGATACTCCTCCTGCGGTGTCAGCACCCTCTCTTTCACGTTGTCTTCTATTGACTCAATGTCGTCCACGTTCACTCCTATTAGAAAAATGAAAACAAATTTATACAATTCTTTATGTCAACTGCGAATTAGCTATACAGAGTGTCACACTAACTCTGTTGTAAGGTGATATCTCCGTTACTTTCAACGCTACGCGCAATGTCAAAACGACAAATTATTTGGTTTGAGGGGACACATATAATGGTGAGGATAATTTGTCCTCAAAGTCATTTTAATCAAGATTCTAAAGTCATCGATATATTTTGTATATAACTAAATACTTTTATTATTATGACATGATGGTAGAGGTCAAGACCATACCAATGAGCTACAATATCATTGTCAAAAATGAATAAATTTGTAGGACCTGATGGGAGTAATGAAATATAGCTACAATAGAGAGATTCGTGGAACACACTATATGCAGTGGCGTATTATCCTATGGGCAACTTGGGCAAATGCCCGGGGCCCCAAGCAAAAGGGGGCCCGAACACAAAACAAATATTTTGTATTTTTATGTAAAAAGTTTTCATCGATGAACAAGAATTTATTTCACTTTTTATGCAATAATAAATATGTAGATGTTTTCACAATTGTTTTATTTTTTCCAACGTGAAAGTTATTTAGTTTGGGTTAGGGGCTTCGAAATTCTAATTTGCCCAGGGGCCCCAAGTAGTTATAACACGCCACTGACTATACAGGGTGTTAAAAAAGTCTGGAAACGGTCGACTATCTCAAAAATAAAGCATTTTAGAGAAAAATGGTTCAGACATGTATTTTATGGTTTCGCAAGGGCTATAAGATGGTGCCTTGGTTTGACCTTGAAGAGTCATTTGAAGGTCACGCGAAGGTTACCTCAATTATTTTAAATGGCATCCCCTATTTTTTATTACATATTTTTGTAGTTGATCTCGAGAGCTTTCCAAAACACTATAATCAAATGTTTTTTCATCCATTACTTTTCGAGTTATAAGGCTTCAAATCTGACCGTGCATCCTCCACGTGGTACATCCACGGACTTATGGACTGTGCATTATGCTGCGGGGGTGAGGCGAAAGACGGAAGGGGTATCAATTTGTAGGCCATCTTGGATGGCAAACACTGTGGTGCGCTCTATAGGCAGTGTTGGGATATGGTGCAAGATTTCAAGCCCATGCGCGGCGATTTCGGCCTCAGTAAAGTAATATTCTCGATAATGGGGGGTACCTTAAGCACCCATCAGAATTTTAAAAAATTGGTATGATTTGATTCTGAAAAATGAGTGTATAACATGTGTATTTGTGTATATTTTGTAACTCGTAGGACACGTCCTGAAGTCTTTTTGTCCGGAATAGATTGTTTCGAGACATTCCCGCCAATATAACTGTCTCAGGGATCCACTACCTCTGTCATCATGATATAGATACAGTACTGTTTTGACCGCGCATGCGCGTGAAATCTTGCACCATATCCCAGCGCTATCCATAGGCAACTTTAAATACTAGTTGCGCGAATTTGCAATGCAATCATGCGGGAAATAGATACACATAATTTATTTATAAATTTATATTGGAGCCGAATGTGCAATATTTTATATATATATATATATATATATATATATATATATATATATATACACTTGTTATGCATTCATTTTTCAGAATCAAATAATATTAATTTTTCCACAACGTTAAATAGATAGCAACACTAGTTTTGCCATCCAACATGGCCGCAGTCTACCACCCCTCCCTGCTCACGGCACGACTCCTCTCACCCATAAACCCACTTTATGCTCATTCCTTTAAGTCCGTGGGTACATCTCGGTTAACGCTAATGCCGGCGGTATTGTACCTTTGAAGCCTCATAACTCGAAAAGTAATTGATGAAAAAACATTTGATTAGAGTGTTTTGGAAAGCTCTCGATATCAGCTACAAGAATATGTAATAAAAAATTTGGGGGGTGCTATTTAAAATAATTGAGGTATCCTTCGCGTGACCTTCAAATTACTCTTCAAGGTCAAACCAATGGCACCATCTTATAGCCCTTGCGAAACCATAAAATACATGTCGGAACCATTTTTCTCTAAAATGCTTTATTTTTGAGATATTCGATCGTTTCCAGACTTTTCTAACACCCTGTATGTATATTTACCTGTTCGTTTAACGATGTCGACTATTCTTTGCAAAGTATCAGACGGCGGTGTTGATTCAGGTCGATCCCAATCCAGGACATCATGTAACGAGTGTTTTCTACGAGGAAGATGAAATCCAGAACCAGGAAGCGTCAAACTACTAGTCATGATGTCGCCATTGTAATGATTGATGACCATGTTGTCAGTCCTAGAAGATATTCGGAATTTGACCGTGCTGTGATCGAATAGATTCTCGGTGAAGATAATAATCGTCGTTTGACTTACTTTCCCGAGTATGGTACTTTGTACTTGTTTAGGAGAGCTCTCATTTCGGCAATGAATTGTATCTTGTGAGGAAATACAGGTAATTCCTCCGGAAATTGGCTACTTTGTTTATCTATATCTACATAACAGAGGTTTGCCTGCAACGGAAAAACAAAAGCAATTTTCAAAATAGGACGTAAGTAAGACAAAGTAATATTAGGTCATCCCATAAGTCCGCGTCGTTTACTGTTCTACTATTTAAATTAATGTTTGAAACATAGCTATTTAAAGTTTACTGAAAATTTAAACACCCTCTCGTTCCACAACCTCTTCCCATGTTTTTGGTAAAGATATTATACTGTCACTATAAAATTTCTGTAGTTTTTCGTTAAAAATGACAAAATACCTCGCAAAGAGTATAAACATATCCGCGGCACGAACTTATGGTACGACCTAATATCTTACAATGTCTACGACACTGTCAAGAGTAAAGTTGGTTTGTAATTTCTCTTTCTCCTACATTTTTTAATTTCTGAATGTACGATCAGAATTTAGAATTTACCCAAAATATATTTTTCAGTCATTTTTTTGTATCTGCACTATTATTTTAGAAGTGAAGGTGACCTACAATTTTTTAAATGGAATGCTACATATTTGTTTATATCATACGAAAGCGTGTGTTCAGATAAATTCATTCGCACACGACATGGAAATAGAGGAAAAATTTTGAATATGGTTGAACATGACTCGGATAAAGAAAGTTGTAAAAAAAACAGCCATTAAAATGTTCTCCACAATTCCGACCAATCAGAATTTGTTCAAAGTATCTTTTTCACGTTATGCAGTAAACTAATTGTTCGAACTGTTAAAAAACATCCAAGCCGTTTGGTTGATTTTTAAAAGATTAATTCTGTTTTAAATAATGTCCGAATATTACTGTAGGTGGACAGTGCAATGTAGAGTAGAATGGAATGAATTCTAATTGACGTGCCTAAACACCTACGCCCAGAGGGCCGAAGGTATTAAACGAATTGGTTGAAAAGTCAAAGCACTCACTTCGCTAGCAATTTTCAGCACACCGCCCTCGTTCTGAATGTGCAAGCCCATTATGAACGGCACCGGCGCGTCTAAGAAATGATGCAAACTTGCGGGCAATATGGGCACGTAGACGTGCTGCCAGGAAAACGGGAAGAGTAGTGCGGTGATGCACTCGGACACCACCATCAGCTTGTGGAAATCCGAGCTCCTAAGTAACACTTGGTTCTCTAAAAGGACACAGGTGAACAGCTGGATCACGCAGTCCGCACCGAGCCACGTGAAAACATCTTTCAAAGGATAATCTAGCATCGGTAGCTCTTGCAACGGTGTCGGTTGATGTATCACCAGCTCCAAAGGTGGTTTCGCTGGCTCGTCGTTCGGGACAAAGAACTTGAGGGATTTCCCCGGCAATGGTACCGGCACGTTGTAGAGGAGATTGTACACGTAGGACTCTAAGCTAAGACCGGGCCCAGGGTGTCTAGGAACACATCTGAAAAGAAGACGTTTGCCGTGTTAGAACTAGGGCTTCGGAGTCGTGGAGTCGGAGACGGAATCTGAGTCGTGGAGTCGGAATCTAAGTCGTGGAGTCGGAGTCGGAGACGTGGAGTCGTAGTCTGAGTCGTGGAGTCGGAGTCGTGAAGTCGGAGTCGTGAAGTCGGAGTCGGAGTCGGAGACGGAGTCGTGGAGTCGCGGAGTCGGAGACGTGGAGTCGTGGAGTCGGAGACGTAGAATCGGAGACGTGGAGTCGTAGTCGGAGTCTTAGTCGGAGTGGTGGAGTTGGAGTCGTAGTCGGAGTGGTGGGGTCGGAGTCGTAGTCGGAGTCTTAGTCGGAGTCGTGGAGTCGGAATCTGAGTCGTGCAGTCGGAGTCGGAGACGTGGAGTCGGAATCTGAGTCGTGGGGTTGGAGTCGGAGTCGGAGTCGTGAAGTTTGAGTCGTAATCTGAGTCGTGGAGTCGGAGTCGGAGACATGGAGTCGTAGTAGGAGTCGTGATCTAAGTCGTGGAGTCAGAGTCGTAATCTGAGTCGTGGAGTCGGAGTAGGAATCTGAGTCGTGGGGTCGGAGTCGGAGTCGGAGTCGTGGAGTCGGAGTCGTGGAGTCGGAGTCGTGGAGCCGGAGTCGTAGAGTCGTAGTCGGAGTTGTAGTCGGAGTCGTAGTCGGAGCCGGAGTTTGAGAATAACTGCTGATCACTGGAGTCGGAGTTAGTGTCGGAAAAAAATATATCGACTCCGACTCCAACTCTGGCTCTTTTGTTTATAAATCATTAAAAGCAACAAGTGTCTCTATGAAATTTTAGAGATTATATTAATTTTCGAAAATGGTAACTTCATCGTTAGTATTTCTCAAATTGATACGTATTTTCTAACTATTTCCTGAAAGTGAGAAAGTAACAGTCGTGTTGTGTTGTATCAAAGTTATCTGTTCCATCTTCTTAGACTTAATACAATTTTTCAACTATTTATTCAGTTCTATTACGACTTTTAATCATTTTGAGTACATATGTTTTCAATTTTGAGAGTCGGAGTCGGAGGTAAAAAAAAGAGGAGTTGGAGTCGAATTCGGAGTTATGAACTTTGTCTACCGACTCCGCAGCTCTGGTTAGAACAGCTTTAATTCACAATCTATGAAATGATGGTTGTACCAAGCCTGCTAACAAGTCTAAGGATTTTATAAAATATAATTGATTAAATCAAAATTACAATCAGCGTTATCGGTTTCACGATCCACGAGGTGTTCTTCCTTTGTATGTTGTTTTAACATACCTTGGGTGCCTTGGCAATAACCATAGAGTACAGTTAGCTATTACTCAAGGGCCAGATCTCGAAGTGGCATCACCAGATCTTAAAGAAACTTTGGTGGGACGTAGTTTTTTGCAAAAATATTAGACACAAATCTTTTTAGCGGCCTTCGTTCATATTCAAGGGATGAAAACAGTCCTCAGAAAGAAAATAAATTTCTATTTCGCTACAGTATGTTGCAATTCAGGTAGAAAATTTTTATGTTGCTTCAAGATCTTGCCTAAAGGTTCTGCTGTATTTGCTTTCTAGGGTATCAAGAATTCTTTTAATGGGAGTATGTATTTCTGTCATAGTTACGCAATGATCATAACTTGAAAGAAGAGTAAGATAAATTTGTAAATACTTTTGAGATTTTAAGATAAATATTTCAGTACTGACACCAATATTAAAAAACAGTTAAATATTTTCAAAGTACCATTTAGTATCACTAGACAGCCGATTTTACGCATTTATAACCAAAATGGATAGGTGTAACTTAAAACAGTAAAAACTGTAGAAGAATGTGAAAATACTATTACGTTATTTTCAATCTATTAAACATATTAACAAAGAAAATAAATTTCTATTTCATTCCAGTTTGTTGCAATTTCGGTAGAAAATTTTTATTTTGCATAAAGATCCGCTGTCTGATTATCGCTCAGAATTGGTTTTGCAGAATTATTTCTAGTTTATTGAAGGCACTGTTTCTCAACTGAGGTTTTGCTTGGCTCCAAGGTTCAGCTTGTTAACACTTTACCTACAAGGAGCCTATTTATAGGTCTCTTAATGGCCAAGCTATACCTAAAGGAAGCTTAATGATTTTCTTCTGCATAACAATCCCGAAGGAAATGATTATACCTCGTTGCTCAAGG
This sequence comes from Sphecodes monilicornis, assembly GCA_913789915.3. NCBI lineage: Eukaryota > Metazoa > Arthropoda > Insecta > Hymenoptera > Halictidae > Sphecodes > Sphecodes monilicornis. Next base: position 10,812,774 of record OU565296.1, on the reverse strand, counting down.
TAAAACGTTAATAAATTCTGGCTGAGCAGAAAATAATTTCATAGCGCCATTGAACTTCCTTGCTGCAAAATATTAAGGTGGCTATGGGGCATGGTAAATAGTGGAAGATGAACCGAGAGGCTCTGGGATTTTAAGAACACGAAATTTAATACGGCAAGTTAGCCCCTGCGATTAATATTAAAATCCAGCCGGGATGAAAACCCTCCTGGAGAGGATTCTTCATTTTCTGAAACCCGATGACGACGCGACGTTATGATGAGGATCCTGGGGCTTACTTACTTGTAGAGATTAGTAAGGAACGTTTTCGCCGCGTGGAGGTAAGGCTGCTGGCATAGCAAGGATATCGATTTAGTCACTAACAACTTGTCTTTGGTAGAGTCATAGTAGCCTAACGCAGCACTCGGCGAGTGCGCTGATAACTTGAAGTGCCGTGGTAACGAACGTGTGTTGTGTCCGTCTTGTCCTTTCCTTACCCTGCAAAACGAAATTTTTAAAGAATGATTATTAACACTACCATTGTCAATAAAACTGACCGGTTTCAAATTTTACTTTCTACAATTATTGAAATTATAATTAATGTAAAGATGCATTCATGGGAATGATCACACAAATTCCCTTAATGCTGCTCACATCATAATAAAAATTGTACACAATCTTGTCAATTTTATAAGGCAACATGTGTTCATTACTTTTAGTACTTGGCAGGTTCTTGCATTGTTTCTTTATTCTCTATAATATTTAACTATGAACATTTTAAACGCAAACCGAAATTTTTAAAGGATGATTATCATCACTAAATCTAGGACTTCCGGTCAGAATGACCGGTTTCAAATTTTTCTTTTTACAATTACTAAAATTATAAAGATGCATTCATGGGATTGATCGCATAAATCCTCTCACTGATGCTCACATCATGATAAAAATTGTACATAATCTAAATAAATACAATTTTGCCATTTTTATAAGGCAACATATGTCAATTACTTTTAGTGCTTGGCAGGTTCTTGTATTGTTTTGTTATTCTCTATCAAATTTAACTATGAAAATTTTAAATGAAAACCGAAGTTTCTAAAGGGTGATTATTGTCACTAAATCTAGACTTCCGGTCAGAGTGACCGGTTTCAAACCGCTTTTAACCGTTTGAGTCCCAGGGGGTATTGAAAAAACGCTGTCGAAGAATCCCAAACAGCGCAACCGCGCTTTCTCTAAACGACTACGAAAAGACCCAAGCAGCGCGATAGCGCTTGTTTTTTTTTATTTTGTATTATTCTATATTTATTTTATTTTGTATTATTCTATATTTATTTTATTTTGTATTATTCTATATTTATTTTATTTTGTATTATTCTATATTTATTTTATTTTGTATTATTCTATATTTATTTTATTTTGTATTATTCTATATTTATTTTATTTTGTATTATTCTATATTTATTTTATTTTGTATTATTCTAATAATATATAATATTATTCTACCTATTGTAAAATGTACCATTTACATTAAAAGGAGCTGGGTGATGTACTTGCGTCAGTAAATCTGAGCGCGCGACTTCGACAATCGGTAACGCACCGTCAGTTGTCCACAATGCTCGAAATGTGCTGGGTTTTCTCGACATAAAATCTCAACAGCGTGATCGCGCTGCTTGGGACTCAAACGGTTAATATTCGACTGACTGCTCATATAATGTGTAGGGCATATTCTTGCGGAATAATAACAAACACCACAGTACACTTTCGATAACGTAAACAAAAGTAGAAGCAGTAGACCAGCCGACGCGACTAGCGAATCTATCATTATTTCGGCCACTGTATGTGCAATTCGGTGGTAGGAGAACTTCACCTAATTGATTTTGCTACCTCTGACAGAAAATATTCGACCAAAATATGATTGTTGAATAAATTATTTAAGCGTGTATTAGATAGAAGAAATAATACAGTATATGTTGGTATTCACTGAATAATTGCCCAACTTTAGGAGCTGTGCTCGCTCTTTCGACATGGATTATGGCTGAAAAAAGAAATAGGTGTGAAATATTTTTTCGGAAACTACCAGAAAGAAAATCGAAAGTAGAAGAATAAGGACCCAGCCTAGTGTATTGGGATCTGACATGGGGGCGTGGACAATATATATAGCTATCCAATATGGCGACGAAGTGCTTGGTCTTAACATTGTATTGATATCTTCTTTTTTGTTTTTACTTGAAATGTTTGTAAGTATGGGTGAAACTTGTAAGTGGGCAGGTACAAATCTTGCAAAGAGAAAGTTTGTTGAAGGAGAGTGGCTTTTTAAAGTATGTTTTATCAAATAATTGATTTTACAAAAAAAATTTGTTCTTTAATATACCATCTAAATTTACAATTATAAATTCATAAATTTCGAATCGTTTATAATTGGTGAGGACATATTAAGTACTCCACAAATAATTGTACAAATATCTTCTATTAGAGGCACCAATGACGCAGGCATCACTGTACCAAGAATTTTGAAAGGATAGCTCTAGCTGTAGCTATTTTCGCTGTTAAAGTAGACTGTTCTTTAATAATTGTTTCTTGTATTTTAGAAATGGAGGTCTTATAAATTTCAAGCAGTTCACTTCACATAGTTCATTTCAAAGTGTGGAAACGGAGCAACAAATTTTTGCTCGCTCTGCTACCATAATCTTTCACTGAATAGTAATCAAAATTATTTTTGCTACACGGTGAAAAAATTGGAGCTTCCATAACGTTATTTTTAATTAACACCTGTTTTAACACTGCGAGTTTATACTGTAACCTGTTAACACTGTAAGCTGCAATAAGCCAAGCGAAGCTTAAAGTATTTCTACTTTTCGGCAGCAGACGGCGCCACTCAAAATGTCAGATCCCAATAACGATAGACACTCGATTTGTTTGATCGAATCGAATTTTGCCAGTGGTGGCAGAATCTGAAATATTAATTTTAGCAGCGCAGCGGACGACGATCAGAAACAATGAGAAAGGACTCGAGCAGTAAACGGCAATTTGGAAAACTCACGTTGGCGGTGTACCGTTTTGGCCGCTGCTCAGTTCCGTGATGTGCATCGCTTGCAGGGTTTGCATGGCGGCGCATATTTTCCGGTTCCGGCACTCCTCGTAGAAAACAAGGCTGAATCCATAGGTTCGGTGGCCGTCCTCCTTGGTGAGCACGAAAGAGTGGAACATCGGCTCCACGGAGTGTTTCTGGGTACGGAATCTCAGGCCGCTCGGCAGGCAAAGCTGAAAGATTGAATATCCGATGAGACATATACCTGGCGGAATATTCCGCGGAACACTTTTCATTTCCCAGACACCCCTCGCATGCCGGCGTTCGCGTTTTCCTTTTTCTTTTTGCAATGGCACACACAACTGGGACAACTCGCGCCCGTTTCGCCATTCTGCAACCGTTCATCGCAACCATCCTACTCCTCTGTGTACTTTTATTTCCCCGGCACGACGACGGGGGGAGTGCTAGAAAGCCCCCCCCAAGACCTAGTTGCAGAGGGTGCGACCGCTATGATGCCGCACGATCGCCCGAGAATCGCATAGAATCGCAGAGAATCTCTCTCGCTTTGCCCGAGAGACTCTGTTCGCGCGAATTATGCTAAAAGACTTGGTCTATCGCTGTTTGGCGAAGTGCGGTCGATTCCCTTTGGACCTTTAACCCTTTGCGATCGGCAAATTTCTCGGACGGGAATACCAGATAGTCGGAGCAAATTTAGCCTTCCGGAGTTATTTTTCCCTAACGATGAGTGAGCTAAAGCAAATACATGGACATTAAAAAACATGTTGAAGCTTATCTATTGTGTTTAATAGTACATATAATACATACAAAGCAGAAATTTTTGTAATTTTTCAGATGCAATTGCAATTTTTTACAAATTCAGACGATCATGAATAAGATCATGCCTCCAGGGTGGCGACGCCGACTTCTACGACAATTTGAAAATGCCGCCACTGTGGCGGCACCGATCGCAAAGGGTTAACCGGTGATTCAAAGAGGCCACTGTCAAAGGGACAACTTCGGATTTTATCCATCCCGCTCTTGCGTTATCTTCATCGCTGCAATTATTAGAACTTCTTTGGCTTTAGTCGTTTTCTTGTAGAAGAACAAGTTTCTATTTTGAAAAGGTAAAAAAAGAAGTTGAAGTGGCGTACTAAATATGTGAATATCATTTATAACATTTTCAGGTATTAATTCTTAGCGGACGGGATTTATTTTTAGCATACTTCTTCATTTCTTGCTCCATCATGTTAAGTCATTCGTAAATGATTTCTTTCTACAATCTCATGGTATTGAATCGTGAAAGATTCAATAGACATTTTTAATAAAATGTTCAATTTTTTAACAGTGATAATTATACGTAAAGGGTAATTTAAATTTTCATTTCTTGCTCCATCATGTTAAGTCATTCCTAAATGATTTCTTTCTACAATCTCATGGTATTGAATCGTGAAAGATTCAATAGACATTTTTAATAAAATGTTCAAATTTTTAACAGTGGTAACTAGACGTAAAGGGTAATTTAAATTTTCATTTTTTGCTCGAACACATATTCTGTAATTTCTGAATGATTTCTTTACGTAATTTTATGGTATCGAATCTTGAAATATTTAACAGTGAGCACGCAAAATTAATGTAATCAGGTAAATACCATGCAAACAGCGTGTTCGTCGAAATGGTTCCATGGTACAGAGTCCGGATGGTGTCCTAGCACTTTACTCTTGTATGCCCGGTCCAGAGGTGTGCATTGCAACGAGTCTCCTGAAACAGAAACAGTAATGCTTCGTTAGTTTCGAGGTAACTGAAGTAGATTTAGCTGTGATTAAATTCCGGATAATAAATTCTGCAATTAAGATTCAGTTTTACTCTCTGCTGGCTCGTTTCCGTCGTAACTAGACCGCGGATTTTATACATTTATTACAAAAATGAATTAATCAAATGCAAATCAGTAAACACATTTAAACAAGTCAAATATACCGTTGTACTATTTTCAGCTTATTACAATTATTATTATTATTATTATTACTATTATTATTACTACTATTATTATTATTACTACTACTATTATTATTATTATTACAATTGCAATTATTATTATTATTTTACAAGAAAGAAATAAATGTTTATGGAACTCTTGTAGACAATTTTTATTTTGCATAAAAATCTGAGGGCCAGCCATAAAAATTCTTTCCTAAACGTTTTACATAAAAAATGCGCTTTCCCATAAAACTGATATCCATTAAATGTGTTTACCGATCGAAATTTTTGATTAATTGTGTTCGAATTTCGGCGCACAGGTTCGATCAGGTTTGATTCGATCGAACCTGTGCGCCGAAATTCGAATACAATTAAACTGATAATCCATTCGAAAATGTTCTTCCAACAAACTTCGAAGAAAACTCGTCAAGAAAATTATACCGACAAACAACCAGCGTCCCTTATTTTTAACAATGAGCACAATGACCATGATTCTTTGATCAAACATTCAGGTATGTGTATGTATGACACTTTGACGTAAATCTTTGTCTTTTCCATCGGTTGTCGTGATTTATTTCACGATCGAAGAAGATAGCTCTCATAAATGTTTCAAGCTGTTTAAGGATGCGTGATCCGTGCAAACGTTCGACTCAAAATTGCATTCAAGGTGTACACGAACGAATTTTCATGAAATATGTATACAATTCTCATGATTTCATCATTCATTTTCCGTTACCCGACTAACGGGTGCACTCAAGTCGAATCTGAGGCAGTCGTCTTCGCATGCGTGGCCGCATTTATTTTCCATTTCTCAAGCATAGTTTTCTCTAGACAGTTATAGCAATTACCGAATACACAAACTGAGTGGTGTACACGACGCCGCATAATTTGAAAAATATTTTACAAGCGATAAAATAGCTCTGATTTAAAATTTTTCGACTCATTGATTCGAAATTACGGTGTTACGCATTTAAGGTAGTACATTGTTTTCTGTAATTGTTAATTAAAATATCTTTTAAGGGATATATTTTGTAACACCTTGACTTCACTTTCATATTTTTTTATTGTTTAAAATTACGAAATGGCGATATTATACAATATTGTCTATCAGCATGTTTGGCGGGTCCTTCTTAGATTGCACCAAAAATTACTGATACATAAAAGGCAAAAGTTTTTTATGTGAACTTAATAAAAAATAAATACTTTTCAATGTAGCGTACGATTTTTTGGATACCTTAATGTATTGCATTTTTATAAATATTCAAACTTAATTATTCTTCGGGGGGGGGGGGAAGGTTGCATTCTTTAAGCAGCCGCCATTTTCTTACTTTAATGAATTATTAAAAAATCGTAGGCTACATTGAGAAGTATTCTTGATTAAGTTCATATAAAAATCATTTGCCTCGTATGTTACAGTTACTTTTATTTTATGGTGCCATCTCAAAAGGGGCCGCCAAACATGATAGCAGACAATATTGTATAACGTTGCCATTTTGTAGTGTTAAATAATAAAATAAATATCCCCTCAAGAGATATTTTCATTTTATTTAGCAATTACAGATAATGCATGGTGGTATACCCGTTTAATGCATTACGTACCATCATCCCCATTGGGGATCGTGCACATGAATTGCACTAAGAAGTGGCATAAAAAGAACTAAATACATTCCAAGTACCGCCATCCCCAAATAGGGATATTTCTTCAACTTCAATAATTAATTTTTCAAATTTAATTGAACTTCTAGTATAAATCTTCTTAAATATATATTGATACATTCAGACCAAAAATTTAAAAATAATCATTTTTATTTTGATACTATTTCAAACATTGTGTGCCGTTGTTGGTCAGTCGCTGCGTCTTTGACGTTTGACAGCAGTGATGCCCAGTGATGGGAATGTTGGCGCTTTTCACGCGCATGCGCGGCGATTTTAGCCTCAGTCAAGCACGAAAATCGGGTACCTTGGTCGCCCCGCTAATTTCGCAAAATTTATTATGATTTGATTTTGAAAAATGAATGTACAACATGTTTACGTATATATATACACATATATATATATATATATATATATATATATATATATATATATATATATATATATATAGAATATATATATATAATGTATAAATATATAATATTTATGTATCTATGTACAATATAATATAACTTACTCTTCTTCATCATCTTGGGAATAAGGAAGGGAAGGGTACTAAAATAACTTTAAACGAAATATATAATAACAAACCCACTACTTTCGCCCCAATAGTACCCCACAAACTTCGGACGTAGCTTCGGTGCTGTCGAAACTCGCGCATGCGCGTGAAAAGCGCCAACATTCCCATCACTGGTGATGCCAGGTGCTGAAATCGAGGGGAATACAATTTACCCCCCTCTCTGGTGACCAGAGTAATATCAGTCGCGCGCAGTACGTCACGCGACCAGTCTACGGTCTTAGTGGGGGACGTAGGAGCGTGCTCATGGTAGTGGAATGGGATAATGGAAGGGGAAAAGGAGGAGAGGAAAATGTATCCGTTTGGATTATTCGAGCTGGCAAAAATTATTCGAAGGTTTATTCGAAGCCTTTGAATAAAGATACAGACAAAAGATGAAAATTTTATTCGACGCTACGATTATTCGTATTATTTCGTATTATTATTATTATGCGTATTTATATACGCGCTTCTAATAAAAAAAAAGTATCTTCATTCGTCGGATAAATTCTCGTCGAATAAAAATATTTATTCGATACTCGTCGAATAAAGATATACTTTTTTTATTCGAACCTTCGAATACAGAATAAAGATGAAGTATATTTTAATGAACTTTTAATGACGTTATTTGAATAAATGTTTATCCAAATAATGGCCAACTTTGACTCACGGTACAGTCGTCCAAGAATGAGGATTGTCTCTTGGATCCAGCTCCGTGGAAGGCTAATTAAAATGTCACGATTTCTCAGTCGTTGCAGAGTGTAGCGCACACGGGTTGCAACTTCAGAGTCAGAAGGAGAAAACGGAGTTTCGGAAGAAGTTACATCAGGGCCACGTGTATTCACAACACAGTGGGCGCATTGTTCTTGGCGTGACGCTGGTCCTAAGTGCATCTCGTGCGCGTCTTGCGAGCCTCGAAGCAGAGGCTGGTGTACAGCACACACGCGGAACGGCCGAGGTGGATGATATCCGTCGTACCTTCTGGCCTTTTCCTACTGGAAGGAAAAATTAGAATCTCTCCACGGACAACGTCGGCAACTTGTTATTGAACGTGGTACATATCTCCGGGCAGCTCGACCTGAATGAGACTGTTGAAGTCTTGGCGATGTTCCAGCTGCCTCGTCCACGCTGAACACAAGAGCACCCTTGTGCGGGGTTAATCGTTCATGATCGAACAGCCACCCAAGAACACGCTGGTAAATCCTAGACGACACGGACACACTGTGAAAATTTCATTGAGATCGGAATATTTATAACCGAAGACACAACGATGCCACTGTTCCAAATTCTCTGCGTTTTCCGAAACTGGCGACGTTTGCAGACGTTTATCGTTAACGTTACGGTATTGCCTCGATGTATGCGAAAGGTTGGATTCAATATGTTTACTTTTATCGAATACAGACATTATTCTTTGGTCCCCTGCCGCTGGCGTTGAACGTAGACAAGCCCGAAAACACACTGATGCCACTGTTCCAAATTTTCTACGTTTTTCGACACTGGTGACGTTTGCAAACGTTTATCGTCGACGCTGCGGTATTGCCTCGATGTATGCGAATGTTTGGGTTCAATATGTTTACTTGTATCGAGCACAGACATTATTCTTCGATCTCTTGCCGCTGGCGTTGAACGTAGACGAGCCCGAAGACACAACGATGCCACTGTTCCAAATTCTCTGCGTTTTCCGAAACTGGTGACGTTTGCAGACGTTTATCGTTAACGCTACGGTATTGCCTCGATGTATGCGAAAGGTTGGGTTCAATATGTTTACTTTTATCGAGTACAGACATTATTCTTTGGTCCCCTGCCGCTGGCGTTGAACGTAGACAAGCCCGAAGACACAACGATGCCACTGTTCCAAATTTTCTACGTTTTCGACACTGGTGACGTTTGCAAACGTTTATCGTCGACGCTGCGGTATTGCCTCGATGTATGCGAATGTTTGGGTTCAATATGTTTACTTGTATCGAGCACAGACATTATTCTTCGATCTCTTGCCGCTGGCGTTGAACGTAGACGAGCCCGAAGACACAACGATGCCACTGTTCCAAATTTTCTGCGTTTTTCGAAACTGGTGACGTTTGCAAACGTTTATCGTTAACGCTACGGTATTGCCTCGATGTATGCGAAAGGTTGGGTTCAATATTTTTACTTATATCGAGTACAGACATTATTCTCTGGTCTCTTACCGCTGGCGTTGGACGTAGACGAGCATAGCGAGTAGATAGCCAGTATATCGGTGAGAAAAATTCTGTTATAACCTCTTTATTTTTAATGAATTTTTAATGAAACTTTTACCGACACATTCGTGACGTTTTTCTGGTTAAAATGATACCATGCACGATACCGTTTGGATCGTGTTTAGTTGAGTAATCGCGATAATGTAGAACCTCCATTATCCGAACTGATGATATCTGAATGTAATCGAATTCAAAAGGTGCTTGAAAGAATCAATAGGAAGCGAGCAATGTTGTACAGTCTTTTTCATTGACTGATGATGATTCCTCACATAAAATCTAGTCGAAATTTATGACTGCGGATTTTATGCAATTATTGCAAAGCTGAATAGGTGAAACACAAAACAGAAAGTACATCAGAAGAATTTAATTTTACTGGTACATTATTTACAATTTATTAAAATTATTATGAGACCAAATCAATTTTGTAACTCCCCTTTCTCCTAATCGATGCAGTTTTTATTTTAAGTTTATATTTTACATATACAAACATGGTTACCGTTTATATTGTTTTCCAGGAATTATATGAATTTATATTGGAAACAAATGTGATGACGATAGAATAAATGTTTTGTTTAAATTCTAATATTATGTCCTTTTAAAAAAAAAAGTTCTTTCGTGTGTGTTTTTAACTGTGCCACGTTTTTCATCAAAAGTTGTCAAATAGATTTTATCGATGCTGCCACCAACTTGTTCTTTCATTCTAAATGTATTATTGTGAAAATCATGTTATTCGGGGCTAGTGTTTCGCAAAATTCTACAGGTCCCGTTCTCCGATTTTCCACACCTTCCACCGTATTTTTTCACGCAATTGGAGCAGAGCGTTATTCGAAGCTCATTCGTACTATTGTCCGAGAAACATCCTTTAAAAGCAAATACACTAGTTCCTCGTTTCGCATGGTCTATATAGAGTCCGTCGATAGAAAAACAATACACAACAGAAAAGCTACTGTATATTGCGAAAATGATTATTTCGCATGTTCGTGTAAAAACAATAACAGTAAAAGCCTCCGAAAAATCCCAGTTCATTTTCTGTTCTTCGTCGACCTATCTTTTCGTTTCAATTGGTTCCAAATTGTATTTTTTTTTTTTTTTGAGATATTTCATATTATAAATAATATTTTTCTTGCTGTTCGACAAGAGAACTGCCTTATTCTTCATAGCTTAAAACTAGTCTACATATACAGGGTGAGTCAGTTAATGTGTAACAGACGTATATCTCTAAAATGGAGCATTTCGGAAAAAAATGTTTCAGACAAAGGTTGTGTATGGTTTCAAGGGGGACATAAAATGGTGTCATTGATTTGACCTTGGATAGTCGTATGAAAATCACGTGAAGGTCATCTTCAATTTCTTAAATAGAACTTCCTATTATTTATTGCATCTTCTTGTAGCTTGTTTTGAGAGCTTTCCAAAACGCTATAATAAAATATTGTTCCCTTAAATATTTTTCAAGTTATAAGGCTTGAAAGTGTTAGTACCGCGTGCACTTGCATTAAACGAGTAATAGCATTAAAAAGTAATACTAATAATTATTATTTATATGTGTGTGTGTGTGTACGTATACTCACTTAGGTTTATAAAAGGCTTGTTATAAATTTTCGTTACAAGCACAGATAAAAAAAAGTTAAAAATCATGACCTTCACTCTATCCTTCACAACTCCGATCAATAACAATTTAAAAAAAAAGTGTTTCACACATGGTCTGGTAAACCAATCGATCTAATATCTCAATAAAACTCAAGTCGTTTGGACCAATTTTAAAAAAGTTATTCGTTTTTAAAGGGCGTTTTTTAACTTTTGTCAGTAAGTGTATGCTCCAAGGAATAAATGTATTGTATAAATTTTGCTGTAAATGCGCCTTTACAATCCCAATAATTGTAAATTAAAAAATTTAGAACACGTCAAAATGACCCGTAAATCTAGTGGTAAAAAGGCTTGAAGAGATTGTGTACCGTTTGCAAAATTAAACGCCAAGGAAAAACTGGCACGGCGAGATCCTCTTGAATTTCCATGCGGAACAACATAGTTGAAAGCGGAACAACGGACGCGGAACACTTCGACAATGTCCCCTGTTAGCGTTGCCATAACGAAATGCACCAATATTTGCCATCGCGAGAGAGACAAGAAGGCCTTGTTCATACTTGACACGCCCACACCGTCACGAAGGCTTTTTCAAACAACCAGATGAAATTAAGGGGAGCTTCTCATCAAATCATTTAAAATGAAGATGATACTTGGGAATTTCTTTTATTTCAATATGCAACATTTTATGAAAAAAAGAACTCTTTGTTCTTAGTTTGAATATTCTTTTAGTATACAAAAATAAATTGTTTGTTGCGATTGTGGTGTGGTGGGACTGTAGTGTGATTTAAAAATGGCGGACACTGCACTGCTTAAAAAATATGGGGTGAAAAAGCTGACCACCATAAACTCATTGTAAGATCTTCTGGAATGGAGAAATGATAGAAATACTTAAACTTTATATCAATAACTACGATATGAACCACTGTAAGGCAGAAATATTAAAATAGCGATGTTCCATGCGTGTTTAATCGAAACGTATCAAGAAAACGGTCAATTTTACGTATAAAAGTATGAATAACAAAAAAATACGTGTTCCAAAATTCATCATTTTGGTTCACGCGATTTCCAATATTATAATGAAAATAATTTAACAAGAATTTTTCTTATTGGTTCACAATGTTTTGTGTGAACGTGGCCACCGTTTTCATCCCATAATTTATAAGCAGTACAGCGACCGCCATCTATATATGGCACCACAACAAGAATCCCAACAAAATTGTTTTCACTGACTAAAAGAGTGTATAAACTAAGAACAAAAGTTCTTTTTACAAACTGTTGCATATTTTAAGGGAAGAAATTTCTAAATATCATCTTTATTTTAACACGTTGACTGACCCAATATAGGGATGGAATTATTTGTACAAATTTAAAAAATAATTTTTTCACTAATATACTCACTGTACCAAATTTGGTTGGCGTGGGCAAAATGTAAGGAGATTGGAAGAGTACTTAGTATAATACATCTTCACTTTTCAATTTGTATTTCGTTATATAAATTATACTTTGATTTTATGGAATTGTTGAGGTTGCTGGGTTGAAAGTGTTAAATGATTCGATGAGAAAGTCCCCATAACGGAGGTATCTTTTTTTCATTCGAGAAATTTTCACTATCTTGGAGGGGGAGAGAAGGGTTAAGAAAAAAAGGGAGGAGAAAAAACACGGGAGAGCTGATGTACAAGAGCTCTGCAGCCCGAGTGACTTCTAGTGGTTGCAGAAAGTAGGCACCCTGGATTCTAAAAGTGTGCCCCGGCCTTTTATATACCCCGTTTTTCCAATCCTGCGACTCTTCCTCAAACATCATTACTCACGATGCTGCCATTCGCCTCGCATCGTTCGCAGCTCGTTTTCTATTACTGCCGACTCCCTCTGCTTTTACATTTATTTAAAACAAGAAATAATATCATGATGGAAAGGGGCGAAACAAATCCGCTTGGAATCAAAAAATTGTATGTACAGCAGTCCTCAACTTCTTGTGTAATGGCGGCGAAGATGTTATTATTAACCCTTTCGCCTACAATGGCGTGTGAGAGATGCGATGAAGATTCTGAACAGATTCAAATAAATATGTATGTTATTAATTTCTTTTCAACCGAAATCAAATTCCATTTTGTTGTTGTTAATGTATAGCCATTGGAGAACATATAGACATACAATAGATATGCATTTTCTCCTTTTTCTAGGAAATTGTGAACTATAAAGAAATTCTAATCACTGAAATCGTAAAATAAATGGTATGGCAAGGGGTTAAGATGTATTATTTATTATTTATTATTTATTACATATTAAGGATGTCCAATCATCGGTTGTAATAATATTTCGATTTGTAGTAAACACTGTTTGCTAAACGGGTGGCCACCCACTGCCGTGTAAACAGTGTTTACTACAAATCGAAATATTATTACAACCAATGAATGGACATCTTAACCCTCTGTCTACCATACTCTGTATGTAGATAACCACATACCAATGAGGTTATTTAAACTTTTAAAATTCTTGGGATCTTGTCGTTGCATGACTTTGTTACTTTTCTTATTTTTTATTATTTAAAGCTAAAAGTTTTTTTTTATATTTACTACGTTTTGTGGTATAAATTTTCTATCGCATAATGAAAGTTTTTTTTACGGTAGACAGAGGGTTAATATGCACAGAGTTATTTATCGCTGATTTTTACCGCAGACTTGCCCCAACTTTAACTTCGAGTACCCGAATATTGCAAACTTTTGGGACCCCGACTCGAGCCGACCCGATTATCTTTTCCAATACCCGAATATTGCAAACTTTCCCGAACAAATTTGCCGACCCGACCCGAACCCGAAATTTCGAGTACTCGCACACCCCTAATTAAATTCGCTAGTGAGCTATCGTCGAAAGCAATGTATTTAATTTTTTTCAGATTTTTTTATAAAGTGCATGGTATAGTTTCAATGAAGTCACCGCACAAATTGGCCAGCCTCTAATCACGCGAGTCATTCGTACGCGTGAATTAGCAATGGCGCAGCAGAGCCGGAGGTCATCAGCCAGTCGGTGGTATTCGCAGAGCATTGATCGAAGGAACCAGCGGAAGATTAAGTCCACTCGGTGACTGTAATTGCCACCATCAACCGTTCTACGGGACTAATCTCCGCTTCGAAATTCTGTGAACGAAGTAACGACGATAATCCAATAGGCCATGCAATTTGGGGATTGCCGAGAATCAACGAAATAGTGTCAATTAGTCCTTCAATTTCTTTCTCCTCGTCGCAGAAATATTTAGAAGTATACAGGGTGTCCCACGCAACTGGAACAGGCTGTACCTCCTAAACGGTTGGGAATAGAGGAAAATGTTATAAGAAAAAGTTGAATGGCACCAGACGGTGCATAATACGCAACTAATTTTATGCACTTTTGTGCATCGGTGCATTAGAAAAATGCAAATATTTTTTTTTAATGTAAACCTACATATTTGATTACACCAATCGATGCAATTTGTTGTGCTCTACACAAATGTACTAACATACTTATGTCCTAAGCTTATTCGTTCGGAAGTTATCGTAGCTAAGATTGTTGTAGATTTGTGAATGATTTCGCTCTGTCGGCAAGTGTTCTGGAGTATCACGTAATGCTCCATTATAATGTTTGTAACTTTTAGTTACGATAACGTCCTAACGAATAAGTTTAGGGTATAAGTATGTTGTTACTTTTATGTAGAGCACAACAAACTGCATCAGTTGGTGCAGTCAAAAATGTAGGTCTCCATTTTTAAAAAAAGTGCAGTTGCATTTTTCTGATGCACCGATGCACAAAAGTGCATAAAATTAGTTGTGTATTATGCACCGTCTGATGCCATTCAACCTTTTCTTATAACATTTTCCTCTATTCCCAACCGTTTAGGACAGGCATGTCCAGAAGTAGCTCACTTGGAGGCAAATTCGAGGGAGGCGCTTACTCCCCCCCCCCCCCCCGCGTGTCGCTCCCCGTGGCGGCCGTAGTCTTCCGAGCTCCTCAGACCCATGCCTACCGCTTGCAATATGCACCGCGTGTGGCGCGTGGGGGCGACTCTCGAACCCACGGTTGGCACGGATCTGAGGAGCTCGGAGGACTACGGCCGCCACGGGGAGCGAGACGCGCGGGCGAGAGAAGTAGGCGTCTCCCTCGAATTTGCCTCCAAGTGAGCTACTTCTGGACATGCTTGGTTTAGGACAGGCATGTCCAGAAGTAGCTTACTTGGACGCATTTTCGAGGGAGACGCCTACTTCTCCCGCCCACGCGTCTCGCTCCCCGTGGCAGCCATAGTTCTCCGAGCTCCTCAGACTCGTGCCTACCGCTTGCGGTATGTATTGCGTGTGGCGCTTTGGGGCGACCCTCATACCCATAGGTTTCCACATCACCCATGAGGTACTATGGTCAATGCGTTTTCTTTTGTCAGTGGTACCCCCTATAGGCCTATTCCACTGCGTCGCACGATAATTTCGAAAAAATAAATTTGAAAAATAGTTTTTATTATACTATCAAAATCATCCTTTTCTTGCACGAATATCAAATTAAAAATTCTGATGAATATTCTCTTCTCTTAGGAGTCGTGAGATTTCTGTGCGAGCTCTCGCTTATTAGTAGATCTGACGCATCACTTAAGTTTATTAAATTTAAAATCACAAACGCCCAATCAAGCCATTTCCGAATTGTGCAGTCCTAGTGAAAATGCGTAATAGTCAACCTTTGAATAGCGCAATAAGCATGCTTTCCTAATTGTCGGTAAAATTTTGACAGTATAATAAAAACTATATTCCAAATTTATTTTTTCGAAATTATCGTGCGACGCAGTGGAATAGGCCTATAGGGGATACCACTGACAAAAAAAACGCATTGACCATAGTACCTCATGGGTGATGTGGAAACCTATGGTTATGAGAGTCGCCCCAAAGCGCCACACGCAATACATACCGCAAGCGGTAAGCACGAGCCTGAGGCGCTCGGAGAACTACAGCCGCCACGGGGAGCGAGACGCGCGGTCGGGAGAAGTAGGCGTCTCCCTCGAATTTGCCTCCAAGTGAGCTACTTCTGGTCATGCCTGGTTTAGGAGGTACAGCCTATTCCAGTTGCGTGGGACACCCTGTATATGTACCCTTTACTGAAAAAACTAAAAACAAAACAAACCAAAACCCCACGCTTTCTCATTTAGGGCAGCGAAAGCAAATGATTTTTAAGATTTTCTTTTTAAAATAACTATTAGACTTATGGGACCAAACCTTCCGGGGATGTTAACAGACAGTCATGAAGTACACATATTTCTTTTTCTTTCTAGTTTTACATCGCAGTCGTAATAAACAACAATCCTTTTGCTTTTTCAACTCAGATTAGCAAAATGGCCGGAATCGTGTCAGTAGTGATGGGTTTGAATTACTTCGAATCGCTTCGATTCAATACTTACGACAAAAAATTCGAATCCCTTGCAACATAATTCGAAGCTTAGAACTCTTGAAACTCTCGGACTTCTTGAAAGTCTTCATACTCCTGAAAATCTTGAAAGCCTTAACACTTTGGAAGGTTTGTAAGAATTGAAACTCTTGAAATGTTTGCGAAGTATGTAGACAAAATTCAATTAACGCTAACAGTATCGAACCGATAAATGAATTGGAATGTTACATTGCGGAAAGCTATATTAACCCTTTGCACTCGAATGGTGACTCTGAGTCACCAGTAAAAATTGCCATATCATTATTCAAAATAGTTTTTATATTATTAAATTCGTCTGCATTCTACAAATATCTAAAAATTCAACTGTTGCATGGTAAAATAGATTCAATTTCATGTGCACAATGTAAAAAAGATTACGTACAATGAAAATGTTGTAGGTTGAAAGAAATGTCTTAATTTTGGAATTAAAATTGCGTCGAGCGCAAAGGGTTAATAGACATTTCGATCATTTACAGTGTTGCACAGATAATAGCACTAAATATCCTAATCTATCAAAATTAGCTCGTACAATTCTCTGTTGTTCTGCAACTTCTGTTCCATGCGAAAGAGCTTTTTCTAAACCAGGAACCATTCTTAATAACAAAAGGAACAGATTTAAAGTTACCACCTTAAACATGATTTTGTAGTTACATAGAAAAATATAGTTATTTTCTCATGAAACTTGACGTAATTAAATTCCCAAATCCTTCAAGATTTCCTAAATTTCCCAAGCTTCCAAGACATTCGAAACTTGCGAGATTCTCAAAAGTATAACATTTATTACGATTGTCAAGACTTTTAAAATTTTCAAGTCTTCAAGACTTTCAAGAGTTTTAAGAATTTCTGATTTCGAATAAATATTGAATTGATTCGAAACTCTGTGGTGATTGATTTGTTCGAAATCTTGCAAGACAGAGTATGCCCATCACTACGTGTCAGCCGTTAGAACACATTTTTTTAAAGGGACCGTATTAAATGACGTATAATTCAGTCCATTTTAATTGTTTTCACTTTAAAAAAAGAAAAAAAAACAAATATGTATGAAAAATGTTGATACTAAGAAACCTATATCCTCTTTGTAAAAAAATTCCTCAAAAAACCCTAAAAATGGTGCTCTAGACTTTCTAGTACCCCGTTAAACTAATTTTAATTAAATTCACGTTTTATAGGCAATAATGACGGAGCGCGCGTTACTCAAAAATAATTGCAACCAACACGTCTACCACATCTGTTGGAAATATTACAGCAAACAGTTAAAGAAAAATTGACAGACAGCGAAGATGAAGGTTAACAAATCACTTCCGAAGAATTTTTCGCGAAGCTTGGACGCGATTTCTCTAGAGACATAATTCTTCCGTCGAGACGACTTTTTTCCATAGGACATGCGTCTTCTTATCGTGTTCTGCTCCCAGTCGAAATATTGCACGTCCGTCTGAACACTTTTGGCATCGTTCCCTGCCGAAATTACCAAGGGGCTTGCTGCATCGGCCATGACAGTTATCGTCGCGGTTGCATCGCCGTAAAAACCTTTATTTCCTTTAGGCTGGATCGACCGTCGGGGATGTTACGTGACGAGCGTTTTCTTCCTCCACTTCTTGATCATTTTTTCACCCCTCCAGGACAACTCAACCCCCTGCTGAAAGAGTCCTTGCATCCTGCGGCCGCAATTCGCACTGATTGTCCTGGAGACGACTCCTAAAATAGCGAACCTAGGCGAATCCTGTCGCGTTAACGAGAACTCTTAATACTTTGTCTACCGGAAGCCTAATAATCGACTTTTCAATAGGTGTTTTTATAGTGTGCTACCTTAAGAGTCTACTTTTAAATAATAATCTCAAACGACATAATTAAATTACGTTACTAAGGGTGGCCTGTTGGTTCACGATTGAAATTATTATTGTTGTTGAAAGATTTATTAAAAAATATATTTAGCCATGGACCATAGGCCTTCGAAAATTATGAAATAATTACCGGTAAATAATGTCTCTAGTAGCACAAAATATTGTATACACATTCGTATGATGTTAAAAAGAGATTCAATCTGTTTTTAATATTCAAGTATACATTAGAATATTTCTTTTAGATTAAGTAACAAATATTTTTTCCTAATATACAGATAATACTTTAAATTACAGATAATACAGATATTTCATATTAGGAAAAAATATTCTTTTCTCATTATAAAATGAATTTTTATTTAATATTAGAAATAGAATTTCTTTTTTTAAACATGTAGGAAATATTTTGTTGATCATTGAAAAATATACAGATATTTCATATTATGAAAAAAATATTCTTTTCTCATTATAAAATGAATCTTTATTTAATATTAGAAGTAGAATATTTTTTTTAAACATGTAGGAAATATTTTATGTTGATCATCGAAAAATATGTGTTAGGGGGGTATTCTAGTTTTTCGAAAAAATCGTTGCATTGGCAAACGACTACAACTACGTTAATTTTACATTTGCATTGCATTCTCTTTAAGCATAAGTGTTACAGAATATGTGTACAAAAGGATTTGTTGAATTCGTAAAATTAACGTCGTTGTAGTCGTTTGTAGGTTGCAAAAATTTAGAAATAATACTGAAATATGTATATGTATAAATATACTCTGAAATTTTTACTGCAAAAAGGTGTTATAGTTTATCTGTACAAAGTTTCCCGAAGAAACGCTAAAAAACACGTTTCACACTACAATAACCCCTCGAGCTTTGTCCACATTGAAGCAACATCGAGAAAGTTATTGTCGCCTCCATTTGCCTTCTTCTTCCTTTGTTTATTCAGTAGAAAAAGGAAAAAGACCACAAGTGGTGTACAGTGACAACAAAACGTAATAATATAAAATACACAAATGTATTCACCTACAAATGTACTCCTTCTTTTAATAATTTTAACAAATCGAAAATTATGCTAGAACATTTTCAAATCCGTGTATTTCTTGTATTCATTGTAATTGCGAATGCGCAAATATGACCACTAATAACTAGACTGTGGATCTTTGTGCAAAATAAAAACGGTCTAAGGTCTAAGTTAATCGTAAGAAACAAAAATTGATCACAACTGCGTTCCTGCGTTTAATAATTTCAACGAATCGAAAATAATGCTAGAACATTTTCAAATTCGTGTATTTCTTCTATTCATTCGAATTGCGAATGCGCAAATATGACCACTAATAACTAGTCTGTGGATCTTTGTGCAAAATAAAAACGGTCTAAGGTCTAAGTTAATCGTAAGAAACAAAAATTGATCACAACTGTGTTCCTGCGTTTAATAATTTCAACGAATCGAAAATAATGCAAGGACATTTTCAAATTCGTGTATTTCTTCTATTCATTGTAATTGCGATTGCGCAAATATGACCACTAATAACTAGACTGTGGATCTTTGTGCAAAATAAAAACGGTCTAAGGTCTAAGTTAATCGTAAGAAACAAAAATTGATCACAACTGTGTTCCTGCGTTTAATAATTTCAACGAATCGAAAATAATGCAAGGACATTTTCAAATTCGTGTATTTCTTCTATTCATTCGAATTGCGAATGCACAAATATGACCACTAATAACTAGACTGTGGATCTTTGTGCAAAATAAAAACGGTCTAAGGTCTAAGTTAATCGTAAGAAACAAAAATTGATCACAACTGTGTTCCTGCGTTTAATAATTTCAACGAATCGAAAATAATGCTAGAACATTTTCAAATTCGTGTATTTCTTCTATTCATTCGAATTGCGAATGCACAAATATGACCACTAATAACTAGTCTGTGGATCTTTGTGCAAAATAAAAACGGTCTAAGGTCTAAGTTAATCGTAAGAAACAAAAATTGATCACAACTGCGTTCCTGCGTTTAATAATTTCAACGAATCGAAAATAATGCAAGGACATTTTCAAATTCGTGTATTTCTTCTACTCATTTTAGTTACGAATGCATACAGCCCGCAGGCTCCAAATAACTAATAACTGCAATTTGGTGCGAGCCCCGAAAATTATGGCAGTTGTGGCGGAGTATCGACGTGGCTTAAGAGATGCCACATTATTACGCTATCGTTTATATTGTGGTTAATAAAGTTTTAGATGAGACGATGGAGGAAGCCTCATACGCGAACTTTCTATGCACGTTGTACATTATGCTCGTCTGTCGTCACCGCGCTTAAGCGACCGGAGAGAATTGTATGGTGATTTCTTCGTTAAACGATGGGTGCTACCGGTGTCCTCAAACGGGCATGAAATGTAACACTTAAGTGAGTATCGCTTGTTACATAATCCCGGGCTACGTCGAGCGAAACAATCTGCGGTAAATGTTACAACTAAACCGCGTTATTAAGATAAAAACAAAAAACTCGCATTTTCATAGTCAAATAAAAAAGAACTTTACAACGAATAATAGCAGAAGTAATAGAATGGTTTAGCTAAAATAACATGGTTCAAGGAGAGCATTAACCAGTTTTTGACGAGTATACTCGTCATGAAAAAAGTGCAAAATTTTGTCCTATGACGAGAATATTCGTCATGAGTTATAAGTAGTAACAATTTGCAGTTTAAATTGCTGTTTCAGTGAAAAGTAAAATATATTCGTGAACTTCAAGATGTTTGAAATATTTTGAGGCACGTCGAAATAAAAGGAACAAATAAAAATTTATAAATAATTAATATAAAAACACCGAATATTACACAATTACGGATTTATATATTGTTTTAGACTATGCAATAATTTCTTATTGGAATACATTGAACAAATAATTGCATCATATCCAATTCAAAGTGTAACACTGTAAGTCGACGAGCCAAGCCCGATTGATCGGGAAACATTTCCCGGATTTATAAAAATTTATAAACAACGATTCTTCCATCTGATTCGTCTTTTGAAACCATTTAGATTACGTTAGAAACATTTTTTGTATTTTCAGAGCTAGAGGAGATATTTAGGTGTCCCGTTTTAGACATACTTTCTATATTCATTATTTGAATTATTTCAATAATTTATTGTTAAAATAACTATTTAAAGAATGTACAAGTATTTACATAATGAATATAGAAACACATTTCTGTAGATTATAAAAATGTCTATAGATTATAAATTTGTACAATCTACAGAAATATGTTTGTATATTAATTATGTAAATATGTGTACATTGTCTAAACAATTATTTGAACAATAAATTATTGAAATAATTCAAATAATGAATATAGAAAGAAATTGTAAACATTTATTTATTTAAAAAATTATTTTAACAATAAATAATTGAAATAACAATTCAAATAATTAATATACAAACAAACTATAAAATTTATTTATTTAAACAATTATTTTAACAATGTACTATCGAAAGGATAATTCAAATTATAAACATATTACCTTAACAATAAATTATTGAAATAATTCAGGTAGTGAATATAGAAACAAATTATGAAAATTTATTTCTTTTATCCGTTAACTGGAAACGAATCGAAGCTTCGAAGGTCCGAAGCATCGAAACTTCGAAACTTCGATTCTCATCACCTTCGATGTACCCTTCATTCCTTCGAATCCTTCGAAGCTTCAAAGATTCGAAGCTTCAGAAAAGTAACAGCCCTACATACATCTAGGTCCTAGGTATACCCGCCCGCACTCTCCGTAGATCAAGAGCATCTCGATCTTTTCGTCGGTACTGTAAATTTTCATAGAACGCAGTACACGTACCCTCAGACCACGAAAGACTACTAACAGTTCACATTCGATATCAGTAAATATGTTCCAAGGTACAGAATTAAATGTTTACAGAGAGATCAAGTCAATAATGACTAATACTAATCTATCAACAGCTTTGGAACGTGTACAGGGTGTAAAGAAATGTTTGTTCTTGGCTGCCATAGGCGTATTCTACATCTTCGGATCGATGAAGATCTGTAAAAGAAAGTTGCCGCAAAATTGTCCTTGACCTTGAATTTCAAGGTTAATTTTTTTTATTACATTGTATTCTACGCGTCATGGGAATAAAAAATGTCAAGGGAAGCAAAGTCTCATAATATTATTAGAACTACTTATTATCATTAAAATGGTTTACATTTCTAAGAAAACAAGTAGTTAGTGTTGTTGTTTATGTGCCGTTTATCAGAAGTCTTACATAATCAATCATAATCAATATTACCTTCTCAGTCTTGAAAAATGTTCATCTTCACTTTCTTCTTCTATGCCAAAGATAATATTTCTTAATAGAAGATGATCATCTTTCAAGACTTACAATTACAAGGTAATATTGACTATGATTGATTGTGTTAAACTCCTGACAAACAGCATATAAACAACAACACTAAATACTTGCTTTATTAGAAATGTAAACAATTTTTAATAAAATAAGTGGTACTAATAATGAGACGTTAGTTCGGTTATCGATCGTAAATTTGTTAAACACAGAATAAATAATGTTTTTGACACAAAGGTTCGATCTAAACAGAACTCTGTTTAGATCGAACCTTTGCGCCAATAACATTATTTATTCTGTGTTTAACTAATAATGAGACTTTGCTATTAGTTTTTATATGAACTATTGAGTTTTGACACATTATATTTCCATGACGCGTAGAATACAATGCAATAAAAAAAAAGCTGACCTTGAAATTCAAGGTCAACGGCAATTTTGCGGCAACCTTCTTCTACAGATCTTCATCGATCCGAAGATGTAAAATACGCCAACGGCAGCCAAGATCAAACATTTCATTACACCCTGCACAACAGTGTGGCTTGCTATTCCTTTTTAATAAAATCCTTGCAAAATTTTGTCCAAGAGTTTTTTTCAGTATTTTTAAATTCAGACAAAAATAATTTGTTATGATGCTTGCCGAATTCCGTTCGGTATCCTCTAAAAGATGGGTGTAACAAAATTGTAGGTTCACCTATAAAGAAACTTAAGGTGACCTTGATCACTCTGGAAAAAGAAAGGGTTGACAACAATTTTGGCAAAACCATCTTAACACTACGTTTACGGAGCACTAAAATTGATTATTTTACATTGCTTTATAAAAATAATAAAATTGTATTTATTTAGATCTTTAACGATTTTTATTATAATATGTACACAAAAAAATAAATCTATTTAATAATTCCTCACGAATGCCTCCTTAGACTCTTAATAATCGTAAATTAAAAAATTTTGAATCCGCCATTTTGACGGGTCCCGTAAATCTAGTGTTAAAGATCTCCTTGAACCATGTTATGTTCGCTTAAAAAAACTTCCGCTCGAACCTCTAACAGCAGAGTACAATCTACGTTGGTTCACCCTCTATAAATTCAGTAGTGAGCTATTGTCGAAGCCATTGTTTTTAATTCATTTCAGATTTCTTTATAAAGCGCATCCATTTTGAGGATCTTTCTTGTGCTACTATACCTAGTGGAATTATTTGTTTATTTTGCAGAATAGTTTATAGAGAGCCGGTGGACAGTACAGTAGAAGTAAATGTCGTGCGCAGGACGGATAAACGAGGGATAAAAGGTGCTCGGAGAAGATTAGGCTCGTGGAGGGTATCGAAAAAAAAAGAGCATTAAACGGTAGATAGGCCGGTATAGTGCGGAAAGTATTGATTCGGGGACATGTTGCAAGCGTGAGACACCGTGTAACGTGTATTTTTCACGAACGCAAGGGCCACTATTCGCTGTCCGAATGCAATAGGTCCGTGGCATTCGGATCCGCAATGACTCATGCGAACCTTGCGCACCGTTATCATAGTGACCGGCGAAATCCAACACAGCGACTTCCAGCAACTCAAGGAAAATCTATACTCTTTCCCCGAGAAAAACAACCACCTAATATACCTACGCATTCCCATCCGCAAGTATTCAGACGTTCAGTATTCAAAAGATTTACGGTTACTGGAAAAAGTATTCGTACACACACTTTACACGTTCAGCGCCCACTCCACAATCATAAAAATTACACAAAATCAAAGCAATATATTTAATAAAACAAAAACTAAGAAGTTTAGTTTTGTGATATTAATTACTGTTTCAAACCCCTTCTATTCCTCAGATCGTAAGGAAATTTTGTACACTCAATCTACCAACGTAAAAATTAATTTTCAATTCTGTATAAATAATTCCGTCACCCAGATATGGGTGACATGGCGCTGAACGTGTTAAAAATGAATAACTTTTTTGAATCCGAACCAAACGTCTTGAGCTGTTTTTAGATGTTACAAAGATTAATTTGTCTATTTGTCTATTTATTTATTGATGCCGCAAACCATGTTTGGTTTATATAGCATACATTAGTATAACACTGTACAATACATAATGGAGTATAAATCGCTAAATTAAATTAAAGTGGACGGTAGACACTAAATGCTAATTTTACATTTTTTTAGGAAATTAAAGATAAATATTAATGCTGTAATATCTCGCACGGTTAGAAATAAATTAATGGTGTAATAATAAATTACACAAAATCAAAGCAATAGATTTAATAAAACAAAAACTAAGAAGTTTAGTTTTGTGATATTAATTACTGTTTCAAACCCCTTCTATTCCTCAGATCGTAAGGAAATTTTGTACACTCAATCTACCAACGTGAAAATTAATTTTCAATTCTGTATAAATAATTCCGTCACCCAGATATGTGTGACATGGCGCTGAACGTGTTAAAAATGAATAACTTTTTTGAATCCGAACCAAACGTCTTGAGCTGTTTCTAGATGGTACAAAGATTAATTTGTCTATTTATCTATTTATTTATTGATGCCGCAAACCATGTTTGGTTTATATAGTATACATTAGTATAACACTGTACAATACATAATGGAGTATAAATCGCTAAATTAAATTAAAGTGGACGGTAGACACTAAATGCTAATTTTACATTTTTTTAGGAAATTAAAGATAAATATTAATGCTGTAATATCTCGCACGCTTAGAAATAAATTAATGGTGTAAGTAGGGTAATAGTTTCGGTTGAGTAGCAGTTTAGAGTGCTCGAAAATCGGTGATTTTTAGTAATTTTTTTCTTAATAACTACAAAGCGGATCTTTTTCAAACTTTTTTGCTGTCATGTTCTATATTTAAACAATACAAAAATTGGTCGTCGAAATAAATATTTCGACGACAAATATAGTAATCAATTAATGTAGACCAATTTTTGTATTGTTTAAATATAGAACATGACACCAAGAAAGTTTGAAAAAGATCCGCTTTATATTTAGTAAGAAAAAAATTCCTAAAAATCACCGATTTTCGAGCACTCTAAAGTGTCTTCCTCCCTTAAAATGGTACACCTTCATATTTGTGATAAATGCATAAAATCCGCAGTCCAGCGATCAGAGTATTAGAAGCGTAAAATTCAAAATCGTTGTCAAAATTGTTTAAAAATCTGTTCTTTCGCTTATGATTTGATGAGAGGTGAAGCAAAAATTCGCCAGAGTTTTAATACGATTACTGCTTTCCAGAGAATTTTTTGCCGGAAAATTAATCGCGCGGAGTTTTTGGAAATGTCATTAGCGTTCAAGTACGACCGAATATAAAATCGCGTTAATTGCCGTAAATGGCGCGCCACCGAAAATTGTCTAATTGTCACAGAGGCTTGTTTCGCATCCCCCTTTCGTCGAAAAACGGCTGGCTCGGAAAGGGTTGCATTAACACGCGAGGAGAAAATGTTATTTTTAGAGGCGAGAAGCATCGCGAGCACGAACCGATGATTCGATTCTCGTTCGAGGGCTATTTCACAAGAAAGCGTCTCGATTTCAGGGTCACCCCTTGTCGAACGTCGAGTTTTGTGGATTCATCCCTCCCCACCCCCCGCCGCGATCATCGAATTGGGTCATTGAACAGCGATGAATTGAATTAGTCTTAAACCTCCGGTTAACCGTTCCATCTCGCAAATTCGGCCAATACTGTAGCCATCTTCTCTATTATCCCCCCTCGTGGCGAGACGCCATTTTTAGACGCATTGGCGCCATTTTAAACTTTGAATTCGTTAAAATTCAGCATTACACAAGTATATTAGAATTTGTCAAGTCGTGCGAGTTTGTTTTGATACTAACCGGCCTGCGATCGGTTCACATTGTTTATTTAAGAATTATGGAAATTAAAAAGATGCTTCCATTAGAAATGTTTAAATAAATTTCTCCGTACAAGCGCATACTATTATAATAATGATACGAGAAATCTAAATAGATACAGTATACGATGTGTACCAGTCACATTTTAAAGAATTATTTTGAAGGTTTCACCGAAGTCTTCAAAATGGCGGATCTATATTGTCAAGTTAAGTGTTTCATTACGTTTTGTAAGAAGCACTGACCATTTTTCTGTTATAAAATTAAATTGAATATAGTTTGTATACCAAATTGTTGATGTTTTTTTATTCAGTATATTTAAAAAGCAATCCTTTTCCGAAGGAAAATTAAAATACATTTGGTTTGCACATAAAATCATTACGTATTTTATTACCTATTCGAAAGGTACAGTTTTTCTTTGTATTGTAAAGTTTAATTGAATACACGTTGCACATTGCTCAGAATCCTGTTCGCTATTAAATTGAATGTAGTTTATATGAAACTGTTCACTTCCTGGATAAAATTATTAAGTGTTCGAAGAGGACGATTTTTCTCTATGTCGTAAAATTAAATTGAATGTGGTCCACAAATAAAATTGTTGAAGTCGTGAATAAAAATATAAAGTATTGGAAAGGGGCTGTTTCTTTTCTGCTTTTCTTGTATAATTCGATTTAACACAGGTCGTACATAAAATTGTGTTAATTATTTCGTACAAGCATTCCTGTAGAGATTTAGTAGCCTATTATTGATTGGGGTCGATGATAATTAAAATAAGACCACTCAAGGATCCATAACAGCAGTCGCATATATTCATATCAACTGTGCCATGACTCAGTGTCTATAACGAGGCACAGACATAACAACATTATACCACGACGCATTTAAAAATAGATACGCCGATGCTCATTTACTATTCGGAATCTGTTAAAATAGAATTGCTATTTTCAACCAGAGGCACGTAGTATTAAACACACAATGCCGGTAGTTATATACAACTTCGACAATTCATTAACCGGTCATTCCATTCCAGTGCCCCCACCATCGAGTAACAAACACAAAAGAAAAATCACTATTCTCATGACAAATTCAATTTCTGTTTAATTCAGTGAATTGTTAGGACAGACTCGATGATCAACCATTTTTGTCTAATAGAAGAACCGTTTCTAACAGACGGTATACAACAAAAATATTTATAATTTCAAGTACTGTTTATCATTTTCTAAATTTTCACTTATTTAAACGCGCCGTATTTGTTTACTTAGAACAATATTTTCAATTTGTATTTTCTACAATGGCCGGAAACGAAACAAACTTTTGGAACCTGACAAATTAGGCGTTTAATACAAA
The DNA here is from genome assembly GCA_913789915.3 of Sphecodes monilicornis. NCBI lineage: Eukaryota > Metazoa > Arthropoda > Insecta > Hymenoptera > Halictidae > Sphecodes > Sphecodes monilicornis. The sequence goes on along the minus strand of OU565296.1, from coordinate 10,784,967 downwards.
AATGGTATAAGTCAAAATAAATTGATCGTCATAAAAATTCTATAAAACATAATAATATCGATGGATGTTATGTTTGTTTTATGCAAGCCACGTTAAAATTATATTAAAATTATTTTATTTAATGAAACCCTTGAGATGCGGTCTTAAACCAAATAGATAAATATTGGTTATATTAATTTTGCATTAAACGGCTCAAACGATGGCTGAATAGGTGTATTCAGCAATTGCAATGGCGCATGTAGCAATATTAATCGAGAGTATATTATCGCGGCTGGCAAATGGACTTTTTAAACCGGCTGTATTTTCCTTGGAGCAGACTATAACACGATAAACTAAATATAGAAATATTTCGTATAGCATAAGATGATCATTGCTCGTGCTGGTCATACGAGCATCACACGATTTCGTTCTGTAACCACACTTCCGCCCTTTAAGCGGGTATTTAAGTGACGGGGGACCCCCTTCGCGCACAAATGACCCCGTCCACACGATGACGTCATCCACAGCCACAAGGAGGCAGAAAGAAACATTTGGGAAAGCGAGCTCCAATCGTGTAGGTTTGTTCTTTTCCCACCATACGCAGAATCGAATTTATTTTCCTTACAAGAAGAAGACGCGGTCATGGGGTCACAGATTTTTCTCGAAACTTTGCATATTGGTAAATTTCGTTCTCCTGTTTATGAAAATGTAGCATTATATGCGTCGATACTCAACAAATTTTGAGATACGTTAAGATTGATGAAGTTAGTGTTTCTTTCATATTATATTCCTTTTCAATAAAATTTTTATATATTGTTTCCTATGGATATTATGAGTGTATTTTCCATGTGCAAAATACAATTAATTAAAATAGATAAAATAACAGAAAAAAAGAAAAAAAATGGGAAAAGGGATTTGAAAACTGGCCTTTCCGGTAATGAATCTAGTACGTTACAGTCACGCCGTTTGGCACTTGACAAAAATTTCAACCAAAACTGTACTTAACGGCTTAACGGGTATAATGAAATTTAAATTGTAAATGTCTCAAAATCGAGTATCAACGCCTATAATGCTATGTTTTCATAAACAGGAGAACGAAATCTATCAGCATGCAAAGTTTCGACAAAATCTAAGACCCGATGACCGCGTCTTCTCCTTGTTAGATCTTATACAGTGATTGTTATAAATAGACTGCGGATCTTTATGCAAAATAAAAATCCAATTGCATTAATTGCAAGACACAAGAACCAAATAGGAATTTATTTCTCTCCTTTGTGGTTTTATTAAGTTGCAGAGAAATGTACTGATAATCTGAAATAAACCTAAACCTGATCTGACCTAATCTAACCTAACCTAACCTAATCTAATCTAAAACTAAACCTAAACCAGACCTAACCCAGACCAAATAGGAATTTATTTCTCTCCTTTGTGGTTTCATTATGTTACAGAGAAATGTACCGATCATCTGAAATTCTTGTAATCTTTTCATTGTTTAAACCATTTTTGCCATAAATGCATAAAATCCGCAGTCTAATAATAAATATTCGGACACTCTTAAAAAGATAATAACTTTCTTAACGTTAAACCATAAGACTTGAGGTTTTTTTGTTTTTGAGAAGTTAGAACAATTAGTTTATTACCTGTAGAATGAAAGAAATTTTGAAAAAATTGCAAATGGTCGGAATTGCAGAGAAACTACTAAAAGTAGTTTTTTTACAAGCTTTTCATGCGGATCTGTATTGAAAATTATTTCAAAAAATACGGTTTGTAGATCTAGGTCAATTATATACTTTCTGGAAATGTCAAAACAAATTACTACCTTGTAACCGATTAGAATAATTCAGCATGATGCACAAATTTGTTTCAACAAAAAATCCGCCGAACTCTCTGAACAACCTAATATAATTAGATAACTAATATAACAAAAATGAGTTTGTGGTATTTAAAACTGGACAAATATTAAGAAAATTTAGAAGAATCAATGCTCCATTTCCAATCTTTTAAAATGATTAAAGAAAGAACTTATTATTTGACTTCTACTCTTAATAATTGATGCACACGATTTTTATTTTGTAGAAATTAAACTGTAGGAATTAAACCCAAAATTACTTATTAGTAGACTGCGAATTTTATTCATTATCAACAAAAATTAATAATTCGACTATAAAATTGCAAAGACATTAGAACAGTTGAATGATGTTGTTACATTACTTTCAATGTATAACAATTATTAAAAGAGGAAATGTATTTCAATTCAATCTCTGTTTTTTAATAATTGTCTTGGACAATTTTCATGTTGCATAAATATCCGTAGACTAAATACAACTATGGGAATTGAACCTAAAATTACTTATCACTAAATTGCAAATTTTATGCATTATCAACAAAAATGAATAAGCCAAATATAAAATTGCAAAGACGTTAGAAGAATTAAATGATGCTGTTACCTTACTTTGGATCTATCATAATTATTAAAAGAGGAAATGTATTTCAATACGATCTCTGTTTTTTATTCATTGTTTTGGACAATTTTTATGTTGCATAAAAATCCGCGGTCTGCTTATTATGTACAAGAGTACTATACAAAATATGAATTTGAAAAATATAAGAATACTGAATTGTGTGGAGGTTGATCCAGACAATGCAAAAAGGAATTCGATCTTTTCCGCACCCCTAAAACGAGAATACCCCGTAAGAAAATCCCTCAACACTCCCCTATCACGCCTGGATCAGAATCTCGCAGGGATAACAAAGTTTTCCAGCATATTTGTTCGATCAATGTAGACCCAGCGTGTTCTATGCATGGTGGGCCAATTTCCATCCATTATCAAATTACACCGAAAATATTGGACACTAATACCTCGATTACTTACACCCCCTATAGTGACAGTGGGATGCGGATATATGGTACACTTATGGCGTTCGCATGTGTGCCAAATACAGAACAGCGATCACTAGATAGCTTGTAGATTTTGTGCAATTTATGACAAAGATTATAACATTGTTAAAACATAACAACCGAAGATCTCTTTAAATTAAGCTTTCTTTAAAATTAGTGGATAGTTTGTATAGAGTTTATTTAGAAAGCACAAGATTATATAAAATTCCGTGTTATTGTATATTATATTATATAAAATTATATCCATAAAAATGCCCATATTACTACTCTCAGTTTATTAACATTATTAATGAAAGAAGCCACTCTCTATGCAAAATAAACTTTGTGTCATTATCACTTATAATATAAGCGATGAGTAGACAGCGGACGTTTATGCAATTTGCAATTTTTGTAAACGCATTTCAAGAAAGTGGAATCAAATAAAATCTTGTTTTCAGTGGTAGCAGCCTCTGTAGATCTGAAATAAATTAGAATTGTACTAAATAGTGTCAAATTGTATATTCTAGCATTTTTTGTTTAATTTTCAGAAGTCATAAATGCGTAAAGATCCGCAGTCTAGTGATAAGTAATAATATAAGTAATATATCATAACAAATCTCTATTTAACTACTGGTTTCTATTATACAGGGTGGGGCATTTATCCTGGCCACCTGGAATATCTCGAAAACTAAATTCCGGAGAAAAAAATGTTTCAAATAAAAAGTTTAAGTCAAAGAGGGGCTGATACAGCAGTCATATCGATTTGTAATTTTCATCATGTTTTCAAGGTCATTCCAAGGTCAACTTTATTTTTTCAAATGGAAACATATGTTTTCATTACAGATTCTTAATCTACGACTTGAAACAAATAACTTTTATTTGAAACGTTTTTTTCTTCGCCGATTATTTTGTATAATATTTACTTAAAGGCAATTATTTTATTAATAATAATACGGGAGAATTGCAACATAATTACAAGAAAATCAATTTAACAAGTATTCAGTAACATTCTAATGTTATTTGCATTGCATGCGAGAGAATGCGTAATCTTATTCCAAAGAAAAGACAGTAAAAAACTGGTGTACCCCTGCGCATAATGAACGGGTTGCATACGCTCAGCGTTGAATTTCTTTGCTAATTTTTATCTAATTGTTTTGCCTGTTTCAATATTTAGCTATTATTTAATTACTCATTTAGATTACATGTTTACTTGATACTATTTTAATTGTGTATTAACTTAATTTATCACAAATAAAAGGATTTTTTCCGTTAAAACGGTATTGTGTATTTTTTCTTTGAAAATTCAATATTATACAAAATAATCGGCGGAGAAAAAAACGTTTCAAATAAAAGTTATTGGTTTCAAGTCGTAGATTAAGAATCTGTAATGAAAAATACATGTTTCCATTTGAAAAAATAAAGTTGACCTAGGAATGACCTTGAAAACATCCCCTCAGCCCCTCCGTGACTTAAACTTTTTATTTGAAACATTTTTTTCTCCGGAATTTAGTTCTTGAAATATTCCAAGTGGCCAGGATAAATGCCCCACCCTGTATAAGACAAGAAAGCAGGAGTTAAATAGAGATTTGTTTCTTTCTTTAATAATTTTGATAAACTGTTAGTAGTAATATGGGTATTCTTAGATTCTTTCACTCTGTTTACTAAACTAAGTTTCAACTTGTATTAATATTTTTTTGTTATAGGACTCCCCTTTTCGTTCTTATACAATTTTATATAATAAGATCCTATTATTCTATCAATCACATCCAAGGTACTATTAAACTATTATTCAATTCACTCTGAAACGACAGATATTTTTCATGAAGAAATAACTATTTCTTTTCAAGTCACGTTTCCTGTGATTTTTATACATCTGCTTTTTCAACGACGTACATTTTGTTATCGTGTTGGTAGATAAACGAATTTGACCATGCGTGACACAATGACCTTCAGATGACCCCGATAAGATGATCCGTATGGAGAAAGAATGTTGCATCACTGCGCTTTCTTCGCGATGGAAAAGTGAATCAATTCGAACAGAGAGAAGAAAGCTTTCGCTAATGAATTTTGAAAGCCAAGAAAATCAAAATCGATGCAACCAAATATTGCACTAACATCCATGCGAGCTCAGTAATGCGTAACGACGCGAAGAATCTCAACGTAATTAATAAACACACAATCATTTTACATTGAAGACTTTGGTGCAAAAATTGGACAGAGTACATATTTTAATAAAATTGTACTCGTTCTAGGATCAATGATTGTACTTGTTTTTATTAATTATTGTACTCCTTACAATTAATAGTTCTCTTAACTGAAGCTCTACAGATTTTTATATGACGCTGATTATTTGAACTAAATATTGTTATTAGTAATTTTGACTGTGTTCGGTACTACGGAACACTTCATGATTTTTTAAAATTATGTAAGCTAGGTATAATGTTAATTTAAGATAATCATTAAGAAAATGTAGTTTATGTTTCACTTTATTTTGGTTTCAAATCTTGTTAATTTACAAATAACGCAGAAAATATATTTTTTTTAATATTTAAATCCGAATTTACACAATTTTTGCATTAAATTGTTTAATCAGTACCAATTTAATATCAACTGTCTTTGATGGACATTATAAATAAAACATATAAGATGACAGGAAACAGAATCGAAAAAGATTGAAAGTGCAAAGAGCGCGGAAGGGTTAACGGCAAATACACGAACAATAGCCTGTCGAGCGGCATTGTTCAACGCGAAAGAAAAAATGCAGAAAAAGAAAAACGCGAACAACCGAGTAGAAAACGGCTGCATTGTTCAGCGATTCATGTAAACCGATGATTTTTTGAAAGTTCCTGAACAGTTTCTATTTGAAATCCCCGGAGAGGTATGAAAGTGCATCGAGGCCTGTTGCATTTTAATGCATCTCAAATTCCTCGCCTGTTATACCTCCTCCAGTTCGAGTTCTGCTTTGGCGACTTCCGTAACACCGGAGCAAACCGAATTCTATTTCGCTCAGAAGTTGCTGATTCGCATAATATTTTATGATTAACTTGTCCGAGAATTTAATAATCTTGTCATGCAAAGTTTTATTTACAGTGGTTGTAAAAAGTATTCGTACACCATTAAAAATCAAGTCACTTTTTTAAAAATTAGACCAAACGACTTCAGTTCTGCTGAGATGTTAAAATGATTAGTTTACTAGGTAATGTGTAAATAATTTTTTCTAATAATTGCTATTGGTCAAAATTATGAAGAAAAAAGTAAAGGTCACGATTTTTAACATTTTTTGTAGATCTACGTAAGTTATATACATGCACAAAGTTTCATCGAAGTCGGTTAATGTTACTATGAGCTAAAAACATTACATAATTAAAGTTCAAGGGTGAAAGTCGCAGATTTTCGGCCATTTCAGGGAATTTTGTCCTTATGTAATCACTACACTGCGAATCTTTATGCATTTATAGTTTCTGAAAATTTTCAAAAAATGTTAGAATATAAACTTCAATAGAATTTGGTACGATTTTTATTTATTTCAGATCTTCAAAGACTACTACCACTGAAAATAAGATTTTTCTTGATTCCATTTTCTTAAAATTTGCCTATAAAAATTGAAAAATGCATAAACATCCACAGTCTAGTAATCACCTTTAACTGTTTGTAACTCATAACAACGTTTAACCGATTTCGATGAAACTTTGTACATGTACATAACGTACTTAGACCTATGAAATGCGTCTTTTAAATTTTTATTATAGGCACAGATAACAAAGTTAAAAATCGTGATCATTACTATTTTCGTCGCAATCCCGACCAAAAGCAATTTTTAGAAAAAAATTATTTACACACTACCTAGTAAACATGTGCGTCTGACATCTCCAAATAATTGAGGTCGTTTGATCCAATTCTAAAAAAGTTATTCGATTTTTAAAAGTATACGAATACTTTCGTACACTTTTGTGTAAACGCTGCACGTAATTGAAATATGAATATTTGACGATCCAACGGAGTTGTGAACTGTACCACTACAGTATAATACATTTATCTTATGTTTATACAGGGTGTTTCGTCTAAAACAGGACATCTACCTCTACCTCTGAAAATACAAAAAATGTTTCAAACGTAATCTAAATGGTTTCAAAAGACGAATCAGATGGAAGAATCGTTTTTTATAAATTATAATTTTTTAATCGTTGTTTCAAGGTCACTCGTGTTTTTTTACATATATAAACACATTTTTTGTTGTTGTATGTTATAGCAAACATTATTGTACATTCATCCATGTTTAATAACACGACCTTGAAATGACCGTGAACTCTAAAAGTCCATGGTCTCTGCTTATCGAGTTGTCTAAACCATCGTAGATTTTCAACCAACCAATAATGCATGTTCTTGAGGTTCACCTGACCATGATTTGTAAAGGATGTTTCATCCGTAAACAATACTGTTTGGAAAAACATTTCATCACTTTCATATTTCCGTATACCCTATTGCGAAAAGTGTACGCGGTTTTCAAAGTCTCTTCCATGGAGCTCTTGGTGAAGAGATAAATGGAAAGTATGAAATTTGGTTATGTCTACTGATGAACTGTCCCATAAAAATCTCGATCGGAATACAGTAAATCCTCTATAAACGCATAAACCTCGGGGGGGATAGTTATGCGTTTATCTGTGACGGGTAGCTATTTTTTGGGCCTCTAAGGCCAAGCCGAACGTAGAGACCACGCGCGGGCCTTTGAACTGGGCCGGCGACTGCGACTCTCCGCGTCTCTTTGTTCCCCATACGCCAGGGATCGGCAATTTTGCCTCAATTGAGGCAAAACTGTCCACACCGTAGCGCCCTCTGTTCCCTTCCAGCAAGCGCGGTACAATGGGGCAACGAAGACACGAGACATCAGCGTACGCAACGAAAGTGCGCGCTGCATGAAAGGGAGGGTAGTGGGAGAAGCAGGCGTTTGAGGGGCTCCACCCGTGCCCGCCACTGCCATACGCTATCCTTCCTTGCGCCCGAAACGTTCATCGTCATTTAACACTAGGTTTACGGAGCACTAAAATTGATTATTTTACATTGCTTTATAAAAGTAATAAAATTGTATTTACTTAGATCTTCAGCGATTTTTATTGTAATATGTACACAAAAAATAAATCTATTTAATAATTCTTCACGAATGCCTCCTTACACTCTTAATAATAGTAAATTACAAATTTTTGAATCCGTCATTTTGACGGGCCCCGTAAATCTAGTGTTAAACCACTAAATACTACAACTCTATTTACACAGTTAAAATCATATCGTGTTTGGTCTTTTTTTAATCAGAAAAATGCCACGAATATATCGATGAAAGTTTCATAAAAAAATAAGTAATAATAAAAAAAATTAAATATTGGTGTTACATTGTCATGACGCACGGGCCTTTGGATAGTGCCGACGACTGCGACTCTCCGCGTCGCATTAGTAGTGGTTCACACCGATATACCCGAGCCGAGATCGGATTACTAAAGTGGAGGGGATATATTTTCTGCGTTTATCTGCTACAGCTTTTATGCGTTTATAGAGGATTTACTGTACCTCGGAAAAATGACTTTTATCCAAAAAAAGAATAGACCGTTTGGACTTCTGTGCCGCAGTCTACTCGTCGGTGCATGAACCGTGCAGCATAAATCAAAAATGACTAATATTATTTCAACGATTACAAGTTGCGTAATTCTACAATCAGTCATAAATGATCTCTGTCGGGAATTACATCTCTTTAGCAGTGTTCAACACACCTCGAGATTTTTCTCACACACACAGGCCACGCATACACGATATTTTCGCGAACCGGCAAAAGCGTACTACATTTCTTTGCCTGGTTTTCTAATTATAACGATCAAAAGAAAGGAATCGAGCTCGATCGAGTCGCCTAAAACTCTTTTTCTCTCCGTTTCCGTGGCTGTTATTACCGTTGGAAAGTTTAATTACACACTCGATGGTAATTATTTCGTCCGTTTTCATATGGGATAGACCGTCAGCTACGAACGAAATAAAAAATAAAAGAGAAAGTACGGAATTATGTGCATTATCGTCGAGGATACTTCTATCGGGTATTTTTTTCCACGGTTTTTGCAACGTTTTCCGCAGAATCGATATGCTTTTTTCCAGAAGCCCTATCGTAAAACGGCGATTTCGATATCCGCAATCAGACCAGGCGCACAGTGTGCCATTTCAGCGACCTGGCTTCACTTTATTCAAAAATCGAATGCATTCATACAGGCAAAAAGAAAAGATTGCTGACAGTAGGTCAGAGTTGGGCATAATTTATTTTAAATAACGAATAGAAACGATTTATTCGTTATTCGTGAGTGACGAATAAATCGACTTTATTCGTTATTTTTCATTTGAATATAGAAATACAGTATTATGTATTCGTCATTCACAAATAACGAATGAATTTTATAGAGAATTATAGAGAATTATAGAGAATACAAATATTAATGCAGTAATAATTACAATAAAAGAGTTTCTGGTATAATTAGAAACATATAAAGAAATATATACAGGGTGGAAATTTGGTGGTTCGGAACCCACCGTAATAAACAGTAGGTCCCGCTGAAAAGTAAGCTGAAATAGGCTGAACATTGGCGTTAGGTGAGAGTGGACAAAGTGGAAGAAGGGGGAGAATGGTAAAATGGATTTGAAACCCTGAGGGGACCAAATATCAGTACCTATACAGGGTGGAAAGTATAAAGCGTTACAGACGAATACAGTATTCAATCGATAAGTGTCGCCAAAATTATAAACAAGAAGTGTCGCCAAATTCTGAACAAGAAGTGTCGCCAAATTCTGAACAAGAAGTGTCGCCAAATTCTGAACAAGAAGTGTCGCCAAATTCTGAACAAGAAGTGTTACCAAATTCTGAACAAGAAGTGTCGCCAAATTCTGAACAAGAAGTGTTACCAAATTCTGAACAAGAAGTGTCGCCAAATTCTGAACAAGAAGTGTCGCAAAACAATCCCCACTTCCGCCGGGTATAACCTTTGAGGTATTTGCTGAGAAATGTAACATAATACGCATTTTTGTCTATTAAATACTGTATCTCCAAAAATATTGATTATACACAAAAATGTTTCAGATGAAAGTTGTTCAGTACCGAGGGGAACATCATGTGGTGGCACTTTTATTTTTCTCGATGGACACTTCAAGGTGAGCTGAAGGTCAACTTTCTTTTTTTAAATGGAATGGTATGTTTTTTTTATCCACCATCAAATAGTGCGTTTTTAGATGAGTTCAATTACCTATGACTCAAGGTCATTCAAGGTGAAACTTGCAGGGAAATGCAGAAAAGGTGTGATTTATATAATTGTAGTCATTAATCAGCCTTTGAAAAATTTAAATTTTTCGTTTTCGGATATTCATTTCAGAAAATTGATCAATAATATAGTTTTAATCTAACCATTCGGATAAATAAATTAAATTTAGAAATATAAAGAATAGATAGATATGATCCACACTATATTGATGACGGTGTCATTTTCAAAATAAAAAGACCTCACAAATATGTTGGTGGAAGATCTACAAAAAAGCTAAAGTTTTTGTAAACTAATAATAAGTATATAAAAGACCTAAAAAACTTACAAGGTTGTTATATCGTTCACATTATAATTTGTTACTGTATTTTATCATATTATTTTGCACAGACTGCATATCTCGATTCTTGTTAAGAAATTCGATCATGACGAACATACTTGAACGAATGAACGAATGAACGAATGAACGAATGAACGAATGAATTATTCAGCAGGAATAATGAATGAACGAGTAACGAATAAAGTCTTATTTGTTATTCGTTATTCGAATAATACCCAACTCTTCAGTAAGTTAAATGTTTATACTAGATTGTATTACATTAATTGTTTGCATTTCTTTTTCAAAGTTACGTGTAAAGTCTGTTTAAATACTTAATTTTGTAAAAACAGTCTCTCTTTTCAGAAGTCCATAATTACAGTTGTAGTTAATATATTTTTTAACGGTTTTCTTTTAACACACACAGTACTGTAACACTACCAGCTTTCGACAATGTTACACAATAACGACAATAACACCGTTGCAGATCGCATAACACGTCACTACCGTTTATCAGCCGAGACCAAGCGATCTATCCGAAGGTACCGAACCTTGAAACCTAATTACTCAGGCTAGGCGAACTTTGACGAACTCCTGAGCCCCTTGAACCAACCGGAACTCTTCGGACCAATTTCGAGAAACTTTCGGAAAACAGTGCCAACGCAACTTAATCGAGCAGAATTTCCGAAAACCCATGGAAGACAGGACTCAATTATGCAAACTCGGTTCGGTATGGTCTCTTCTAGGATTTAGGGGATCGTTTACTATGTTTGGTAGGCGAGTTTAATCCTCGCGTGGCCCTCGTGGCAATTACACACGTATTTCTGATATAATCTAAAAAATCGATTTCTTTTTCCACAAACCAATAGCATAACCCTCCAAGCACATCCTTCTAAAAACATTTAATGAAAATTTAAAGAAAATCTGGCGCTTTCTGTCATTTTTTTGGGTGAATATCATAAAAACACGGTTCGAAATTTGCAATGTTAACCATCCCACCAATTAATTTGGTTTTTTACACACATATTCGTTAATGTTTTTTGCTCAACGTCGGCTTACTTTTCACCCAATATTGTTTAAATAGTTGAATAATTGACCTTTACAACAGAATTTTTTGCAAAAACATGAATTTTGCCTTCAAAATAATGCCGTTTCTTCAATTTCGAATTTTTTTGAGTTAAAATTAGGTTCAGGCTGAATACATGCCCATATAGTAAAGGAACATATTCAGTTTTTGAGGTGAATATTGGACAGCACGAACACTTTTCTGAACAACGGGTTGCAAACAAGCCATGATGACTTCAATTGTCATAGCTCTTTTTGAAAAAAAAAGAAAAAACTATTTTTGGTTTCTCCGATACCGTAGTAAAATATCCCACAAAATTTAAAAAAGATCGGTTCAACCCAACAAGTACAATAAATTCCAAAAAGTAATAGACTGCACTGCGCGAGTCATCTTTCTTGACGACTGGTTGCAAATAAACCATTATAACTCCTTTATGCATAACTCTCTTCGACTAAAAGAAAATATTTTTAGTTACCGCAATGTTATAGTAAAATAGCCCCAGATTTTGAATAAAATCGGTTCAATCCACCAATTATAGTAAATTCCCAATTAGTATTACATTGCAGTGCAGGAGACACCTACGGACTATACATAAGCTATTAAATCTTCCATCGGCATAGCTCTTTTCGACTAAAAGAAAATATTTTTAGTTACCGCAATGTTGTAGTAAAATAGCATTAGATTTTGAATAAAATCGGTTCAATCCACCAATTATAGTAAATTCCCAATTAGTATTACATTGCAGTGCAGGAGACACCTACGGACTATACATAAGCTATTAAACCTTCGATCGGCAAAGCTCTTTTTGACTAAAAAAAATATATTTCTAATTACTTCGATACCGTAGTAAAATAGTCGTATTGATGCATATCAGGACACTATAATCTTGCCAGCTCTCTCGCTCGGATTGGCATAATAAACGATTCACAATGTCAATGCGGGTATGAAACTCAGGATATTGACCATGTACTATGTTAGAGAAGATGTTATTGGCGCAAGGTTCGATCTTTTTGTTCGAAAATTTGAAGAATGGAGATCAAAATTGATCAAACTCTTGCAAAAACTACATCTTTTTCTTCCGCTCTCATGTAACGTCCTACTCTCCAGACCTACGTCGGATATATGTAAATTGACCTACTCGTTTCTCCATGACTGTGAACTAAAGATTTGAGAAAAGAATTTTAAACTATTTGTGTAACTAACATACGAATGTTTATAAAGATGCTTATTGTATTATGTAATGTATTGATGCGTCTGTATAGTACCGTAAAATAATCTCTTCCATGAGATTCAAATTGCGTAAATAAAAAAAAAAAATAGCCGTAGAATTTGAAAGGGATTGGTTCAATCCGCTGGCTACAATAAATTCAAGAAAGGTATTCGTTCATTTTAGACAATTTTCATAACCCACGCCCCTTTAATCACTCAAGTTAGCGCGAGACTCAATCGATCCAGATGTCTAGCTATACAGACAGATTATGTTGACGAATAGGCGAGCCTCAAATTGCGGAAGCTCTTGTGTGGAAAGTCTACGGCCCGGCGTGCCAGAAAACACGTACGATTGGCGAAGTCCGTCGAGTTTGATCAATTTTAGACGACCAGACGGACGAAATTGTTCGCGCAAATGAAAATCCGATGAATTTGTCATTTTCCTTTCCAGCACCCCAGAAAAGCGTTCGTACGTCTAGCATTTTCCATATAACTTTCCTAAAAGAATTAGCGCATTTACCGACAATATTTAACAGTTCAGCGCAATTAATTATTTTCATTATTCTGTGACTACTTTGTAATATATTCAATAATATCCTTTTTCCTAAAACTAATAGTGCATTTACCGACAATATTTAATAGTTCACCGCAATTAATAATTTTCAATATTCTGTGACTACTTTGTAATACATATATTCAATAGTATCCTTAAAGGAGCACAATATCATTAGAGATGGCTTTATGTTTTAGAAAAACACAGGAAAAATTTAATCAACATTATTCCAAACGTAGGTAAATGCGTACATCTAGTTTTTTTCAATATAATTTACCTAAAAGAAGTAGAGCATTTACCGACAATATTTAACAGTTCAGCGCCATTAATTATTTTCATTATTCTGTGATTACTTTGTAATATATTCAATAATATCCTTTTTCCATAATATTCAATAATATCCTTTTTCCTAAAAGAAGTAGTGCATTTACCGACAATATTTAATAGTTCACCGCAATTAATAATTTTCAATATTCTGTGACTACTTTGTAATACATGTATGTATTCAATAATATCCTTAAAGGAGCACAATATCATTAAAGATGGCTTTATGTTTTAGAAAAGCACAGGAAAAATTTAATCAACATTATTCCAATCGTAGGTAAATTCGTACATCTAGCTTTTTCAATATAATTTTCCTAAAAGAAGTAGAGAATTTACCGACAATATTTAACAGTTCAGCGCAATTAATTATTTTCATTGTTCTGTGATTACTTTGTAATGTATTCAACAATATCCTTGAATGGACCACAATATCATTAAAGATGGCTTTATGTTTTAGAAGAGCACCGTAGAAATTTAATGAACATTATTCCAAATATAGGTAAATACTATTCCATTATATTCGACTATCTAAATTGATTGGAGCACATACATTTTACCGTAACTTTCACTTCTTGCGATCAACTTAAACCAGTGGTGGGCACGAGTGGAGCCCCTCAAACGCCTGCTTCTCCCACCACCCTCTCTTTCATGCAGCGCGCACGTTCGTTGCGTACGCTGATGTCTCGCGTCTTCGTTGCTCCATTGTACCGCGCTTGCTGGAAGGGGACAGAGGGCGCTACGATGAGGACGATTTTGCCTCAATTGTTTCAGTCTCACTTTTGCATACAAATCTGCAGTCTATTCATATTTAACACTAACCGCACGATGACCGGGATTACATTTTTAATTCCATAATTATTGAGATTACAATAACGCTTCTATTAGAAATTATCAAATAAATTTCTTCACTTAAGCACACGTTTTTATAAAAATTGCGGGGAACCTAAATAAATTCAGTCTTAAAATTTACTTGTAGCGTTAACACTAAACCTGCTCTAACCTGTAAAGTAAAATTTTTTTTGAAATTGTGAAAACTCGTTTCATAGAAAATAGTTGAATACATTTTTTAATAGGTCTGTATATTATAATTATACTGCGGCTTTTATGTATTTATGACAAAAATGACGTAAACAATATAAGATATCAAACAATATAAAGATTCAAGGAATTGGAGAATATCGATACATTACTTGCAACTAGTGATGGGATCTGAATCACGTCGAATCGTTTCGATACAATATTTACGACAAAAAATTCGAATCGCTTGCAACATAATTCGAAGCTTAGAACTCTTGAAACTCTCGGACTTCTTGAAAGTCTTCATACTCTTGAAAATCTTGAAAGCCTTAACACTTTGGAAGGTTTGTAAGAATTGAAACTCTTGAAATGTTAGCGAAGTACGTAGACAAAATTCAATTAACGCTAAAAGTATCGAACCGATAAATGAATTGGAATGTTACGTTGAGGGAAGCTATATTAATAGACATTCCGATCCTTTACAGTATTGGACAGATAATAGCACTAAATATCCTAATCTATCAAAATTAGCTCGTAAAATTCTCTGTTGTCCTGCAACTTCAGTTCCGTGTGAAAGAGCTTTTTCTAAAGCAGGAACCATTCTTAACACATTGCCGTCCGGCGACACCACAGTGGTGTTGCGCACAAAGTATTGCTCAACGGCTGGCGACACCACAGTGGTGTACTGGACGGCATAGTGTTAATTGCGCATTATTTAATGGATTCAGGACATATCAACATTTCAATACAGAACGCAAGAGTCTCCGATTTCTTGATTTTTTATTGAAAGTGTCTGAATCGTGGATAAAAGATCATGTACCTGTTCCTGAGCAAAACTCGGAGGTCGCTACTACATCGCGTGCGTCCCATCATGATTCGATCGACAGAGTTTCCGGTCAGCTAAAACAACACCAGCTAACACTCATTTCCGAAACTAACAAACGAAAACGAAGAAACTGCCATGTATGTTCCAAAAACAAAAAAAGAAGGACAACAAATTTAATGTGCAAGTCTTGTGGAGTTGCGTTACATCTTAAAGATTGTTTTGCTGCATATCATTTAAAAGAGAAATACTAAGTTATTACCAAAGAAAACGTAAATAAAGAAATATAGAAAATAAATTTTACTTTTATTTACATATGTATATCTTCCAAATTTCATGAAAATAGGAGGCAGGATTGAAAACTCACGAGAGCTAACGATGACATTAGTAAAACTTGAAAATTTATAATCACCCGGTATCCTCAAGAACGGCCGGCGCCAAGCGAAGAAATTTTTACGAGACGTGCGGACGGAAAAGTGATAATAACAAAAGAAACAGATTGAAAGATACCACCTTAAACATGATTCTGTTGTTACATAGAAAAATATAGTTATTTTCTGATGAAACTTGACGTCATTAAATTCCCAAGACCTTCAAGATTGCCTACATTTTCCAAGCTCCCAAGACATTCGAAACTTGCAAGATTCTCAAAAGTACAACATTTATTACGATTATGAAGACTTTTAAAATTTTCAAGATATCAAGACTTTCAAGAGTTTTATGAATTTTTGATTTCGAATAAATATCGAATTGATTCGAAACTCTGTGGTGATTGATTTGTTCGAAATCTTGCAAGACAGAGTATTGTATACCCATCACTACTTGCAACTTCCTAGGACTATTAAAGAGAGTAACAAATTCCTGATTGGTCCCTGTGAATTGCTATTAACAGAACCACATTTTATTTTGCACAAAGATCAACAGTCTAATTACAATACAATTAGCGCTACATATAAATAAATTCAATCTTGTCATTCTCATAAAGAAATACACGTGAGTCACTTTTTGTGCTTGACTTGCCAAAAAAAAAGAAACACGACGAATGTTGAAAACAGTGAATGATCCCAATTTTTTCTCAAAAGCTGTATTTTCTTTAGTTCACTGAGAAATTCTAAAAATTTCCTAGATCCACGTGAAACAGCTCTAGCCGTCGAAAACGATTTCATTTCTTCGGAACGATTTCCTTTTCGCAGGATCAACCGTGTAAGGAGCATGAACGAAAGGGAAAAGGAGGAGCACAATGTGGCCGGATTATCCGCACTGGCTGTGTCGCAGTTTCCCGCAGTTTTTCTGAAAACTCCAGCCGTTCCCGAATAAAGCGGGCCGCGACAAAGAAACCAGGGAGGATTCTAAAGATACTTCTTCATGCTGAGAGAACAGCTGCAACAGATGCAGCAGTGCAACCGTGAAACCCCCGGAAGGAGAGGCGGACAGAAACAGAGACACGAAATTAATCAGCAGGGCTTTCCGAAACGAAGTTCACTTATGCTGGGTTGCATGCGAACGAATCCTAATCGAGCATTTTTCCAGCCGAACGATCGATCAACCAATTACCTTTGTGGTAATATCTCTACCGATGGACAAAGCCAACTTGAGACACAGTCATAGGTAGAGAAAGACCGTATTTTTATGGTGGTTTTTTTGTTAAATCACGGACTGAGAATCATATTGGGAATAGGTAGATCGCGGATCTTCATGCAAATTCTAAATTTCATGGCTTATTTTAGAAAAACCAGAAGAAATAAAATTTTTAATATACCACGTTTTTAAGACGAACTAAAAAGTACAAAATAATTTTTCCTAGCCTCATATACAGTGGCGTGCAAAAGTATCTGGACACTCTTTAAAAACGAATAACTTTTTCAAAATTAGTTCAAACGGCTTGAGTTTGTTTTGAGATGTTAGACGCATTAGTTTACCAGGTAGCGTGCAAATAATTTTTTCTAAAAATTGCTATTGGTCGGAATTGCGATGAAAGTAGTAAAGGATTTTTAACTTTTTAATCTGTGCATGTAACAAAAATTTAAAAGACGTGTTTTATAAGTCTAAGTATGTTATGTACATGTACAAAGTTTCATTGAAATCGGTTAACGTCATTATGAGTTACAAACATTTAAAGGTGATTACATAAGGGCAAAATTCACTGGAAAGACCGAAAATCTGCGTCTTTTACACTTAAGCTCCCATCTTGCAATATGGTGCTAGGAAAAATTATATATTAAATATTGCATGCGCCCCACGTTTTTCGTTTGAAATCTTACAAGTATTTTCATAGCTGTTAAAAATTCACAATCACAACATTTTCAGGACCATCTGTATGGGGCTAGGAAAAATTATTTTATACTCTTTACTCCGTCTTAAAAACGTAGTATGTGTATTAAAAATTCTTTTTTATTTAAATAATTTGCATTGTCATCCAGTTCCGAGCTATGTCTAAAGTTTCAAGTCTCTAGCGCATCAGGAAGTTAGTTTAAAATCAATTACAAAATTTAATAAAAACGTGATAAAAAATTCCTTTCGATAAGCGTAGAGTATAGAGGTCGTTAATGATTGTCACTATACATGTTTTCTTATATTTTAAAAATATGTGCATGCTATAAATGCATAAAGATCCACAGTCTGGTGATGGTTAATGAATAGACTGCGGATCTTTTTTCATTTACGGCTTTTGAAAATGTTCAAAAAATGCTAGAATATAAAATTCGATAGAATTTGGTACGAGTTTTATTTATTTTAGATCTACAAAGGCCGCTACCACAGCATATGCAACTACCTACCGCTATATGCAACAATCTAATATTTTCTTCGCTCACTGGGGATTGTCGTTGAATTTTTCATTAATATAATAATATACAAGCGTATAAATTGCGAAATCAAGTTCGCTTCTGGTTGAATATTCAATTTGTTAATGCGGTTTAATTACCAATTAGAGCATGGTACTATCCAGTTTGCCAAACAGATGCTTCGAGTTCGGATACGTAAATGCACTTTGCAGTTTGCCTATGCACCACCGACAGCATTCATTTTACGCGACACGGCTAAACATGGTGGAAGAACGAGGTCGAAGGTCGCAATTCAACGAAAGCGGGAATTATCTCCTTCTTGTTGCCATTGTTCACAATTAGTCTTTGTTCGCTGCGCACAATGCACTGGGTGTCCCGCAAGAATTTATACTGATCAGTACCACCGTTACAATGATTAATGCAGTACAATTATTCTGGCATTTTGGCCATTGCAAAAATCAATTTTTCAAAAACATAACATGGCACATTCTGTAAGTAAATATTTAAAACGTTGATTAACTTATTCGATCACTTATTTACCCTCTTACGGCTCTTTGGAAATAGTTGCATAAAAGAAGAAGGATAACAAAGAAGAAAATAAAGAAGGAATAATTTTTCAACCATTTTTCTTTCACACTCCATCCCTTGTACACTTGTGCATTGTATATCATATTTATTAATGAATTGATACATTATATTGACACTAATCGTACCAAGCACTAAAGCGTCTGGCCTGGGCTTCTTCATAAAAATGGCAAAATTCAATTTATTTGGATCTCGATTTTTATTATAATAGGTGCTTGCATAAAAACATTTACAATCATTTCTCATCGAAAGATCTTTAGTTTTGAACGATCTTTGCTTTAAACGAACAAATAATGACACGTAACATCGGCCACATTCAGAATGTTTTCTTCCTGTTCGATTAATGTCCACAAACGCAACAATTTACAATCGGAATAAGCGTCAAATAAACAATTTGAAATGTGTTATTTTTGCGGATTAAATGAACAACATTGTGCTCAGGGAAAAAAGAAGCAGAGACTGCACTAACGATTTTACAGAAACAAGTAATAACACCCAACGTCGAAGCCCCACTTAGAATATGTTACCCCCTATTCGATTAGTGTCCACAGACGCGATAATTTACAATCCGAGTAACCGTAAAATAAAGAATGTGAAATGTATTATTTTTGCGGATTATATGAACAACATTCTGCTCAGGAAAAAGAAGCAGAGACTGCACTAACAATTTTACAGAAACAAGTAATGCCACTTAACGTCATGGGCCACATTCAGAATATGTTTCCTTCCTACTCGATTAGTGTCCACAGACGCGACAATTTACAAACCGAATAAACGTAAAATAAAGAATGTGAAAAGTATTATTTTTACGGATTATATGAACAACATTCTGCTCAGGAAAAAGAAGCAGAGACTGCACTAACAATTTTACAGAAACAAGTAATGCCACTTAACGTCATGGGCCACATTCAGAATATGTTTCCTTCCTACTCGATTAGTGTCTACAAACGCGACAATTTACAATCCGAATAAACGTAAAATAAAGAATGTGAAAAGTGTTATTTTTACGGATAAAATGAACAACATTATGCTCAGGAAAGTGAAACAGAGACTGCACTAATGCTTTTACAGGAACAAGTAATGGCACCAAACGTCGTCGGCCACATTCAGAATATGTTTCCTTCCTATTCGATTAGTGTCCACAAACGCGACAATTTACAATCCGAGTAACCGTAAAGTAAAGAATGTGAAATGTATTATTTTTGCGGATTATATGAACAACATTCTGCTCAGGAAAAAGAAGCAGAGACTGCACTAACAATTTTAAAGAAACAAGTAATGGCACTTAACGTCATGGGCCACATTCATAATATGTTTCCTTCCTATTCGATTAGTGTCCACAAACGCGACAATTTACAAACCGAATAAACGTAAAATAAAGAATGTGAAAAGTGTTATTTTTACGGATAAAATGAACAACATTATACTCAGGAAATTGAAACAGAGACTGCACTAACAATTTTACAGAAACAAGTAATGGCACTTAACGTCATGGGCCACATTCAGAATATGTTTCCTTCCTATTCGATTAGTGTCCACAAACGCGACAATTTACAATCCGAATAAACGTAAAATAAAGAATGTGAAAAGTGTTATTTTTGCGGATAAAATGAACAACATTATGCTCAGGAAAGTGAAACAGAGACTGCACTAATGCTTTTACAGGAACAAGTAATGGCACCAAACGTCGTCGGCAACATTCAGAATATGTTTCCTTCCTATTCGATTAGTGTCCACAAACGCGACAATTTACAATCCGAGTAACCGTAAAGTAAAGAATGTGAAATGTATTATTTTTGCGGATTATATGAACAACATTCTGCTCAGGAAAAAGAAGCAGAGACTGCACTAACAATTTTAAAGAAACAAGTAATGGCACTTAACGTCATGGGCCACATTCAGAATATGTTTCCTTCCTATTCGATTAGTGTCCACAAACGCGACAATTTACAATCCGAATAAACGTAAAATAAAGAATGTGAAAAGTGTTATTTTTGCGGATAAAATGAACAACATTATGCTCAGGAAAGTGAAACAGAGACTGCACTAATGCTTTTACAGGAACAAGTAATGGCACCAAACGTCGTCGGCCACATTCAGAATATGTTTCCTTCCTATTCGATTAGTGTCCACAAACGCGACAATTTACAATCCGAATAACCGTAAAATGAAGAATGTGAAATGTATTATTTTTGCGGATTAAATGAACAACATTGTGCTCGGGAATAGGAAGCAGGGACTCGTAATGTCACAGCCGCTCGAGCACGCTGCGGTATCGTTTCCATCGGGTAAGTGTCCTTACTGTAGGATGTGCCCGGAGTAACTCAATCCTGAAAACAGGCGATCGCGGCCGATGATAGTACGTTGGTATTGAGTTACGACACACTTGTTTCGCTACGAATTCTACGGTTGTCGAGTACAGCACACGTGCTCGGGAAACTGCGTCAACAGCCACGCGCAATAAATTATCCGGATCGTTCTCCGAGCTTCGATGGAAATTTCGGAAATTTATACCGTTAATGTATAAATTGCAAAATAACTCGCTATAGCATTTTTACATAATCGTGCGCGAGTGCTTCGAAGAATAACACCACGTTCTCTCTCTCTATCGAATAACAAATAACTGTAGATTGAAATATGCGAAATGTTCAATTTTGGAGCGAAAATTTGAAATGGGTCTAATGATCTTAACATTATAGTTTTTCAATCGAGATAAGTATAATTTCAATCGAAACATGCTTTTCTTTTTTAAATCATTCGTCATAGTCTTCTGACCTCTCAACTGCTGGTTACCATTTTTTTATGATGTTACTGTTGCATTTCATTAGATTCTAAAGCCACGTCCACACTGAAGCAACATCGAGCAACTTCTAGTCGCCTGTTATGATCTTCTTCTTCTTTTATATTTAATTTATATAAAAAAATTCCTTATTTAATTTAATATAAAATTCTGTATAAAATGTTACTTTTATAAAAATGGTGCTTTCATATAAAAGAAGAAGGCAACAACCCAGATAGCACCGTACGTCCATGGGACGTCCGTTTTACGTCCGATACGTCCAATGTCCGTCGTGTACGTCCGTGGGACGTCCCTTAGATAAAAATTTCGGACATCCCATGGACATCCGTTTTTACGTCCGTGGGACATCTCTCGGACATAAACAGACGTACCACGGACGTGTCACTTAGATTATTTCGTACTTGCCAGGGTCGTGGAACTTAGATTATTTCGTACGTTTTCGGATGCTATATTGTGTTTCTATTATTATAGTCAAAATATAGTTTATGAATTTTTTCAGATTTTTAAATTCGCGGCGCCGTTGTTTGAAAAAAACTAATATTTTCGACGTTTCTTCCGTGAAAAAATGAGCTAATCTTCAAATTGTTAGATTTTATTTATTCTGTAAGTCCATTGGACATTGATAAACTTGAACATTTCACAGAAATTGTTGCAAAATGAAATTAACTTGATTAGTATTACCTCGTACATCAGCGCGCATAGTATCTGAAAATATTAATCGTGTTACCAAGAACTCTGTTGGGTCAGCGCGTTAGGCGCTCGACTGTTAGTATGCTTATACTAGGTTCGCGCCCGGCATAAGTCCACTCTTTTTTATTTGATCAATTCCTCTTTTTCTAGCTATGTGATAATCAATGGTATTTTTGTAGAATTCTTTTAAACCAATATTTACATATTTAGAAAATTTTTTAAGGTGCAAACACGTTTTTATATGTCCGACAAACGTCCAATTAACGTCCGCGCGGGTGTGTACTGCGATGTGACTCGGACCTCTGTCGGACATACCTGGGACATAAATCGGACATACCTGGGACATAAATCGGACATATCTCGGACATAAATCGGACATATCTCGGACATAAATCGGACATATCTCGGACATATTGTACGTCCCTGGGACGTACGTATGTCCGGTACGGACGTACATTGGACGTCCGAGTGCTATCTGGGAAGGGGCGACAAAAATTTGTGTTCTCTTCAATGTGGACATAGCTTAAGATTCTAATATTCTAATACGATAATTAGACTGTGGATTTTATGCATTTCATAACAAAAATGGACACATGAAATGTAAAACAGTAAAATCATGAAAAGAATTTAAAAGTACTCTTGTATTTTGTTTTCAATCCAATAAGATTGTTAAGAAAAGAAATAAATGTAGCTTCAGAGTCTTGTACTGCATACAGACAATTTCTATTTTGCATAAAAATCCTGAGTCTAATGATAATATTAAGCGTACAAATAAATTCCTAGTTATCCGTGGGAAACTCTGAGAAACTGTCTGTGTACTCAAATACGATACTATAAATCCAGTTATACAAACATAATTTTTTATTATAAGAACGAAGAAACACTGCTGAAGAGTTGAGTTACTGAAGTACCATTTATCCGAACAATCCAGTTATCCGAATCTCGTCTATTCCCTTAAACATTTTAGACAAAATGTCCGTGGATTATTTACAAAGAGAACTGCTGGTTCTCGCAGTTTCCAGTAAATGAAACACTTTCGATGCAAGGATAAATGATACGTGACGGAAAGCCAACATGGCCGCGCAACGTTAATTCAAAACGAGTGACGTAGGAAGCTCTGTTACATAAACAAGCGGCAGGAGTTTGTGAGTGGCTGCTTAACCAAACTGGTAAGCATAACCATCAGCGGAGACACGTGCATCTTTTACACGCGGAATTTTCCCAGGAGCACAGCCGGGGAAGACTGTAAAACGATCCATCCGATCTCTGTTCCCGGAAAAATGGACCGAACGAGAGAAGAGCAGGCTTCCTGGGAAGACATCCTGCGCCCTCATTGTTCTAACTTTCAAGTATGACCCACAGTTTTACACAGGCACACTATGCCAACCATCGCCCACCCACCAATCGAATATTCATTAAAATATTAACGACACTGTAATATGACGAGTGACCCCATTAGAGCACTTACCGTGAGTCGCATAAACGTTGATACATTCTTTGTAAGTGAACCGAACGACTTGGAGTTTGTTAGGAGTTAGAAAGATTAGCAGACTGCGGATATTTACGAATGATATAAATTGTCAGTATGAATTGCAAGATATAGGAGCTACAGTGCCTGAAAAAGTATTGGCACACCGTTTAAGAAGGAATAATTCTTTTAAAGTATGTCCAGACGATTCGAGTCTTTTTGAGATGTCGGAAGTAGTAGTTTACTAGAGGATATTCACAAATTATTTAAAAACTGTTATTGGCCGAAATGGTGAAGAAAACAACTAAATAGAGACTATATAGGGACATTTTAAAACATTATTTATTTATTTATTTTAGGACACTCCTAAAAAAGACGATAACTTTTTTAATAGTGGACCATACGACTTGGACTTTTTTAAGATGTTAGAACAATTAGTTTACTACACAACGTGAAGAAGAAGTTTTGAAACAATTGCAATCAATTGTCTCAATTGAGAGGAAACCGTCCCCACCATAGCGCCCACTATCCCCCACCAGCATCCGCCGTTACCATAGAGGAAGGAGTGCTTCGCCCGTCGCGAACAATGCGCAGGCCTCGCTCATGAAAGAGAGGTTGGTGGGAGGAGCGTTTGAGGGGCCCCTACTGTGCCCACCCCTGCTCTATGGTAACGGCGGATGCTAGTGGGGGAGAGTGGGCGCTATCGTGGGGACGGTTTGTCTCAATTGAGACAAAAATACCAACCCTGTACTAAAGGGTGGTTTTTACAGCTTTTTTATGAGAGTCTGTGTTGAATATTTAAAATATGTGTTTTGTAGGTCGTGTCGGTTATGTAGTTCTGAAAATTTTATCGAGAAGCAGACCCTTGCTTCTGCAAGGGTCTGCTTGACTGTGATCCAATTCAATTTTTAATATACAGTGGCCCGAATTAATATTCGGACACTCTTTACAATACAATAACTTTGTTAATATTAAACTAATCGACATCAGTTTTTTTTGAGATGTTAGAAGAATTAGTTTACTAGGTAGCGTGTAAATAAGTTTTTCCAAAAATTGCTATTTTATTATATTCTATATATTGTAATGAGTGTCCGAATATTAATTCGGCCCACCGTACATGCATATATCTTTTTTAATGTAATTTTAATATATATATTAGTATTTTAAAAAATCCTACACTAAATCTACATTAAATTACAAAATAATTTAACACTAAGTATTGACTAGTCTCTAAAAATAGTCTAACTACGAAATATTCATTAATTTTTTTAATTCATTTGTTTCAGTGGCCTACAAAATTCGATGAAATTTTCTTTGAATATTGGTAGCAGGGTAAATTTTGTTATATAAATCAATTTTGAAAAATTTCTATGGATGGTTTTGATTTATATATTGCAGTGTGAAATACTGCTTGGCTTTTATTATATTCATCTGTTGTTTGCTGAATTTTTAACGCAATAAAAATGTGTACATGGGACCCGCCGTACGCGACAAGTGTTGCCAACCACGAAATAATCGAATGTATGTCACACAGTGAAAAAGGTAACTCTCTTCATACAATAGTAAACTGATCGATCATTATTGTATTGCGTGCTATTTAATCATTTACGATAAAAAGATTGCGGACAATATTTACTGTGATTGTATACCGTAATAGCACATACAAACGCTCTCTGCAAATGTTTATCTATACAATTGAAAAGTAACTTTGCTAATGAATGACACCATTATCTGTATAAAAATATGTGAGAAAACGGATAATATATGTATTAAATTTTCAACCGAGCAATATTTGCCTTTATCTTATGATAATTCTCAATTTACTAACTTTTCAAAACAATTTGTGCTTATTGTACTTCTTAGTCACCTTTTCTAATTTTCTTCCACAGAAGAAATCAAACAAATTCACAATCTTCGAACAATTAACACCAATAAATTATTCCACACATTGTGTTTAAATATTTCTCTGTCGACTAATACAATTAAGTTGTATCAAAACGGACAAGATTAAAAATTGTGTAACTAGGAAAATTTCGACTATCATTAATAAAATATGATCACTGCACATCTGGGTAATTTAACAATAACACACTAACAAATATTACGTGATATCATTCGACAACACCTAGTGTTACATTGAATAACATCCACGCTCGCATTTTGTTATGATGTTGGTACTTGATAAAAGGGGATTAAAAATAAGCGAATGAAAATATCGATTGATGACATTAAAAAAACTATGCAATTAAAAATACACACGCTAATCAACCAATCAGTTACCAACAGATCAAAGTTTTCTTTGATAAACGAAAACATCGCGTTATTTGTTGTTCACGTATGTATACGTATGAAAATGTACGAGCAAGTCGTGAGGATGACGTGAGGAGTCCTACGTTATTAACATGAACGCGCAGATGTTCGATATTTAACATTATTATCCCGCGTATCTGGAAGAAACTGCCGATAACGCGCGCAGATGAGGCTGTCGACGAGTTTGTCAACGAAACCGTATTTTCTAGCAGCACTGTCATCGATTACAATTCACGTGTTCATCACGTGTGAATTAAACGAAAATCACGTCCCACGAGCGGCGAAACAGACACAATAGACTCCCATACAATGCGATCAAGAAACTGTATTAGCCCATAGCACTCGAGTGGTATGTAACTCTGAAGCACCACTTCAAAATATTATTTACATTGTTAAAGTTGTATTTAATAAATTAGGTACATTTAAATATTGTACGGGTTATTAGAATATATCAGTTTCGGTACCGACATAACTGTTATAAGGTATATCGGTTCTGACTTATATCAGTTACGGTTTCTGTTCTTTAACTGTTACTTCTCGATTCTCCGAAAAGTAATCGATATATATCGATTCTGACTGACTGACCTAACCCAGAACAGAAAAATAACAGTTATACATATAACCGATATAATATCGGTTCTGAAGAACCGAAACCGTAACCGATATACCTTATAAAAGATAACTACAACCAATATATAACAGTTTGAAACAGTTATTTTTTAAAAATAATTCAATTTTTCCATATATTTTTTGTCTTTCCTTCTCACGCGAAAGATCCAAAATGTGGAATGTTGCGTTATCATCTCCGGCGACCCAAAGTTGCATATTTTATTATTATATTGCTGTAAATGATTATCTATCAAATTAATATAAATCATGAATTCTTCCATACAATTTTCTTACCTGACATGACATAATGAAAACAAATGACTTGGACCACTATCAAAATAAACGTAACATGTTATTGGCTGAATCCGATGACGACTAACTTCAATTACAATACAAAATCAATCGATATAATATAGAACAAGTGAGGAGTTAAATTTTGTTAGAATTGTGACTTGGACCACTTTCGTAATTACCAGCACATGTGTCCTACGTGAAATGTACGGTAAATGTGTAAAGAATTGATTAAAAACACCGTGCACTCACTACAGTAAAGAGATACATTTACGAAACCTATTTTATACAATTTTTTGGTTCATTATAGGGGAGTGTACTCGAGACAGAATGTCGAGTAAAACGTGCGCTCTTTAAATGATTCTGAAAATTTGCTGACAAACACGATTTTAGATTCACGACATTTAATTGACGTAAACACCGATCGGGTCACATAGAACAGTAGTACATTATCAGTGCGTCGTTGCGGAGCACAGCGATTTCGAAAATTGCAACATCACCACCACTTCGCTGACTATAAAAAAGATTGTCGAACGCTCGTGGTATACATAGATTGAACTCGTTCGAAGGCTGAACACTCGCGGCCGAGATTTGTCTTGGCAAACGGGACGGAGATAGACGAATGGATTTTGGAAATATTCGGGAATAGACTCACCGAAGTATTTGTCTGGCTCCAGGCCCGAATCTTTGTCCAGTCCGCATATGACAAAATAATCCGCGAACCTCTGTGGATGTTGCTCGGGTCCGCGCATTATTCCTAGGCTCCCGTTCATTTTTCCCGAAAGCGAATCGGATCTGGCTGACCCGCACGGTACACGAAACACCCTCACGAAAACAATTTCCACATCGTGAACCTCCACGAAACTGTCATTTCACGCGAGAGCGAAACAACAGCTGATGTTGACGCGTACCGAACGCAACGCACGACTCTGCGGAGTGCGGGCCGCGGGCCTCTCGCTCGCCGCGAATAATTGATCTTTACTTTATACCGTGAACTTGGTCGCGAGTCGATGGGCGCGCGCCGTAGGCGCGAGAATTCGAACTCCAATACCGCTACCATTTCACAGCGCCTCACATAATTGATCAAACACCCTTTAAACCACAGTACCTTATTCAAAATTAAACAATTTGAATTTTTTGTGAAGCTAGAGTAGTCAGTTTACTGGATATTGTGTAAATAACTTTTTGGAAAAATTGCTTTGGTCAAAATTACAAAGAAAATGATAAAACCCCTTTCTTACGTTTTTTTGTAAGACTATAATCAAATTTAAAAAATACATTTTATAAATTCATGTCAGTTATCTTAGAAATGTTGATATCACACTGTTATATGCGAATTATAATTGAAAATTATAGGACAAAAATCGTAAAGAATAGTGCTTTGTTTATTTGGCATGAAAATAAAGTAACAAAAGTTTAGCGAATTGGGAGCTATTGATGTATATTTATGGTTAAGTCCTGCGGCATTTCTTTTTTGTTTATACTCGCTAAAAGTGATTGCATAAATTCGATTCGCGACGAAACAAAGTGTAAAGCATTGGCAATACTGGACGGGTCTGTTACGCCATCTGCATAATTGCATAGTGCACAAATATTTGTTCACTCATGGACAGGTTAGGCTACTGTGACTTGACACGAATTTGTTAAAATACGATTACGCTGTAGGGGATTTTAGTATTTTCACATTTTTACGGATGATGGA
The DNA here is from genome assembly GCA_913789915.3 of Sphecodes monilicornis. Classification (NCBI taxonomy): domain Eukaryota; kingdom Metazoa; phylum Arthropoda; class Insecta; order Hymenoptera; family Halictidae; genus Sphecodes; species Sphecodes monilicornis. Next base: position 10,756,287 of record OU565296.1, on the reverse strand, counting down.
GGAGGTTGACAATATAATTATTCATTCGTTGCGTCAAATAGACTGGTGAGTTGAATTCTGGATATTTAACAGGACAGTGTTTCATCCTGTTTGACACTCGATGTCGGCCGCGTTTTGTTACGGTCAATAGTGGGCGGTAATGTTTATTCGAGTCGAGCGTGATATTTTTGAATAGCTTTCTTTTGTTTTCTTGTTGAGACTTTGAAATGTCTGTACTTTATAGAAAGAACGAGAAACAATAGAATGCTGCTAAATTCGTCTATATTTTACCGGCTAATTTTGATAATGTTTACGAAAGAATAACATTTAATAACTGACGACTAATCTTTAAAAAATGTATGTACTACATTTGTGTTTTTAAAACATCTTTTAGTGTCCAAGTCGTTAAAATAAAATTATATTTCAGTGACATAGAAGAGAGCGTAACAAACCTGGGTGGTTTCACTACAGAGTTAGTGATAGAAGCAACAGTAAGATGCATAGATATAATAAGGCCAGGTCTTGGAGTGTCCACAGTTTTACCTTCGAATATGGCAGCCCGTTTTCGATTGGGTGCTACACTTGCTCAAGCGTGTTCAGTAAGATTTCGAAGAATAATAATTACTACCATTCGAGCGACAGTACGTTTAGTTTTCATTAATATCAGTTCATGAATTCAGGACTTAGGATACAAAGGTGATATTGGTTACCAGACGTTTCTATATAGTTCAGAAGCTGATCTGCGAAGGGTTTTTATGTTTCTCATTGAAAAATTACCAAAAGAACATGACAAGACTATAAACGAACCAATTAGCAATGTTGCACTATTAGAGAAGTCTATCGCAGCAGCAATATCGCAAGGCCTTTCAGCTCCATGGTTGCCATATTACTGTCACACAAAGGGATTTAGAAATAGAGGCAGAGCAAGTGTCCCTTACGTATCTGTAAATTTAGAGGTACCAACAATAAACAGTGATGAAGGTAACAGTTAATGTTCACATGATTTAATGCTACATTCTAATATTTTACCAACATCAATACAAATTTCAATGTTACAGAGTACCAAGACTATTGCATACACTATTTGCAACCTGTGCCTAAGCAAGTGCAAAATCAACAATCCTTTTTACCTTCTTTGATATCCTACAACGCAAGAGCACATCATACTCAATCCACGGATATTCTTGATCGAATAAATTGGTTAAACAAAGTACACAGCGAAAAAGTTGCAGATGCTAATGCACCAAGCGAAGTTAATGTTCTCAGTAGGATTTCGATGAAGGATACGACGCAAACTACTAAAGTAAGCTTTGTTTAAATAATATTGATAGCTGTAAGCACGCATCACTTGCAAGGACAATATCTTACTTCACCATTAAGATTTTTATTTTATCTGTAGCAATCTCAAGAAAAGGACACGAGCAGTGCAGAACCTATATTACCAAAACCAGAAACTGTAAGCAAAGTGAAAAAACAGGAGTTAGAAGTCGAGAAAATCAAAGTAGAGTGTGAAAGTCTTAGAAGCAATGTGGAAAAGTTGCAAGATGAAATTAAAAAATTGAATACTAGCTTAACGCAATTAACGATCAATCATCAGAACGAGGAGAAAGAGTTAACGATAAACGAGGAACAGAAAAAGATCAAAGTTCGAATTTACGATCTGCTGCAAAACAGTGACGAGAATATTAAAAAATTAGAAGCGACGATCGAAGCCACCACAAACAAATTACTTAGTCTAGGTAATCAATGGGAAAAACACAGAGTACCGTTGATTCAAAAATACAGGCAAGAAAGAGAGAAACACTCGACGAAAGCTGTAAGTATTATCTTGATAGCTAGGTGTGAAAATTAAATTGTATACCTAAAATTCGAATTCTGTACATACAGAGCGCAAGCCAAAAAAAACTTGATGAAATTAAATTGTTAAAAGAGAAGGGAAGAGAACTTCAGGAAGAATGCCGCAACAAAGATCAACAATACTCGCAATTGGTCGCTGAAGTTCAAAAACTTCCGAAAGAAGTGAATAGATCGGCATACACTCAACGAATTCTAGAAATAATTAATAACGTTAGGAAACAAAAGGACGACATCAATAAAGTTCTAGCTGATACTCGGGAGATCCAGAAAGAGATTAACATGCTTACAGGCAGAGTAGAGAGATCATTCACGGTTGTCGATGAATTAATATTTCGAGATGCAAGAACAAACGAGGCATCGAGAAAAGCTTACAAATTGTTGGCCACGCTTCATTCTGATTGCAGTGAACTTGTAAATTTAGTCGAAGAAACAGGTGCCACTGTTCGAGAAATTAGAGACTTGGAAGAACAGGTACATAATAAGTGGTTGCATATGTATATACCAAATATTAAGAATCTAATATTTGCACACATTATTCTAAATAACATACATTATTTTCGCAGATTGATTCTGAATCTACGAAAAATGTTGGAGCTAACTTGGAGAGAATAACTGCTGATCTAAAACAAATGAAACAAGAAACAGCAGCATTAACTGTACATTTGCAAAGTAAATCATCGTGATTGTTATATAATTTATGGTACTACAATACATGTGATAACTACGATCAGGTAAGGATATGACGGCGAATTTAAAAAATAAATCAATGAAATTTCTTATAAAAATTATGAAATCATATATGATTATGTTTTCAGAACATTCCTTGCAAAAAAAATGCAGTTTGGGAAACGAAGACCAAATTTTTTAGTACTGTAAAGTCTCTGAAACACACTAACTGTCTATAATGCAGTCTTCTCAAGTCTATTGAGACTTAATTGCTGAATGTCTACCTTGGTCTGAAGTTATGTAATTTTAAACGTGCTTAAAATTGGGCCAAGTATATGAACATACACCGATTCGATACGAACGCTCAAAGGAAACGTTACTTGTTACAGAGCCTAATAATTTTTTAGCATGAAATTTAATTATACAATTATCTTTCATATTCCTAAGGATAAGCGGCTTTGAAGAAACCCTCCTATAAACCTATGTAAAACACATTTAACAAAGGAAAAGAACACTTCTCAGTGAATATGTACAAAGTACGGAAGATAAATAATATGTAATATATTTTTATTGTCTCTTACCATGTTTATCCTTTCAAAAACAAATTTTGTTTAAATGCAATTTATTAAATAACTTTTTAACTACAAACTATTATCCATCAATTGTATGACGTCAGACTGTTAATTAATCTAGTTTTAAAGTGTGGGTGGTCTGTACACTTCTTCTTCCTTCAATTTTCTTAGTTTACGTTTTGCATTGTGCTTACGAAGAAGATTTTTCATTTCTCGTGCATCTTTTGCTTCTAAACTCTCTATTTTCAACTCTATCTTCTCTTCCTTATCAAAGAATGTCAATAGTCTTTCCTGTTCGAGCAAAGCATTCTTCATTTTCTGTACATTTTCTAGTCTAGTGTTTCGTGTCTTTGTTTCCATTTGTTTCTCTAACAGTACTTCCCTTTTCTCAACCCAATCAATGTATGTCTGTAACATCAAAGAGTATTTAAATAATCACATAAATATTATTTTGTAATACCTCCAATTTATTGGTTTATATCAGAGGTGTGCGAGAACTCGAAAATGTCGGGTCGAGAATTTTATTCGGAGTCGAGACGGATTTTCGAGAATATTCGAGTTTCCCGAACACGTTCGGGTTCTCGAATGCATCGGAATTCTAGACGGTTCTGGAGATTATTCTCGGGAATCCCGAAATTTCCGAGAACTCAACTCATCTCAACCCGATGCCTTTTCGACATTTTCGAATTCTCGCATATGTCTAGTGTATATACCTTTAATTGTTCAGTTGTATCTACATCCGCCTGCTTATCAACAGCAGATTTTACTTCATTTTCTATTGCTTCGATTAAACTGTTTTTACAAAGTTTTTGTGCTTTCAATCTGTCAACTTGGGACATTACATTCTTTATTTCTTCCTCAGGTATGTTTCCATTATCCTTTTGTATCAAATCGAAAACTTCTTCATACACAATATCATCTTTAACATCTTTCAGCCACTGTTCTATTATATTTGATATTTCCTCATACTTTCTGTATAACATTAAACCCCTTAATTGGTAAGTTCTTCCTAATGTATTGTTCATAAGTTTACCGTAAAAAGCCAAAGTTTTCCCAACCAGATCACGTGGATCTGTAAGATCAAAATGATCATCAAAGTACTCATTTCTAATGTAACGTACACGTACTTTGATCTCTTCGCCAGTATCTTCCGGCGGCTGTGGTTTTACCCAGTCATCAGGTTTTTCTAAGTATTTATGACAAGAATAAACGGATAATGCATTGGTTATTGGATTGGTATCATCTTCTTGTAGCATAGGTAGCACAGCAATCTTTGCAGCACTAGCATAATCTTTCCTCTTTATATACGTATCCATAAGAATATTATAACAAACATAATCAGGGAAAATTCCATAATTAAGTCTGTCATGCAAAACAGTTACGAGTTCTTCCGTACAATCATTATCCAGTAAATATCTAATGATTGCGTGATGCGTCGAGTCCAGTGTATAAGATGTTTGTTCAGATAATCTCAAATTGTAAACTGTGGTCAACACTTCTTCCAACTGATACTTGTCCTGCACTGAATTTGCAAATATATCAACGTCGATCGCGCTGACTTTACCAGTGGTAGTTTGTTTGTGATCGATCTCTATGAAAAAATCACTGGGTTTAATTTTCTGCAATAATGGAGTCTGAAGCCGTGCTTGCCATGCTTCCGTACACCGGTAAGCTTCAGACAAAAATGATCTTCTTGACACTACCGTCTCTTGAAATACACGGTAACTCTTTGTTCCATATTTCAGTGTTTTCAACATTTTTTACCGTATACTCAGTAATACATAACTTTTGAAAATAATTTTCACGGGTGGAAGTCTCGTTTAATTTTTACTAGGTTAACACAGACGTGTTTTTAAAACATGCCTTTCGTGTATTTAATCAGCTCTGATTTAATATTACAGTAAAATATCAGCTTACTATAGTTTTCATCGAAGAGTCACAAAATATTGCGTATATTTTTTAGTAATTCATCAATAAAGTGTGTATGTTCAACAGTGTACAAACTAGATATGTATAAACAATATTGTTGTGCATAGTGCATCCCACTCTAAGACCCACTCTAGTCTTTCCTTTTCTGTCTAGCCCTCGAGGGGGCACTGTGGCCCCCGTACCATTTCGGTGTCGCGCTCAATATTACCGATAGTTCACGAATTTAGGCGTATTAGCAAGAACTGAATATTCCGTATACTTTATTTCTACTACGGGTGTGAATATGATTAGGAGGCTTCAAATGCATTCGGCGCGTGTATTTGAACGGTAAAAATAATATTTATGAAGAATGTATTACAAAAATACGAATTATAGTAAAATTAATTTGTTTTCTATACGTAACATTATTTTTATTAGTCGTGTCATTAATGAAGGTATATTACAATAGTTTTATACACTTCAAACCAATGGTTTACTTCAATACAAATTCTTATACAAATATTAACTATTCTTGTGTTTTCTTTTTTCAAAAATAAGTATTTGCATTCTTTTCATCTCTAGCGAAATAAGAATTCATTAAATTCATGAAATTAAATTGTCGTTATAATATATTTTAATCAAAATGTAAAAGTAATACAAATATTTTATTGCTTTAGTTTAATTTTACTTTATCCAAAGAGACATTGCTTTGTTATGCGTACAATATGTAGAAAAACAATATATTTAACTGAAAAGACATTTTTGTTTCTACTCGTGCGTCATTAATTCTTGCTAAAATTTTATTAACGTGATTTATTATTTTTATTTATGTCTCTTTGCGACTCAGCGCCCAGTTTTGTTCGATTATATATATATATATATATATATATATTTGGCTACGATGATTCTTGTGGGCGACCAAATATGCCGTGAGCAACAGTGGTCACGTACAAGCACTACCACATTTATCGAGCTCGAGACTTTTCAAATTCCGTCGGCTTCTGTAGACAAACTTGTGTTTGGGCTTGTTTTGATCAGAAAAATATTTTCAATCGATAGGTAATCATATCATTATGTTACAATGTGTTACAATGTTGTTCAACGATATTGTACGACTAAATGAAAGTTCAACAATGAAAGTGTGTGTCCGAGCAAGCCGAATATCGTTCTTTCGCAACGCTAATATACAAAATAAGTAATATAATATCTCGATAGAAACGCGAGCAGCAGTGCATTATTTGTCACGACGCTAATTTATTTAATTCGATATAAAACTCCCGTGCACTTTAATTTCTCTAGACTACCAAACTCTAAGGGCAAACAATGGCTGCGAGTATTTAGGAGTAGGATCAGTGACAGTCGTTTCTGGGTGCAGTGCGGGCGGCATTTCATGTTTCGCAACTCTAACACAAAGCTCCTATATTTTTTAAATATTTTCGTAGATTCGTTAAAGAAAAATAAAAGCATTGCCGACCATTGTATGTCGGTATAAATATAAATAATAATGATACATATATATTTTTTGCAAAAATACGCAACCGACGGGGTATGAAACAGTATAAACCACCTGAATAATTTGTGTCGGATTGGACATAGTGCCTTACGGGCAGAACGGCACGAATTTACTTTGCACCTTTTGAACAGCGCCACTATAGGCACTATACACAAGGCTGAAAATATTATCGTGAAATAATCACGACCGCGATCGTGATTCTGTGATGTTCTGTGATCACTGCACTGATATGAGTGGATCACTGTGATAAATCACTGTGAGTGACTTTGAACGTCATCTCTAGTAGGGATACAGCAATCAGTGTTCCTATCACACCTACACAATTATGTGAAAAAAGGACTAATAACGCTATAATTGAATAATTCCTATAGCAGAGAATTGCCAGAGCTGATATTGCATAGACAGGGAATGCACAGATTTATAAAAAGGCGTAGAGATATGAATGTCGAATAACTAATTGCTAAGAATTTTCCATCTTTTTGATATTTTAATTCATCGCGTTTACGATATGGCATTTCTAGTCATTTTTCGCGCCCAATTTTTAGTTTGATTACTCTCCATAACATTTCGTTTATGGAAAATTTATTTATCGAAATAGTAGCGTGGTGAGAATCCCGTAAACAATTTAGCATCTTTTGAATATATTTTTTGTCATAATCTAATGACATTTTCATATTTTTCCTGCCTTTGTGTTCCACCTATAGCGTAACACAGTAAAGGGAAATACCCGGTGTTAGAAACAGAAGTTTATATTTACATAAATACATACATGTACATATACTTTGTACCGCCAATAAATTTGCATTCCTTGTTTTCGTCAATGCATCCCAATTATTAAATATATATGTTTCGGAAATCGTAGCCGCTTTTGAAAATGGTGAGAAATCTAAATAAGTTTGTTAACTACCAAGATCTGTAGAGGTTAGGTTGCCCACTGTTCGTGACAGTATCAAAGTACAGTTGTAATTGTTTCAGTACTCGCTGCTTAGTAAAACAGAGAATGCTCACGAAGATAGTATCTGGACCTGTGCTTGGGGTTGCCCAAAGAAGATAAAGGAAACTCAACCAGACAATGAAGATTCGCGGTACCTAACCTTAAATAATCCATATACCCCACCTACTGTTAATATCTGATGTTTTTGTATGATGTTATAGTGATTCGATGCGGTCTAATGAAGAGGAAATCGTGGAATACATAGTAACTGGGTCTGTAGATGATACCGTTAAAGTTTGGGAATATAGAGAAAAATCTGTACAATTGAAACAGAAGCATAAACTAACTGGTCATTCCCTTGGTGTATTATCTGTCGCAGTAAGTTCAGATGGCTCGAGTAAGTAGTTAATTGAAATCATTAAAGTATTATTAGACAGCAGAGTTATATGCAAATGCATATTTTTATAGATAAAAGATAAATCTATATCTATACTATTTTATAGATAAGATATTTCTATATTTTAAAAATGTATTTTTTATTTTGCATTTTTTTCGTACTGCATATGTTTTGAGTATTTAAGTTTAAAAGCATAATTAATATTTTCATATATATATTTTAACTGTATGTAAAGTTATTTCATACATAAGAATGAAAAATTATAGAAAAGTTCACAGACTGGTACAGTATTACATTATCTGAGTGAGAAAACTTGGAATGCTCTGTATATAACTAATATATTTTGCATATCTTCCGTGCATATTCGCATAATTTTTATGCATAAATTGCATATGCTTTCTGCATATATTAAGTGTATGTACATCTGCTGTCTGATGATTACTTTGAAATAGAATCACTTACATTTCATTCATGTCGTCAATATTTATAGAGTGTGCATCGAGCTCATTGGACTCAAGTCTGAAGTTATGGGATTTAGAAACAGGAGAGAAAATATCAAGTATCGATGTGGGCCCTGTAGATATTTGGACAGTAGTGTTTTCACCAGATGATAAGTTCATAGTGTCTGGCAGTCACTCTGGTAAAATACATATGTATGGAACAGAAAGTGGTAAACGGGAACAAACTTTGGATACCAGAGGTGGAAAATTCACGTTGAGTGTTGCCTATGTATGTTAATCTACATTAAATTGACTCTTATCTAAACAATTCTTTGTTTTACTGTATTACTTGTTTCAGAGTCCTGATGGTAAATACATTGCCAGTGGTGCTATAGATGGAATCATTAACATATTTGATGTTACTTATGGGAAAGTATTACGTACACTGGAAGGTATATATACAAATTTCTTTTAATAATTTCCGTTCATCCAAAATACTATTTAAACTTATGTATTTTAGGTCATGCCATGCCTATCAGGTCTCTATGTTTTTCACCAGACTCTCAGCTGCTTCTTACTGCATCAGCTGATGGGCATATGAAGTTGTATGATGTGTGAGTAATTTTGTTCACATTGAAATAAATTTCATACCAACTTTCGGACTATGGACCCTTTTCGCACGTTTACAATTGACAGTGCGTTAGATCATTCTCAGCTTTATTATAAATCTTTTTTAACACATTTTTGAAGGAGCTTCTTGTAGGTATATTAGTCGTTGAAGGGTTAAATTCACTATTGACAAATGAAATTATTTTTTCGTACAGGAAAGATGCTAATTTAGCTGGAACTATGTCAGGCCATGCTTCATGGGTACTCGGTGTTGCCTTTGCTCCGGGTGGAAAACACTTTGCATCTAGTAGCTCTGACCATACAGTTAAAATCTGGGAATTAGCACAACGGCAATGTCTACATACTTTCAGTGAACATAATGATCAGGTATTGTTACTACATATAATATAAATTCATTTATTATCTGCTTTGTATCTTAATTCATTTGGTTATTTCAGGTGTGGGCCGTGAAGTACAGTCCCCAAAGAAACGATGTGCTTGTATCTGTATCCGATGACAAGACGATCAATTTATACGAATGTCCGAAATACGATAAATAAATGTTTTATAAAGATAGATTAATAAATGTTTATATTTATTGTTTTTCCTTGAAGTATTTTACAATTTACGAAGTATTACTCTTCTTTGACACATGTGCTTTAGCGACACAGAGCTGTATTATTCTCCCCGTGAGAGAAACATGAAAGTAGATATTAGTAGCTATAAATTTTATTGTACTGCAATTATTAATATACAAATCATTAAGATGTCTGCCAAATCTAAAGTACAATGTAACAAAAGATGAATTGCGCTTAAGATCTAAGTAAAAGACAATAATTATTACAAATGAACCGTAGGAGAAAACAGAATCCAGTGTACAGACCAAATCTTTGCGAAAAAGGAGAACATAAAGCTACCCTGGTATGGTTCCAAGTTGGGAGGGTTAAATCTAATTAACTCGAACTGGAACAGGGTAAAAACCACGCATAACAAATCTCCGAAAGTAATCCACAGTAAAAGCTACTCTATATTGTGTCAAACATCTTCCTTCTAATGAAACCCTCGAATCTCGTTCGACGCATGTAGAAGGAAAGATGACGCCATATAGACGAAAACTAAAAAAAATCCATACTCTTGAATGCTTCAAATATACAGGAAATTTTGCTTGAAGAAAATCGAAAAGGAAACATATATGTGTTCAAATAAAAGTTGGTAAATGCTATGCCAAAGTTTCTCAATTTTTCAGATCGGTAAATACGTAATTGATCCGTACACACTTCTAGCCGTACCTATATGAATTTTAGAAAGGGTAACAGTCGAATCCTGTAGGTAGACAGTTCTTACATGCAAATCTCGATTTTTACGTAGTACATTATGACCAAAATAGAAGCTACTTCACTTGTTAATTTTTAAGTAGACTAGAAACTTAAAGTAAAAGTTTACAAAATTTTGTCTCTTTTATATAATGCCGGTTTTAGCGTTACTTAGACCGCTACATCGATACAAATGTTACTACCTTCACCTCAATAACATTCTGTCGTGTTGAAGGTGTCCAAGCCTTTGTCCGAATCCTCGTCGTGTTCCTATCAGTCTTTAAAAAGTAATCAGATTTTGTATCCGTCGAAAGAATACAAATCAGTTACGATGGAAACAAAATACAGATCTCATTCCTTGCGAATTTACTTATTACGAAGATGTACAACAATCAGTTTATCTCTTGCCGTCATACATCACGGGTCGTAATACATATCACTAAACTTTCTACAGTTTTGTTTTGTTCTTTTCTTTTTTTTTTTTTGTTTGTTCATTCACGTTTAATATATACAAATTGAATAAATAATCGAGGATAATCACTGCTACATACTACAGATTTTCTCAAATTTTTTCCCCCCTAATCGTGGAATTTGATCAATATTAATGTATATACAACACGCAAAATTGAGTAGGAATGATATCAGAATTTCCAGCTGCTATTTCACACTTTATTCGTACCTCATAAAAAACCTTGCATCAGACGATGCAACAAACAAACATGTCCGATGACCATTCTATGTATTTCGATCAGTGTAAAAATCAGTGAAACATGATGGAGATTTTTTTTTCAATGTCCGTCGAACAATGAGGTAAAATGAAAATGGTTTTAAACTTACTTATCGTGTACTTGCAATGCGTACAGCGTGTGCGGGCATCGGTAGCCGCGGCACACCATGAAGCAAATGTACAATGACTAGCCTGGGAAACGAAAAAGCGATACTACCGTAAAAGGGTTGTTAATCTTTAAATAGAACGGGGCACCGTCTCCTATACTGTCGTTACTCTCGTCGAAGCCGTGACGATGTCGCTGTGACAATCCGTCGCCCCGAATTTGCTTTCATTATCGTTCGGTGTAACTTTGGTTGTCTGGGAAGGAATGTCTTGTTTCGGATTGTAATTAAAGGGCGGTACAATGGCGGATGCGGGTGTGCGCACACCGCCGCCATTCACGTACGTTTGTGCGGATCCGTCTGCGTTCGCAGAGTCCACTCTTATGAAGGAACCGAGGCGTGATATTCGTTTGGTGGGGTCTACCTCAATCGGGGAAGACTCGGTGTTCGGCGGTTTCCGTAAAATCACCGAAGCGTCAGCTACTTGGACACCGTCCTTTCTATACGTAGAAGCAGCGTCGCCGGACTTTACAGGTATTTTGCAGGGTGCGTCGTTCGCGTTCATCCCGCTCAAATCACAAGAGTTCCTGTATTTCACTTTGCCGGGCTGGATGCCCACAACCAGAGGTCTCTTTGATTTCTTGTATAAGGCGGACTCGGGATTATCGTTATCCTGGGGCACACCCTCGAACGTGGAGCTACGGAATAGCCTAAAAGCCGGTGGATTGTTACCCACGGGCGAGGGTGCGTCCACAACATTGGCACAACTTCCCGGCTGTAGCCACTGTCTGGTGTCGGGTTTCTCGAGCCGTTGCTTGTTCTTGCTCTCCTCGACTTTCTTCCAGAGACTGGCGATTTTGCTAGTCGCCTCCTTAGCTAGCTTTCTAGTCTGCATCCCTGTTGACGAGTTCGACACGATGCTAGAATTACTATTGGATCTTTGACCGAGGGGACCTACTTTGCGAAAAACCTTACCGTTTTCCGCCTGCGCGTTGTTGCTCTGTACACCGGTCGGGACTTTCGAGGCTGACGTTACTTTCCCCGTGGGCAAACGTTTCGGCGCGACTAACAGCGGCAACGCTTTAAGGGGCGGCTGCATCTTCTCCGAGACGTTCCCCTTGGTGGCTTTCGTTTGGTGAGTCTGGAAGGTCTTTGGTGCGATTTTCGGCTTCACCATCATCGTCGGGTGCACCTTCGAGGTGGCACCCTTGATCGGTTTCGCGATTTTTGTTTTAATAGGGGAGGAGGACGAAGAGACCACCAGGGGCGCGTTCTCCACTTCCGGCTCGTCTTTGGTAAACGTACCCTGCCGCTCTAGAGGTTTCACAGCTACCTCTGTCTTGCCATCCTGCTGGAAATTCGTGGAGCACGTTGGAGGTGTGCTGTGTCTCTTCACGGACTTGGTGAAGGTCAACGAAGATCCTTTCTGAGGAACCGACGCCCTCTTCGCGGCTGCTGAGACATTTTTTGCCCGTTTCTCCGCGTCCGTTAAAGGGACTGTTTTCTGAAAGGTAGCTTTTGGAGATTCTTTCGTTAGATTGCTAGAACTGTTGTTGTTCTGTCGAAGAGTTGTAGCTCTGGTTGCTCTGACTATAGGCGACGTGTTACTGCGGCCTATGGGTATACCGCTGACAGGGTTCGCTTGCTTTAACGGAGACGATTGAGGGGTCGGTTTTCTCGTTATGGGATTCGAATAGAGAGCCTTCCTCCTGCCACGTATGGCCTTTGGACTCTCTGGCTCTGATTTATCTGTAGCGTTCGAATCGTTGCTGGGGTCCCTCACCATGCCTGGCTTGATTATCCGTGGTCTTTTAGTTTCTTGAGGTGGCTCCTCAGTATTGTTGGACTCATTTTCGCTGTCACTCTCCACGGTGTCGTACCTGACGTCCTCCTGCGACCTACACTCGATCTCGGTGTTGTCTCTGTTCTCCTCCACCTCGTTCGCTTCCTCCATTTGTTGGCTGCAAGCGCCTATTAGCTTTTTGGAAACACCATTGACAAATCGCATTCGTAAGTTCCGTTCAGACTCCGACTCATTCGACACCAAGCTGATGGTCTCACAGTCCAGCAACGGCTCCTCGACGTTCTGGTTCGCCTTGTTCGACTCGTTCAATGTGTTCAGCACGATGGTGGCGTTCTGCTCCAACATAGACTGAATCTCGTCCGACTGGATAGTGTGCGTTACGGCCAACGAGTTCTCCTCTGTCCCGTTTGCAACGGCATTCCCTTCGGCATCCTTGAATATGCATTCCGATTCGTTCAACGTTCTCGTGCGGTACCTCTCTCTGTTCTTCTTCTGCTCCATACGTTTCTTGATCAACGTCTTGCAAGCCGACAACTTCGTCGGTTTGGGGATAGCAGATTTCACAGGGGACAGAGGCTCTGATGACACAGGACTCTCCGTGTCGCAGCTGTTGTCGGTTTCTTGCTGTTCCTGGTTCACCTCAGGGAAAGGATTCGCTAATACCTGCGTCCGAAACCTGGCTCTGTCCTCCTGCCTGCGTTGCTTGGGCGTTAGCTTGGAAAACGGCGAGCACTTGCCACGCGGGATCTTGTTCTCCCGGTTTTCGTTATCTTGCTTGTCCGCTTCGGCCTCCTTCTTGCTCATCTCCGCGGCTATAGTGTACGTCTTGTATCTCTCCTTAGCCAAGTTTCGCTTCTGCTTCGGCGTGAGGTTCCTGTGCAGCCGTTTCTTCGGCGTTGACTCGGCCGAGCTGGAGACGCAGTACTCCGAGGATATCGGTGTAACCGCCTCATCTGTATCGTTGCCAACTTCGTCGATCTTCTCGACAACCATAGGATGCGGGGCTTCCTCCGTGCACAATTCCGCGTCGATGCACAACGTGTCGCTGCAAACAGTCTCGGTAACATGCTCCACCGTTGATTCGTCCATCTCGCAGACTTCGTTAAACAACGATGGCGGATTGATGTTCTCCAGGTACTCGCTTAAGCTGTTGTTCGCGCTGCTCTGCATGTTCTCCGCGTATCGCATGCACGTCATCGAGAGGACATTAGCAACAGGCTTCAGCAAGTCGAAGACAGCGTCGCTGCCGGTTAAACTCTGCGAGTCTTGCTCTTTGGGGTCCGCCACCTCCGACGTGATGCTCGCCACGCTGAGCATGCTGTTCTCCATGTCGCCTAGATCGGGCAGTTCGTCCATCATCGACGGTGGCTTCACGCTCTCCAAGTGCGAGCCGCTGCACTCGTTCAACAAGTTCTCCAAGCTGCTGGTGTGAGTTTGGTTTTGACTCAACGCTCTTTTAGCTACCACACCGAGAGGCAGAGACTTCTTGCGGCAGATCCTCGAGTCCGTCAGGGACGCATTCCTCACCTGAATTGGTGGGAGCGAAGTGGAGTTGCATCTGTCTCTGTTGACGAACGCTTCGCTGCAGTCGCCGGAGCCAGCGTAGCTCGCTATCAAAGACAACATGCTCCCCATCAAGGACGGAGGCTTGATGGCCTCCAGGTCCATGGACGTCATGCTCGTCGTATCCATCTCGTTTTGCTTGTTCATCTCCGCGTCCACAGCCTCGGCCAGCTTGATCGCTTCTCTTTGGATGATCTTCGAGTTCGTCATGTGTCCGCTTTCGCTACTAGCTGTAGCGTATTCGGAGGTGGCGGTGCCCGGGTCTTCTGCCGCGTCGCTTTTGAACGAAGCGATGATGGGTGCGCTGATGCTGATGCTGGGGAACGAAACCTCGTTAGGCGAGTCCTCGTTCCAGGTGTCGCTCAGTATGCTCTGCTTCATTGTGCCGGAGTCACGTTCTCGAATCGCTTCTGTCTGTTGCACTAACGTGGCTGTTAGCCGGTCTAACGAGGCGATCATGGCATCAGGGTCTCTCTGCCGCCGGTATATGTCTTCCCTCTTCCCATGTTTCGGCGTGTCGTTGCTTCTCTGCGACAGTTTATGCTTCTCGCTAGCGTCCTTCTGAACGCCGTCCACCTCGCACGTGTCGTCCATTCGACTGCTCCCGCTCGAATAATCAACCTCTTTCGCTTCAAATCGATCCAGGAGCTTCGATTTCAGCGCAACTTTGTTTGTTTTGTCGATAGGCTTCGTCAGTCCAGGCTGAATACATAATGCTAGAAGAGCGTGTTCAGACTGCTCAACGGAATCGATGGAGTCGCTGCTCTCAGAGTCTGTTACTTTCGTGTACGACTGCTGCATCAAGTTCTCCGCGATCTTCTCCTTCGAGGTCTCCACTGTCTTGTCATTCTCATTGTCCTCGGCCAGTCGCTCGTCTTCGAGAATATCATTGTGAACCAAGGACGACATGTCCTCGTTCGACTCGATGTCGATGCTAGACAGATACTGCTGCCGAGTCGGTTCTGAGTTGAAGACTATCGTTTCATGTAAAATAGGACTGTTCCTCAAGTTCGAAGGCAGCGAGAACTTGCAAAGAGTATCTTCGCCTACGCCAGTAATGTGCTCGACATTCTCACTTATGAATTCGAGTTGATTTTGTAATATATTTGAATGCTCTTCCGAGGCTGCAATTTCTACCGTCTGGAAAAGAAATTGGTATTTCAGTTTTGAGAGATTACACAATGATATAAGATTTGTGGATGATCTTACCTTCCGAGTTATCTTTGTTGTATTCGCGTTATAATTGCATATTATATTCATACATGGCGGATTAATCGTTTCATTGCTCTCTTCGCACGCTATTCGATTCGTATCTAGACTGTTCAAGGCGGAGTCAGTCAATACGTTACATTCCACTTGGTCTAATGCCACGCTTGTCTGATACCTGGCTAGATTACTTTCACTCCGAGGAAGCTTTTCAAAATTGTTTCCTATGAAGGAGTGTCTGTGCCTGGAATACAAAAATAAAAGCCGACGGTTAAACATAGTTCGTTTATTATAACAAGCTATTGGGGTAAAACTTACGTTTAAGGGAGGATGCTCCGATGACCTTGACCTTGACATATGTTGTTGAGGACAACATTCTGAACAACTTTTGTCATTACAACTACCCGGTGCTCGGTCTTAGTTTTCGAGATATTTGCGAAAAACTATTGCTAGTACTGTATTGAATTTTCGGTATTCTTCGTGGCTACGTAAGGCTACCATAGTTTCGAATGAGCTACACCTTAGATAAATAAACATAGCAAGAACTCATACATCCGAATGTGACCCATGAATAATGAATTCTATGTATCCATTAGACCATTTAAATACAGAATAAAATTCTCAGTTTGATATAGATACTATTCGAGATATTCATAATTTCGTCTGCGTGCACTCCGCCCCCCGCCACCTAGTCCTAACCAACACACAACACCACACACACCCACCCAGTGTTTCTGAGACGAAGGTTCTCACATTAAACAATGTAAAATCAACTGGAACCAATACCAATTTGTTTTACTATCAAATGCGATAATATAATACATGTATGCTGTATTGGTCTGGGTTAGGTCTGGGTTAGGTTTTGCAATTTGTTTTACTATCAAATGCGATAATATAATACATGTATGCTGTATTCGTCTCAGTTGATTTTATATTGTATAATGTGAGAGCCTTCTTTTTAGAAAGACTGGGTGCGTGTGTGTGGTATTGTCGCTTCTCATCCCCACAACGTGTTTACAAACAAAAAATAAACAGATGCGGCCCCGGAACAGGTTTACGTTGCCACGGAGCGTGGAAGAATTCGGAAAATTTAATACACTATTAGCAATCATTTTTCGCAAATATCTTGAAAACTGAGACCGAGCACCGGGTAGTTGTAATGACAAAAGTTGTTCAGAATGTTGTTCTCAACAACATATATCAAGGTCAAGGTCATCGGAGCATCTTCCCCTAAACGTAAGGTTTACCGTTATTGGTAACGGTTCCGGCGTGTGTTCTTTGAAAATATATTCACCTATTATTTTGCATTCCAATGTTAATGCAAGCTGTAAGCAGATCTTCATCATCCTCATCCCCATCACTGACTTGATCTAAACATTCGGAAGAGGTGTTTATATTTAATGTACAAGGCATGTTACGCGTATTGCCTTTTAGTTCAAATTCCTTACATCCTGAATCGTTAGAAGCTTTCAATGCACTGGCCCCATATGAATTAACTCCGTTCGTGGGGAAACTTTCACCGTTTTTTCCGAACATTTCATTCTCTGTTTCGTACTTTTTTTCCACGTCTGTAACATGAACACACAAACAATCATAAGTATGTATGTAGAGCTTTATTGGAATTTATATAAATATCATTCGTGATCAAAAGTCGGTCAAGTTACCTGATTTTACGTTTCCTGAATTGGATGCCATGTTATTACTTTCGTCGGAATGCAAGTTGCCTGATGATGTTTGCGTATGCGGCGCTCTCAACCTGTTAGTTGAAAAGAAAACAAAGAGAAAAAGATTACATTTTGGTCTTGGAGATAACAAAACAATTTTAATCAAAATTGATCAAAAGTAACCCTTAACACTCGAGTGGCGACTCTGAGACACCATTAAAAATTGCTAATTCTTTTTTCAAAATATTTTTTACATTATTAAATACGTTTATATTTAACAAACTACTAAAAATTTAAATATTATTATTATTATTGATTTTCGAGTTAACATAGTTTTGAGTGCAAAGGGTTAAAAGATTTCTTAACACTTAACTTTTTTATTCAAGTATAAATCACAATAAAAATGGCGCAATATCTAAATAAGTTCAATCGTGGCATTTTTAATGTTCAATTAAGAATTTACTAAGAATCTACTAAATAAGGTTGTTACACATTTCCTTCTAATCAAAATAAAATTGTACGTCTTCATTGTCACTATTTAGCCATTTGAATAAACGAAAAATACGACAAATAAAAATGTTCTATTTCCTACAAGAAATGAGAAAAGACGAGGTACACTTATTCATCGTAGCAGTGAAATAAATTATAGGGCAACGGGTTAACGTGTCAATAAATTATTTAAAATCCAAATATACAAACCTTGATGGGATCTTCACAGAAGAACGTCCCTCTTCAACACCGCTCTTAGCGTTCGCCTGCAAGCTAAATTCCTGTTTGTCCAACAGCTTCCTTTGCTCTTGTATCTTCTTCATGGTACACCTCAGTCTATTATCCTCCTGCAGATCAGACGCAGAAGCAGCTCTGGAAGAGTTCAACGACGAGCCATGTGGTGTTCCCTCGGTGCAGTAAGTCTTCAAAGTGTCATCATGAATGAGTTCCTGTTCGCTGCTCGCGAAATAATGTGAATGTTGTTTATCTTCATCCAGACTACGTTCAGCGTACCGCAAGCTATAGTCTGTTGGTTGATCGAGATCAGTCTCGGCGTAGTCGCTGAACAAGTTTCCCTCGGTACAATGGCTGACAGTCGGCGAGATGGTTTTCTGTATAGTGTTCAGAGGATTATGCTGATGCAGTACCGTTTTGTCGTACATATTGTTGAGGTTATCATTGCCGGGCGAGTTGTTGCTGTTGAACGACAAGGTGGCTGGCGTATCGATCGCAGACTTGGCGATGTACTCGGTTTTCTGGGAGACGATCAACTCGGTCTCTTCGGAGACGCTGGACTGGCTGCCAGCTTTCGAGGACACGCTCTGAGGCAGATTGTCCTCGACCGAGGAGTGCAGCAAGTTCTGTGAACAGGCGGACTCCTGGTCCGGCGCGGAGGACCAGGAGATGGTGGAGTTGGTGCACCTGAGGTCGCCTAAATCGTTATAGCCATCCGAGGACTTCAATCGATCAGGGATCGCGTTCTTGTATCTCAAAGTGTACTTCTTCTCGGACGAGGTCTTCGCGTGGTTGTCGCTGGTCGCCCCGGTATCGAAGCCGACCGCTGAATGTAGAGAAGAAGACTGCTGTTTGATTTGAATGTCCGTGGGAGACAGCCCGTTCAACACGTGGCGGTTCACCCGCTCGAACATGGTGTCCGAGTGGGTGCTGGTTATGGAACGCATGGAGTCCCTGCTTTCACTCCTGGCGACCCCGTTGCATTTCCCGGTGGACGTGCCAGGCTGATTGTGCAGATGATAGTTGCGCAACGCCCGTGCATTGATCCCTAAGAAGCTGTGGTCCATCTTGAAAAGAAACTTGTCGTCTTTGTTCGTGGGTGACGTGCTGGGCTCGATGTTGTCGCAGGTCTCGGCCAGATTCTGGTCTATCTCCTGCTCCAGAGCTCTCTGTCTTCTAGCGACTAACGTGGGCAACGTTGGAAGGCCCAGGCCACGAGCAGTCGAGTCTAGATGAACGAGGTTGTTGCAGCCTGGACGAGCGCTCAGCAAGTTCTTCAACGCTGCGCTCGAGCCCATCGAGATCATTTTGTGCTTGGAATGGATGAGACTGCGGAGCATGGGCACGGCGCCCAAGTCCCACAGCAACCTCTGATCTTGCGGACACCTAGCTGAGAGGTTCCAAAGTGCTCCACAGGCGTTGCTGACTACGGTCAGACTGGGTGATCGGAGCTGCTGCAGCAAGACTTGCAAACATCCTCTTTCCCTGACGATGGCTCGATAGTCCTCCCTGACAGCGATGTGGCTGGAAACGTTCCTCAGTATACCACCGGCATTCTCCACTATCGCCAGTGTCTTCGACGGCGCCTTGTAGCTCAGCATGTCTACCAGGAAGGATAGCGCACCGTCCACGGCGCAGATGTCGATTTTATTTGTACTACAGTGCGCGGAGAGGTTCCAGAGCGCGGAGAGGATCGACTTCAGCGTCGACTCCTTCCTGCCTTCCATCGCGGCCTTCATCAGACCGGTCACGGCTCCCACTTCCCTCAAGGTTTGCTTGCTGCTGGTATCCGCTCTCCACGACAGGTTCCTCAAGACGCTGGCGGTCACCTGTCTCAGATCGTCGCTGGGACTCCGCAGCTGCGAGACCAACGCCTTCATGAACTCGCGGAAGGAGCAGAGCAGTGCCTTGTTGTTCCCATCGCCGAACGTCAGGTTCGTCAACGCCATGCCGGCGTACCTGCGCAGGGTGATGCAGTTCTGGTCGTCGCACTCGCTGCCGTGAGCCATGTGGTCCATCTCGATCAGCTCGGCTACCGCGTGAAGTCCTCCCAGCTGGCACATAGCGTGGCGATGAGCCTCGTCGAAGGAGAGCTTCATCAGCGCAGCTATGGTCGGTCCTGGGTGTCTCTCCAGGTCGTCGGGAACCTGCCCCGTCTCCAAGGATGATCGCAGAGCCTGACAATAGTCTCGCAGCTGCTCCAGGAAGCGGAGCACCCTGGCCTCGCGACGGCCAGCCCTCTCGTCGCTTTTCGCGTGAACTATGTTGTGCAGAGCCCTCGAGGCTCTCTCTCTGGTTTCCAGGTCCTGTCTCGGGGCGTGGATCAATTGCACCAGTAGAGGCAGACATCCAGACTGTCTCATGATCAGACAGTTGTCCGTCGAGTTGCTCATCGAGAGCAGAGTCGTGCTCATGTCCTCGCCACCCTCCGTGCTACCCAGCATCCCCAACAGGTTGTACACCACGTCCACCTTTGCTCCAAGCCTTCGATCGCCCTGGACCTCCGAGGAACAACCCAGGGTACCTCCGGAATTCGATGAGAAGCTCATCACGCTGGCTACATCCTGAGGAACAAGCTGAACGTTACCGAAACGATCCTGGAAAGGATGCAGGAAGAACGAGTGTTTGTAGATCCTGCTAGATCAATCTGTCTTCCGTTTAGTAGTTGTTTCACGTGAGCACCGTGATCACTAAAATGTGGATCTTCATGCAAAATAAAAGTTGCATAAAATCTACAGTCTAGTGATCAGGAGAATGTCACCAATCTATTGATAAAAGCGTCAACAAAAAATTAAAAAGAGGTTTTGTCATAATTGCTATTACATGCTCTGGAGGGGGTAAATAGAAAAACTTGTGTTGGAATTATTAAGTTTAACGACTACAACGTTACCGAACGTCATAGAAAATTTTAGATATTGACACAAGGGTTGAAGAAAGTTGATTTCGCTTATCATCTACATAATTTTGTGGTGGATATTAACCCCCTTGCTCTGTAATATCGAATCGTGATGAAGATTTCAAATAAAATCTACTAAATATACAGGGTGTGGCATTTAAATGGGAACACCTAAATATCTCGGTTATTATTAGTCGTACAAAAAATCTCCAAAAAATAAAGTTGTACTGTTTCAAGGGGCGATTTTGATGATGGTAAAAATTTTTTCTCAAGGTCATTTTTTTCAAGATTTCAAGGTCATCGATATTTTTTTTAATGGAATCATATATTTTTTTGTTCATGTTCTTATAGAGAATAAAATGACAAATTCAATAACCTATCATAATGTATGATTCGGCTCATCTGATCTCAAGATATTTACATTAATATGTCCTAGCGTTGTGGAACAGATACTGGCTCATGAATTCATACTGAAACCAATGTTTATTATGATACCCAAGATCCCAAGATGCGCATACAAGTACTAGGAAATTGGAGCGAGAAAGTGGAATCAGTAAAAGAAGTATTCTGTGAATACATACTTCATCATCGAGAAATTCCACCCATATCACGTAAGCTTACATCAGCTGCTTCATGACACCGACTATCTGAATCGTGTGCGATTTTGTCAGTGGGCACAGCATCAATTAGAAACGGATAATGCTTTTTTGCTAAAGTTTTATTCATGGAAGAGGCATCATTCGCGAACCACGGGCAAATAAATCTACATAATACGCACTATTGGTCGGTTGAAAACCCAACATGGATAAGAGAAGTGGAAAGGCAAAGACCGTGGTCTGTTAACGTGTGGTGCGGTATTGTGTATAACAAAATCGTAGGACCGTACTTTATCGATGGCACACTCACAGGACACAAATATGCCCGATTTCTCTGTCATGATTTGCAGACTCTTTTAGAAGATATGCCGTTAAATATCCGGCAACGCATGTGGTGTTTAGCTCATTCCTCCAGAGTTGCAAGAGCAACAATAGATTCAAAATTTCCGCAACGTTGGATCGGACGAAGGGGAACTGTAGAGTGGCCACCTCGTTCTCCGGATCTCTCTCCATTAGATTTCTACCTATGGGGGAGATTGAAGAACATTGTTTACCAGGAAAACCTACGACGCCACAAGATACGAGGCAAAGAATTACTAGGGCATGTGTTTTACTTACGCCACAAGAAATAGAAAACGCATACAGACCGTTTATTACGAGACTTCAATAATGCATCAATGCCAATGGCCATCATTTTGAACACGACATATGATTTCGGAACACGTAAGTAAATTTGAGATCAGATGAGCCGAATCATACATTATGATAGGTTGTTGAATTTGTCATTTTATTCTCTATAAGAACATGAACAAAAAAATATATGATTCCATTTCAAAAAATATCGATGACCTTGAAATCTTGTAAAAAAATGACCTTGAGAAAGAATGTTTACCATCATCAAAATCGCCCCTTGAAACAGTACAACTTTATTCTGTGGAGATTTTTTGTACGACTAATAATAACCGAGACATTTAGGTATTCCCATTTAACATTAGGTTTACGGAGCACTAAATTTGATTATTTTACATTGCTTTATAAAAATAATAAAATTGTATTTACTTAGATTTTTATTGTAATATGTACACAAAAAAATAAATCTATTTAGTAATTCTTCACGGATACCTCCTTACACTCTTAATAATCGTAAATTAAAAAATTTTGAATCCGTCATTTTGACGGGTCCCGTAAATCTAGTGTTAATGAAATAACGAATCGTTTCCATAGATGTAAACTGTGATCCGATTTTATCAATTCTTTGATAAAGAATTGAAAAAGTTTCAGTATTTCTTGTTTAGGATGAAAGAATTAATGTAATCTATGTCAAGAACAATATAAAATTCTGTCTTAAGAATCGTAAATTAAAACATTTTGAATCCGTCATTTTGACGGGTCCCGTAAATCTAGTGTTAATGAAATAACGAATCGTTTCCATAGATGTAAACTGTGATCCGATTTTATCAATTCTTTGATAAAGAATTGAAAAAGTTTCAATATTTCTTGTTTAGGATGAAAGAATTAATGTAATCTATGTGTCAAGAACAATATAAAATTCTGTCTTAATAATCGTAAATTAAAAAATTTTGAATCCGTCATTTTGATGGGCCCTGTAAATCCAGTGTTAAATGCCCCACCCTGTATATATTATTAATTTCCGATAAATTGAAACGAAATTCTGTTTCTCTGTTATCAATACTTAACTTGTGATAATATAGGTATACAAAGAATATCAATTTTCTCTTTCTTCAGGAAGATTACAAATCACAAAGAAGTTTTACTGATTGTAGATGTAGGGGAAACCGTAGTAGAAAAGGTTAGGTGATAGGTAGTTTGCTATTTGCAAAATAAAAAGACTCACATTATGTACAGTTGTCGATGCGTTCTGCTGAGTGGAGAAGCCCATCTGCTGACTAGCCCATAAGTCTCTTCTGATGGGCCAGGTTCCTCTATAAGAAGACGGCACCCTGTGACCTTGCAAAGACGTGTCAGGCTTGCTGTCTTCTTCGCTGCTACCACCCTCATTGTAGTGTTTACTCCTCCTCGTATAAATCTTCAATAAAAAGACCAAAGAAACCAATTAACACCCATTTCTATCTTCCAAAACCACCTGAACACAAACTACATCCCTTGATCAACAAATTAGGTTCACAATGTTCTAATTTCCTCGTGATTTTAGTAAAATATAAAGAGCTGAACGACAGTTAAGTTATATTTACGAATATATATCGTTATCATTAGATCACAGATTTTTATGCAAAATACAGGTCCGGCATCGTTGCTTATATCCCATTTTAATTATTTGAATGAGTTGGAAATAATCGAACAATATTTCTACATGCCCTAAACGTTTCTTTGTTTCGCATGTGATGCATTCACAGTTTGTGATAAATTTATAAAATCCACAATCTAGCTTTATTATAATCTAATGATTAGGCTGCAGACTTTATGCACATGTGATAAAAATTAATAGGTGAAATAAAAAAAATTGTAAAGACATTAAACAAGTTTAAGAATGTTATTATATTATTTTCAACTTATTAAAATGATTAAAGGGAGAAACAATATTTTCAGTCAACTTCTGTTTCTTTAATCACCTCTGAAGCATTCGGGACAATCCAACATGAAATCAACGGAGCAAACGATGGTAGATCGTCGATGGAAAAATACAAAATATAAAAAACGGATAAAAGTTGTTTGCGGTGCAACAAAAGGGAACTCGCTTGGTGGCAGTCGGTCCAAACAATGGCGGGGGATCCTCTCAATTCAGATTCTCCGATAATAAAAAGCCAATTCAGATTTCCCGAGGACGCGGACGAAGGGAGATAGAGAGTCAGAGAGGACAGGAGAGGATCGAGAGAGAGAGAGAGAGAGAGAATCAAGCCAAGGTTACATCCGATACACTCGACCGAAAATAAATGCTGTTCCAACCGCGAGAAAGAAAAACGCCCTCGCGAGGGCCGATCCTGACTAAGGGAAGTGCACAATAAATTCTTTGCGGAATGGTTTTCGGTGGCAGGGCAGAGTTAAAGGGCGGCGAAAGAGAAAGGCAGAGAGAGATAAGAAGACAGATACAGAGAAAGAGGGGGAGGGGTAGAGGGAGAGAGAGAGAAAAGGGTAGCGAGAGAGGGAATATACGGTACGTGTGCGTAAACCTGTACAACGGAGAGAGACAGAATCCTCTCTCTCTCTCTCTCTCTCTCTCTCTCTCTCTCTCTCTCTCTCTTCCCTTCCGTAAAATCAATACGCTGGCTACGTTGGCGGAGAGATGTGTATATAGCGGGGGCTCGTGTGCCCACAAGCACGAGGCAATATACCAGCGGTATCCAACCGTTCTTCAGCTAGAACACGTTCAAGAGAAAAAGAGAACTCGGAAGAAACATCGACTCATTACGGTCGATCTACCGCGAACCAATCCGCATCGACTAAACGACCAAATTAATGCGCGTTTTATTGCCGTCGGTTACATAACGATGCAGCAATGCGATATTTACAGACCCTGGAGCCCCTAATCGAAAACGAATCGACGTTTCCGTAAACAGTGAATCTCCGGATCTGATCGGGTAGCTAATTGATCCGAGGATTTAGGCTGATGCGTCACGTAACGCGTACTCCGGGGCTTCTTGCAAAATGCGAAATACACGAGGGTTGCATCACGACGCACAGATTTCACGAGATTGTACTTCGTCGCGCAAGGAACCTCAAACTCGGACAATACGTTGGTTCTATGTTGACACTTCGAGGATTAGCCAGAATCACTGAGAAACCACTGACGGAGGGTAGCTAACCTAGACCACCCTAGACCAGGGTCGATTGTCCAGGGTGAATATCTTAGGAAGCCTTTTCTATTTGTATTATTACAGGTCTTTCGAAGCCTGGCGGATAGGAAGCACAACCACTTAGAGGAGTGTTATAGCTAGCGCCTAATGCTGGCGCACAACGATCAATTTTGCTGGCGGCTACGCAAGCCAAGCGAGGTTGAATTAATTAAGGGAATCGCTGATGAAGAGGAGACACGACGAAGAACGGGATTTGTTTTTCGGATCTCGACGACGACGACGACGACGACGATTTTTACCTCGGGGCTCGGCGTGGACGACCTTCGCTCGTCCTCTTCTTTGACTTCCGGCTCCATCGCATCCTCCTTGCTGGTCTCAGCAATCGTAGAGCCTAGGTAGTACCTCGGCCTGGAGTTGACGACATTGACGGTGGACGACGACGCGGGGCAGGACGACGTTGCCGTTCGCAGAGCGTTCTTCGACGCAGAGCATCTCGCGGATGTCGCCGCCGATGCGACGACGACGGGGTTGAACGCTGCGCCGTCCAACGACGACTCCAGCTCGTGCGCCGCGACGCCGGCCAGGGGCGTAGGTATCTCGACGTCGTGGGGGCGCCGTTGGCCCCTCCAGGAGCCGACACCTTCCACGCCGACGCCTACCGGCCCGTGGGGAACGCGACAACACTCTTCCGAGAGCAATCTTTCTGCTCTCTTGTGACAGGGCTCCGGATCCTCCTGG
This sequence comes from Sphecodes monilicornis, assembly GCA_913789915.3. NCBI lineage: Eukaryota > Metazoa > Arthropoda > Insecta > Hymenoptera > Halictidae > Sphecodes > Sphecodes monilicornis. Next base: position 10,730,305 of record OU565296.1, on the reverse strand, counting down.
AACAAAGGGAATATCGGTTGGATACAGTGTGTCTTTCCTTTTTGGGGCCTAAAGCGTATGTTAGAGAAGAACGGGGTAATTACAGTCACTTAACACTTTATCTACCGGAAGCCTTTTAATAGGCTTTTCAATAATTCTGCTGGACCAAATGGTAGCTCAAAAAATCTTCTGTTACATAGGGTGTCCCACATAAATGGGAACACCTAAATATCTGTCGTATTTACAGTTCTATCAGAAAACTTCAGAGGACAAAGTGACACTATTGCAGGGGGCAAATATAATGGTAAAGATAAAAATTTTGTATGTCGTGTTTTTTAATGAAATTTCAAGGCCACCGATGTTTTTTTAAATGGAGTAGTATATTTTTTTTACGATAGCATGATAGACAATAAAAAACTGAATTTAGTGGATACCACCTTTTTGATCTTGAAATGACCTTGAGCAAGAATAATCATGTTGGAGCTGATAAAATGAGGAAGTTTAAAACTTACGTGTTTCAGCAAACATTACGCGTTGTTTACGGCGGGTTGACCTTTACATATCATAATAAATGTTCGAAATGTTGACCATCTTCATTTATGCAATATTGCAATCTTGCATTAAATGATCTGTAGGCATTGTCGATTTCCTGAGACGTAATTGAAGCACATGCTGCAGTAATCCTTTGCCGCATATCCTCTGGCGTTGTGGGTTTATCTTTGTACACAATACATTTTATCTTGCCCCATAGATAAATGTCCAATGGTGTCAGATCCGGAGAACGGGCTGGCCATGGAATTGTTCCTCGTCGCCCAATCCAGCGTCCAGGATATTTCGATTTAGCACCGTTCTATCAACTTTAGAATAATGCGCTGGACAACCATCATGTTGAAACTACATGCGCTCCCGATCGAATAACGTAATTTCTTCTAAAAGGCCCGATAAATCCTGGCGTAAAAATGTAGCATGCTTTATACCAGTAAGAGTCCCTTGTATAAATTATTTCGACGTTCAATTACGTCTCAGGAAATCGACAATGCCTACAGATCACTTAATGCAAGATTGCAATATTGCATAAATGAGGATGGTCAACATTTCGAACATTTATTATGATATGTAAAGGTCAACCCGCCGTAAACAACGCGTAATCTTTGCTGAAACACGTAAGTTTTAAACTTCCACATTTTATCCGCTCCAACATGATTATTCTTGCTCAAGGTCATTTCAAGGTCAAAAAGGTGGTATCCACTAAATTCAGTTCATTATTGTCTAAAAAAAATATACTATTCCATTTAAAAAAACATCGGTAATCTTGAAACTTCATTAAAAAACACGACAACAAATTTTTATCTTTACCATTATATTTGCCCCCTGCAATAGTGTCACTTTGTCCTGTGAAGTTTTCTGATAGGACTGTAAATACGACAGATATTTAGGTGTTCCCATTTATGTGGGACACCCTGTATAATAATACCAAACGAAATTATTACAGTGCCAAAATAAAGTATTGGCACATGCTTTGAAAAGGAATAATTTTGTAAAAATTTGACCAAACGACTTGAGTTTTGTTTCGAGATACCGGAAGGATTAGTTTACTAGAGAACGTGCAAAGAAATTATTTAAAATCTGTTATTGGACAAAATTGTGAAGAAAATAAATAATGTTTACAATTGAGCTTTTTTATCTGTGACTATAGGGAAAGTTTAAAACACAGTGTTTTTTGACGGAAGTAAGTTATGTATGTGTATGCACAAAGGTTCGTCGAAATCGATTAACGCTGTAATGAACCAGGAATTATTAAAAATGGTCAATATCGTGAGAAACTACGATTTAGGTCAATCGTAAGCTCAAAATTCAAAGACTCTCACATATTTTAATGCCTATAGATTGTTTATGCGTTAATTGATTTTTTCTTAAGGTGATATTTTACAAAATCCCGAGTCCACGTTGATTTTATAAATGGGATGAGATATATTTTGATTTGTATATTGTTACAGCTAATGAAAAACCGGATTCTATCATATATAATATGTTGACCTTCAACTGACCTTCAGGAGTATTATTTATCAGAAGGAAACCCTCTGTGGCAAGTGTCAAATCGTTACCCTTACCACAAGGGTAGTTATAGGGTGAGCACCGTTTAATGAATTATGATCTTTTTTTCTGTTCTGCTTAACAAAAAATTACGAAAAAATTCACGAACATTCTACCGGATGTCATACGCGATTGTGAATTTTACAAAAATTTTTGACTGCAAGATCGTCTTTTAAAAAATTGCTCATTTTATATTAAAGTTATCAGATGATCAATATTTGTACATATTATTATTATTAGACTGTGGATCTTCATGCAAAATAAAAATTGTCGACATCAATTCTAAAAAACAAGAGTCACGTGAAAAGTTCGTTGTTTCTGTGATAATTTTAATTAGTTGAATATGATACATTAACGTTTCTAAATTCTCTTAACCTTTAGACTATTTTAAATTGTATCTGCCCATTTTTGTCGTAATGCATAAAATGCGCTGTCTAATTATTATAGTAGTTGTGTCTTATTATGATTATTAACATGTATTTTTTCGAATTAGGCAAACATGTTGAAAAAATTTAAAATCTCCAGAAATCCGAAAAAAATACATATTTCTCATGGGAGTTTTAGAGATACTAGCAGTTTTATATTAATTCAGTAGTAAACTATTGGCGGAAGTAATTGCTTAAATTCCCTTTCAGATTTTTTTACAAAGTAGTTGATAAAATAAAAGATCAATTTTCTTCTGATGTTCCTTTACTTTACTGCAGGTGTATCGTGCAATATTGAAACACTTCTACATTCAGAGAAACGATGTACAAAGTTAAAAGTTCAATTCAAAATCAGAGAATCTAGGAACACGCGTTTGATTGGTTTGATAATAAGAAATGACTGAGGATCAAAAATTCCCAGTCATTGTAGTTGTAAAAATAATACAGCAAAGAATGAAAAGAACACCGAATTTACAATTATTGTGCGATGCAGTTGCTACTTAAAACGGAATAAAAAAAATTTGTCCCTTGTCCCGACAGAACCCGGTACCGTTGCAGTATCAAAGAGCACTTCGTTCATTTTTGTCATTTTGTCATTTGTGTTTTGCAGAGGCTCGGCTTCTCTTTCGGCAAAGTAAAACAAACATCGCCGGAGAAAGGAACAACATTCGAACGGCTCGTTTTAAAACCACCGCAAGTCCGTCGATTTTCTGCACTTTCTCCACCAGGTTCACGGACGTCGTTCGCCGATGTGCTTCCCGGTTCGGCCTTACAACATGATCGCTGTTTTAATACTGGTTCGTTAGGCGCCACACGATACGATACGATACGATACGAGACGAGACGAGACGAAACGAAACTGTACGCTACACGCTGCGTGCAAGAACCAATTAACCGTCCACAAAACGAAAGGTCGTCCTTGCGAACCTGCCCGATCCTTGCCACGATCCTTGAAACTCGAATCGATTCGCAAAGAAGTCCTACACATTCCTGCGGACACGGCACACTGCGGAATTTGCATGCGAACGCGAAAAATGCAATGAAAATTCTGCCGCGACGTAAACCGAACCGCTTCTTCAATCCTATAATTATACAAAATAATCGGCGGAGAAAAAAATGTTTCAAATAAAAGTTATTTGTTTAATTGTTGTAGATTAAGAATCTGTAATGAAAAATATACGTTTCCATTTGAAAAAATAAAGTTGACCTTGGAATGACCTTGATAACATAATGAAAATTAAAAATGGATATGACTGCTGTATCAGCCCGTCTTTGAATTGAACTTTTTGAAGTGATACTTCTTTAAACGCGTCAGGCGCAATACTTCGACGCGGTAGGAGTAAAATCAATCTGGCGATGAAACGATTTAATAAAACCTTGACGCGATAGGCGTAAAACCTCGACGCGGTCGGAGTAAAACCGTTCTGGCGATGAAACAATGAAACGAAATTCTATTCTATTGAAGTGAAACTTCTTTAGGCGCGGTAGGCGAAAAACCTCGACGCGGTAGGAGTAAATCCGATCTGGCGATGAAACGATGAAACGATGAAACGAAATTCCATTCTATTGAAGTGAAACTTCTTTAGGCGCGGTAGGAGTAAAACCGATCTGGCGATGAAACGATGAAACGAAATTCTAATCTATTGAAGTGACACTTCTTTTGGCGCGGTAGGAGTAAAACCGATCTGGTGATGAAACGATGAAACGATGAAACGAAATTTTATTCTATTGAAGTGAAACTTCTTTAGGTGCGGTAGGCGTAAAACCTCGACGCGGTAGGAGTAAAACCGATCTGGCGATGAAACGATTAAACGATGAAACCATGAAGCGATGAAACGAAATTCTATTCTATTAGCATATACGGTTGAGAGTTCGGCATTGCTTAATAAAGATTATGATAAAATTCCGATGATGCTAAGTGGAAATTTCAACGTGAACTTTGCATCGGAACAATCAAAATTATTAATAGAATTTTTTAGAAGTAAATTAAGATTGGAAATGGTAAATAATCCTAATGAAGCGACAACAAGATCGGGAACATCTCTCGATGCAGTATTCGCAAGACATTTAGACAAAATTGATTCAAGAATATTTATATCATATTTTAGCTATCACAAGCCAATTGTTTCAATAATAGAATCATAGAAAATTAAATGTCATAAAGTGTTAATAAAAATTCGGAAAGAATTTAAAGAAAGAAGTTTCACTTCAGACATGTAGTCTAAGCACACACCAATTTTTTTATTTGAAACATTTTTTCTCCGGAATTTAGTTTTTGAGATATTCCAGGTAGCCAGGATAAATGCCTCACCCTGTGCATTGCTATAGTTAGCAACTTCTGGTCACTATTAGGACTCAGCAATAAAAAAAATGTTTCGTCCCTATGTTTCGTTCCACCCTACTTTATATTAACAACAACTAAATAGAATTTTATTTCGGTTCAAAACAAAATTAATAATATACACATTCAGAAGATTCTGTTCGAAATCTTCATCACGAGTCTGGCTCGTCGTTGTAGTTCAACGGGTTAAGTAAAATCATGGAACAACTTTCGAACGCCACAAGCAGATGAAATTTCAAATGATAATCGTGGTACGTCCGGAGGATTCGTTGCAATTCAATTCTCTGTTATCCGATCCGAAGTAAGCGCTCGAGATCTGGTAAACGTCGGCCAGTCGCGAGAAACGTGTTAATCGTATTGTTAAGTGAATAACCATGAATCGCGTCTCGCGAAACAGAAAAAGAGAAAACTTGTATACGCCGGTCTGGCATTAACGAGACGCGCAGCGCGTCCCGTTGAATACTCTATTTCTGTTCGAATGCATAATTAAAGGAACCGCGGATCAACGGAGCAGGCATTGTTGCTGCTTATCTCCGCCACTTTCACTCGGTTTTCTCTGCTCTTACTCTATCCACGAACAACGCGGGAAGAACGCGAAACGCGGAGAACTATAGTCAGTCACCGTTGCTTTCGGAATAATTTCTTGGAATGCATTTGAATTCCCAACGAGACGGCTGCGTTCGAAAATCGTGGCCAAGGTTGATCAAATAAGTGGAACATCTGCAGCGCTCGTTTTACAACCGCTTGTTAGAGAGATAGAGATAGAGAGACACTATCGTCGAGATTTGTCGGATAAGCCTAAGCGAGGTCTACTGTGTAATGAAATATTTATTAACTAATTAAGTATTCCTACTAATTGTATTTATCATGTTTTATTTTCTGCATCTTAGGGTAATGTTTTTTTCAGATGACTACAGTGACTCGCGTATAAATATTCGAACACTCTTAATACATTATCCCTTAATACGTATAAATTTTGATCCTTTGCACTCGGAGCTATTTCGACTAAAATACCAAACATTTCTTCTAACCTAAAATATTTCCATCGTACATAAATTTTTTTCATTACATGCGTACGAAACTGATATAGTACCTCATACAATATTTAAATGTTTAGTAGTTTATTACATATGAACAAATTCAATCATGTAAACAATATTACAGAGTCGCCATTCGAGTGCTAAGGGTTAATCCTGAACCAACAAGTTACCTCCAGTACAACAATCTAATAATTTCGTTTGGTATTACAGTAAATGTTCGATTCTTGCAAAAATCTCGGGATCGTTTACAGTATTTAATCGTTAAAAGTCGCCAAGTTCTGAACAAGAAGTGTCGCAAAACAATCCCCACTTCCGCGGGGTATACCCCGTGAGGGGCCGTGAAACTCGGGAGGCCTTGGTCGCCGAGAAGTGTAACATAATACGGGTTGAGTATATCGGTGAGACCACTACTAATCCAATGACAAAACTACTTTTCTTTATTATTTTTTAATGAGAAATTCTGAACGATAATTGTCGCAAAACAATCCCTCCATCCGCGGGGAATACCCGTGAGGGGCCATGAAGCTCGAAAGACCTCGTTCTCGACGAGACCACTACTAATCCAATGACAAAACTTCTTTATTTTTTGTTATTTTTTAATGAGACTTTCAACAATATATTTGTGGCATTTTTCTGATTAAAATAATACCAAACACGATATAATTCGGATCATATTTACAATAATTTTCCGAAACTTTCATCGTTCATTGCACAAGTAAATATCATCGCAATTATATCTTATTTGGTATCATTTTCATTAGAAAAATGCCACGAATATGTTGGTGACAGTTCCATCAAAAAATAATAAAAAATAGAGAAGTTTTGTCACTGGGTTAGGTGTTGTTTTCACACCGACATTTTTCCCACGTTCGGCACAAGTCAAAGAATAGTATTACCTGTACATTTATTGTCGCCGACCGGACGCTTGGTAGCGACTTTTAACGATTAAATACTGTATTCTATAGAATTTTTGAAGTCTCTGTATTGACACTGAACGTGTTAAGAAGCAAAGGACAGATCTGTCATTTATAATATTTTATGGATTTAGCGTTGCGAGTATTAAACAATGTCTTATTTTAAATTCGTTATCTGTTTCGTTTCCCGCGCTTCTGCGAGGCGGGCAATTTGAAATGTGGCAAACCGTGGCTGAGCAAATACAAGTTTCTGGTGAAAGGTTTCTATAATAGGATCACTCTGAACAGAGAAATTCATTTCACAATGAATGTTTCGGTGAAATGAACGAAACGAGAGCGCCGTAATTCATGATCGAGCGTAATCTCCAGTTACGCAGTATATTATTCAATTCGTAGTTGCATATTAAGCAACGCGCTAATTCACTACCGGCAGAGGCTGAATCATCCTTAATTGGCTCGTGATTCACTCTACGCTCGGATGGTTCCACTCGGTTTCTTATTATCCTTTTATTATTTATTTAAATGTCTGCACTGTGTTCGACGTTCTTGATACCGCAAGCAGTGTTTACTCCGAGATTCGAAAGTCTTGTCGGTCAATTGTAAATCATTTGAAAGGAGCAATGGAAATTTTATGCCCAAATAAAGATATTTAAACTTTCAAACGAAATATTAGCCCTACATTTACAAATTGTATTTTTTCAATGCCTTTTTGCAAATTATTAGAAATGAATTTTGACACAACCAGATTATTGAGATAACGTGGAGCAATATAATTATCATAAAAATCGTTGAAGATGTGAATACATATATTCTTACTATTTTGACAATTTAACACCAAACTACCAAGCACAAAACATTAAAAAATAAAACGCCTTAACACGTTGACTGCCGTGTCACCCATATATGGGTGACGGAATTATTTGTCCAGATGTAAAAATTAATTTCTACTCTAATTTTATCATTTTTGGTTACAACGTAACAAATGCAACAAGGCTAAAGGACTACTCACTCAGTATTATACAATTTAATTCTTTAATTCTTATTTCATTAAATAAATTATTTTGATTTTATGGAATTTTTGAGGTTGTTTGATTGGCAGTCAAAGTGCTAAAGAAGTGAAGATATTGAATTTCTTTAAACTTTGTACCGTTTCCATTACAATATGTGTTTAAATCATGAAGTCAATTCAGTCATTTCCTATGAAATCGTTTTTCAAATTTAAATAATTATAAAATAGAAAACCGGTCATTTCGACCGTGGTAGGTTTTGTGTTAAAATAGTCATTTTTAATGCTATGTAGATCTAGTTTTAATGGACATATTCTCTTGTTTTCTAACTATCTGTACTTTTACTTCATCTGCTGCATTATAATATAAATTCAGAATGCTAAAAGATAAGAAAATATTGCTTTTAAAGAACTCCACCGTAATCACGATCATACTGATCAAGAATCCTTTTGATTTTTTCATTTCATGTAAGCAGAATGATCGGAACAGTGTCAGTTTTTTTAACCCCCATACGTTCCTCAGGGTGAAAATTCACCCATTTATTATTTTTATATACTGAAAAATGATTGATCTCATTCTGTAGACGTCCTAAATAAAATATAATTTGTTGACTTCAAGTATAGAGCAAAAATGAACGAATTATTATACTAGGATCATTTATGCCAATATTTCTGAGGAGCCTCTGAGGGTTAAAGACATCTTGTTCAATGACATATAATTCAGTCAGTTTTGATTATTTTGGCTTAAAAAAAAAAATTATGAACATTCGTAAAACAGAAATAAATATTTATGCAAAATGTCGGTATTAAGAAATTTCTATTTTTTATGCAAAAAAAAAAGGGAAATTGTAGACTAGAGAATACTCCCTTAATCGTTTGAGTCCCAGGGGGTATTGAAAAAAGACTGTCGAAGAATCCCAAACAGCGCAACCGCGCTTTCTCTAAATGACGACGAAAAGACCCAAGCAGCGCGATAGCGCTTGTTTTATTTTATTTTGTATTATTCTATATTTATTTTATTTTGTATTATTCTATATTTATTTTATTTTGTATTATTCTATATTTATTTTATTTTGTATTATTCTATATTTATTTTATTTTGTATTATTCTAATAATATATAGTATCATTCTACCTATTGTAAAATGTACTATTTACATTAAAAGGAGCTGTGTGATGTACTTGCGTCAGTAAATCTGAGCGCGCGACTTCGACAATCGGTAACGCACCGTCAGTTGTCCACAATGCTCGAAATGTGCTGGGTTTTCTCGACATAAAATCTCGACAGCGCGATCGCGCTGCTTGGGACTCAAACGGTTAAGATCGCAAATCAATCGATGGAACTTTGTTTAGGAAATCGTCCGACTAAAAAGCAAATGATGGCTGGCGGAGGAGCAGTGGTACATATTATTTATTTAGCTTTCACCGGAGAACTTCGTTTCCTTTCTCCAGCTCGTTATCCGGCAATCTAGCGGCGCCATTTGAAAAGATAACCGGCGGTTTTATGGAAACGTGCTCTCGCGTATGTATCTAGAGAAAAGAGAGGTTTCGTCACGAAGCGTGTCCGTGACGAGGGAATGAGCGATCAGGTAAACCGTTTATCGCGGATAGACAGCTGTTTTTACGGCCCCGACGCACCGGTAAAAACACACGTAAGCCTGTGCTCACAGCCGTAAATCGGATTTCAAGTGTATCTCCCGTAGCCCGGGAACGTCTATCTTGATGAATAGGTAATCAAGATAAGGGAATTTGTGTTAAGGAGCAACGGGAAATGCTCGGCGAACGCGAAAATGCTAATTGCATCGTTGGTTGTAACGACTGTGCCTGTAACGACGGGCTCGTTTACGATCAAAATTTACATTTGCCATTTTGCGCTTCGAACTACGGTAAAGCCTACATCATACAGTATTTCATCGTTAATTGTCGTGTAATTCTGAACGATAATTGTCGCAAAACAATCCCTCCATCCGCGGGGAATACCCGTGAGGGGCCATGAATCGTTCTCGACGAGACCACTACTAATCCAATGACAAAACTTGTTTATTTTTTATTATTTTTTAATGAGACTTTCAACAATATATTTGTGGCATTTTTCTGATTAAAATAATACCAAACACGATACAATTCGGATCATATTTATAATAATTTTCTGAAACGTTCATCGTCCATTACACAAGTAAATATCATCGCAATTATATCTTATTTGGTATCACTTTCAATAGAAAAATGCCACGAATATGTTGGTGACAGTTTCATCAAAAAATAATAAAAAATAAAGAAGTTTTGTCATTGGATTAGTAGTAGTCTCGCCGATATACTCGACCCGTATTATGTTAAACTTCTCGGCGACCGAGGCCTCTCGAGCTTCGCTGTCCTTTTCCACGTTCGGCACAAGTCAAAGAATAGTATTATCTGTACGTTAATTGTCGCCGGTCGGACCCGTGGTGGCGACGCATAAGAATATTAACACTAAACCTACCGAGCATTAAAAGTGATTAGTATGCGTTGTCTTTGACGAATAACAAGACTGAATTTATCTAAATTTTGTGCGACTTTTGTTGTAACATGCACTTGAATGAAGAAATTTATTGAATCAATTCTTAGAATGGCACCTTCATAATTTCTACAATTACAAAATAAAAATCAAAAACCGGTCAATTTGACCGGCTGTGGTAGGTTTAGTGTTAATGTATTAGATTCAGCCTAGTAAAATCAATAAAGGAAGATTGACGTTTCTATTTGGCTCATGATTTGACAACGGATTTTCTGCATCTATGACAAAGATGGGGAGGTGTAAATTAAAACAGTAAAAATATCGGAAGAATTTAAATATATGTACTGTTATATTAATTTCAACCTATTAAATATATTAAGAAAGAAAATCAATTTCGATTTCAACCCAGTTTATTGCAATGTTGAACATTTTTATTTTGCATAAAGATCCGCTGACTCGTTATCAATAGACAGCGGATTTTATGAATTCATGATAAAAATGGGGTGTAAATTAAAACAGTAAAAATATCGGAAGAATTTAGAAATACTGTTATATTATTTTCAACCTATTAAACAAATTAACACTAAACCTACCGAGCATTAAAAGTGGTTAATATGCGTTGTCTTTGACAAATAGCAAGACTGAATTTATCTAGATTTTGCGCGACTTTTGTTGTAACATGCACTTGAATGAAGAAATTTATTGAATCAATTCTTAGAATGGCACCTTCATAATTTCTACAATTGCAAAATAAAAATCAAAAACCGGTCAATTTGACCGGCTGTGGTAGGTTTAGTGTTAAAAAAGAAAATCAATTTCTATTTCACCCCAGTTTGTTGCAATTCAGTTTGAACACTTTTATTTTGCGTTCAGGTCTAATAATCGCTATAGCAAATTTCGTTAATATCTGAAAAATATGCAAGAACGTTCAAGGTTCTACACAGTGCCTTACATTTTAATTTTTCAATACATACTTATAATATTATGAAATAAATTACTATGATCTTATGGAATTTTCCAGGTTGTTGCTTTGTCAGTCAAAATGTTGAATAAGAAAAGTTGGAATATTGCGAACAATTATCGAGCTGTATGAATATCATTTTAATCATGAGATGTCTCCATATAATCGTGACGTGTCAAGCTGCTGTGTCGTAATACAGTTTATCACATTCTATTAATGCGTTATCTCGTCGCAGTGACTCGTTGCAGTCTGTTCGATCCCCGTGCGAGTTTCAAGATTACGAAACTACGGCATTATCTTTCGCAGCACAATTGTTGGAACAGCTTTTCCGGGAACCCTCGATTTTTTCTGTCTCGATGGCTCCGATAATAGGAGAAGATTCCTCGTCGGGAGCCCGAGGAACGTTCGTCGTCTCGTCGAACGTGCGGTGTTCTGGCCGGCATACGTGCGACGCGTGACTGAAATACGCTTCCTTGCTCGGTCGTGTCAAAAATAAAGATACAGCTCGATTTCGATTGCATCGAGGAAACAGCGACCACGGTTGCTGGCAAAGAAACCCGGCAACAATTTCGCGCGTCCGCTGCCAACGGGCCGGCGAAATTATTGGTCGAGTCGTAAGTGCACTGCGGATGATTATGCAAATCCCATTTTTTTACCACGTTTTTACTAACGCGCTTTCTTGTCTATGTCTCTATTCGGTAAAAATTATGTAATTGATTTTAAACTAACTGCCCGATGAGCTAGAGACTTTAAACGTAGCTCAGAACTGGGTGACAATGCAAATTCTGTATAACACGTTATTAAGACGTACTAAAACGTATAAAATAATTTTTCACATGCACTAGATAATAAATAATTTTTCTTAGCCCCATACAGATTTCTAAAACCGTATACAGATAGTCCTGAAAATTTTGTGATCGTGAATTTTTGATATCTTTGAAAGTACTTGTAGATTTAAAATGAAAAACGTGGGGAGCATGCAATAGATAATAGATAATTTTTCCTAGCCCCATACAGATTCCTAACCGCATACAGATAGTCCTGAAAATTTTGTGACTGTGAATTTTTAATAGCTATGAAAGTATCTGTAAGATTTAAAACGAAAAACATGGAGCGCATGCAATAGATAATAGATAATTTTTCCTAGCACCATACAGATTCCTAACCCCATACAGATAGTCCTGAAAATTTTGTGATTGTGAATTTCTAATAGCTGTGGAAGTACCTGTAGATTTAATATGAAAAGCGTGGAGCGCATGCAATAGATAATTTTTCCTAGTCCCATACAGATTCCTAAAACCCCATACAGATAGTCCTGAAAATTTTGTGACTGTGAATTTTTAATAGCTATGAAAGTATCTGTAAGATTTAAAACGAAAAACATGGAGCGCATGCAATAGATAATAGATAATTTTTCCTAGCACCATACAGATTCCTAACCCCATACAGATAGTCCTGAAAATTTTGTGACTGTGAATTTCTAATAGCTATGAAAGTACTTTTAGATTTAATACGAAAAGCGTGAGGCGCATGCAATAGATAATAGATCATTTTTCCTAGCCCCATACAGATTCCTAACCCCATACAGATAGTCCTGAAAATTTTGTGACTGTGAATTTTTAATAGCTATGAAAGTATCTGTAAGATTTAAAACGAAAAACATGGAGCGCATGCAATAGATAATAGATAATTTTTCCTAGCACCATACAGATTCCTAACCCCATACAGATAGTCCTGAAAATTTTGTGATTGTGAATTTCTAATAGCTGTGGAAGTACCTGTAGATTTAATATGAAAAGCGTGGAGCGCATGCAATAGATAATTTTTCCTAGTCCCATACAGATTCCTAACCCCATACAGATAGTCCTGAACATTTTGTGAATGTGAATTTCTAATAGCTATGAAAGTACTTTTAGATTTAATACGAAAAGCGTGAGGCGCATGCAATAGATAATAGATCATTTTTCCTAGCCCCATACAGATTCCTAACCCCATACAGATAGTCCTGAAAATTTTGTGATTGTGAATTTCTAATAGCTGTGGAAGTACCTGTAGATTTAATACGAAAAGCGTGGGATGCATGTAATAGATAATAGATAATTTTTCCAAGTCCCATAAAGATTCCTAACCCCATACAGATAGTTCTGAACATTTTGTGATTGTGAATTTTTAATAGCTATGATAGTACTTGTAGATTTAAAACGAAAAACGTGGGGCGCATGCAATAGATAATAGATAATTTTTCCTAGCCCCATGCAGATTGTTAACACCATAGAGATAGTCCTGAACATTTTGTGATTGTGACTTTTTAATAGCTATGAAAATACTTGTAAGATTTAAAACAAAAAACGTTGGATGCATGCAATAGATAATTGATGCATGAATAGTTCACCATGTCACTAACAATTTTATTGCACCGGAAATGATATGAATTGTTATGAGTTTTCTCAACAGCAGCTACACTCTTTACTATTATCTTGCGGCCCACGTTCTTTGTTTTCAATCTTACAAGTATTTTCATAGTTATTAAAAATTCACAATCACAAATTTTCAGAACTATCTGTATAGGGTTAGAAAAATCTGTATGGGGCATTCACAAAAGAAATCAGCTCTACAAATGTGACATTCACAAAAGAAATTAATTCTACAAATGTGACATTCACAAAAAAAATCAGTTCTACAAATGTGACATTCACAAAAGAAATCAGCTTTACAAATGTGACATTCACAGAAGAAATCAGCTCTACGACAAATGTGTCAAGATTTATTTCTACGTTAAATAACCATTACGTCTATGTCCAAAATTGTTTGGGAACATCTAAGAATAGTAAATATTTGCATAACAAAAAAACGAGTGTTCATTTATATCGTGAAATGACTATTTTACAGCCATTTGAAATTGTTTAATGCCTTCGGAGTGAGGAAAATTCAAGGAAAATTAGAAAGTAAATGTGAGATTCACAAAGGAATCAATGGTTCGATGATTTCGTTGAAGCAATCTCGAGCACGACGTCGTGAAGACGGAATTGTATATCCGACTAGTGTTCTTCTTTGGCCTATTTCGACCCAATTGTAAGAAATAAAGCGACAAAGCGAGCGTATTGTGACGAAACTGGTGGCATCGTGAGAAGCAATCAAGAGCCTACGCGACACAGCGTGTTCAACCGTTTCAGCGGACGGTTTCTTAATGAAGAGCTTCTATTCCAATCCTCTCGGTCCACGTTCAATTTTACGCGCCACTAAAAAATTTATGGTCTGAATTACACGACTGAAATTCTCCCGGATCTTTGTTCATCATTTATGAAAAATAGTTAAACATTAATTGTCAAATTATATAACAGTTCTTTAAATTCCACGTTCGCTATTAGCATCACAATTTCATATTTTGTACAAAAAATCAAATTAATTATGTACACGTGGTCAGTTAAAATTATAATGCATACTATATTTTGCTATATGATGCAGACTATATTTTGCGTCGTTTATAAGTTGAATTTAATAAAATATTATGACTGGATCGTGGATTTTATAGATTTGTGACAAAACTCAGTCGGTGAACTATAAAACAGTACAAATTAATATTAAAAGAACTTAAGAATATCGATATATTAGCTACAAGTTATTAAAATTGTTAAAAGAAGAAACAATCTTCTATTTTGTAGCGCAGAAAATTTTTCTTTCTTTATAAAAATTCGTTGTCTAGTTATAACTGTAAGAATTGTTGCTAAAATAAATGCTGATAACGTGTTGAAACGTTAAAAAAATCAAATTTTTATCGCAGTTTCGATACGACTAGAAATACCAGTAAATAAGGTACTAAATTTTACAAAATTATTATGTCGTAAACTTTTAACTTCTTTTTCGTGTTATATTCGCTAGTAGAATCGTTCAAAATGATCGTTAAAATATGAGGTCCACGTAGTTAATTTCTACCACGAATTTTCCAACGAAAAAATTATCACATGCTCCTAGAATATGTGACAAACTATCTTAAACGTTGCACAGAAGGAATCGCTTCGTAGCTTCTCAAAAATATTCGCAAATATCAGGTTATTTTTAACGTTCTAAACACATTGCTAATATTGTTGGATAACTTCTGCGGTGCAGCAAGTACATCGGCTTGACGGCCGTAAAATTGCGATTTTGAGGAAGCAAATAATGAAAACCAGGTCACCCGTGTTCATTTGAGAATCAGAGATGTAACTAGATTAAATCTTCCTCGAATACGCGAAGATTTGACGCTGAAATGCCGGCTAGAAAACAGAGCATGCTAACCAGTCGTGCGAAAAAGATGAGTGTAATCTTCCGGTTGGCGTTTGCGAGAAGGTGTGCCGATAAATGTCTCATCATCAAACGCAGGTATCTGATGGATCGATTGTTAATCGCCTTTTCAAAAGACGCACGCGCAAAATGCGTGCCGGAGAAGTCTATATGATCCGAGACTGCGAGGAAAAATTTCTCAGGAAACATAACATTTCTGGTTGCAATTCTCCATGCAAAAATCTGAAAAAAATCCTGAACATACACCTCAATGGCTGCGATATGTCAGATTTTTTTCAAAATCTTCTATGCAATCAAAATGGAAAAATACAGAAAAAACTTAGAGTGTGATTTTTGTCTGCAATTGTCTTTCTGGTTAAAAGTTGAATTGTTTTATTTGATTAATTTTAACGGAAGTTGTGAACCAATAAATTTGAAAAAAATCTTTAACATATATCTCAATGCTAGTTGTGTGCCAGATTTTTTCCAAAATTTTCTATGCAACCACAGTGTAAAAAATAGAGTGAAAACTAACAGTGTGATTTTTGTGCACAATCGTCTGGTTAAACGATGAATTGATTTTATTTGATTAATTTTGGTGGAAATTCCAAACCAATAAATTTGAAAAAAATCTTCAACATATAGCTCAATGCTAGTTATGTGCCAGATTTTTTTCAAAATTTCCTATGCAACCACAGTGTAAAAAATAGAGCGAAAACTAACAGTGCGATTTTTGTCCACAATCGTCTGGTTAAACGTTGAATTGATTTTATTTGATTAATTTTGGTGGAAATTCCGAGCCAATAAATTTGAAAAAAATCTTTAACATATATCTCAATGCTAGTTGTGTGCCAGATTTTTTCCAAAATTTTCTATGCAACCACAGTGTAAAAAATAGAGTGAAAACTAACAGTGTGATTTTTGTCCACAATCGTCTGGTTAAACGTTGAATTGATTTTATTTGATTAATTTTAGTGGAAATTCGTAGTCTAATAATAACCATCTGTATAAAAAGAACAAAAAAAATTTGTGAACGAAAAGGATGGAAGGATGTTGTGCCTGCAGAAGTAATTTGAACGCGATCAATTAACGCGTGTATTATTAATTTCAATTTCGCTCGAGTTTCCTCTTTGCGATTCACGTTCGCTGGCTCGCGGATCGATTGTAAATTGCTTTTTAAAAAGGCGCACGTGCGAAGTGCGAGTCGAGGGAGAGGACTAATTCATCTGCAGCAGGAAGGAGGAACTTGAGAATATTTTCAAGAGGAACGCCGGCCTATAGACGAAGTACTACGTTCAACGAATTGAATTAGAGACGATGCAGGGGAATTGAAGAAATCAAGGACGCGGGCCTCCGTATATATTTTTTTTTTACGAAATCGCATCGTCGAGTGGACTTTCATGTGCTCTATTATTCGACGGAAACAAAGGCAATCCCAACGAAAGAAAAAGAAACTCGACTACTCGACTCTCTTGAAGACAACCGAAAATACAATGCCGAGCGCCACAAAGGCAAATGAAGGCTAGACAAATTTTCTTTGGAGAAATTGGTCGTCTTGCGATACGGGCTGATGAAAGAAGATCTAATTTAGGGGACGAATTGAAATTTTATCGTCTGAGATTGAAGGATGATGAAATAGAGGATGGCTTAGTACACTGGTGGTCCAATTTACAATATCAAATTCTTTTAGTCTCCCCACTGTTTCCAATTTCACTTGTTCATTGCATTTTCACAGTCTACTAATGACTAGACTGCGGATCTTTGTGCAAAATAAAAATTGTCTGCTACGATTTTTTTCTCTTAATAATTTTAACAGATTGTAAATAATATTTCAGTAATATTTAATTCATCTGATGTTTCTTCTATTTTGTGTTCCCCATACTCATTTTTGTCATAAATGCATAAAATCAACAGTCTACTAATGACCAGACTGCGGATCTTTGTGCAAAATAAAAATTGCCTGCTACGACTTTTTCCTCTTAATAATTTTAATAGAATGTAAATAATGTTTCAGTAATATTATCTTATGTTTCTTCTATTTTATGTTCCCCCTACTCATTTTTGTCATAAATGCATAAAATCAACAGTCTGCTAATGACTAGATTGCAGATCTTTGTGCAAAATAAAAATTGCCTGCTACGACTTTTTCCTCTTAATAATTTTAATAGAATGTAAATAATGTTTCAGTAATATTATCTTATGTTTCTTCTATTTTATGTTCCCCCTACTCATTTTTGTCATAAATGCATAAAATCAACAGTCTGCTAATGACTAGATTGCAGATCTTTGTGCAAAATAAAAATTGCCTGCTACGACTTTTTCCTCTTAATAATTTTAATAGAATGTAAATAATGTTTCAGTAATATTATCTTATGTTTCTTCTATTTTATGTCCACCCTACTCATTTTTGTCATAAATGCATAAAATCAACAGTCTGCTAATGACTAGATTGCAGATCTTTGTGCAAAATAAAAATTGCCTGCTACAATTTTTTTCTCTTAATAATTTGAATAGAATGTAAATAATATTTCAGTAATATTATCTGATGTTTCTTCTATTTTGTGTTCCCCCTACTCATTTTTGTCGTAAATGCATAAAATCAACAGTCTACTAATGACTAGACTGCGTATCTTTGTGCAAAATAATAATCTGATGTTTCTTCTATTTTGTGTTCCCTCTACTCATTTTTGCCATAAATGCATAAAATCGACAGCCTACTAATGGCAACTAATAATCTTTTATCTTAAAGAATGAAAATTTGCATTTGATATTTTCTTATATGAATAAACATTAAACGTATATTGGACATTTTACCTTAACACATATCTGATGTTGTAACTAAAATTAGTCAATCCACTGTCAATTACCAACGACCAACCGACTAATATTATAGTCATTTATATCCTGCAGAAAACAAAATTACTCTAGTATCTCCAAATCGAAATGAATTAAAATAATCCACGAGCATTAACGAAAGATGAACACAGCATTCAACTAATTTGTTTCAATGCGTATACAAGCCAACCTATACATGTGCAAGCTAATTTCTCGCACAACTAAATCGACGTTGCAAACCACCCTATCAAGTTCCAATTTGCACATCGTCCTAGTTCAACAGCAACAAAATTCGAGAGAACAACGAACCCGGTCGAAAGTGGAATAACAAAACAGTGATACCAATTAAATATATTAAATAAATATATTAAATAAATTCTAGGATATCTCAACCCTTTGAGATATCCTAGAATTTATTTAATATATTTATTTAATATATTTAATTGGTATCACTGTTTTGTTATTCCACTTTCGACCGGGTTCGTTGTTCTCTCGAATTTTGTTGCTGTTGAACTAGGACGATTCGCTGTTAACGTAAAAATACCACGAGGAAACGAGCCCCGACCATACCGGCCTCGAGACCTGCTCCGTCAAGAAACAAACACTACACGAGGCGACTCGTGGCAACGTCGACCCACCAATTAAACTTGTCTGCGTAGCATCGACACCCCTGCAGAGGGTAGTGGATGACTCTATTTTCATCGATGATCGATCAGAGCGCCGACGAGCTAAATAAGAGTAACTGGAAGAGCTGCATGGTACTCTCAGAAGGAGCCTAGAGAATCATCTTTATACCAACAACGCCTATACTTGCGCAGGATACTGGCCATGGCAGTGGACATATTCTAGGACACGTTGCAGATCATATTCTAGGACACCGTGCAGATCATGTCACAGGACATGTCACTGAATACGTTGCAGAACATATTCTAGGACGCAATACAGGACATGTCACAGGGCATATTGCAGAATATGTCACAGGATACGTCGCAGAACATATCTTAGAACGCAGTGCAGGACATGTCACTGGACATGTTGCAGAACATATTCTAGGACACAATGCAAGACATGTCACAGGACATATTGCAGAACATGTCACAGGATACGTCATAGAATATATTTTAGAACGCAGTGAAGGACATGTCACTGGTCACGTTGCAGAACATATTCTAGGACACAGTACAGGACATGTCACACGACATATTGCAGAACATGTCACAGGATACGTCGCAGAATATATTCTAGGACACAGTACAGGACATGTCACAGGACATATTGCAGAACATGTCACAGGGATACGTCGCAGAACATATCTTAGAAGGCAGTGCAGGACATGTCACTGGCCACGTTGCAGAACATTCTAGGACACACTACAGGACATGTCACAGGATACGTCGCAGAACATATTTTAGAACGCAGTGCAGGACATGTCACTGGTCACGTTGCAGAACATACTCTGGAACACAGTGCAGGACATGTCACAGGATACGTCCCAGAACATATCTTAGAACGCAGTGCAGGACATGTCACTGGCCACGTTGCAGAACATACTCTAGGACACAGTGCAGGGCATGTCACAGGATACGTCCCAGAACATATCTTAGAACGCAGTGCAGGACATGTCACTGGCGACGTTGCAGAACATACTCTAGGACACAGTGCGAGGACATGTCGCAGGACATATTGCAGAACATGTCACAGGTTACGTCGCAGAACATATCTTAGAACGCAGTGCAGGACATGTCACTGGACACGTTGCAGAACATATTCTAGGACACAATGCAGGACATACTGCAGAACATGTCGCAGGACATATTGCAGAATACGTCATAGGATACGTAGCATGACAAAGCAACCGTGTCTCCTTCCAAACGATCAAAGACCATCGAACAATCACCTTTCTGGCAGAACACCTAAACTCCTCACAGGACACATTGAATCGTCTCGTGGCCGGCTCCCCGCAGACCAAGCGATAGTCCTCGGCCCTGTCCTCGGCGCTGATCTTCCTCTCCTTCTCAAGAACATCGGTGAAGCCCCTGCTCTCCATGATAAGCCTGAGCCGGTTCTTTTCGGTCTTCACAGTCTTCGGGTTATGTTGCACGGCTCTCGGTAAAGGAATCATGGAATTACCACGAGAAGTTCTGTCTAGGTCGCTCGTCATCGACGGAGAGGCGTTCTTCCTACCACCGGAAGCTGTCTGTAGAGGCTGTTTCTCTCCTGGCATGGTTCCTCGAAGGAAATCGAAACTCTCGAAATCGATCCTCTCGCTCGTACAAAACGATTCTCTGTTGGTTGGGAATAATTGATGCACGATCGTCGGGGATTCACGCGTCGCGATGCCCGGTGTCCTGGCACGAGCCACGTCGGCGCACCATCAGACACAGCCACTCTCTTCTCCGGGTTTCGACCCTTCCTCATCCACCGAGAGGCAGCTTCATCGCTTCAGCTCCATCAGGCGTCGAGTGCGTCCCCACGCATGCGTCGAACCAAAGATTTTCAAAATGTCCCTCTGGCATTTCTGCCTTCCACGGTCTGCCGCGATCTCCCTCTCTTCCTCTCCTCTTCTCTCACTCTGTCTCTATCGTTCTCTATCTACCCTCCACCCCTCTCTCTTTCACTGCTTTCCGGCTTTTCCCCAAGTTGGTCCTCCTTGTAAGCTTCCTACGACGTCGAGGACTCGACGATGCGCGAACGAAACTCCGCGGGGAGTTCGCCGACTCTGACTCTTCTTCGTTTCTTCTTCGCACGCGTATTGTCTACGTTGCAACCGCTTTTTAATCTTCACGCCACGATTTTTACCACCGACCAGGTGACTTCAGAATCGCGGTACTCCTAGGACTTTCTCTTTTCCCGGTATTCCTTGTTTTGCCGCGTGATTCTGTTGATTTTTTGAGAATTTTGAGTAGAAAGTGTTTCTGGGATTTTTTCTTCAGAGGACGAGGTTTTTAAAAGAGTGTTGTTCTCTGTGAGATTTTTGTAGGTTTGTCATTTTGAAAGAGAATTATCGGCGTGAATTTGTCAATCTCTTGAGGATCGTAATTCGGAGTTGTTTCTTTCGATATTTTTTTAGGTGTGCAATTTTGAGATATGAAGAACAAAGTCAATTTTTTGAGAATCTTAATTCGAAGTTGTGTTTCTTTGATTTTCTCTGTCCTCAGGAGGAATTTTAAAGAGAATTTTTAAAACCGTGTCTCCGGTATTTATTGGGATTTTAATAGATTTTTGTAGGTTTGTAATTTTGAAAGATGACGAACAACGTAACTCTACGAATTTCTTGAGAATCTTAATTCGGAATTGTTTCCTTTGATATCATTGTAAATTTTGAGATATGAAGAACAACGTTAATTTTTTGACAATCTAAATTCGAAGTTGTGTTTTTTCAATTTTCTCTGTCTGGAAAAGGAATTTTAAGAGAATTTTTAAACACGTCTCTGCTATATTGATTCAGATTTTTATAAACTTGCAATTTTAAAAGAGAAAGGTTTCTTGAGAATTTTGGAATGCAGTTTGTTGCATTTGTGAATTGCTTAAGAATGGTTCAGAATGTTTCTTCTTCGGAAAATTGATATTTTAATTAAAATGTATTTTCTTTCAGAAATCTTGAAAATGAAACTCCGGGAAAAACGAATTCTGCCATCAGAATTTTTAAAATTTATCTCGTTTGATAATGAGTATGAAGCAAAGACGATTTGGATTATTTGTCAAAATTCATGAAAAGATTGTTTTACTTTAAAACAATTTTTGGTATCCGATGGAAGGAACTCTGTTTCACGAGAATCTCGCAATTGCGTTTTATTTAGTAATTAATATTTAACGTTTAAGAATATTTCTTGTTCGAAGAAGGATTTTAAAATCTCGTCTTAGAACTTTTTCATAAATAATTCATAAAATTGTCAAGATGCCTCGATTTCTTTCAAAACAATTTTTGTATCCAAGAAAAAGTCGTCTTTCAAAAATCTCTCAAGTGTGTAGAATTGTTTTGTGGGTGTCGATATTTCTCCTCTGAAGGAGGATCTCAAAAACTCGTTTTAGAACTTTATCATATATAATTCAAAAAATTATCAAGATACATCGATTTCTTTTAAAACAATTTTTGTATCCAAGAAAAAGTCGTTTTTTCAAAAATCTCTCAAGTGTGTAAAATTGATTATGTGGAAGTCAGTATTTCTTCTTTCAAGGAGGATCCCAAAAATTCGTTTCAGTACTTTATCATAAATAATTCATAAAATTGTCAAGATACCTTGATTGCTTTTAAAACAATTTTTATATCCAAGAAAAAGTTGTTTCTGCAAAAATCTCAAGTGTGTAAAATTGATTCGTGGGAGTCGAAATTTCTTCTTTGAAGGGGAGGATCTTAAAATTTCGTTTCAGTACTTTATCATAAATAATTCATAAAATTATCAAGATTGTGCCTCGATTTATTTTAAAACAATTTTGTATCAAAGAAAAAGTCGTTTTTCCAAAAATCTCTCAAGTGTGTAAAATTGATTTGTGGAAGTCAGTATTTCTTCTTTCAAGGAGGATCTCAAAAATTCGCTTTAGTACTTTATCATAAATAATTCATAAAATTGTCAAGATACCTTGATTGTTTTTAAAACAACTTTTATATCCAAGAAGAAGTCGTATCTTCAAAAATCATTCAAGTGTGTAGAATCGATTTGTGGGAGTCGATGTTTGACGAATTAATCACTAGAGTGCTTCCGATAGTATTCTGGGAAAGATTGCTTCCCCGAACGATCGTCACACGTCGGTAATTACCGTTCCGTGGTTGGAATCGCGAATTTGTCAATTCTTCTCGAACCTCGATGTCGAATCGAGTTTTCCTTGCGACACAGACGTCAATGTCTCGGCGTTTGCGAGTTCCATTTATAGCTATACGCTCTGTTGCTCGTTCGCGGCCCACGTTTTTCCATTCGTTTCGCAAATCGACCGGACGCACCTTTTGCGGCGAGTGATAAGGAAGGGAAATCTTACTTCTTTACACCAGCTCCATCTTTACCAAACAACGATACCAGTTCGAATTTCCTTCCTCGTCAAACGCATTCCACCGTACTTGAACTTCTGCAAGCTATAATTTACGATCGGCCGAACACAATATTGCAAATCACATGCGTTCACCAAAAATTTTCACTTCGTTCTCCAAAAATTTTCACTTCGTTCTCCACTCGTCACTTCCTTCGATGATAAACTAATTTACGAACTTGTTCATTTATAGGTTAATTTTAAATTCTTCGAGCTTCGATTACACTAACCCGAACGCAATACTGTAAACACATACGTTCAAAATGGTCACTTCGATCTATCGTCCATCTGCACTCGTCGCTTCTTTCATGGATAAGCTAACTTACTAATTTGTTCATTTTTAAGGTTAATTTTAACTTCTTCGAGCTTCCATTAGGCTCGTTCAAACACGAAATATATTTAAATACGTTGACCAAATTTTAACTTTTATTTTATCGATCTTCACTCGTTAACGCTTCGTTCAAAAATAAAATAATTTTATCTTGTTAATTTTGTTAATTTCAAATCCTTCGAGCTCCGATTATGCTCCTTCGAGCTCCGATTATGCTCCTTCGAGTACCAAATACATTTAAATAGGTCCGCCAAATTTTTACTTTTTTTCCACAGATCTTTCATCGAACTTCACTCGTTAACGCTTTGTTAAAAAATAAAATAATTTGAATTTGTTAATTTTGTTAATTTCAAATCCTTCGAGCTTCTATTATGCTCCTTCGAGTATCAAAGACATTTAAATACGTTCGCCAAAATTTTACTTTTTTTCATAGATCTTTCATCGATCTTCACTCGTTAACGCTTTGTTAAAAAATAAAATAATTTTAACTTGTTAATTTTGTTAATTTCAAATGCTCCGAGCTCCGGTTATGCTCCTTCGAGTATCAAAGACATTTAAATACGTTCGCCAAAATTTTACTTTTTTTCATAGATCTTTCATCGATCTTCACTCGTTAACGCTTTGTTAAAAAATAAAATAATTTGAATTTGTTAATTTTGTTAATTTCAAATCCTTCGAGCTTCTATTATGCTCCTTCGAGTATCAAAGACATTTAAATACGTTCGCCAAAATTTTACTTTTTTTCATAGATCTTTCATTGATCTTCACTCGTTAACGCTTTGTTAAAAAATGAAATAATTTTAACTTGTTAGTTTTGTTAATTTCAAATCCTTCGAGCTCCGGTTATGCTCCTTCGAGTACCAAATACATTTAAATGCGTCCGCCAAATTTTTACTTCTTTTCCATCGATCTTCACTCACTGACGCTACGTTCAAAGATAAAATAATAAAAATTTCTTAATTTGAGATTACTTTAAAATTCCGCGAGCTTCAATCACGTTCACTCGAACATCAAACGCGTCCAAACGCGTTCACCAAATTTTTCCTTAATCTTTCATCGATCTCCGCTCAAAGACATAATTGTACGCTCATGAAGAACATGTTGGGCCACCGAAATCCTGCACAGTCTACAAGATCCACCGAAGATTCATCGCAAAATCCATCCAACTCTCATGACTCACGTTGTCTACACTCGAAAACCCGTTCACACGGTGAACCATAGTTCGAAACCTTTATTCCAAGCGACACAGTGAAGCGCGGAGCCGTTCCCCTCAACCCCCAACAAGATCCGTGGTTCTATCCCCTCCCATAGATCATTAAACCA
Organism: Sphecodes monilicornis; assembly: GCA_913789915.3. Classification (NCBI taxonomy): domain Eukaryota; kingdom Metazoa; phylum Arthropoda; class Insecta; order Hymenoptera; family Halictidae; genus Sphecodes; species Sphecodes monilicornis. The sequence goes on along the minus strand of OU565296.1, from coordinate 10,705,281 downwards.
CCCTCGATTGTCGCGAGATCGTCGAACGCTCTCCAGAATGTAAAACCGGCGTAACAATCTTCTCGCGTAAATGTCGTCGTTCGATTCGTTATTTTCTCGGTCGGCTGCCGACTCAAGTGAGCAAAGGGTGACTTCAAAGTCCCCGAGGATCGCTGACAACGAACCGACCGGCACTCCGAGGCAGCATAGTGATCTCGAACGTTGAAACACCGCAGAGTTCCCCCGCCGATGGATCCGCCGAAACTTCGCACAATCGGCCCGCTGTTCTCTCGGGGAGCGAAACTGTTCGTCTTTTTTACCCTTTTCCTCTGTTTTTGCTACCGGAGGTGTACCGAGGATGATCGAGCCGGAGAGAAAACTCGAAAACCGCGGCGATCGGAGGCTGATAAGGCTTACGGGTTGATAACGAGCCTCGGAGAGAAGCACGACGCCGCTCCGGGACCACGTAGTGTTGGTAGCTGAAATAAACTGGCGTAGGTTAGGGGATCGAAGAACAGCTGGGCTCGGCCTGGCTGCTGTACGCCATCACTGACTCACTCAATGTCTCTCTCCTTCTCTCTCCGACTTCCTCCTTTGTGCGCTCTTGCTCTCTCGTTCCCCCACGAAGCTCTATCAAACCTCTCCTTTTATCCGAGAGACCGTGATGTCTCGTCTTTGTCTTTCTCTCTTTCTCTCTCGCTCGATATTAGCCTCTCCTTTGCCACCCCCCTCTCCTTCTCCTCCTCCTCCTCCTCCACCCTCGATCGTGATTCCTACTGGTTCTCTCCGCCTCGTTCTCTCTTTCAGTTATATTGTTCCCTCTTTTTCTAGATCACTGTCTTTCTCGGTCGCCGTGGAAAGTCTCCCGTGTTCGATCTGCCCCTTTCGCTGGATCGGCGCGGCGCTGCTCGTTTGCCACCGGCATGTCCAATCGCTGTCTTTTTTTTTGGCACGGTGCGCATGATAGCGACTCGATTTGCGCGAGAAAAAATCGGGACCGTAGTGTCGTTTACATCGTACAGAGGGTACTTGTCCCAATTACGGTGCCTGTTAAGTTAACTTGTTAAATTCATGAATTATTTGGTTTTAATTTTGCCCGTTCGAAATTGTCAACAGATTTGGGCTAATAAAAACAATGCTTTATTATCACACTTTGATTGTGTTATATTAAATTATATATACAGAGTGTTCACGATATTACTGGCCAGCTTTTTTCTTGCAAATAATAAATATTAGAAAAAAACGAAAGAGGAAAAAGTAATACTGTTTTTTGTAAGCAATGTAATGGCGTATGTGATTTTTTTGTATTTGCACTATTTTCATGAAAATGTTGGTGACCTCCAATTTTTGTAAAGAGGATGCTATATATTTTTTCATACCATATGAAAACGTGTGTCAATACAAATTCATTCGTATACGACACAATGACCTTCAAGATTATTCTGAAGCAAAGACGATTTGGATTATTTGTCAAAATTCATGAAAAGATCGTTTTACTTTAAAACAATTCTTGGTATCCGATGGACGGAACTCTGTTTCACCACAATCTCGCAATTTTAAAATCTCGTCTTCGAACTTTTTCATAAATAATTCATAAAATTGTCAAGATGCCTCGATTTCTTTTAAAACAATTTTTTTATCCAAGAAAAAGTCGTTTTTTCAAAAATCTCTCAAGTGTGTAGAATTGTTTTGTGGGTGTCGATATTTCTCCTCTGAAGGAGGATCTCAAAAATTCGTTTTAGAACTTTATCATAAATAATTCATAAAATTATCAAGATACCTCGATTTCTTTTAAAACAATTTTTATATCCAAGAAAAAGTCGTTTCTCCCAAAATCTCTCAAGTGTATAGAATTGATTTGTGCGTGTCGATATTTCTTCTCTGAAGGAGAATCTCAAAATTTCGTTTTAGAACTTTATCATAAATAATTTTTTTGTATTTGCACTATTTTCATGAAAATGTTGGTGACCTCCAATTTTTGTAAATAGGATGCTATATATTTTTTCATACCATATGAAAGCGTGTGTCAATACAAATTCATTCGTATATGACACAATGACCTTCAAGATCATTCAAGGTCAGAAATGAAAGAAACATTTTGAACATTTCGTATTAATGCGTTTACAAGTGTAGCTTATTGACGAGGCTATGGTAAATGTTCAATACAACTTCCTTGTGCACGATTACATATTTCGGCTCTATTAATTACATTCTTGTTAGTTTCTTCTGACGTTGTCCGAAATATGAATGCACATGATTGCGTTAGTTTCCTTTGCAAGACGTTTACATTTCTGGGCGTTGTGTATCGTGAATGATATCTGTAAGAAATATCACGTACGAAATATTCAAAATTTTCTTGCCATATCTGACCTTGAAGGTCATTGCGTTGTATACGAATAAATTTGTCTTGACACACGCTTTCATATGATATAAAAAAATATATAGCATTTCATTCAAAAAATTGAAGGTCACCTTCATTTCTAAGAAAATAGTGCAAACACAAGAAAATTACGTACGCCATTATGTTACTTACCAAGAACAGTATTACTTTTTCCTCTATCGTTTTTTTCTAATATTTATTATTTGCAAGACAACCGCTGGCTAGTGATAGCGTGAACACCCTGTATATGTATCAAATGCATGCGTTTCACATGGCTGCGTGGAGGAGACTGCAACTCCTCGATGCATAGAAACAAAAAATGTTTTTTTTTTTATTATTTGAAAGCTTTAGAATTCAGAGAAAATTTTATATTAATTTAATATTTTCAGTTAATTTTTATATTACTGTCGCACTACACGCCACCAACAATTAACTACTTATTGATACATGCCAATAATCTAGAGCCAGTGTATAGCACTTATCGAGTTACACTTTTTTACAGAAATTTATATGTACACATTGATTCTCAACATTATACTGTGGCGTTAAGTTAACGTGTTAAGTCGTAAATTAATCAATGAATTATTTGGTTTTAGTCTCGTTTGTTCGAACTTTATATTGATTCACAACTCATTATTTTTATTAGAATGCTTTTTTCGAGATAAAGAAGTTAATATTTCACAATATTGTAAGTGAAATGTATAGAAGGATTTTTGGCCCAATTAGTGTGCTTTGAAAAATGGGTTTGAATCAGTGATGCCAGATCGGTTAAATCGAGGGAATAAAGTTTACCACATCTCCGATGACTAGAGTAATATGTAACACGTTACGCGGCACGTCACGTGATCAGTCTACGGTCTTAGTGGGGGACGTTGGAGTGTGCGCAAGTAGTGGAATTGGATAGTGGAAGGGGAAAAGGAGGAGAGGAAAGTCCACCCAGTTTTGGGTGTTCCTGGCATCACTGGTTTGAACACATTATACTGTGGCGTTAAGTTAACGTGTTAAGTCATAAATTAATCAATGAGTTATTTGGTTATAGTCTCGTTTGTTCGAACTTTATATTGATTCACAAAGTCATTATTTTTATTAGAATGCTTTTTTCGAGATAAAGAAGTTAATATTGTAACTGAAATATATAGAAGGATTTTTGACCCAATTAGTGTGCATTGAAAAATGATTTGAACACATTACTGTGCCCCCAGTTAATGTGTTTGCCTTTATTTATGTATCCCCGGTTAATGTTCTCGTCTAAACAATACTCTCTTAAGAATTGTTAATCTCTTTAAAATAAATGTTTTCACACGTATTACGAATTTTTTTTCCGTGGAAATAGGAGTATGCAAACGTGAAATATGCTTTAAAATGTAAATATACTGCTTAATTAGCCCAATTTACAGATCATCGGTTCGGATAATCGAGGTTCGATTAAATCATGTATTAAACAAGCAAATAAGCTCCGAATGATGTCATGTTTGAACTTATTTTAATCAAGACCAACGCGTTCATAAAAGTTCCATTAAAAAAGAAGAAAAAAATTCTCTGTCAGGTGTATGCGTGGGTGTTTCGACAAATTTTTCATTTTTTTCCGGGCGGATGAATTTATTTCTTTGTTGCGTTGCGTATTTTCCGATATATGTATACATTTCAATTTATTCTGGCGTGTCGGTCTGTTTGATCACGCGTGCGCATAATTGGGCAAATTACTTTTTATAGAGGGTGCGTTTAACATTTAACGTTTTGTTTATATGGATGATATCGTTTCTCGTCGGGGAATTTTTGGTTTCAATTATCCCCGTTCCGTTTGGTTTGCTATCGATTATCCTCGCATTGTTTTTCGTGGGTATAGGTTTTCAATATTTCTGTTTTTTCGGTGAACGAGTCTTTTGCTCTGTCGAGTATAGGATTACTCGTTGTCATTCTATGGTGATCGGTGTGCGTGAGATTTTTGTTTGTTGTATTCGTTTTAAAAGGATGAGCGGTAACCTATCGATGATGAACTTTGAACAGGAATTTCGGTAACTCGAAAATTGTTACTTCCGTTATATTTTTGTTTTTTTTTTTACAGGAGGATAGAATTTATGGCAAGATACAGAATTATCTGATACTTCTTTTGGGATTCTCTATAAACATACAAAGTTTTTACTTTACGAAAAGAATTACGAATCTCTTGTTTTACCAAACATACATACTCTATAAAAACATATATAGCTTGTGTAAATTTGATTATTTTTACTTTAAAAACATCCCATATGTACTTCGAATACCAATGATTATACGTGCAAAATTCTAATGCAAAAGGTTCGATAGTTTTTCTAAAAAAAAATTCCGAAAAATTGTCTGCAAAATCGGTCACAAAAATTAGAACACACCATTAAGGATACATTTCTATGTAATTTCTAATTCTTGGAATCGACTTAAAAAGTCTTGTCTTGTTCTCAAAGGTAAAGGTCAGAATGGAGCTACCAAAGGGGTTGCAGGAGGCTAGATAAAATTGAGATCGGTATTTTTACAAGTGGAAATGCACTTTAGAACAGAAATCACATTGCCGGAGAGATCCTGAACGAATTTCCGGGATATATTGGGTAGTTCGGAAAGACTCCGCCGATTTCCGATAGATTGCTATATTCAACTTACACTAAAAATCGGCAGACTTTCCGAACAACCTAATCTTTGCAAACTATGGTGAAAGAATGCCGGGAATGAAAGAGGAAATTGTTTAGTGGCGCAGATGGTGTGACCTGATCTATACAAATTACAAATTACAAAACTTCAACATACATATGTAAGATGTAAAAATACACACATGGTACACCCCCCCCCCCCCCCCATGGTGACCTAGACACAATTGTCTACCTATGCACGTTGCAGACATGTATAGCACATTACAAAACAAAACACAAACAAACAAAAAATTCAGAAACACTAATACACGTTATTACAAATAAGACCGACTACAGCGTACTTAACTGGATAAATAAAACAAATACAGAAAAAAGCAAAGAAACACAGAGAGAGAAACAAATGAAAAAAAAGATGATGAAAGCATAGACTTATAGAGATAAGCTGCGCGTCCTGTATGAAGTGCTGAAGCCGGGACAGGTTAGAGAGTGAGAGAGAGAGAGAGAGAGAGAGAGAGAGAGAGAGAGAGAGAGAGAGAGAGAGAGAGAGAGTGAGAGAGAGAGAGCAATAGCAAGAGTCGTGCTCTCTCTTTCTAATTGACGAGTTGGTGGGGAGCGATTCTGCCTCGAGATATATACATATACAGGGTGTTTCGTGTATAACAGAACACCTAAATATCTCCTCTACCTCTGAAAATACAAAAAATGTTTCCAACGTAATCTAAATGGTTTCAAAAGACGAATCAGATGGAAGAATCGTTTTTTATAAATTATAATTTTTTAATCGTTTTTACAAGGTCACTCGTGTTTTTTTACATATATACACACATTTTTTGTTGTTGTATGTTATAGCAAACATTATTGTGCATTCGTCCATGTTTAATAGCACGACCTTGAAATGACCGTGAACTCTAAAATTTGCTAATTAATGCAGAACCTACTTTCAGCGACATTTAAAATTTCAACGGTAACAGAAATTCGACCATGAACTTGAACTTGTAAATAATCACATTGTATCATTCCTCTGTGTACATAGAGAGTGAGAGAGATATGTATTTAAGAGTTTGCTCACTGCTAGATTTCTCAGTGTACCGACAAGCGATCCATAACGCGTTATTCAGAACAGGAGAAAATTCAAATGGTTTTAATTTACAGTGAAGCTCGAGAGGCGCAATGAAGGAAGGAATAATTGCTGCATGTGCTGATATGAAACCTGAAATCATCGAAAGAGCTGTACAATCTGTCGTTTTTCGCTTCACGAAATGTATCACAACGGAAGGACCTCATTTCGAACATTTATTGCAGTAATAAATGTGATTATTTACAAGTTCAAGTTCATGGTCGAATTTCTGTTACCGTTCAAATCTGAAATGTCGCTGAAAGTAAGTTCTGCATTAATTAGGAAATTTTTGGAGTTCACGGTCATTTCAAGGTCGTGCTATTAAACATGGATGAATGCACAATAATGTTTGCTATAACATACAACAACAAAAAATGTGTGTATATATGTAAAAACACGAGTGACCTTGAAAAAACGATTAAAAAATTACAATTTATAAAAAGCGATTTTTCCATCTGATTCGTCTTTTGAAACCATTTAGATTAAGTTAGAAACATTTTCTGTATTTTCAGAGGTAGAGGAGATATTTAGGTGTCCTGTTTTACACGAAACACCCTGTATATAATATTTCCCCTCAACGCCCTTTTCGCCTGAGCCCCCACCAACTATCGGCGTGCGATTGAGATAGCATGACCCCGCGCCGCCATTGTTGGCTTCAACTCGCCCGTAAGACGGCTCAGCCTATCTCCATAAGTCTATGGATGAAAGAAAGTGATGAAAACACGACGCTCCTGCCACGCAGTGAGTCCTTAGACAGCTTTAAGATAATAATTATAAATGATAAATGATAATTACTATTAAATAATAAGGATAAACTTTGTATATGTTGGATCGTGTCTAGTGAGAGAAAAGTACTATTGAAGTAAAACGACAAAAAAGAATTCACTATCGCCACACATGGATTAACACACAGTTTATATATACTTTATTTAATTCAGTCTCACAGCTAAGAATCGGACTTGGCTTTACATAAAATCTAACTTAATCTAATCACATTCACTCACTCATTCCCTCGTTTCCATTTACTTCCTCTTCTCCCTTTCTTCATTTATTCCTAATTAATTTTCCTATCCTATCTACCCTGTCTACCCTATCTATTGCAGCCTTTACTATATTACTCTTTGGATTTACTATTCCCCTGCCCCTTCCTTGCGTTGCAACTCCCCCATTTTTCTTTTTCTTTCCTTCTCCAGATTCCTTAACCAATTGTCCACCTTCTCCTCTTTTCTCCAGCTCACTAAATCCTCTATCTTTATCCCTCTTTCGACTTCCCTGCAATTCCTTACTAGATGTTCCAACGTACCAAACTTATACCCATTACACACAGATTATATCGAACCATTTGTTGTCTAGCGAATGTTCTTTTTTTCATAGTGATTGTTAGAGAATAGCTTGGTGTTTCGTTTGGAATTACGGTGTCAAAAAGAGAGAGAGAGAGAGAGAGAGAGAGAGAGAGAGAGAGAGAGAGAGAGAGAAAGGGTAACGTATTATTGATTTACCTTGATCTTTCGTGCGGAATTACTCTTACGTCATTCGACATTACGCTCTCTTTTCTGCACTCTCGCATGAAACTGCGGCTCCCTACCCCATTATTCGCCTCGAATTGTCCCCTCTATAGACGCTACTCGGAGTAATTAATGGTTAGCGCGTTATGCACCGAGCGATACACTAAAAGCGATATGTCAATGATACCTCGCAAACATTAACGCACCGTATAATTACGAATCGTTCCATAACAATGTTTTCGTTCACTCGATTGTGCTTTAGAAAGCTGGAATTTCATTCTAATACGTTTCTTTTCCGTCGAGTCTTATGCAACCAAGCATTATATTAAAAAAAGATTAGCTTAGACGAATTGTTCTTGCATTCGTGTCTCTGGATACCGAAAAAATAAAAATTATGATTTTCTTCTGACAAAAATGTCTCTAAATTTTTATAATGTATCTTCAATTTTCCAAATAGGGTAGTAACCAATTATTTTCATGATAAACTTCATTAATAGTACCAAATTCAAAATCGTCATATTTACTCAATTTCTAGAATTTCTAGCGTGTGAGTCAAACGAATAACTATTATATTAGAAACAATGGGTTTACAAGAAATACAATCCTTCAAGAATATATTTAAAATATTGCTAAATAAATCCATAAATCGGTCTTAAGCATCATCGATTCTACAATTATGAAAATGGTTCGTTGTCCAAGGGTTAAATACCTCTAAAATTTTCGATTTATATCGTAGCGCAGCAAAAATATGCATTGAGGAAAAATAAGTCAGCAGAGTAGGTAGTTTGTAAATAATAAAAATTCTCTTGCTCACACAACAGTCTAAAAAATGTTACTAAATCTTTATAATGAATCTTCAAATTTTTAAATCAAGTAGAAACATACAGTCGTCACAGAAGACTTAATTAGATAAAAAAAAAACAATATTATCAAATAACCGCCAACATATTTGTTTTTCATTAGAAACTTGAGCTCACCACGAACCCACAAAATTTACGATTTATCAAATAATAGACAAACAATCACGAGGAACACTGAACGATAAAAATTCTGTTCCTTACAGGAGAACGTAACAAATGTTTGTGTATCTTCACGATAAATCTTCAAATTTTTAAATCAGGCAGAGACTGTCGGTCTTCACAGAAGACCTAATTAGATAAAAAGAAAAATAATGTAAAACCTAAAATATGATTTGAGGAAAAATAAGTGAACAGAATTTGTGAATAATAAAAATTTTCTTTCTCACACAACAATCTAAAAAATGTTACTAAATCTTTATAATGAATCTTCAAATTTTTTAAATCAAGTAGAAACATACAGTCGTCACAGAAGACTTAATTAGATAAAAAATAAAACAATATTATCAAATAACCGCCAGCATATTTGTATTTCATTAGAAACTTGAGCTCACCACGAACCCACAAAATTTACGATTTATCAAATAATGGACAAACAATCACGAGCAACACTGAACGATAAAAATTCTCTTTCTTACAGGAGAACGTAACAAATGTTTGTGTATCTTCATGATAAATCTTCTCGGAAGATTTCATTAGATAAAACACAATACAGTGTCAAATAAACGTCTGCGTCCATGTTTTATCAAAAACTTGAGTTCATTATGAGTCCAACAAATTTATGATTCATCAAATATACGCATTCGGAAACAAATCAACGAGCACACTAAACGATAAAAATTCTGTTTCTTACACAACGACCTACATCATTCGGTGCTAAGGTCTTATCCTTTCCCCAACAAAAAAAAGCCCCCGGTCTTCTTTCTCTGGCGCTTTCTATTTTTTTCACATCCTTTTCTCTCTTTTTCAAATTTCTTTTATCTCGCGATCGTTGACCCTCCTTATCTCGCTTATCCAATCGGACCACCTTTTTCTTTTCCTCTCGTTACAAGACCAGTTTTCTTCGGAAGTTTCTTGATTAACTAACGGATTGCCCGGCCTTTACGTGTCGACTAGAAGCTACGAACTACCGGCAACGGGACACAGTCAGGCTCTCTTTACTCAATATCGGCCCCTTATCACCGTGTTTCGTTGTCGACCATTTTTCATGGTGTGTATGCACCCTCACTAACCCCTCCGCCTCTCTCCTTCCTCCTAGAACCGAGATCTGCCTTTTATCAAGGCTCGCGGCTTTCCAGCGTTTCTTTATCCCGGATAGCCATTTTTCCCTTGTGATAAACATTGCGGTCGGGCAAAAATGTTTTTACACAATACCAACTCTTTTCGCGATAATTCATTGTGTCTAGACGACGACTGTGAATTTTTGTACGAAAAGACAATTTTGTATCTCGATTGCAACGCAAAGAAGTGATATACAAATCTGTTTCGTTTCTTAACGCGTTGACTGCATTTGTTATCTACATTTGGTAGACGGAATTGTTTTTTTTTTTTAAATATTTAACTAGACAGCGGGTTTTATGCATTCATGACAAAAATGAGCAGGTGTAATTTAACCCTTTGCACTCGGAGCTATTTCAACTAAAAAACCAAACATTTCTTCTAACCTAAAATATTTCCATCGTACATAAGTTTTTTTCATTATATGCGTACGAAACTGATACAGTACATCATACAATATTTAAATGTTTAGTAATTTACTACATATGAACAAATTTAATCATGTAAACAATATTCTGAATAATGGTGTAGCAATTTGTAGTGGCGCCTCAGAGTCGCTATTCGAGTGCTAAGGGTTAAAAATGCAGTAAATGTTCGATTTATGCAAAACCCTCGGAACATTGCAAAAATCGTACAGTGCCGTTATTTTCGTATGACTATGAGAGACATCGATTTACCAGTTAAAGATTAACCAGTTAGCTGTTTCTGACGAGTATACTCGTCATGGAGAAATGGCACAGTTTTTTGTTATGACGAATATACTCGTCATGCGTAAAAAGTAGCTACAATTTGCTGTTTACATTGCAATTTTAGTGAAAACTAAAATATATTCTTAAATTTCAAGATGTTTTGAATATTTGGAGGCCAAGACGAAATAAAACGGACAAATACGAAAATATAAATAATTATTATGAAAAAAATGTATACAGTATGCACAAAGTAGTTTGATTACTTTTTGCGACACATTTTAGGTACCCACTTATCAAAGAGGTCGCAACAGCTAACTGGTTAAGATTTAAAAATTAATTCTGCGGTGATAGAATATGCTAAATTTTGTTTATGGTCTGTGTAAAGTGTAAAAGGATTGAAATGGCAATTAACATCGGAAATCAACTTCTCGAATGTAGTTTTATTAATTCATTCGCTGAAGGAGCGACCAACTTGTTAATATTGTAGGTTGAAAATAAAATGACAATATTTTAAAATTCTTCTTATGTTTTTATTGGTCTATGTTTTTTGTTTTACTCAGATTTGTTAGAAATGCATAAAATTCGTAGTTTCAGGTCGTTGGACTGTAAAATTTTTTGAATGACTAATTTTCATGCAAATTCAGAGTATTCAAACTGGTTTCTATATATACACACGAAGTGCATGAAACAGCTCTGTTAGGCTAAATTGTTCCTGAATTACGTGTTGCATGAAAAATCGATACACTGGGTGGGGCACGTAAGAGGAAACCCTCTCCTAAATATCTTTGACATTTATGGCAGAACAGGGACGTCCGAAAAGGGCACTAAACTTGTCGAGAAAGTAATCACAATAATAAAACGAAAGACTCTTTTGTCGACCTTTTTTCGGACGTTTAAAAACCATTAAAAATTAGGTGCCTCTTCGGGTAAGTTCGAGTAAGTGCGCAAAATAAATTGAAGTATTCTTTGTAACTGACAAAATTGCAGTAATATATTTAATAAGACAACAAATGAAAAATTAACATTTATCATAATGATTAGTCTTTCAACTCCTTTAGTTCCTTCTGATCCTAATCAGAATTTTTCATTTTTGTCTTTATACCTGATTGCTTTGACTGCTGGCACCAGCAAAACTTCAACAATTTTCATAAAATCAAAAGCAATTTATTTGATGAAATAAAAATTGTTATAGTAACTGTAAAGTGCTGGACACAATATTTCTGTACTATTGAAAATATTGACGCTAAGAGATTCGTAATTTTATAAGAAAAATGCCAATTTTTATAAAGGAAACTGAAATCAACAAAGGAGGCTACACTTAATGAAGTAAGTAGGAGCTAGAGAAATTAAAGTGACAGAGTTCTATAAAGATAGCTAAAGATTAACATTTTTATACAAATATTAAACAACGCAGCCATATGTAGGGCAAACTGTACAATGATTGGCACCCTAAGCCAAAATCGTAGTAAAAATCTTTTATCTTTTTCTGAAATGTTTAAACGAGCTTCACTTACTATTATTATAAGCTACTACAGATTTTTCAGCAAAATCAAACAGTTTTACGAGTCATAAATCTTTTATTATAAAATACATTCAGTGAATAACAATCATAAGACAAATAGTACAGTCATTGGCACATTTGGTAAACAGTAAGAAGTAAATGTTAAACAGGCTATTTGATTTATAATTAAACATATACACACTATCTGTGGTACAGTCCGAAATTAAGTTATAAAGCGATAAAGTACACTTACTCGTAAAGAAAATTTTAACAAAACTATTTACGCTGCACTGTAGTGATCCGTCGGTCTTACCGGATGTCCTCCGGCGTGGCTAACAGTCATATGTGGAATTCTGTTATGAAAACTTACAACGTTGCTTTGAAATATAAATAAGAAACAATAAAAAATTATTTTCTATACCAGGAATTCTTAATGTTTGCCGTTTAAATCAAAAGTGCCAATAACGAACGCAGTACCAGGAATAGTACAGTTTACCCTACCACAGGCATGGGCACGGTAGGGGCCCCTCAAACGCCTGCTTCTCCCACCAACCTCGTTCGCGACGGGCGAAGCACTTCCTTCCTCTATGGCAAAGACGGATTCTGGTGGGGGGGAAGTGGGAGCTGTGGTGGGGACGGTTTGTCTCAACTGAGACAAAAATGCCCATCCCTGCCCTACCACGTATCCCTAGAATAAACTCCCTACAATCAAATCGACGCGAAAAGATTATTAACCTTTCCCGAGGTATTCATCTGTATTCCATTTCCCATCTTCAAGTACCCTATAATTGCATAAAATCTTCGTAGAAGCAAGCATAATCCCTTGCTGCTTATGCAAACGCCATTTCCAAGAGACCATTTCAGACAAACCATAAACTACAAACAATAGCTTTAACGATTCATGGATTGAACGAATAAAAATGGAACGTACACTTTGCCCAGAGTTTCCCGAAAGTTTTACTTTGATCAGCTTGCAAGCGCACGTGTCATTCACCTTCGTACAAAACTAATTGTACAAAAATTCCTACATCAACAATTCACTCATTTTCGTGCTACACAAATTGTGCTTCATTTTATAATAATTAGACTGCGGATTTTACGCATTCCTGGAAAACATGGTTGAGTGCAAGAACTGCGAAAGAAGTTTCACAGAACTGCGAAAACATTGCAATAATTTAAAAATATTATTGCATTATTTTCGACTCATAAAAATTATTAAAAGGAGAAGTACATTGAAATGTAATTTCTGTTTCATACAATCGACACAGAACATTTTTATTTTGCATAGAAATTCATTGCCTGATATAATTAGACTGCAGATTTTCTGCATATGTGGCAAACATGGCTGACTAGAAAACAGAACAGTAAAGAGAAATTACAAGAATTTAAAAATACTTTTGAATTATTTCTGACTCATAAAAATGATTGAAAAGAGAAGTCAATTTCAATGTGGCTTCTGTTTCATACAATCGACTTAAAAAATGTTTATTTTGCATAAAATTCCACACTCTAATAATTAAACTGTGGATTTTATGAGTTTGTGATAAAAATGAATAAATGAAACACAAAATGGTAACAATGTCAGAAGATTTTAAGAATTGTAGTATATTATTCATAATTTATTAAAGTTATTAAGAGAAAAACTGCTTGTGCAGTTTCTATTTTTTACAAATCGATCCACAAAATTTTTATTTTGCATAAAAATTCCAGGCCAATAATAGTTCCACGTTATAAAGAAACAATTTATAATACGAATAAGAAAGAGAAATTTTTCTAGAAAGGGACAGTCGATGTAGTTGAAACAATTTGTTGAGCCGTTTTGTGTGTCTTTAGATAATATTTATTTTGAATTTTTGAAGAGATTACTAGTTGGACAATAAGAAAAAGAAAAATGCCAAACATGGACTCAAAGAGCTCGGTGCCCCATTGCGTGATACACTTGAGCCATTTCGAAGGGCAGAAGAAGCTCTGATCAATAACATCCACCTCAAAGAGTGGCAACCCCTCTGCAATAACTCCCCTATAGTCGTGGCGCATGCTCACGGAATTAAATGCCACCCCTTCTCGCGATTTCACCATACTCGCCCCCGTTTTCCCGGCCGTAGGGGAGAGAGAGCAAGCAAAAAAATAAATACACGGAAACGCGTGCATGCGAAAAGTGCACGCACTGCGCTGTACGCACGGTCTTCATTGATACCGGGTGACCTTGATCGTGAATGCACCCCCGAAGCTTTGCAAATAGACCGCTTAATTGGTAAAGAACCACGCGATTTGCAAATAAACTGATTAATCAGTGAGGATCATTCACGAACCGCTTCTATAGTATCTGCAATTAGACTGCGGATTTTGATGCACTTAAAAAATTATTAGATGCAATTTAAAACGGTATAAAGGCTATAAGAATACAAGAATACAAGAGTTATTAAAATAAGACAATTTTTATTTGGATATAGATTCGCAGTCTAATCATTAATGTGTAATACTTGTTCAACCTGGTAAAATTTATAAAGGGTGTCCTAACAATGTTGTACATCCTTGAAAGGTGCATCCAAAAATGTTTTCCGTGGTTTTATTAAGGAATTATTAACGAAAAACGTGAACCAATTAGAGCGCAGCTATAGTGAAGTATTCCAACATGGCGACCGGTCCCGCTGAGCGTGTGTCTGCTATTGGTCGATCCGGAATCCGTCCGCTGTAGCCGCGCTCGGATTGGTCCGTGTCTTTTTTGTTAATAATTCCCTAACAAAATCGCTGAAAATATTTTCGTAAAGGAAAAAGTTACTTCAAATTAACTCGTTAATCACCCTCTTCAAGGGAGTACAACAGGGATATGCATTTTTGTCTCAATTGAGACAAAACCGTCCCCACCATAGCACCCACTGTCTCCCACCAGCATCCGCCGTTACCATAGAGAAAGGAAGTGCTTCGCCCGTTGCGAACAGTGCGCAGGCCTCGTGCATGAAAGAGAGGTTGGTGGGAGAAGCAGGCGTTTAAGGGGCCCCTACCGTGCCTGTATAAGTGGCTAATACGATTTTATAAAAATTGTAGCTGATGTATTTCTCCCCTCTTTTAAATATTGCTTTAAATTTATAGTTCAATCGAATAGTACAACAGGATTAATTGAATATTATTTCTTTGGTTTCACTTGAATTAGATTTATGAAAATGAGGAGTGGTTTGTAATTGATCGTGCGAATTTTGTAACTGACAACAGACGTCAATCTTGCTCCTGATGAGCAAAAAAATATATGTATATGAACTTTCGACGAAGAGCAAGTCTCAGAACCAGTCGGGATATTTCAGCACGCGGATGCTGCGTATTAGCTTGTTCGCCACTTCAGCGTATCATGGTCATTAATGCACCGCACTGAATGTGCATCGCTTATAGCGTAAGTTGACGAGCAGCGTTCGGTAATATTTAGCAAATGAACGGCGAAAAGCTGGTAATACTGCGTTAATTGGGAGCAATAATTTGCAACAATTTGTCAAAGTAACATCTCTCTACTAAAATTAAAAAAACTTTCATATCACATTAGAAGAATTTAAAAATACAGTTATATTATTTTCAATCTATTAAACATATTAAGAAAGAAAATATATTTTTATTTCTCGTTAGTTTGTTACAATTCAAGCAGAAAATTTTTATTTTGCATAAAGATTCGCTGTCTGGTGGAAAAAAATAGATTTATTAAATAATTTCCCTTTAATGCATCTTTGTAGTCTCAGACAATTTTTATTTAAATTTTGAAAAGGTGCCTTTTGACGTCCTTGGTAGTAATAGTGTTAACAGAATTTAAAAATACAGACATTACTATTTCTACGTTATTGAAATCCATAGAGAAAGATTAAAACGATTTAAAAACACGGACGTATTATTTTCAATTTGGTATAATGATTAAAGTAAGAATGAAATGTTTATCTGATACCTGTCTCTTGCAATTGATGCAGACGATATTTATTTTGTATAAAGATCCGCGGTCTAATGATGAAAAATATGCACTAGGTCCACGGTAATTACTTGAGATATTATAATTGGTTAAGTATCTCCTAGCGACAGCGCACTTTCGATGCAGATTCGAATCAATAGGAAATTGAAAACCAGCTCACCTGCAGAACCACCGGCCTGTGACTTCGGCTTCTCCAAGTTAAAAGACGACTGGTTAATTCTCCAGCACTTATGCCCTCGCTGGTGTCCAGGTTCTGACAGAAGCGTGGTTGAAATCGGAAATTACTGCAACAAAAATCCCAAATATGTACCGACAATTTTTTGGTATTACTTTCTATGACTTTTCACCTCTCCAGTTTTTGGCAGACATTCTACTTGTTTCGATATAATTCATACGAATATGACTTTCGTTTTTGGCAGAAAAAGAAATAGTATGTTTGTATTGCCTAATACAATATTCTCTCCTTGAGTGTCAAAAAGATCTACGCCGTAAATGTCGAAGTTGTATCCCCACTGCTGGGGAGATCCTCCTTGGAACCAGTCAAGTGGTAAACACGGTGAACAACCGAGCCAGCAAGGACTCGAGTACCGGCGAGACTTACACTAATGCAAGTGAAGCAAATGATTGCAAATTTTCTAATTTTTTATTTTTTTTTTATGAAACTTTTACGATCGTATCCGTTTTGTTTATCTAATTAAAATGACCCCAAACACGATATAGTTACGATCACAATTATCTGTAAAACAGGCGATTGAAGTTTCGGACCTGACATTTATAGTAGAGACACGAAATCTGTAAATGTCGAGTCCGAAACTTTAACCGCTTGTTGCACAAATAATTATGATCGTAATTATATCGTGTTTGGTGTCTCTTTAATCAGAAAAAGGAGACCAATACGAGAATAGAAGTTTTATTCGACGAAAAACCAAAAATAAGGAATTTATATTTTTCAATTTGAAAGGCTGAGCTGCCACAAGTCCTTTGATGTTTGTCGAACATTCGAACCTCAGTCTCACTTTCATTTTCAATCGCTATCCTTCTCTACGTTCGCACACTACAAAGAATATAGTCTCTATTCTATGAATGTCGCGCGGCAGACCCGAACCTACGACTCTTACGGAGGGAGTACTGTTGTGGTAGCACAATGTGGAAAAGTTCGATTTTTAGCTACCAAATATATAGGAGCTAAAAAGCCTGGGGGAGGGGGGTAATTGTAAAGTTCAGCCCATTTTTTCTCTGAGTTAATGAATAAAGTTTCCATGAACATAAAGCAATCGTTACGTGTCCTGAATGAATCTTGGCATGCAGCGATATGAAACGGGGCAGAACGTCGTGCCGGAAATAATTGCTTGCATTAGGAGACACTCTTATGGCGTGATTAATGGAACTTTGAGGAAACACGCAGAAGCTTCTTTAAAGGCGACGTTTAATGTAGCACTTACTTGTATTCGACCAGGGGATTTTGCGCTGCCTCGTTGTTCCTAATTTTTTCGTGCTTCCTTGTCACGGTGTCGGTCAGGTGTTTCCCTGGAACACGATAATGTCATTTGTAATTAAAACCGAAGCCCAAAAAATACCACAAATCGACTATTTATTTGTGCGTTTGCTTCAACGCACCGAACCAATTTTTCAGATATTCTAAAATATGCTAGGGCATCGGGAAAAATAAAAAAACATTCAAATTACATACATATTTTGCTCTTGTTCATTTCAAAATTTTTTTTTATTATAAAATTGTGTTAATAGTAGAATTGTTAATGATCCGTTTATTTAGTTGTACTTTTTGTACACCGTTTTGTTTTGTCCAGTTAACATTCAGACGAAGCAAGCATTAGACCGAATGCTTCGTTTGCACGGCAACACTGGAGCTAATCCGATTACCATTAGCTCGTCTAATTATACACGATGATTATATAAGGTAATTCCAATAATTGGGTCAGGCTACTAATAGGAAAATTTTCTGCTAAACTGGTTTCGAAGTTTTATAACACAATTGTTTCCGAGAGTGTAGCGAAGCATTTACAAAATGTGTTCTCCCACTTCCAACAATGCATAACCATTTAACGAACACGATTAAATTTCACGAGGTCCTTAATGTGTAAATTATTCGAGGTAAGGTCACCGAAGGTTAAACATGCGTCAATTAAATTGATTTTAAAAAATTATTTTTAAATCTATGACAAAATTATAATTGTTTTGACTGTGAAACTTTCATTTTTAAAAGCATTTCTTTGCAGAATTTGCAACCGGAAGAATGTTACGAGTATAACCACTCTATAACACAATTATTTAAAAAATGAATCGATGCACTTACAAAATGCATCCACCACTTCATTTTGACAATACTAAACCGTTTAATGAACACAATGAAATTCTACAAGGCCCTCAATGTTTTCATTATTCAAGGTAAGCTTATTTTAAAATCGCACAAAATCTGAAATAATATGGCAATTGTTTTGACTTTAAAGATTTCATTTTTAGTAGTATTTTTCGCAGAAATTGTAGTGAGGGAAAATTACGAGTACAACCACTCTATAACACAGTTGAAAAGAAAAAGAATCGATGCACTTACAAAAAGCATTCCCCACTTCCTATTAGCAATACTAAACCACTTAACGAAGGTAATGAAATTCCACAAGGCCCTCAATGTATAAAATATTCAAGGTAAGCTTATTTTAAAATCGCACAAAATCTGAAATAATATGGCAATTGTTTTGACTTTAAAGATTTCATTTTTAGTAGTATTTTTCGCAGAAATTGTAGTGAGGGAAAATTACGAGTACAACCACTCTATAACACAGTTGTTCAAAAGAAAAAGAATCGATGCACTTACAAAAAGCATTCCCCACTTCCTGTTAGCAATACTAAACCACTTAACGAAGGTAATGAAATTCCACAAGGCCCTCAATGTATAAAATATTCAAGGTAAGCTTATTTTAAAATCGCACAAAATCTGAAATAAAATGGCAATTGTTTTGACTTTAAAGATTTCATTTTTAGTAGTATTTTTCGCAGAAATTGTAGTGAGGGAAAATTACGAGTACAACCACTCTATAACACAGTTGTTCAAAAGAAAAAGAATCGATGCACTTACAAAAAGCATTCCCCACTTCCTGTTAGCAATACTAAACCACTTAACGAAGGTAATGAAATTCCACAAGGCCCTCAATGTATAAAATATTCAAGGTAAGCTCACTTTAAAATCGTACAAAATCTAAAATGAAATTACAATTGTTTCGACTTTGAAACATTCACGTTCAAGAGCACTTTTAGAAACTGCAGAGAAAAAATTACTCTGCGATTCATTTTTTCAGGTGCATGGTCCTCCAAACGTACGTCGAATTTCCCCCGAAAATCGTTCGACCGTTTCGCTGTCCTCTCGAGAGTGTAATCAAATAAAATATAAAATGCGTTTCCCTCTCATCGTTCAGTATTTTGCAATGCGCCGAGCATTTCCGGGCCCCTCGAGGCTCTCGAGAGTGCACTTCACGGACCAGCGTTGCATCTTCCCTTTTCGCCTATCAGCACGCTTCACAAAAATAATCAAATTGGAGTGGGGGAAGCGGCAGAGGAAAAAAAAGAGGTAAACCGTCGAAAGACGACGAGCAGAAAAGCACAGTCGGTCGTGACGCGAGTGATGAGAACCGAAAAACAGGGTGCAGGCCACTGCAGGGGCATGATGGGAGCTGTGGACATGCGTTTATAATAAAAGAGCCTAAACACGAGATGCGTCGGGTGTCCTCGAAAAATGGAGATGCAAAATGAAACCGTGAAGAGTCGATCGACGAAAATGTTTAATACAAACAACAATTTAATCCTTTCGCTGTTTAAAATTATATTGAAAAATATAGTGGCAAAAATATGAATCTTTTATATTATTTACATTGCTTTATAATGTGACATTAATGATTTTTATACTGTATCTCAATTATAACTACAGTTAGTGGTCGAGTTATTTGAACCATCTGTGTAAATTGATGAAACTGCAAATTTGTATGCAAAATAAAAATTTTCGAGATCGATTGTGTGGAACATAAATTACAGAAAAATGTACTTCTTTTTTTTTAATAACTTTAATGAGTTGAAAATAGTATTGTAGTGCTGATAAATTCTAATTCTTCACAGTTTTGTATTTTATCGATTTACTTTGTCTTTGATCATTTCTTTGTAGGAAATGGAACATTTTTGTTTATCGTGTGACTTTGTTTATTCAAATAGTTAAATATTGACAATGAAGACATGGAATTTTATTTCGATTTGAAGGAAAAGAGTAACAACCATATTTAGTAGATTCTTAAATTTAGTAAATTCTTAATTTAAGTAATATTTTAACCCTTTGAACTCAGAACTATTTTAACTCGAAAATCAAACATTTCTTCCGATCCAGAACATTTCCATTCTGTATAATTTTTTTCAATTGATGCATATGAAACTGATGCAATTTACTAGCACAATATTTAAATATTTAATAATTTATTAGATACAAACAAATTTAACAATGTGAAAAATATTTCGAATAGTGTATTGCAGTTTGTAATGGTGACTCAGTAAATAATTTAGTAAATTCTTAATTTAAGTAATATTTTAACCCTTTGCACTCGGAACTATTTTAACTCGAAAATCAAACATTTCTTCCGATCCAGGACATTTCCATTCTGTATAATTTTTTTCAATTGATGCATATGAAACTGATGCAATTTACTAGCACAATATTTAAATATTTAATAATTTATTAGATACAAACAAATTTAACAATGTGAAAAATATTTCGAATAGTGTATTGCAGTTTGTAATGTTGACTCAGAGTCACCACGCGACTGCAAGGGTTAAACACGTTTGTTTTATAGATCGATGACTGATTTCCTGCTTTAATATGCGTTGATCGCAGCCTTTACCGGGCTGCATTGTATGTTAATACTCGTTAGGATCTTCACACACGGCCTCGGTGACGAAAGCGCATAAATATGCAGTGCATTCACACGTTCCTGTAATTGAATGGAGTTACACGCCAGACGAAACGATGCACAAGGCGTTCTTTAAATAGAACAATTACGATCGATCAGTTTTCGCGATATTTGTCTTCATCGCTGTCTCGTCAGTGTAAACGTGTCGGGCAATTGAACCTCTCTTATCGGAATGCATCTCGCACAGGCGTTCAATCAGTGAAGTGCATTACGCGCGGGGTTCAAAAATAATGCGATGATTTCTTTTCGTTAAGTATGTCTTCTGATTAGGAGTGTGCGAGAACCCGAAAATACAGTACTTAATCGATAAATGTCACAACCACGGATCCGGCCAGTGACACTTCGTGTTCAGGTATACTATTCTTTGACTTGTGCCGAACGTATAACAGGACAGCAAAGCACGAGAGGCCTCGGTCGCCGAGATAATTTACATTTGCGAGCTTCTTCGTCTCCCGAGTTAGTTGATATACAGTATTTCATCGAAAATCGTCTCCACCACGGGTCCGGCGATAATTAATGTACAGATAATACTATTCTTTGACTTGTGCCGAACGTAGAAAAGGACAGCGAAGCTCGAGAGGCCTCGGTCGCCGAGATAATTTACATTTGCGAGCTTCTTCGTCTCTCGAGTTAGTTGATATACAGTATTTCATCGATAACCGTCGCCACCGCGGGTCCGACCGGCGACAATTAATGTACAGATAATACTATCCTTTGACTTGTGCCGAACGTAGAATAGGACAGCGAAGCACGAGAGGCCTCGGTCGCCGAAATAATTTACATTTGCGAGCTTCTTCGTCTCCCGAAAATTCTTCGTTCGACCGGCGACAATTAATGTACAGATAATACTATCCTTTGACTTGTGCCGAACGTAGAAAAGAGCAGCGAAGCTCGAGAGGCCTCGGTCGCCGAGATAATTTACATTTGCGAGCTTCTTCGTCTCCCGAGTTAGTTGATATACAGTATTACATCAATAATCGTTGCCACCACGGGCCCGACCGACGACAATTAATGTACAGATAATACTATCCTTTGGCTTGTGCCTAACGTAGAAAAGAACAGCGAAGCTCGGGAGGCCTCGGTCGCAGAAAAGTGTAACATAATACGGGTCGAGTATGTTGGTGTGAAAACAACAGCTAACACAGTGACAAAACTTTTTTATTTTTTTATGGAACTGTCGCCAACATATTCGTGGCACTTTTCTAATGAAAATGATACCAAATTAGATATAATTGCGATGATAGATACTTGTGTAATAGACGATGAAAGTTCCTTAAAAAAATAATAAAAAATAAAGAAGTTTTGTCATTGGATTAGTAGTGGTCTCACCGATATACTCGACCCGTATTATGTTACACTTCTCGGCGTCCGAGGCCTCTAGAGCTTCACGGTCCCTCACGGGGTATACACCGCAGAAGTGGGGATTGTTTTATGACACTTCTTGTTCAGAATTTGGCGACATTTATCGATTTATTACAGACATCGAGGCGAGACGGGTCGGATTCTCGAAAATTTCGAGATTCTCAAAAGTCTCGAAAAGAAAAAAAGAAGATTCAATGAATAAATTTCCGCGATCGATTTTGAAGCGAGTCTCATAACGGTAATCGAGTACTGAATAAGCTAAAAGTTTCGAGAATCCCGAAACTTTCGAGAATCTCGATATAATCGAGAATTCCGAAATTTTCGAGAACTTCTCCCGATCTCGAAAAAAATTCTCGTCTCATCCCGACTCGACATTTTCGGGTTCTCGCATTTGCTTCGAGTGCACAGGGTTGATAAAGTAGCGTGTATAATCATTACCAGTGGAAGCATCTTTATAACTTCAATAATTGTGAAATAAAAAAAATCGGAAACGGGTCGTTTGGCTCGCAGAGGTAGGTTTACTGTTAATAGGCTTTCCAATAATTCTGCTGTACTGAAAGGAAGCTTAAAAATTTTCTGTTACATAATAACTGAGGGTGACTTGTTGGTTCACGATTGAAATTACTGTAGCCGTTGAAAGATCCATTAATATAAATTCTCGGTCATGGATCATACACTTTTAAAAATTATAAAATAATCGCCAGTAAATAAAATGTTACTACTCGAACACTTTTTTTCACCACTGTAAATCGTTTTTAATTCAAGGGGGGGGGGGGGGGTGATGGGGGTGAACGTATGATTAAAAATGGATTCCCGAAGAAATTCGTCACGCTCACTTATGTAATCCATCAGAGAAGATACGTTCATGTCCAAGCGCGTGTCGCACGCGATACGCTCCTCCTTTTTTCACATCTCTCGTGTTTCCCAGGAAAACACGATAACCTCCGTCAACAAGTCTCGCACACGACCGCGAATCCGCTCTTTCGACCGCTCATCCTCTCTCGGACAAGTCCGTGATTTATCGCGACGCCGAACGCTTCCTTCCCACCGCCGATTATGGTCGCCTAAATATATACCCCCGAAAAAACCGACCGTGACCAGACACACGCCGCACACACACACGGGACCGGATCTTTCTCTCTTCTCTAATTTCGAGGCTTTGACGGCGGCATCGTTACACGCAACTGTTTCGCGAACCAAACCGGCGAAGCCAATTATGCAACCGCCTGAACGTTGTTATGTAAACTGGAAAAATGTAGCATTAGTGCACATGGTGTGGGACTGATTGCTGCGCGATTAGCGGCCGAGGCTGGTCGCAATTAGGCCGACCGATTTTTGTAGCTCACAGCAACATTAACCGATTTCGATGAAATTTTGTGAATTTACGGAGTATCCCATTTAAATCGATCCAGTCGAATATGTATCTCCGAAACTGTTGATGATACTAAAAAATGTTTCAAACAAATGTTAAACGGTATCAGGGTGCACGCTTTCTGATTTAGGCATCTTTTTCTATGTGGACGCGTAGAAGACTTATGAAGGTCAACTTTGCGACTTTAAATAGAATTGAATATTTTTGAATGTACTACTCCCTAGTAGGGCAGTTACTTTTCTTCGAAGCTTCGCTTTCAGAAACTTCGAAGGTGATGAGAATCGAAGTTTTGAAGCTTCGAACCTTCGGAACTTCGAAACTTCGACACATCAAAACTTCGAAACTTCGACACTTCGAAACTTCGAAACTTCGACACTTCGACACTTCGACACTTCGACACTTCGAAACTTCGACACTTCGAAACTTCGACACTTCGACACTTCGACACTTCGAAACTTCGAACCTTCGACTCGTTTCTAGTTAACAGATAAAAGGAATAAATTTTCATAATTTGTTTCTATATTCACTGTTTGAATTATTTCAATAATTTATTGTTTAGGTAATATATTTATAAATTGAATTATCCTTTCGATAGCACATTGTTAAAATAATTGTTTAAATAAATAAATTTTATAATTTGTTTGTATATTCATTATTTCAATTGTTATTTCAATTATTTATTGTTAAAATAATTGTTTAAATAAATAAATTTTATAATTTGTTTGTATATTCATTATTTCAATTGTTATTTCAATTATTTATTGTTAAAATAATTGTTTAAATAAATAAATTTCTACAATTTGTTTCTATATTCATTATTTGAATTATTTCAATAATTTATTGTTTAGATAATATATTTATAATTTGAATTATCCTTTCGATAGCACATTGTTAAAATAATTGTTTAAATAAATAAATTTTATAATTTCTTTGTATATTCATTATTTGAATTGTTATTTCAATTATTTATTGTTAAAATAATGATTTAAATGAATAAATTTTCATATTTTGTTTATTTCAATAATTATTTCAATAATTCATTGTAAAATAATTATTTAAAGAATGTACAAGTATTTACATAATGAATATAGAACTGTGTTTATATATTAATTATGTAAATAGTGCACATTGTCTAAACAATTATTTGCACAATAATTATTGAAATAATTCGAATTATTATTTATTCAAATAATGAATATAGAAACAAATTGTAAAAATTTATTTATTTAAACAATTATTTTAACAATGTGCTATCGAAAGGATAATTCAAATTATAAATATATTATCTTAACAATAAATTATTGAAATAATTCAAACAGTGAATATAGAAACAAATTATGAAAATTTATTTCTTTTATCTGTTAACTAGAAACGAATCGAAGGTCCGAAGTTTCGAAGTTTCGAAGGTGCGAAGGTTCGAAGCTTCGGAGCTTCAAAGCTTCGAAACTTCGATGCTCATCACCTTCGACGTTCCCTTCGTTCCTTCGAATCCTTCGAAGCTTCGAAGAGTCGAAGCTTCGAAGAGTCGAAGCTTCGGAAAAATAACAGCCCTACTCCCTAAATAAAAATGCTAGATCACTTATGGCAAAAATGATCAATCCATCTCGATATTCTATGTGCTACAAAAGACTTTTAAGTATGACCTTCATCTTCGAAGCTCAAGGTTATTTGAAGTTCATGTCACATTACATATTGGAATGTATTTTTTACGAGCTTCGCGCATAAGAAAAGAATACGAGAGCAGTGATGCCAGAACAGTTGAATCGAGGGGAATACAGTTTACCACCTCTCTGATGACCAGAGTAATATGTAACACGTTACGCGGCACGTCACGTGATCAGTCTATGGTCGTAGTGGGGGACGTTGGAGTGTGCTCAGGTAGTGGAATGGGATAGTGGAATGAGATAGTGGATGGGGAAAAGGAGGAGAGGAAAGTCAACCCAGTTTTGGGTGGATCTGGTATCACTGTACGAGAGTAGAAGTTTCATCGACGAAAAAATAAAGAATTTTGATTTTTTCATTTAAAAGGCTGAGCTGGCACGAGTCCTGTGATGTTTGTCGAACGCGTAAACCTCAGTCTCTCTTTCTTTTTCAATCGATATCCTTCTCTAGGTTCGTCACACTAGAAGGAATGTAATCCTATATTCTATGAATGTCGCGCGGCATTCCCGAACTTGCGACTCTTACAGAGAGAGAGAATACTGTAGGAGGGGCTCGAAAGGATTGAAATTTTCATTGAAATTGGCGGCTGGCTCGAATCGGTCTCGATGCCAAAGGCTTCCCGTGTCGGGACGTCGCGTCGGGACTATTTCCGTGTGCGTTTGACGAGAGGCAATCGTTTCCCATTTCTCTCGCATAGTTCGTCGGTATTATCAGCGTTTAGACGGATGGGAAAAGCGTGTGCTATGTCTGGCAAGTGGTGTCTGGTGGATGCGAGGCAGTTGGACCGATGCCACGTGAATGGGCCTCCGAAAGCGCACTCGCGCGGTCTCCGGGAACGAGAAAAACCCGCTCGTCGGATCCGTCACCGGCAAAAGTAAAAGCTAGACGACACCTGGAACGGGACTTTCTTTTGCGTCCGTCGCGAATCTCTTTGCGCGTCCGTTGTGTCCCGGATTCCTTTGTTTTTTGTCGGTCCCGGAGCTGCGAACGATGCCGTCGCTCTGCGGACGTTGGGAGGTTTAGAAGACCGCAATGAGATACAAGCTTTTGCGACAAGACTGCGGATCTTCCGCGTTTGCGCCGCGCCGGTTTATTCACGGAACTTTTGCATCAGATTACGTGGCGCGATTTGGGAAAATTTCAACAAGATTATCTGTTCTGTAATTTGGGAGTATACAGTAGGTCCTTACCTGTAAAGATTAAACATTTTTTCGAGATTCCTTGCACCCCCCCCCCCCCTCCCCCTCCCCGACGAATTGTAAGTGTCGGTGAGAAAATGATGTGTGTACAAAATATGGAAGCAATGTATGCGAATTTGCATTACTGGAATAATCTTTGAACGTCGTAGAAAATTTTAAATGAGTCGAATAAATCGTGCGAGTTTTGCGATTGTTCAATGGTTTGCGCGTTTAAGTCGCCCGAGTGAATTTCACCTGGAATGAATATTTTCCCTACTTTTACGTGTTCCACTGACAAGCTAGCGGTATAGCGTTAACGCTTATCTCAAGTTCAATGCACCTGCAGTAATGTCGCGCTCACGGGACAGTAAAGAAGTGCATATATTTCTATCGCGCGTATATGTACAGTAAAAAAATATACAACGTGTATTACAAGGAGCGAAAGCATCGGCCCTTTATTTCGTCTAACTTATAAAAATATGGAAGTTATTGTTCTAACTTCCTAGAACACATTGACCACAATCATTCATATTTGAAATTGATGTTCATTCTTTGATCATTTATCCCAATTTTCGTTCAATCGTATGCCACATTTTTCATACAAGCTATAACTATCAAATATTTTAATTAATTAAAATACTCAAATTAATTTTAGAAAATTTGTTACCCAAAATGTTGTATACTTGTTTGGCTGTATTTCAACGTACTGTAATTTTCATGCAATCATCTTTAGTATTACCTAAATTATTGTATGATTCCAGCAACATATCAATTTTTGAAGGTGGCATGATATCTTAATAATAAATTGGTCGCTCCTTTTCAAATTATACACACATGTAAAATAGAGGTCCCTTTATCTTCTAAATGATAATAATGCAAAGGAAAATTTTTTAACAAAATGGTCATCATACAAAACGAAAATGCAGTAGAACTGAAACATTTTTAAGCAATAAAAAAAGCTACCGTCGATATTGACAAAAATTTTATTTCACTAGAAACGGATCTCTACACTATATGTGTATAAAATTTGAAGAAGACTGATTAATGCATTATTGAGATATCATGGTAGCCATTAAACGTGTTGATATGCTACTGAAATAATATAATAATGAAATAATAATGAAAAGAATTGCATAAAAATTACGCAATGTTATTTTAAAATATAGCCAAACATCTATGCAAAATTTTACAACACTTGACCAACAATAACCTAACCATTTTTTGTCTCATGTGAATAACCCCTTAACACTAGGTTTACGGAACGCGTCAAAATGGCGGTTGCTAATATTTTTAATTTACGATTATCGAGATTGTAAAGATGTATTTATGAGGAATTATTCAACAAATTTGGCTAATAATTTGGATAGACACGTTCTTGTTATCCTCCTAAATTAACGTAAAATAGTCGCTTTTAACAATTTATCTCCTGGAAACCTATAAATAGGATTCATTATTTAAAACTTCAATATTTTTGGTGTACCAAACTGAAGCTTAAAAATCTTCTTTTACAGAATAATCCCCCAACGAAATTGTTAGGTTACATTATTGAGGGTGAGTTGTTTGTTTATGATTACAGCTTCTGGGGCTGTTGAAGGATCAATTAAAAAATCCTCAGCCATGAGCAATAAATTTCCAAAAATTATGGAATAATCGTCGATTATACAGCCTTCTTATAGAAATAGCACTCGGGAAATAAAATAACGATTTGCGAATACTAATTTCAACAGACACGCAGCTTAGTCATTCTTTTCATTCATTCGCCGGACAGGTCGTTCCACGATCGATCGCACTCACCTTTCTCATAGTTCTTCTGGCCGAGGCAGAAATTATGATTCACGTCCGGCGGGTCGACATTGTCGAACAAGTCCGAGGACAATTGTCTTTGCAGACGAATCGTTTCATGGGTCAGCTCGCGAACTTGAATCAGAAGTTCCTGATAGTTCGATACCGGAAGCGTCATTGCTGTGCTCTGTCGCCTTCACCGCGCCCTTGGGCCCAGCTTTTACATGAACAGCCATCCGATTCGAATTCTGCGAGACAAAGAGAACAGAAAAACAAATTTTCATTACCTCTTTGATGCATTAAAAATATGGTCCAATTAAAATTTAAATTTTTGCGACTTTTCTCGCAATTAAATTTGACGAAATTATTGAGTCGTAACAATCGTTCGGTAGCCTACAATATCTTTTTATTGATTAAAGCAGTGAAATTCAATCAATCAATTGTAAAATCATTGAGTAC
Source organism: Sphecodes monilicornis (assembly GCA_913789915.3). Lineage (NCBI taxonomy): Eukaryota > Metazoa > Arthropoda > Insecta > Hymenoptera > Halictidae > Sphecodes > Sphecodes monilicornis. The sequence goes on along the minus strand of OU565296.1, from coordinate 10,676,629 downwards.
AAGTAGATTTTTATCTATGATAAATATCTACATTTGCAACGAGTTACAGTTATTAGTAAATTACGGATTTTTATGCAAAATAAAAATTTCAAGATTGCAAGAGACTGTTGTTTCACATTGAAAATATTATATCGATGTTCTGAAATTATTTCAATCGTTCTATATTTTTAAATTTTACTCGCTCGGTTTTGCCATAAATGCATAAAATCTGCAGTCTAGTTATTAGGTGTACAAATTAATACGTAGACTTTTCTTCATGAATTTGTTGATTATTTAGAAACGATTAAAGTAGATAATACTGTCAAAAACATTGTCCATCACATTTTGTGCATTTACTCCATCTCACAAACAATTAATAAATTTGTGTATTTACTCCATCTCACAAACAATTAATAAATCTTTCATGTGAAAGATAATAAATCGTTAGAATTATTAACAATGTTGTGAGAATGTTATTGTACGTTGAATGATTAAATGTCTCAAAAACCATGGATTTTCCAAAAAAATTTTCACGCAGTTTTATATACACAATGAAAGAATGCAACTTTTTGTAAATAATGCTGTACCAATGTTATCGTATGCTGAACGAATAAATTTTTCGTATTAACAATATTTTTATGCAATCAAGCCACAGATTGCTTGTAAAATACTCTACCAATTAAATTACGAATCTTTTCATGAAGCTTTTAGGTTCAATATTATTCTTTAAGAAAGCTGAAAAGTAAACTTAATTTCTTGGGCGGGAAGCGTTCCAAGTATAATAATCTAATGACAACATGATCGTCCTATATAATAACAGCTAATCTACAATTCTTTCTCATTACATGGTAATGCATTTTAGAATATTGGAATATTAGCATGAACGTAATACTATTCATCGAAAATGTCATTAAAAACTAATCAATTTTAAAATAGCAATTCTCTTGAACCGGTCTTGCTCGGACATCAAAAATTTCTGACAGTTATCAATTGTGAGTCACATAAACAGTGTGTCAATTGTGAACGGTATAAAGAAAAATATTAAATCCTCTGTTCGCTCGGGCAACAAAAGAAAAAAACCAAATATTCTCCACTTTGTGACCGACGACGGGAAAAATCAATATCAATGCACCAACATTTTTCTATTTCTGCTGGTGTCGCGTTGCACCGGTTTTACCTAGACTACCTAAAAATATATTGTGTTTTCGGGAATTTTTTTTAGAGACATTCCAATTTCAACAGTGATATTAATATCACTCTTAACTTTATTCTGCTTTTTTTCAAAGCAAAATATTAAAAAATGGCAGAGTTATTCACTGTTCTTGGAACTGTTTTTTATTAATATGCATGGCCACCATTGCTGACAAAAACTGAACAATTTATTTTATTCTCAAACTAGAAGGTATTATTTAGAATATGACATAGAATTTTTAAGAAATTCAATGTAGAAATGGCAGCACTCGGAATCGAAAAGATCGCTTTTGAAATTGAAAAATGAACTTGAATAATAATTTATCTTAACTAAACCGCGGATCTTTATGGAAGATAAAAATTTTCTATGTTAACTGCAACAAACAGGGGCCAGTTAAAAGCGCCTTTCTTTTTTGAATCGTTTCGGTACATTAAAAGTATTGATACTCTTTAATTATTTCAATTTTTTTCCTATTCCAAACTGAAGCAATTACTTTTTCTCATAAATCCATGAAATCCAAAGTCTATTTATGTCTCAAAAGATATTCGAGATATCGAAATAAAAATCCTACGCTACATTTTAGAGTAACTGTACGTAGAACATTAGTTTAAGACGTTGAGTGCCAGTACAGCAACCTCAAAACTGAAATTGAAATTGATTTATTTAATGAAATAAAAATTGAAAAGGTTAAATGTATGACACTCTTCTTGCATTTTCTGGATATTGCTCAATTTTGTTACAATGAATATATTAACACAGGCAGTTCCAACCAGTAGCTCCGGAGCTATTCGAGGCACCTTCCCCGCTTAGCTTCTTCCCCCACGCTTAGACTTCATCGTTATAGAGTAGGCTCTCGACTTTCGCACATAATTGGTTCCTGAAAGTGTGTGCGAATGTTGAATGTTCGAAAGTAGAGGGATGTAAAAAAATATGCACCAAAAACTGTGTTTTAAAGTATTTATCTATCAATAAGTATACATAATGAAATTAAAGAGGCGTGTTAAGTGCTTTCGGGTGTTTCCTCTATAAAGTTGTCAAGAGTTAGTTGAATACCACCCATTTTTTTCTTTTCTTGATAAAGATTTCTATAACATGCTGTGTCTTTCTCAATTGCCCTACATACTTGAGATGTACGTTCTCCATTGGGATCACATTCTTCCATGATAGTCAAAAAATCTTTAAAAATGTGCGAAATAGCGAATTGTGCGAAATAGCGAATTGTGCGAAAGTCGAGGGCCGCCTATAATGTATAATAGTGAGAAGCTCCCACCAAGAGAGCCACGCGGCGCGCGCAGCACTCACTAACACTACGGCCGTACGTGGTAGTGGGAAGAGGTTCGATGGTGGGGACCTTGCAGTTCTCGTAGGGGAATACGTTGGAACTCCCTGTATTAACATAAAAATTTATTTTGAAATCGAAACAAATAATTCCGTCACCCATATATGAGTGAGATGGCAGCCAACGTGTTAAAAATTGAAGCAATTTGGTTGTAGTAACCAGAAAATTTGCGTTGGCCACATGAGAAAATACGGTTTCTACAAAAAGCACAAAAGACATTTCAACTTACCAATACAGTAGACCCCCGTATAACGCGAGTTCCCATAACACGCCAAAGATATTGGCGACTACTGTTTTCATATAACGCGATTCTTCGTACAACGCGCCAAATAATAAAACACAAAAGTTACCTGATTTCCTATAACGCGAATTCATACATCGCGTAACGCCGTGGTGGGCACGATAGGGGCCCCTTAAACGCTTGCTTCTCCCACCAACCTCTCTTTCATGCGCGAGGCCTGCGCACTCTTCGCGACGGGCGAGGAACTTCCTTCCTCTATGGCAAAGTTGGGCAATTTTGCCTCAATTGAGGCAAAACCGTCCCCACCGCTAACTGTTCCCTTCCAGCAAGCGCCGTATGATGGGGCAACGAAGACACGAGATATGAACGCGACGAACGTGTGCGCTCTGTATGAAAAAGAGGTTGGTGGGGGAAAGCAAGCGTTTTAGGAGCCCCAACCGTGCCCAGGTCTGCTCTGTGGTAACGGCGGATGCTGGTGGGGGATAGTGGGCGCTACGGTGAGGACGGTTTTGTCTCGATTGAGACAAAAATGCCCATCGCTGGGCCGTAACGTGTTTACCGCGTAATACGCGAGTCTACTGTACTTTCTTTATTACAACCTTACTATGCGATAGCTTTAAATCACATAAAGGTTTCGAGTTTGGAAAAATCGCTTTGATGCAGCATCCTACACACATGAAACTACGGAAATACTGAACAAAATTTTTTCTGAACGACAAGGGTGGTATACCCCATTGCAAGCAATCGAATAAAAGGATTTTAGAGCAGTCGGGCATTTTTTTCGCGTTTCGGCACACGCGCGTTACGCGAGATGTCGCGAACAATCAGGCTCTCGTTTCGAATTCGAACAATAAACCACTAGAAACGTAAAAAACCCGATGACAGCGTGGCGGTAACACCCTCTCACCGGCCAAGAAACTCCGAATCAACGGTGTCGCTGGAATCGCAAGACTTTTATGTTCTTGCGGGTGTGCACGCTTCTGTGCGGCTAAGTGCAGCACTCGCTCGTGCTTAAAAGAGCCTTTGTCGACGGGGGAGGAAATGCAGCAACCCCCCCCCTCTTTCCACCCCCGCCGGCACTTGCACACCACGTGAAAAGCGTGCACGCGAGCCAGAAGAGGGAACCCTAAAGTTGCACTCTCTACCGTCGGCCGGTTTGTTTGTGCGTGCTCCGAGGCATGGTAACCGTAGTCGATACACATCGGTCGCCATCTTTTTGGCCAACATTTTCCTATCTACTCCCACGGTTTTCCATTTCCTCCCACCTTTCCTCACGCACCCCTCGTAACGTCGCCGTTGCACGGACGAACGGGATCCTGGTCTTAATTAGTATATACAGTAGTGTCTCTATGCGAAGGTGACGTGTGCGATCATATTCAGAAAAATTTATTTCTATTAGGTTGTTTACGATTTTTTTTATGAGACTTTTAGCGACGTATATGTGACATTTTTCTGATTAAAATGAGACCAAACACGATACAGTTTGGATCGTATTTATTCTTTTAACCCACCATTCGGTAGAACCTCGATTATCCGAACCGATGATATCTGAATTTTCTGTTATACGTACGTATTCATCATTAACGTTTAGAGGACCAGGACTGGCCAGTATAGTGGCCGAGAGCAAACTTAGGAATTTTGCGAGATATTGTTAGTTCTATATATTTATATATACTGAGTGGTCCACCTAAATATAGCCTAATAAATATCTCCTACTGTTCGGTTGATACAAAAAAAGCGGATATATGTAATTTATTAGAAATGAATGTTATATTTAATTCTATTTTAAAAGTCCTAGAAAATATACACTTTTACAGTCGATAAATAAATGATTAGCGGCACTGTACGAAAACTATTTGTATTTGTTATATGTGACAGATAATGTTGCTTACAGTATTGCTAAACATACATTTGCAATTTGCAAATATCAATAAAGATGATAAGAATTTAGTATAGCTAGATTTTCATTTAGAAATTGATAGTTTCACTGTAAAGTTAATTTGTCCAGGAGTCTCTAATCGTATGCTTATTCAGCGTATACTGAAAAAGTATATCTTCGACTGCAAAAGTTTAAAAAATTAACTTGGCATAAAAATATACTTTGCAACGTATTTGTGAAATTGCATAGAAAATGTTTGCATACATTTTTCGTAAAGAAAATTGAAGTTTTCAATGGAAAAATGCCGGCCCTCTAAAATTTAAAATATTTAAAGCGATCCACATGTTAGGTTGTCCCAAAAGTCTGTTTCATCTTCGATTATTGCACACAATGAAATGCAACCTAGTTTTTTATAAAAAAGCAAATTGCTTTGCAAAATGAAGTTCAGCGAGCAATAAAACGTTAACGAACAGATGATCACGTTGTTTATACATGCCTGTGTTATTTAACAATATTAAACGTACACATTGCCGATGAAACCTTTATGATTAGATTCAGGAACTTTATGCTAAATGGACGTGTTGTACACACATTGTAAAACGTAGAAGCGAAATGGAAATTTATATATTCTATGAATAATTATAATATAGTGAAAATAACATATTAAACCTTTGCACTCGGAGCTATTTTAACTCCGATACCAAATATTTCTTCCGACGTAGAATATTTCTTCCGACCTAGAATATTTCTTCCGACGTAGAATATTTCTTCCGACCTAGAATATTTCTTCCGACCTAGAATATTTCTTCCGAGGTAGAATATTTGTTCCGAGGTAGAATATTTCTTTCGACCTAAAATATTTCTTTCGACCTAAAATATTTCTTTCGACCTAAAATATTTCTTCCGACCTAGAATATTTCTTCCGACCTAGAATATTTCTTCCGACCTAGAATATTTCTTCCGACCTAGAATATTCCTTCCGACCTAGAATATTCCTTCCGACCTAGAATATTCCTTCCGACGTAGAATATTTCTTCCGACCTAGAATATTCCTTCCGACTTAGAATATTTGTTCCGAGGTAGAATATTTCTTCCGACCTAAAATATTTCTTCCGACCTAAAATATTTCTTCCGACCTAGAATATTTCCTCCGACCTAGAATATTCCTTAACCTAGAATATATCTTCCGACCTAGAATATATCTTCCGACAGAGAATATATCTTCCGACATAGAATGTATCTTCCGACCTAGAATATTTCTTCCGACCTAGAATATTTCATTCTGGATGGTCTTTGTTCATTTTATGGATATGAAACTGATGTAGTACCTCACAGAATACTTAAATATTTAGTCATTTAATGAACACAAACAGATTTAATCATGTCGACAATATTTTGAATAATATTGTAGCAATTTTTAGTGGCGACTCAGAGTCACCATTCAAGTGCTAAGGGTTAATACTATTAATCTTTTAATCTAAATCTTTTAATCTAAGTCTTTTAATCTTTTCAATATTTTAAATTGCACCTACTTGCGTTTGTCATAAATGCATAAAATCCGAGTATATCTATAGTTAATATAACACGACAGGAAAAATGTATAAAAACACACAGATAATCTAAAAATTAAATTCTTTGCAGTATGAACTTTCGTTGCATTTTGTTTTTCATAATTTATGGAAGACTCTGGTAGCTACATACAAGGATGGAAGTTACCATGTAAAAAGATCCGTACACCGGTAATTACGAAAATGACAAGCCAGGTGTATTGTAATTTAAGGAACAAGCCTCTCCTGTTATTAAACCTAACCGTAACAAACAAGTAGTTCGCGTTTAATGTGAAAATTGCGAGTCCTAGGCGAACTTGTACGCGGACAGGCACACTTCATAGAAAATAATATCGCGGAATGGAGGCATAGCGGGTCTGCCAGAGCGCGTCTGTCTCGCTTCGTGGTCCATGACTGGAACCAGTCTAGATTGCAACAAGAAACAGGTAGAAACTTTGGCTGAATGCGTCTCTCGAAAAAAACTCGGAGAGGATTTCGACCCCTTTCCATGGTGACGACTCGAGAAACTAGACCATAAAGAATCTCGTCTGAAGAGACTTCCCGATGTAACATAATCATTCACATTTCTCACACATCTCCACATTTTTACATCGAATATACAACAACAATTATAAACTTCAATACAAATATAAGTTATTAAATACAAGCTTTAATTTATAACCTATTATATCCTCAAGAAATAGTCCACCTATTTGTAGATCACTGCAATTTATAATCGTAACTAGACTGTGCTTTATGACAAAATGGAGTAGGTGAAATTGGAAATGGAAGAAAGAAAGAATCTCGTCCAAAGAGACTCCTCGACGTAACATAATCCTTCACATTTCTCACACCTCTTCACATTTTTACATCGAATGTACAACACCAATTATAAACTTCAATACAAATATAAGTTATTAATATACTGCGGCTTTTATCCATTTATAACAAAAATGCGTGGGTATAATTTAAAACAGTGAAGACATTGGATGAATTTTAAAATGCTATTGTATTATTTGCAACCTATTAAGCATATTAAAAAAGAAAATAATTTCCTATTTCACCCCAATTTGTCGCAATTCAGATAGATCATTTTTATCTTTCAGTCTAGTTATTAAATACAAGCTTTAATTTATAACCTATTATATCCTCAAGAAATAGTCCACCTATTTGTAGATCACTGCAATTTATAATCGTAACTAGATTGTGTATTTTGTACATTTATGACAGAATCGAATAAGTAAAATTGGAAATAGTAGAAAGAATAAATAATCTCATCCGAAGAGACTCCTCAATGTAACATAACTCATTTCTCACACCTTTCCACATTTTTCATGGAATTTACAACATCAATTATAAACTTCAATACAAATACAAGTCATTAAATATAAGCTTTAATTTATAACCTATTATATCATCGAGAAATAGTCCACCTATTTCTAAATCACTGTAATTTGTAATTATAAGTAGACTGTAGATTCTGTGCATCTAGGTGCAAATGGTGAGATGAATAAAAGAAGTTTTGAGATTGCCAATATATTTTCGATCTACCAAGGTTGATAGTCTCTGTTTCTTCCAACAAAAGCAGAAAATTTTCATTTTGCACAAATGTTCGCAGTCGAATTGTAACTAACCACAGTTGTATCAGCGATTCTAAATGCTTATAGATTAGTTAAAAATTTATCACGTATCTTTACTGGATGACAACTTAGAGGTCTTTTAGAAATTATAAATTTGTTCCCCCATGTACTCGTGTCTTCGCAATCAACTAACAAGATGCATTTACAATTGTTGTTCTTATTGTTTGCTGATAGATTAGATAGATAGATTGTTTGTTTTACCAACACATTTTTCAATAATATCATCCAGTTTCTGCGTGCTTTGATAGCACGGTTGAAGACGCCTCGATAGACAAGTGCAATAATCACATTCTTACCGGGAAACCATTTCAGTGTTTGTAATAAGATTATGCAAACCTTACATAATCACGTGCAATTGCTAATCACTTTTATTATGCATTGTCGCAACGACAGCAAAAACGCATCTCTTGTGGATACTAGATTTCATAAAAAAAAACACGCAACCGCAAGCTACCATAAATGAAAAATTATCGTTTGCTCCTTACAAAAAAAAATACCATACTACTAATTCTCCAATATAATGATAGCGGCATTATTTAGTAGCATTATTTAAAACCTTATTCAATCCTTTCTTCAACCTTACTCATCCTAACTTCAATTCTAAATTGAATCGACCTGCATAAAGCAAAAATACTTTCAGAAATAAAAATTGTTGGAATCTGGAATTAATTTTCAACACATTCGTTGCTACTTCGATTGCATATGGAAGACATTAACAATTAGATAACTCTGAACAATGTTTAGAACTGGGCAAGGTTAGTTTTACAAATAAAAATTGCTGCAATCTGCAATTAATCTTTAACACTTTCATTGCTACTTTCATTGCATATAGGAGACATTCAAAATTAGGTAATTCTGATCAATGTTTAGAACTGGGCAAGGTTAGTTTTAGAAATAAAAATTGCTGCAATCTGTAATTAATCTTTAACACTTTCGTTGTTACTTTGATTGCATATGGAACACATTAAAAATGAGGTAACTCTGATAAATGTTTAGAATTGGGCACGGTTAGTTTTAGAAATAAAAATTGTTGCAATCTGTAATTAATCTTTAACACTTTCATTGCTACTTTCATTGCTTATGGGAGACATTCAAAATTAGGTAATTCTGATCAATGTTTAGAACTGGGCAAGGTTAGTTTTAGAAATAAAAGTCGCTGCAATCTGTAATTAATCTTTAACACTTCCATTGCTACTTCGATTGCATATGGGAGACATTAAAACTTAGGTAATTCTGATGAATGTTTAGAAATTAATTTTTATAGCAATACAGTCGAATAAAATAGATTTTATTAGAATTTCTAGTTTCGGTATCGTTAATTGAATTATTTAGACTTTGTATGATTTTTACGGTTCATTCGGCAGTCAGCGTGTTAATTACATGAAATATATTAAACGTTCTATTGCTCTTTAGGGCCGCCCGAAGCCTTTTAATTATTTTCAAGCCGGCAGATCACTGATTATTTAAAGTGGGATCAGAAATAATGCGATTTAGGGGATGGAAGCCGAGAATCGGGATGATAAATATTTACCTGGGCGAAGTCGGTTCAGAATTGATGTTAACAGGTTGTCTGATGACAAAATACATATTTCACCGGGCGGCTTGGCCACCTGACAACGCATCACGCCCCTAAAATCACTGAAGTTCCTCGAACACTAAGCCTGACCAGGTCATCTATGCAAAGTGTGCGACCGGAGAGGGACTACACCGTCGAAGACTCCATTTTACAGACGCTTAATGCCAAAACCGTGTTCCAAAAATATAGCCGCGACAGCGGTTGCCCCCTTTGCCGTATTACGTGGAATTTATTAATGCGGTCGACAACTCCGTCACAAATAACCGTGTCCCCTGCATTTGTTCCCTCGAAGACTACCGCATAAATAAGCCTCGAACGACTTAGGTGCGATAAACTAATTTTGATTAACACGTTTCCAGTATTAATCTTCGCAGCGTCCGCGATCGGCCATTTTTCTTTCGACATAACTCTGCGAACGATTTCTAAATCAATTTAGCCATTTGCGACTTTAATACTAAACCTACAGTCCTTAAAAAAGGAACTATAATGTGTTGACTTATAAAGATAACAAGGTTGAATTTATTTAGATTCTGTGTGATTTTTACCAGGTTTGAACAAATTTCAGTTAAAATAAGACAACAAGTTGTTTGAAATAATGAATTATTCTAAATACTTTTTTATTTGCATTTTACAAATAACATAAAAGATTTATTTTCTTTTGTCGTGTAAATAAAATAATAAGTAATTTCATCTCGAGAAGAGTTGAAGTAAGTAAATTAATTATTAAATTTAAGTATGTTAATAATTGTAGTTTAATTATCAAAGTTTAGCTGCATTCGATTTTAAAATTGTTCTTTAGTACACTAAATACAATAGAATTTGGAAGAATAAGTAATTTCATCTCAAGAAGATGATTATTGAAGTAAATAAATTAATTATTAAATTTAGATACGCTAATGATTGTAGTTTAATTATCACAGTTTAGCTATATTGGATTTTAGAATTGTTCTTTAGTACACGAAATACAATAGAATTTGGAAGAGTACGAATTATTTGATCGAATGAAAGATGAAATGAAAAATTGTTTGAATTTCATTTGAAATTAATTTCTACGTTAACAAATTCGTTACACCATATGTTGATATCTGGAAAATGCAAGAAGAATGAAGGAGTACTCAGCATCGAACATTTTAAATTGTCAATTTGGTTGAACTGCGTTTTGGAGAACTCTTTTTTTCAAGTTTTTTTTTATACAATCCTATAGATTTCGACGAGAAAACACCGAAAATGAAAATCTTATTGTGAGGAATTCATTGGTTCAAAAGTTATTTTTATTTCATGAAATAAATTACTTTGATTTTATGAAATTTTTGAAGTTGCTGGTTTGGCAGTCAAAATGGTAAGACACTTTCAGTTGAACTCGATAGTGTACTATCGTTTTATGCGGACCTCTTTTTGCAATGCTTTTGCATACAATTTTATATAAATTGATGAAATGTGTTTATACCGTGTTGGACAAAGATCATTTTGCACTTGTTCTTTCAAAGACCACAGTACATATTTGACGATTTTTCTTTATAGGAAACTGTGAAAAATATTGTTAAATCATTTTACTCGAGAAAACTTGTTCATTTGTAAAATTATAATACCGTTGACGATCAAAATATTAGACGAACAAATTAATACGTGGCTCTCATAGTTAATCAATTGTAACTTTAGTTTAAATTCAAATCTTTCAACCATTATAGTAATTATTTGTGAATTGTGTAAATGCATAGACAATAATAAAGATTATTTTAGAGAGTAGAATGTATTTATTTGTAAGTAATCAATAAATTCACAAAGAAAGAGCTAGGAATTAATTGTAACTAATACCAGAACTACTAGCATCAGTTGGCGGTTTTAAAATATTAACCCTTTGCACTCGGAGCAATTTCAACTAAAAAACCAAACATATCTTCTAACCTAGAATATTTTTATCGTACATAAGTTTTTTTACTCTGTACCTCATAAAATATTTAAATGTTTAGTAATTTATTACATATAAACAAATTTAATCATGTAAACAATATTCTGAATAATTCGAGTGCTAAGGGTTAAATTGATGTAATTAAATCGACGGGATTGTTAAGATTGTTTCAAATTCTATAAAATTGTTTAAAACAGTTCAATTTATACCGTGTCAGATAAAATTGTATTTTCGTCAGTGAAGCTCTCATCGTCGATGACTAAAGGGTTAGTAAATAGTACGAAACAATTTTGACAAATTTACAGTGCTAATATTTGCCAACCTCGTTCTAGATAACACAAAGTTGCAGGTAAGTTCGGCGGTGATGATTCTACGAATCCATTTTCATTCCTCGCATCATAAATATCCGCTACCCTTTGTTCTGAGCTGTTAATGATTTATAACATGGTTATGAGCAGGTAAAACGGTACAGTGAGGTGAAACTTCCATAGTGGTTGAAACAATGGTCTGTGAAACAATATTCAAATTGTTCAACCTTTTGCGGTCTATGATATTTTTGCAACTCCGTTCGTTTGCGATGATTTTGTCAATCGTGTACAACTGAACTGTTGTACAGTTCAAATAACAAATAACAACTACGATTACGCTGCGTGACTTTATGAAAAATAAAAACTATCTACATGAAGTGTAAGAAACGGTTACAAAGAATTGTAACAATATTCTTGATTTTTTCGAACGTCTTCACAGTACGATATCTCGTCACTTTTATCATCAAAAGGATTTCAATCCAAAGGAGTTTCTTCATTGAATAATTTTTATAAATTGCAAAGAATGTAACAATATTCTTGATTTTTTTCGAACGTCTTCACAGTTTGGTATTTCGTCACTTTTATCACAAACAGGATATCAATCCAAAGGATTTCCTTCTTTGAATAATTTTTATAAATTGCAAAGAATGTAACAATATTCTTGATTTTTTCGAACGTCTTCACAGTTTGCTATCTCGTCACTTTTATCATCAACAAGATTTCAATCCAAGTGTGTTTCTTCTTCTAATAATTTTTATAAATTGCAAATAATGTAACAATATTCTTGATTTTTTTCGAACGTCTTCACAGTTTGGTATCTCGTCCCTTTTATCATCAACAAGATTTCATTCCAAGTGTGTTTCTTCTTCTAATAATTTTTATAAATTGCAAAGAATGTAACAATATTCTTGATTTTTTCGAACGTCTTCACAGTATGGTATCTCGTCACTTTTCTCATCAACAGAATTTCAATCCAAGTGTGTTTCTTCTTCTAATAATTTTCATAAATTGCAAAGAATGTAACAATATTCATGATTTTTTCGAACGTCTTCACAAATTGGTGTCTCGTCATTTTTGTTATAAATGCAGAAAATCGGTAGTCTAATTTATTATACTAAAAGAAATATGCTAGCATCGTTTATGATCCGGTTTGTTAACATAGGACTGCAATAGAACTGCATAAGAGGGTGTAAAGTTAACGAATGCAGGTGTTCGTAGTATTAATGAATAAACAGCGGATCGTCATGCAAAATAAAAATTGTCTGCATTCATTGCAAGATGCAGGATCTACATAGACATTTATTTATTTTTCAAGTAATTCTAGCGAGTTGAAAATAGCAGAGCAATATTTTTAATGTATCTTAACGTTCTTACTGCTTCGCATGTGATTTAATAATTGTTATCATGAATGCATAAAATCTGTCTAATAGAAAACGACATTGAGAGCTCCAAAAAAAATCAAAACATTTAAAAAAAAATCACAACGAATTTACAATCTGTTCTATATTAATTCTACAGATTACCAGAAAAAGCTTAACAAATTTCGTCTCTCAATACACTTTTCCCATTTTTCCTAGAAGATTAAAAAATAATACAATTCTAGTCGCGAAAAACTGTAATTTTTATCATGTTTAAACGTTCGTGGCTCATTGCAACATTGACCGATCTAAATGAAATTTTCAGAATATGTAAAATATTTAAATTTTCAGTACAAGCCCATAAAATAAACTTGTAAAATCCAACGTTTACTATTTTCTCTATAATTCCGACCCATTGCAATGTTTTCAAAATGTTTTTCGCAATCACGTAATAAATTAATTGTTCTAATTTCTCAGAAAAAAATCCAATTCGTAGGGTCCAATATTGAAAAAGTTATCGTCTTTTTAAGAGTGTTCGAATATTATGGTCAGCCACTGTACGTCGCAAGCGATTAACAACAAAGCGCTGTTACGAAAGGCTCGCACGATTCCATCACATATCTCACGAAACGAACATAAATGAATCTCTAAATACTATACAAGTACATGCTTCTTGATCTGCGCGAATGATTCTCGCAGTGCGCCACAGCGAATCTCGCAAGGAATCATTAAAATCAATGAAAACTTTCCCGTTCCATTGAAAAAAAAACTCATTGAGAAGAGAATGGCAACGAATCGAGACAGCGAGCGAGCGAGAGAGAGAGAGAGAGAGAGAGAGAGAGAGAGAGAGAGAGAGAGAGAGAGAGAGAGAGAGAGAGAGAGAGAGAGAGAGAGAGAGAGAAAGAGAGAATTGGTATTACTAAACGGCGGATTTTATGCATTTATTACAAAAATGAGTAGGTGTAATTTAAACATTAGAAGAATTTAAAAGCGCTAATATATTATTTTCAACCTACTGAACACATTAAGAAATGAAAATAAATTTCTATTTCACTCCAGTTTGTTGCATTTCAGGTAGAAAAAATTATAACACTGTTATATTATTTTCAACGTGCTAAACATATTAAAAAAGAAAATAAATTTCTACATATTTCACTCCAGTTTGTTGCAATACAGATAGAAAATTATAACACTGTTATATTATTTTCAACCTACTAAACATATTAAGAAAATAAAATAAATTTCTATTTCACTCCAGTTTGTTGCAATTCAGATAGAAAATTATAACACTATTGTAGTATTTTCAACCTACTAAACATATTAAGAAATGAAAATAAATTTCTATTTCACTCCAGTTTGTTGCAATTTAGGTAGAAAATTATAACTATTATATTATTTTCATCTTACTAAACATATTAAGAAAAGAAAATAAATTTCTATTTCACTCCAGTTTGTTGCAATTCAGGTAGAAAATTATAACTATTATATTATTTTCATCCTACTAAACATATTAAGAAAAGAAAATAAATTTCTATTTCACTCCAGTTTGTTGCAATTTAGGTAGAAAATTATAACTATTATATTATTTTCATCTTACTAAACATATTAAGAAAAGAAAAGAAATTTCTATTTCACTCCAGTTTGTTGCAATTCAGGTAGAAAATTATAACTATTATATTATTTTCATCCTACTAAACATATTAAGAAAAGAAAATAAATTTCTATTTCACTCCAGTTTGTTGCAATTCAGGTAGAAAATTTTTATTTTGCATAGAGACTCACTGTCTAGCTATTACTAACACATCTGCTCGAATGATTTCACTCACCGTTCTCTGAAGAGTATTCCAAACTCTTCTTGAGGAACAACGAGTACCGACAATGAGAACTACACTTTTGGCTCACGATCGAAGAGAGGGTTCGACAACAAAGCGATTGTTATTAACACTACTCGCGACAGTGAAAGGCAGAACACAAGGAGAACCTTCTCCATCCGCTGCCGTTCGAAAACTCATGGTGCACGCTCGACGCCGCCACCACGACACTGCCAACCCCCCACTCCTCACTATAGAAGTTAATCGTGCCGGAGAAACTACCCCTCGTGTCGTTTCTGGCCGTACAGGGTGAGCAGGAACTCCCGTTGCAATCGAAAGCAGGGTGAGAAAGCTTCCATCGTCGAGAAAACCGGAATTTTTGCCGACCAAGGAACATAGAACAACTTCGGCAATAACGAAACACATAAAATTTCCAATTTTTGGAAAATTATCAATATAGCTACTGACAACTCTTCTTTTACACGGGAGATACGTTCCACAAAACACCGTGCAAAAATAGTAATGGAATCTTAAGTATTTGGACATAAAATTTCTGATTCTCGAGAAATTGACGATATTGAACATGTTGTAATTTTGTAAAAAACAATCGTACAGCAATTAACTTGGATTCATTTTATGAAGATTCTACCTTCGTACAACGTTATTCATTAACCTCTAAGATATTTATGCGGGGTGAGTCCGAAGAAACAGAACACCTAAATATCTTCCTTACTTTCCGTTGTACAAAACAACTTCGTAGGACCAAGTTACGCTATTTGAAGGGCCACATGTAACGGTGTAAGGGCAAACAGGGTGAGAAAGCTTCCATCGTCGAGAAAACCGGAATTTTCGCCGACCAAGAAACATAGAACAACTCCGGCAATAACAAAACACATAAAATTTCCAATATTGGAAAATTATCAATATAACTACTGAAAAATCTTCTTTTACACGGTAGATACTATGTTACTGCAAACTTGGCCGTACATCATTCATTTAAACTTTAATGAAACGATTAAGAAAAATCGCACAACAAATTTTTTTGTGTCGTTGTAAAGGGGAGACTATACTCTTCAAACCTACGGAAGATTCATTCTCGACATAAATTTGTCAATTTTTCTAGATTTTGTAGATTTGAAGATTGAAGCTTCCTCTTTGCAATGGCCTCCGGAAGCTTGACTTACAATTTTGGATTATTGTTTTATTCAGCTTTGAACAAAAAGTTACTATTAATTTCACATTAGGAATAATCTGATGCTGGCACGACAATTTGTTCAGTTTTTAATTTTTAGTAAATTATATAACCACAATATTACTATAACGGTTACTATGGTTCCTAATGCATACATTTTACTATCTGATTGAGTTCTTAACACTAAACCTACCAAACACTAAATGTAACTGGCATACGTTGCTTCATAAGGAGATTGCTAATTTTATGCATTTATGACAAAAATGAGCAGCTATAATTTTAAACAATAGAAAGATTAAAAGAAATTAAGAGTATCAATACACGATTTCCGACCTGTTAAAACGATTAAAGAAAGACATTCCTAAGAAGCTCCATTTCCTAGCAATTGTGGCAGATAATTTTAATTTGGCATAAAAATCTGCAGTCTATGCATAAGTCACATGCGGATCTTCATGGAAAATGGAAGCTATCCACATGAATTGTAAGAAACAGGATTTAAATAAAAATGTGTTTCTTCTTTTAATAATTTGAATAAATTGAGTAAAATACAACAATATTTACAAAATTATTCAACCGAATCTGAATTATACATGACCACTTAATTGTAAGCTTGTAGTTGCTAATAACCCTTGTGTGAGGTTAATGCAACTCAAAAACAAAAAATATTTCTAAATTCTTCTAATGTCTTTAGAGTTTAGCATTTCGTGTTAGTAATTTTCGTTGAAAATGCGTAAAGTCTGCAATCTATTCGTAATAATAACGAGTACCCTTTTGCTCTAGTTATAAACGCATAAAAATGCGAAGTCTAACAACAGTTGTTAATGTCCGCATTGTATCTCGCGTTTACGTTAAGAAGTTAACCTAGACTTCCGAGGAGTTTTCGCATAAACTCGAGTAGATTATGATCTGGGCGCGATAAAATCTTTATACGGATAAATTGCTCGGAAACTTGCGAGGGAGTGTCTAAAATGGCCATCGCCACCCACATTCCTCGTTTCAACCAGTGAATATTATCGCATGTAACAGAGGTGCACGAGTGTATGCTGTTCCGGAAGGTTGTCATAAGCTGCGGATAATTATCTTCTACCCCATAATTGCTCCCCTTGCCGAGCCTGCGAGAAGGAGACACGGTGATACTCCGAGATGAGCAAACATTAGGATAACCAATTATGCTTGTGAAATCTGGGAGAGCTGAATACCATCTGTAAAATTGTATGAATTTTGCTGTCTGTCTAGTACATCAAAAAATTATTTTTGGTCCACTAATAAATTAGATTGAACGCTTATTTTTCATAGAAAAAAATCACAGGTGATAAAATACTTTCAAGTTTTACAAAAATCATGTAATTCAATGTAACCCTCCGCCTGTAACTTTATTTTTATCGACACCGTTTGCATTCTAAGTCGTTTATGTTCACAACTAATTTGTTTACTGTTCTAGGTTTTAAGAAAATCTAAAACAATTCTCTAATTTCTGTTTTAATGTATGAACCTGTTAGTTTGAAAGTGGTGTAAATCCATTTTTTCTTCTGTCGAGATATTTGAATAAGGTTTGCATTTTATTCGATTCAAAAATATACATAATGTGTACTAGTTACAACTAATTGTAAGTTTGGTTTCTATAATTCTAGAAATATTTAAATTGACTACATAAACGACTTTTATGTCAATTTAACCAAAGTAATACAGTATTTTATCGTTAATTGTCGTGAAATTCTAAACGATAATTGTCGCAAAACGATCCCTCCTTCCGCGAGGGATACCCCATGAGGGGCCGTGAAGCTCGTTGTATGCCGGTGTGAAAACACCACCCAACCCAGTGACAAAACTTCTTCATTTTTTATTATTTTTTTATGGAACTTTCACTAACATATTCGTGGCATTTTTCTAATGAAAATGATACCAAATAAGATATAATTCCGTCGTGGTGGCGACGATTATCGATGAAATACTGTATATTCTTTCTGGGTCGTCAATAGACTTACACCACTTTCATAACAAACTGTTAGGCAATTTAGTTTAGTGACAAATTTTTATGGAGATTTTAAAATACTAAGTGGGTATTGTTTATAAATAAAAAGTCCACTATAAATTATTTGTTTATTTTGTGATTTCTCAATTTTTTCCAAAAATGGACTTGCACCACTTTCAAAATAAACAGTCCATATAACGATTGGAACGCCAAATGTGTAAAACATTAATGGGAAGAAATAAATATTGGAAAGAGAGAAATTCAAGAGTAAAACGCGTGAAAAAAATGTTTTCTCATAGTTTGAAATTGCCTACTTGTATACCAAAAAGTCTTACTCCGATAACATAAATAGTTTTTGTACAAAAAAAATCGCAAAAATCACTCGGTGTTGTACTTGTTACACGAGAACACACCCTTGAACTTAATATAACATTTTAGACTGAACAAACAACTTCAAGAATTAAAAACAAGTTTCACCAGTGTTTGATTGAGTTAATATTTGTCCAAATGAGGAGAAAGAAAACTAAGAATGGGTAAAACCAAGTGTAAATAACGAGTCACCGAGAGTACAATTTCCTAGAAGCAAGTGACAAGGTTGCATTCAGAAACGGTCAGCCTGAAATTGGAGAAATTGCATCGACACCAGCAAGGATAACGAGACAAGGTAGTACTAAGGTCGACATCAACACCAAAGAAGATCGATTAACAAGAAAATTGAACTATCTATACATATCCAGATCATAATCGAATGCATCTTCCAGAGACAAAATTCAGATTAATTAAATCATGCATAGATCGGTTTTAATTAATAAATATAATCTGAATGTATAATCGCGACAGCAAAAAGTATAAACATCGTCGGATTCTTCTGCAGTTAATTATAGTCACAAGGCTCGGTACAAAAACAGAAGATGCCTTGGCGGGAATGTCTACCGGTTTTCAAGTAATACCATAAAAGTACAAAGCTCGTTGCTTGACCTGTATCTGGTTAGTCATGAAGAAAAGCTGCGCACGTTTACGAGACCTTGTCGCGTTCGCGAACACGTGCCGAATACGATCACTATATGGCGCTTGCCACCTACATACTTCGACAACTTTGGGGAATTCTTCGCCTTCCAGTTTAGTGGGTCGTCTCATCGATCTTCTTGCACACCAATCAATTTTGCTAAATTGTTCCTTACCAGAAAATTTGTCTTCGCCTCTCGACGAAAGTAGGTCGGATGTTTCAAACATTCTAGTAAAAAAGTTTTTCAGTTACTTGAACTTTTGCTGAAGACATATTATAATTTTGGGTAACATGTGGGCACGTTTATGATGGACTCTTTTATATTAAATGTAATTTCACGTCTTAATAATAAACACAAGTTATTATCACCCATTCAAGCAGATTGTCATGTTTTGTTGAAATTTTTATTTCTTCGCCTTCAAGGTCATCCCAAGGTCATGGTATACTAGTTCGTTGAATTCATCTTGACACTGGCTATAATGCTGTTAAGTCAAAAATACAAAGTGCTATTTAAAAAAATGAAGGTGACCTTGGCAATACTATAAAAAAATGTTTTTCGAACTTTTTTATTGCAATCTATAGCCAATCGAAAACTGATCAACTTTGGTTCAAAATATTTTTTGTCAGATTATCGTAAGTACCTAAAAAATCGTGAAAACTGTTACTTGGGACACCCTGTATATTTTTAAACTCTTCTCCTTAACCAGTTAACTGTGTAGCTAGACTTTGCATGTGGCTACTAAAAATGTTTGAAAACATTATTTATCACATATTGACCTCTCGTCAATTTCTTTGTTCCGTTTCTTTACTTCGTCTTTGACTCGAAAAATTCTAAAATGTCGACAAATTAATAATGCGTTTTAATTTTCACTAAAAATTTTAACACAAATATCAAGTAATTAATTTTATTCCATGACGAGTATACTCGGCAAAAACAGCTAACTGGTTAAGTATTCTCAAATTCACCTAATGTTACTACTGTTTTAAATTACAGCTACTAATTTTTGTCATAAATGCATAAAACCCGCTGCCCAATAATGACATAAAATATGATGGTTATAATTTTCACACGCAAGCTAGTAAACTAATCCTTCTAACATCTCAAAAGACACTGAAGTCGTTTACTTTAATTTTAACAAAGTTATTGTATTGTATAGAGTGTCCGAATATTAATTGGGGCCACCGTATCTACAATATGCAGTCCATCTGCATGCAGTTATCGGCTTTCTTAGCCGGCCATTGAAAGTGAAGGACGCGTACAATTCGCAAATTGGAGGATTCATCGCGGTTCGTTATCGTTCGAGGCATAATTACGGCTTCAAGCGAGCCGAAACAGACAAGACAAGCTCTTGCAGATGCAGTTCTACGGGTACGAGGTTAATAAACAATTAATTATGTTGGCCGTATCACACGAACGGTGCGAAACCAATACGTGACCCAGATGGTCGGCGCGCGACTGTCTCTCACGATTGCGGACGAGCATATTAAACTGATCAAAGGCATCTCGATCAACTTTCCTTACCGTAACGCGACGATGATCAATATTACGGGTTAAATAATAACGGGGCAGTCATGTAATTTTAACATTGCAGGGTAGGGGGGAGGGGGGAGGGGGCGTGCCTTATTGAAAACTGCGGGGCAACGATCTGTCAGTCAACTTGTCCATGTTCTTCACTTACTTAGTGTGAATAATTATATAAATATGCATTGTGTATTGCATTGTTACAGAAATAATTTGTTAATTTCTTGACATAGAGCATATAATATAGAACAGGCATTTGAGACAATATGCTAATTTTTGTAGATGCGTACAGTGATAAGTAAAAATTTGTTTCAGACACTCCGCCTTCGTTGACAATACTAATTCAAAGAAAAAGCTTGTTTCTTTTTGATTATTTTTTTTATGAAACTTTCAGCATCATTTGCGCGACATTTATCTGGTTACATTGAGTCCAAAAACGACACAATTCGGTGCACATTTGCCTGTTCGATAGACAGTTTAGTAAAACCTCTATTATCCGAATCGATGGTGTCTGAATTCTGAATAAACAATTCCGTCTGAAGCGAATCCTTCATTACAACATGATTTATTGAAAAAATCGGTAACACTCATAAGCAGACAGCGGATTTTATGCATTTATGACAAAAGGTAGTAGATGCATTTTAAAACAGTAAAAACATTAGAAGAATTTTAAAATACTGTTATATTATGTTAAATCTGATAAACATATTAACAGTAGATTTACGGGTCAAAATGACGCGCTCTAATTTTTTGGATTTACGATTGTCGAGATTTGTATAGATGCATTCATAAAGAATTATTGAACAAAATTTCTTTGAATATATATTATTTAAAAGAGTGCTAAAAATTTTGATAGATACACTCTCGTTATTTTTATAGTGTAATGTGCTGCGTAAACCTAGTGTCCAGAAAGAAAATAAATTTCTATTTTGCTCCAGTTTGTTCCAACTCGGTTAAACAATTTTTATTTTGCATAAAGTCTCACTGGCTACTCATTAGTTTCTGTTCTAAATACTCAACTTCAATTTCGTATATTCAACAGAGACCACTGTACTAATTAGTTCGGATAATCGAGGTTCCACATTTTATCGTGGATTATAACAATTGCTGTCATTCTAATCAGAAAAATGTCATGGATATGTTTATAGACATATGAACTACAAAATTATCAAAAACAGAGCAGTTTTTCCAGTAAATTAGTATTGTCCCACACGAGTATGTACACGATATAAGTAACATTGCGGTCTAGATAGGTTTGCATACATCGAGACATTACTGTATTTCGATACTAACGAATTCTATAAGCTTCATAGACTGCTATTAAAAGGTTCTACAAACATTCGATGATTTCTATGTTTGAGTAAAATTGTTTAAAAAAGTGTCTGATGTCTGGAAACCGAACATTTTTTTCTGCTAAGTAATAGAAATGAGATGAGTGTTTTTTAATTCCCAGGGCAAAGTGAAACACTGGGCTGTTGCTCTCGGTCTAGACTGCAGTGAACGTATTGGATTTCTATTTCCTGTATACACAGGAGAACGCACGCACATGAAGTGCGCACTCATGGCTCTCTCTTTCTCTCTCCCTCTCTTTCTTTCTTTCTTCCCCCTCGTTTCTTCCCCAAGAGAGAAATTATGAGAACGATGCGGGATAGCTCGACGAACGCGCAAAAGTTCGACGGAAATGAGCCGTCCACGCAGGATTAGATGGGACTGGACGTTTCCTTCGGAATCTCGTTATCCGCAGGAATCTCTTCCTGTGCAAAAGAACGCTCTTCGAAACAGAAAATGCATCGTCCGATTGAGAACATCCTCTTTGCATCGGCTAACTCGGTAACGAGATGCTCATGTTCCTCGCTAATTGCTGTGCAGCACAACCAACAAACGAAAAATCTCTGCCGTAAACTAAATAGTCGGAAATAAATCGGACTTTCTCGTCGAGCGGCGTTTCAGAATACATCTAGCTTCAAAATTTAAGGAATGTACAAATTAATCCTTTGAACTCGAATGGTGACTCTAAGGCACCAGTAAAAATTGCCATACCATTATTCAAAACAGTTTTCATATTATTAAATTCGTCTGTACTCTATAAATTGCTAAACGTTCGAGTGTTGTATGCGAAGATAGGTTCAATTTCATGTATACGGGGTGGGGCATTATAAACAGGTCACCTGTATAACTCGCTTGCTTTTGAAGATACAGTATTTTATCGGTAATTGTCCCAAATGTCTCCGACATAATTGTCCCTGAGATATCCCCACTAGTGCGGGGTGTACCCCCTTAAGGGGCCATGAAGCTCGAGAGGCCTCGGTCGCCGAGAAATATGAGACCATGCGGCTCGGGTATATCAGTGAGACCACACTAATCCGAATTTCCAACTTAATAGACTAATAATAGACAATTAAAAATCGTCGATTACACAAGTAAATATCATCGAAATTATATCATATTTGGTATCATTTTTATTAGAAAAATGCCACAAATATGGCCATCGAAGTCCCATAAAAAAATAATGATTAATAAAGAAGTTGGAAATTCGGATTAGGAATGTTTACATTTCTCGGTGACCGAGGCCTCTCGAACTCGGCTGTCCTTCTCTCCGTTCGGCAAACCTCAAACAATGATATCCCTCGCGCATAATTGTCCCTCCGCAGACCCGTGTTGTGGACAATTATCGATGAAATACTGTAGAAGAAAATGCATCACACCAAACTTACTTGATATCGAGGCGCTCGTAATCTGATGTCATTAATTTTTTTATAGGTGGAGACGTCAAGGAGATACGAAGGTCAACTCTGTTTTTTAAATGTAACAGTATGGTTTTTTATTTACATTCTGATAGTGTGTTTCAAGACGAATACAATGACATATTATGAAGGACATTCAAGGTCACGCAAGGTCAACTGCAATAGAAAATAAAGTGTCTCAAAGCACTCTTCGAACACTACGACGACTTACATGTAACATGTTATTTACGTATTCACTGCTACTTCAAGTGTTCAAAATGACGACCTTGAACACGGAGACATAATCTAAAACGTTGCAATACTGATGATACTGCCTGACAAATTTTAGTTGTATCTATTACAGAGCAAACTCTTCTTATACGTTCTTGCATATCAACTGTGGTTGTTGGTTTTTCGCGGTACACTTGTTCCTTCAATTTTCCCCACAAATAAAAATCTAGTGGTGTCAGGTCTGGGGAACGTGCCAGCCATTTATTACTTCCTGATCGACCAATCCAACGACCTTCAAATGTCCTGTTCAGTAATTCTGTAACATTTCGTGCTGAACGAGCAGGACATCCGTCTTGTTCGAACCACGTGGACTGTCGCATGTCCAGTGAAATGTCCTCTAACAATTTTGGCAAAACGTCTTTTAAGATTCTCTCGTAATACGTAAATAACATGTTACATGTAAATCGTCGTAGTGTTCGAAGAGTGCTTTGA
Organism: Sphecodes monilicornis; assembly: GCA_913789915.3. Classification (NCBI taxonomy): domain Eukaryota; kingdom Metazoa; phylum Arthropoda; class Insecta; order Hymenoptera; family Halictidae; genus Sphecodes; species Sphecodes monilicornis. The sequence goes on along the minus strand of OU565296.1, from coordinate 10,652,712 downwards.
GACACTTTATTTTCTATTGCAGTTGACCTTGCGTGACCTTGAATGACCTTCATAATAAGTCATTGTATTCGCCATGAAACACGCTATCAGAATGTAAATAAAAAACCATACCGTTCCATTTAAAAAAACAGAGTTGACCTTCGTATCTCCTTGACGTCTCCACCTATAAAAAAATTAATGACATCAGATTACGAGCGCCTCGATATCAAGTAAGTTTGGTGTGATGCATTTTCTTCTATCTTCAAAAGCAAGCGAGTTATTCAGGTGAACTGTTTATAGCATCCCACCCTGTATAACGTAAAAATGATTATATACAATGAAAATGTCCTAGTTTGAAAGAAATGTCTTGATTTGGAATTAAAATTGCTTCGAGTCCAAAAAGGATTAATTTAGAGTCCTTTACAACATTAATTTAGACTGAACTTTACAATTGCATACACAACTGCATACTGTGCAGATGTGTACTGGTTAAATTGCTGCAGATTATGCATTTCTGGCAAAAATAGCTGGATGAAATACAAAACAGTGAATATTTTAGAGAAATTAACCCCTTGCGCTACGATTTATTTTACGGTTCCAGTGATTAGTACTTCTTTGTTGTTCAGAATTTGTTAGAAGAAGAGGAAAGTACATATTTATTGTATGCCTATGTATTCTCTAATAGCTATTGTATATTGACAACAACAAAATGGAATTTTATTTTAGTGAATTCTGTTCGAAACCTTCATCACGAGTCTGACTCGATGTGGTAGTGTAAGAGGTTAATGAACACGACTTGTTGTACTGTTGTTTTCAATGATTAAAAGAGTTAATACATTTTTATTGAATCTCCTGTTGTTTTCAACTTATTAGAGTTATTAAAAGTAGTAACACATTATGATTGGACCAATTATTGGGCACATTATGATTCTAATGTTTGTAGCTCATAGCAACATTAACTGATTTCGATGAAACTTTGTGCACGTATAATAACTTATGTAGATTTAAAAAAGTTATATTTTAAATTTTCATTATAGGCACAGATAAAAAAAGTTAATAATCGTGTGACCTTCACTTTTTTCTTTAGTATTTCGACTAATAGCAATTTTTAGAAAAAATTATTTCCACGTTACCTAGTAAACTAATTCTTCTAGTCCATTTTTAAAAAGGAGATTTGTTTTTGAATGGCGTAAGAATATTTTTAAACCCACTGTATATACAAAGTTGTTGTGCCTGGCAATTAATAAAGACAATGTTTACTTTGGTAAAAAATAGTCCGCACTCTAGTAATGATATAGAAGAATCGTTCACCTTTCCTCTCGAACACGTTTCCGTTCACGACATCGACCAGGCAAGTTCCCTGACGTGTCCCGGTCGCGCGAATCACCCTGTACAACAACTTCAGCACGCAACGCATCATTTAACTAGTTATTCGAGGCGCGCGAGTTAGGCGTGTCTGGGAAAAAGAGTTAAAGTATGGGACAGGGGAGGACTGTTAAAAGTGCAAGTGCCACGGAAGCAGGAAACTGCCACGCAATCAGACAAAACGACGCGACGCGAGCCGTGAACGAAACGCATGCTCGATGAAATCGTTCGGATGCAACCGAATACGAAAGTCATTTCCAGTGATCATTATAATATTCTACTAATCAGCAAACTCGGAAAGATGAAATGCGCAAATAATTACAGCGATTTTTTCAAATCCCTCCATTAAAACCGTCCGTGGTAGCCCGCATGTATAATACAGTATTTAATCTATAAGTGTCGCCAAATTCTGAACAAGAAGTGTCGCAAAACAATCCCCACTTCCGCGGGTTATACCCCGTGAGAGGCCTTGCAGCTCGAGAGGCCACGGTCGCCGAGAAATGTAAGAATGAAAATGATTCCTAACTCGAGTGTAATCGAACATTTTTTATTGATACGTAATGCAATGATAAAAATTATAATATTATTGAAAATAGTTCGAATGGTGTCGTGTTTGGTCTTATTTTCATCGGCAGAAGCGCTTCAATTCATTCGTAATACTTTTATGCAAGTATATTGAAAAATGTAAAAGTTTAAACTCTCATTCTTTCGCAATTCCCCGTCTGCTTTCATTGTATGCCGTTGATCGGTCGCTGGTCTTTGAAGTTCAGCGCTCGGTGCTCGACGCTCGGGTCTCGGTAAAAGTTATTCGAAGGTTATTCAAAGTCTACGAATAATTATTTTGCCCATCTCTGCTATGACCTGTCCAAGGTGCATGTCTGTTGAAATTAGTATTCGCAAACAATAATTTCATTTCTCCAGTTCTATTTCTATAAAAAGGCTGTGTCATTGTTCAGTTCATACATTCTAGAAGACAATGCTAACAATGTTTGATGGTTGTAGTTTGCATTCAAAATCTGGCACAGTGTCGCCAGAAAGCATCCAAACGGATGCTTTTTCTTCTCCTCCTTTTCCTATTCCACTACCATGAGCACACTCCAACGTCCCCTACTAAGACCGTAGACTGGTCACGTGACGTGCCGCGCGTGACTGATATTACTCTGGTCATCAGAGAGGGGGTAAATTGTATTCCCCACGATTTCTTCGACCTGGCGACAATAATGGCATAGGATGAAATGAAAAATTAGTAAAATGACCGATGAATGAACATCAATTTCTAACGAGTGAACAGAGGTAACCCAGTGAATGATAATTATTCAAACAAAATTATCATAGTCCATTGAACCACCTCAAAATACAAATTGCTAATCGATTACGATTAGACGATTGATTTTGTTAGACGACCAGAATACTTTCCTTGAAGACGCGGGATGTTGTTCGAACAACTGCTAAATAAATTCATGCAGTGGCGAACAGGTTATACAAAAATTAGATCTCTTTAGCGAGACATCTGTGAATTCACAGTAAAATTACTATACAAATTTCGACACGAAGAGGACATTATGAATGTCATTTCTTTCGTTCAATAAGAATTATGTTCATTCACTAGGAGGATGTTCAATCACTGGACAGAAGTCACCCTATGGTAAGAAAAATTCGATCGCCATGCGGTGTGCATCAGCGATTTCATTGCAATTTTCTCGTTTGCATCGCAAACCTAGGAAACCCGAGGATTTCGCGCGTGCATGACGGGAGAAAGTTTTCCCCCGCAGGAAGATAATGCGTTAGATTTCCTGCTGTTCGCCTAATTGTGCCCGTGTCGCTTTCACAGTTTTTGCTTAGATGGGTACAACGGCCTTCGCCGTGAATCCCCGTTTGTCTTCATTAATCAACGCTCTAATGCAATCCGGTGCGCTCGTCTAATTACCAAAGACCACGGCCGGCCGTAGTTACTGAGTATTGTTCTAATAATTACTTAATTTCACCCGGCCTGGGTTTCGAGAACAATTATCGAATCGGGGATGATATCTCTCCTCCTGTTCTTTGAACGGTTTCCGTTCTTTCTTGCTACCGTTGATTAACGAGGAGTCACGCGGAAAGAAAGTCGAATGGTTGACTCACCTGGGATTAAACGCTTCGACATTGTTTTTAATGGCGCAATAAAAATTTATGAGGAAAGCGTACACTCGATTCAAACGAGTTAACGATACACGGGTCAAGAATTTAAACCGAGATTTCAAGGTCATCCGCATCACCATATATGGAATAGCATATATTTAACCACGCGCGTAAAAACATTTTATTCAGGCCAATAAAAAGACGCAACCCGAACAACTTCTTTTCGCGTGATCGTCGCTTGTTGCTCAATGTTAACCCCTTACCGTATTTCAACGAGCCAGACTCGGTATAAAGAATTTAATTTTACAAAATTAATTAATACAAAGAGACTTTTGTAATCAATATTTAAGCACATTGTTTTTGAAAGTGGTATAAGTCCATTTTTAGTAACACACGAGATAATGGTAGTTTTAGTCATATACAGGGTGTTCACGCTATCACTAGCCAGCGTTTTTCTTGCAAATAATAAATATTAAAAAAAAATGATAGAGGAAAAAATTAATACTGTTTTTGGTAAGTAACATAATGGCGTATGTAATTTTCTTGTGTTTGCACTATTTTCTTAGAAATGAAGGTGACCGTCAACTTTTTAAATGAAATTTTATGTATTTTTTTATATCATATGAGAACGTGTGTCAAGACAAATTTATTTGTATCCAACACAATGACCTTCAAGGTCATACAAAGTCAAAAATAGCAGGAAAATTTTGAATATTCCGTACGTAATATTTCGTAAAGATATCATTCACCATACACAACGCCCATAAATGTAAACGGCTTGCAGAGGAAACCAACGCAATCATATGCATTAATATTTCAGACAACGTTAGAAGAAGCTAATAAGAATGTAATTAATGGAGCCGAAATATGTAGTCATGAAAATAGTGCAATTACAAAAAAATTCCATACGCCATTACGTTGCTTGCAGAAAACGGTATTACTTTTTTCTCTTTCATTTTTTTCTAATATTTATTATTTGCAAGAAAAACGCTGGCTAGTAATAGCGTGAACACCCTGTATAGATGTTCTCTTTTAATATTTTGATTCACACAGTCAGTGGTGTACAATATCGTCATCAATTAACACTAGGTTTACGGAGCACTAAAATTGATTATTTTACATTGCTTTATAAAAATAATAAAATTGTATTTACTTAAATCTTCAGCGATTTTTATTGTAATATGTACACAAAAAAATAAATCTATTTAATAATTCCTCACGAATGCCTCCTTACACTTTTAATAATCGTAAATTAAAAATTTTTGAATCTGTCATTTTGACGGGCCCCGTAAATCTAGTGTTAAGCAAAAGAAGTTGAATTGTAAAATGTTGACGCAGGAATGTTTTTGTTGAAAGTGGAAAATGTCAATTCGTAATAATGATGATTGAAGCAACATTCTAGTCGCATTAATTATTAATTATTACGAGTTCAGTGTGCCTTGCCGTTGAAGTTTTTACAGAGAATAATAAATAATGTCTTAAAACGCAAACCCTTTAAATATCTGAATGTATGAAGCAATGGGGAATTATACCACTTTCAAAAACAACGGCTCATTTAAGCATTGAAGCAAACATAGTCGTATAGAAAATATAAATTTTCTTTTCTCTTCTGTGACAATTTTGGGGACAAAGATGCTCTAATCACCGTAGCCGCGAAGAAAATGGTACGGCAAGAGTTAACCAACGTTTCCACAAGCGAAAATGTGTACAAATTTTTAGTCAATGTTACTATACTTTTCATTATGATTAGACTGTGGATCTTTATGCATTTATGACAAAAATGGATAGGTCTAATTTAAAATGGTAAAAAGCTCAACTTACTATAATTATTAAAGACAAAAAGAACTTTGCACTTGGCTCTTATATCTTACAATTGATGTAGAAAATTTTTAGTTTGCATAATGATCCAAAGTCTAATTATGATGGTAAAGGCAGGGAGCGTATAGCTTTCGATTGTTCAAACATTAGGTAGAAACATAACTACCGTTCAATTGTGTTCGTTATCTCTTTTTATTTATTAAGAATAAATTCTACAATGATTGCAGATTTTTATGCAAAATAAATATTGTCTGCATTAATTGCAAGACATTGAAACTAAACAAGCTTTTATTTCTTCTCTAAATAATTCTAAACAGATGTGATTAATGCAATAGCATTTTTAAATTCTTTAAATGTTTCTTGTATTTTACATTTGATCCACTCATTTTTATCATAAATTCATAAAATCCGCAGTTTAGTAGTAACTAAATCGTTAAAATTATAATATATTTACATTTGCGACAGGACGAATTTATATTTCAACGCAATACAGTATTTAATCGATAAGTGTCACGAAATTCTGAACATGAAGTGTCCCAGAACTATCCCCACTCCTGCGGAGTATACCCTGTGGGAGGACGTGAAGCTCGAGAGGCCTCGCTCGCCGACATAATACGGGTCGAGTATATCGGTGAGAACACTACTAATCCAATGACAAAACTTCTTTACATTTTATCATTTTTTTATGGAACTTTCCATAAAAGTTCCTTAAAAAAATAATAAAAAATGAAGAAGTTTTGTCACTGGGTTAGGTGTTGTTTTCAAACCGACATACTCGACCCGTATTATTTTACATTTCTCGGTGACGGAGGCCTCTCGAGCTTCACTTTACTTTTCTATGTTCGGCACAAGTCAAAGAATAGTATACCTAAACACGAAGTGTCACTGGCCGGACCCGTGTTGTTACATTTATCGATTAAATGCTGTAGTAACTGACCATTATAAAAATCTTCCGATCGTACGGGATAAAAGAATCTCACGTAAAATTTGTTAAAATTTATTCTTGCGAATAATATGTACAGTTTAGATGATAGAAACTTTTGAATAATTAAGGATATAGAATAAATTGATGTACAGCGTACATAAAGTTTCTTGAAACTATAGTATCATAATATTCATTCTATTTAAAAAAAAAAAGTAACTCCCTAGGAACACTTCTATAAAGGTTCTAAATACTTACCAACACAACTTTTCGATTTTTGTTAATTGTCAACGCGTTGTGCGGCGTTTTCTTGAAAAGTTAGCTCCATCGTTATTTTCTACATTGTTCTGACGCTACGAGAGTGCATCATCTGGTAATTAGAAACCGCCTAGAAAAAAAGTCTCCGGCTCACGGTTCTACATGGCGTTGCGCAGCGCACGTGCATCGTGTGCGCCTCGCTAAATTGGTCCGCCTAGAATAAAAGCTGGCAGCATCGGTGCGTTACAAATGCCACGTTTCTTCCAATCCGGCATTGGCAGATCGCCTGCTAATTATTAACCGTGCGATTCTCAATTATCCATCGCAGGCCGTTGACCTGTCCGCTCCGCGGATGTCGCCGCGGTGAAAACTACGGTTTATCGGCCGGACAGTAAGATCGATCGAAGCCGTGTATTGCACTATTTATGTGGAACTCGAGTCTAGACAGTCGGCAGTGCACCGTTTTATAGCATCCTCACGCCAAAATCGTTTCCCGAGAATATAACCGGCCGGGTCCACGGAAACTGTACTACTCCACCCTCTATGATGTTCCCGAGGAATTTATTTCGTTCCAACCGCCCCACAACGCGGCGAAACGGCCGATTTTTGTAATAAATCTCTTGGAGGTCAATATCATTCGTAATTGCTACCAAGCTTCACATATTTTTCAGCGTTGAATCGAAAGAGATCAAAACCAAGTTGATACAAGCAACCGTTTCGGAGATATAGTGGCCGAAATAATGATAGGTTCACTAGTCGCGTCGGCTGGTCTACTGCTTCTACTTTTGTTTACGTTATCCAAAGTGTACTGTGGTGTTTGTTATTATTCCGCAAGAATGTGCCCTACACACTATATGAGCAGTCAGTCGAATATTAAAAGCGTTCGTGTGAAGACGTGCTTCTTTCAAAACACTTTGAAAATTCTCGGGTACAACATACGAAATAATCTTAGATTCACGGTGAAATATATGAAAAATACTATTGATAGTGCAATTTTTTGAACGTTTTTGTATGGTAAGTACACAGATTAATGAAGTTAAAAAATTATAAAAAATATTTTATGTTCGTTTAATATTTTTAAAGCACAATGGCACGGGGAAAATCGTTAAATGATAACGAAAAGGGCCAAATTATTGCCTTTCGCAATATGGGTCTCTCTAACAGAGAAATTGCAAGAAGAATTAAAAGATCTTCAAATGTTATAAGCAATTTTTTAAAATTAAAAGAAAAATACGGCGGTAACAAATCTACAGGCCGTCCAAAAACATTAACACAGAGGGACAAAGGGAAAATTTTTCAATAAGCACGGAAAAATAAACTTGATGCTTCTAAAATAAAAACAAAATTAGACTTGCCAGTTGGTGTTCGACGTGTGCAGCAAGTTCTGAGATTAAGTGGAACATTAAATATACTAAAAAAGCGAAAAAAACACCGCTAACTAAATTCTACAAGGAGGAAAGGTTAGAGTTTGCAGAAAATCATATGCCATGGACTGAAAAATGGAAAACGGTGATTTTTTCTGATGAAAAAAAATTTAATTTCGATGGCCCAGACGGGTTTCAATATTACTGGCACTCAAAAAGATGTGAAAATGACAAGAGTCCATGGAGGAGGATGTGTAATGGTTTGGGCTGCATTCGGCAATAACGGTAAGACTCCGATAATGTGGTTCCTGCGAAAAGCCAATGCTGAAAAATATCAGAAAATACTAGGATGCGTACTGGATGAATATGGCGACGAGATTGGTGGGTCTAATTTAATATTCCAACACGATAATGCAGTGATACATCGTGCAAAAACAATTCAAAACTGGTTCGAGGGGGGAAAAGTTGAAGTTTTACCCTGGTCATCAAAGAGTCCGGACTTAAATCCCATTGAAAATCTTTGGGGAATTTTAGCACGAAAGGTATACGCCAATGGAAAACAGTATTGCACTGTTTTCGAATTAAAAAATGGGATTAGAGAGGCGTGGTCTGCAATTAAATTAGAAACTTTACAAAAAAATAATTGAAACCAAGCCACGCAGAATATTTGAAGTGATAAAAAACAAAGGAAGTTCAACTAAGTATTAAACTATTTTTATTTCTTTTGTTATTATATTTTTTATGTAAAAATATATAATGAAACTATCTTTATTTCGTACATGAATTTTACGGTTTTCAATAAAAAATTTGTAATTGACACAAATTATATTATGTTATTCATTTGAATTATGTATTTTGTAAATTATATTAGAAAGAATAAATAATAATAAATAAATTCAAAAATACTATATAAAACACATGTATATGTTAACAAATTAAAATGAACCTATCATTATTTCGGCCACTGTACACTTGGCGCACGAAAGTATTCGAACGCTTTTTAAATTAGAATAATTGTTTTGAAATTGGACCAAATAACTTGACTCTTTTTTAGCAATTGGAAGCATTGATTTACTAAATGATGTGCAAAAAAGATTTTGAAAAAATTGCAATTGGTAGGAACTACATGACAAAATAAAAATGGCACTTTTTATAACTTTTTTTATTTCTGTCGACAATGAAAATCGAAAACATGCGTCTTGTAGACCTAGGTGGTTCGGAACCCACCGTAATAAACAGTAGGTCCCGCTGAAAAGTAGGCTGAAATAGTCTGAAAAATTAGGCGATAGTGGAGAGTGGACAAATGGAAGAAGGGGGAGAATGGTAAAAATGGATTTGAAACCTTGAGGGGACCAAATATCAGTACCTATCTATAAAAAAAGCATCCTGTAGACCTATGTTAGTTATGCAGATGGTGAAAATTTCATCGAGATCGGATGACGCAGAAAAAAACGACACTCATGGAAAAAATGTAAGAATCTGTGGATTTTAAACAGAAAATGACCAAAAGTTATGAAAAACTACAATTTTCACTACATTTAACCGATTGCAGCTCGTGCGAACGTTGATCGATTTCAATTAAATTTTCAGCATGTATATAACTAACATATGTACATAGGTCTACAAGATGCATATTTTAAATTTTCATTACGAACTGGAATAAATAAGCTTTAAAAAGTGACATTTTTATTTTTTCTTCTAATTCTTACCAATTTCAATTTTGTCAAAATCTTTTCTGCACGCCATTTAATAAATCGATGCTTCTAATTCCACAAAAAAAAGTCAACTCGTGTGGTGCAATTTTAAACAAATTATTCTGATTTAAAGGGCGTTCGAATACTTTCGCGAGCCTGTGTACGTTAGAAACGTTTCTATGCTATTTTTCCTAGACTTTATGCGCTTATAAATAAGAATAGAATTGACAGAAAATAAAATTATCTACAAAATACAATGGAATGTCTCGTGTTTATTAAATTAAATACTAATATCAAAGAAGATAATTTTCTGTGTGATTTTCTCTGTTGCAAATAAAGCTTGGAAAGTGTCGATCAAAATTGTTATTGCATTATACCTGCTATCGCGATGATACCACATCGTATCTGTTTCTGTCATTATTTTTCGTAATCGTTAATGTACAATTAACGTCCCTGTCGTCGGTACTCTTCATTAGTACTATCATTCTAATATTTATGTGTTTATCGTTATCACGATTGATTATCAGTGTTATCTTTCTACTGTATTGACAATGTTGTTTTCGGTATGATACATAGGGAATTACATAAACGGGATCATGAGAATTTCTCTTGGAAACAACTTTTTTGTTTAATTGATTCGGTTATTAATATACTCGAAATTTCGTTGCAAATTATTAAAGGAAATACTATACTGTTTTTTTTTTTTAAATAAATACTTTCATAAAGGATACAAATTAATTTTCCCGTGCAGCCAAATAAACTTGTTCGTATTTTAACACTTTATCTAACGAAAGCCTATTAACAGGATTTTCAATAATTGTGCTGTACCAGAAGAAAGCTTTTAAAAGTTATTTTTTTCATAATAATCCTAAAAGAAATTATTAGATTACAATATTAGCTTGTTGGTTTACTATAAAAATTGATATTTCTGTTGAAAATTTCTTTAAAAAACCTAAGCCACAATGAATTGTCGGTAGATAATGTGTTAAATTATACAATATTAAGTCAGTGCAGAAGTACGTGCCCGATTTTGTATTAAAACACAATAAGGAGCCAGGCACGAACTTTTGTAATGATTTAATATTTCTGAGGACTATCGTTTAGTTATATACTCCATTATACACATACTGTGTAAGATATTGTCGTACATTCGTACAATCAAACTCAGTCCATTCAATTGTGTTTACCTTTCTTTCAGGCAACGCCAATTTGAAATCGCTATCAAACAGTTGATAGATTGTACAAGAAAGATCAAATAATGTTAACATTTATATTATATTGAATACGTATGGGAATATTATGTCACCGATATTTTTACTAGGGTGCAAGAGGATCAACGAGAAATTTATTAATATAGCCAGGTATTTCAGCATCGCGTCCGTCAACCTTGCTTCGTTTATTTGCTATATTCGACTATTTTTAACTTTCGTTACGGCAACCCTCGGGGCTCGTATACATATAACCTCCAACCGCCGCTTTCCTTCGTTGATCGTGAAAATTTCGAGGGAAACCGAAAACGAGGCAAGTGGCAGCAAAATATATCGGTCAATTAATTACGTACACTTGTTAAAACAATCACGATGAACGAAACGCAATAAACTACCACCGAATAATTCCTGTCAATAATATTGGACTAATCTGTATCAAATTATTTACACATAATAATTATTAATCAGAATAATACCAATTACTAATCGTGATCATAAGAATTAATAATTCATTCGATTCAATTTCTACAAATTATTATTCAATTACTTTCCATATACAATATGTATTATTTACTATCAACGGTTCTCTAAATTTTAATATTCGAGACACGTAAAATACGCTCTAGAATTTCAAATTATCAGTAAAATAAAATACAATCGAATAAAATGACTGACAATTTTGAAAACTTACGTTACCAATGTAGTCAATTAAGGATTACTTTATGTTGAACAGGTAGCTCACCAGAGAACCACTTTCTAGAGTTGCCATTATTATTACTCCATTCTTTATTGCTCCGTTTTCAAAGCAGAACGACAGCCAAACGCAGCTTTGTCAGGCACACGCTCGATTTCAAATAGAACACTCTGGCTCCCGCCGCACGTCTTGCCACCCGATTGTTCTATTTAATGGAACAATCCCCAAATGCCCTTGGTCAAAAGGACACTTCTAACGGCACACAAACCCCACAGCCTTACGTTTATACTTCGATCGTTCCAATCGAAACTCGCCTAAGAATACTAAACACATCTTCATTCACAGCGTTTCGAAAATTTCATACAAACTTTTGAAGGAAACTACTTATGATTAGACTGCGGATTTTATGCATTTATGACAAAACTGGGTAGATACCAGTGGTTAAAAACAGTTATTATATCGGTTTCGGTTCTTGAAATAGTTTTTCGGAAAACCGAAAAAGCTTCCTAAATGTTATAAGGTATATCGGTTACGGTTTCTATTTTCGAGAAGAATGTCTGAGACAAAACGTTTATATCTTTTTGCGTACAATCCGCATATGCAATGAAAAAATACAATGTCCCATTAAAAATAACGACTTTCGGTTTGAAAATCCCATTTCCGGTTAGTACCGGAAATTGCAACTACCACCATTCGATAAAGCGTACTCGAGTTAGTTGATAAAATTTTTTTAGTTTTCAATAAAAATGTCCCTCCACCCATATTTTTTATTTCTGAATCATATTCTACGTAAAAAAAACTGCACAAGTTTTGTTTGAAACATTTTTTTGTGAGTTTGTAAGAACTTTATTATGTGTTCAAGAGTATTTTATTAAACGAATTACTAAGTGTCTAGAAGTTGAGGGTAAAAATTTCGAGCATTTATTATGAAGTTCTTAAATGAAATAAAAAATCTTCCAGGAGAAAGTGACATAAACATGAAAAATCAGCTAAATATCTTAAGAAATATTGAACTTACAAAAAAATGTTTCAAACAAAAGTTGTGCACTTTTTTACGTAGAATATGATTTCGAAATAAAAAATATGGGTTTATGATAAAAAAGTCAAAATGACCTTGAAATAACCTTGAAAACGCCCACTCATTAGAAGCCTAGTAGTGCCATTTGACTCCGCACTCGAAACACTAAAGTACATGTGTTAGTTTGTTTGTTTTAAATCACATGTTTTCGAGATTTTTTACAATCCCAACTTAAATGGGACACCCTGTATATACATTTATACTAAATAACATGTTGCACTTCAATCGTCAAGGTGTTCAAAGAGTGCTTTAAGACAATTTATTTTCCCTTGCAGTTGACCTTGAGTGACCTTGAATGACCTTAATAATAGGTTATTGTATTCGTTTTGAAATATTCTATCAGAATGTTTATTACAATTAATGCACAAAATGTTTATTTTGCATAAATATTCGCAGTCTATTTATGACAAACGGGAACATGGAGTGTATAAAATTTGAATTCTTTAGAAACACTGCTACACTAGGCGAACCACTTAATTAGATCCTTACGTATAATTAAGAATTACCAATCTCCCATTTATGGTGCTAATGTTTTGAGAATTGCGAGTAACTACTTGATAATTACCCGTTACAGCAATAATTAAATATATCGCGTTCGATCTAACCCAGTTGAGGGTTCTCTCTATACGGGATAAATTCGATTAATGACTGTCACGTATCGCTAATTACCCTAAACAGCTCGAGCTGTCAGCCGTCAAACATTTGAATTATATTCCCATTTTACTATTGCTCATCTCTTCATTGTTATATGCTTATCTGACACTTATTTAACCTACTATGTACCGTGATTAAAAAAATTATTTGTCCGTGCAATTTTTAAATTAATTCTTTGTTTATTTAATGATTTGTTATGCTTGGAAACAACATGCTTAGTTAGAAACGTTCGTTATTTACTACTCGAAAATACTACGAAGAAGTATTTGCACTCTGATGGTTTTTATAATAACGTTACACGTACAATGGGTGTACATAGTATTCGTACACCTTTCAAACACAAATAACTTTTTTCAAATTGGACCAAACGACTTCAGTTGTTTTTTCGATGTTAGAAAGATTAGTTTGCTTGGTGGTGTGTAAATAATTTTTTCCAAAAATTGCTATTGGTCGGAATTGCGAAGAAAAAAGTAAAGATCATAATATTTAAATTTTTTATGTACACTTGTAATTAAAATTTAAAAGATGCCTTCTGTAAGTTTTAGTATGTTCAATACATGTACAAAGTTTCATCGCAATCGGGTGACTCATAAAAAAGCCACAAGCATTGAACGATGTAAAAATCTTTGAATTTTGAGTTTGAAGTAGTGGAGCTAAAAGGATATTTTAAATTTTCATTGTAGTCACAGATAAAAAATTTAAAAATCACAGCCTTCACTATTTTCTTCACAACTCCGACCGATAGCAATTTTAAAAAATGGTTTTTTTCACATTCTCTAGTAAGCTCATCCTTCTAATATCTCAAAAAAACTCAAGTCGTTTGGACCAATTTAAAAATGTTATACGTTTTTAAATGGTGTACGAATACTTTGTACACCCACTGTACGCACGTTTCTCCATCGATATATCGATTTATGTAGATCCGATATTACAAACCGTAACAGTGTCTTCCTATTTTCATTATTCATGATCATTGTGTCTCTAACCTTTCTTCCACCATATGAACTAACAGAACACAGATCTACATACAAGTTCTTACTTATTCTTAATTAACCCCTTGTACTACGATTACAATGATTAAAACTTCATTCCAAAAACAAAAATTTATATTTATTGTATTCCTACGTATTCTCTAATGACTAAATATTCACTACAATAAAATAGAATTTCATTTTAATTTAACACTAGGTATGCGGGACCCATCAAAATGACGGGTTCTAATATTTGTATTTACGATTATTGTAACCAGGGGCTGAAAGCAGTTATTATATCGGTTTCGGTTCTTGAAACAGCTATGGAGAACCGAAAAAGTCTCAAACTGATATAAGGTATATCGGTTCTGACTTACATAGGTTACGGGTTCGATTCTTCAGAACTGACTTTATATCGGTTCTATAATTATTATCTTTCGGTTCTCACTGACTGACCTAACCCAGTAAGTATTATAAAAAGAATGGCCAACAATTTAGAATAGTCTCTTTTAGTACTCCGTAAGCCTAGCGTTAAAACAGGTTAATAACATACACAATCAACAGATTCCGTTCGAAGTCTTCGTCACGACTCCGATACGATATTATAGTGAAAGGGGCTAATAAATGTCTAACGTTTACAAATAGATCTTCTCTTCCTTATCTTATAACACAACACTGCTAAAGGTACATCTACTATAGCAGTAATGTACTTATACAGTTTTGGTCAGGAAATGTTCAGTTGTTTCGTATTATGTACTTTCAAACAATAAATCACTAACATAAAATACGCTGCTCGTTTACAGGAAGTTTCGAAAATAAGCGGATGTACAAACACATTTTCAGGCAACTATAAATCGCATGCTTACCTTACGAACATCCGCCACGAGGATTTTTCAAGTCACCGACCTACGTTACACTGGATCATCTTCGGTCTCGAGCCGTAAGAACGCGTTTCTCCTTTCGCACGACTTATGGGCCCCACTGGACACAATTCCTGGCATGGATTTTCTTGGTGTACGCGAAAGGGAAATTTCGTGGGTAAAAATAACACCGGTTCGGAAAAGATAGAGTGATAGAGCGAGAGAGACACAGAGAGAGATGCACGAGAAGAGATGTGCCTTCTACCGTTGTCGTTCGAAAACTCATGGTGCCCAGCAGCTTGATGCGGTCGTGTGCTCCTCCTCCCCACTCCCGCGGAGTTAATCGTGGTGTAGAAACCTCTCGTGTTGTTCGTATTTCGAACCTGACTCCTCGTGTACACATAGACACGTGTACCGACCACGCACACACGCACACGACCGACGCACACCGACCCGCGAAACTTGGCTCTGCACGTGCAGTGGGAAAAGACGTTCTTAAATTTCACGCCCGTAGGATGGGATCGATACTTCTCCGTCCACGGACGTCTCTTTTCTTTTTTGTTTAATTCACACGTGTACTAATTGTAAGTGTGGAAAAAGTGCGGCAATTAAAACGCATCCGATGAGATGAGACTCTTTCGGTCTTGACTTTTACTTTCACTCGGAGCATTCTCATTACTAGACTTCGGATGTTTATGCAATTTTGATATGTCAATATGTGAAAAATATATGCAACAAGTTTGAAAAAAAATATGCAAAGTATATATAAAATTTATTGAAATTACTACACTACAATACGACAGAATAAAATATTACCAGATGTAGTATAGTTGTATAATACCTATCACTGTTTTAATTTGCATTACAATATGTAACAATAATATGTTCATATATTCTAGCAGTCAATCGATGCCTTTTAACAGATAAAATTAATTTATATGCTGATTAATTTATAATGTTACACAGAGAGCGGCAAGCAGCTGAGTATCTTATTTTTTATTATTATTACATGAGAGAAATACAAAATATATGCACAATAATGCAAAACATATGCTGTATACAAAATATGAATAATAAAAAATGTATTTTTGGAATAATCTAATCATGACTTTCTGTCCAGGTATCACTGGTCTACCTATCTTCTATAAAAATATGGATTTGTATAAACATCCGTAGTCTACCTTCTACCTTCGACCGATTGAGCAATTTTCTACCAGTTAATGTGTACCGCTTTGTAATCTCTATTAAATTTTAGAAGGTCTTTTTTAGCCGAGCTTTCGATTTGAAAGTTTTGTCTCCAGTAATTTCGCGTAACCACGCGAATTGAATATACTTGATTATGTACATGTCGGTGAGAACAGATGTCGATGAAAACTGATGTCGGTGAAAATAAAATGTCGACGAAAACATACAATTGGGGAAACAGTGTCGAGGAAATCACTATAGGTCATGTAGAACAAACCCCTTTGATCATTATAACTCTAGTAACGATGGTAAAACGTTAAAATCGTTAGCAAAGTACTTTCTTCTAATGGCATAACCATCTCAAGAATTTTGCGCGGGAAAACGACGGGGGCGCAGGTCGGTTTCGATCAAACCGCCCTGCATCGATTTCATTCTCGATATACATAGCAATGCTAAATTTAGAATGATTTCTCGATACCGTTAAGGATCGTTCAAGCACGCTATGCGGGGTTATCAAAAATTTTGCGGAGGTTATTGCTGCAGAGAGCCAGCAAAGAGCCAAGATTATGTGATAAGACATATACAGGTGGTAGGGTATATGTGTACACAGCACTGCGTTACCCAACTGTACATGCATATAGTGCATTGCAATTGCATTACCTGTTTATGCGGTTCTAACATTATGCTATATCTTCTTTACCTCAACCGAACAAATTTTTACCGCTAAAAATCTTTTTCTTAACCTTTACGGAGTCGGAATTTTTTTATTGAGAACTTGAATTTTCTTTAGAAAAAATGTACTGTATACATATACAGGATGTCTCAGAAAATGTGTATCAAAAAGAAAGTGGTGATTCCTGAGGTGATTCTAAGCACCTTTTTCCTTTGCCAACTCGCGCCGGAACACGTTTAGTAATGAAAATAAACTGACTATCTTGCAGAAGAGCACAGTAATACATAAATACGTTTGTTTTCCTTTCATCGATAATGACTTTCATGTTGTACTGAGTAATGCTGATATTGAACGCATGTTATTGTTTTGGTGTGAAAGTTCGAAGGCACGAACTAAAGTACAAATAAAACGATCACACCTTTTCTGCATTTCTCTGCAACTTTGACCGTGAATGTTCTTAAAACGCACTATTTGTTGGTGGACAAAAAAGAAAGTTGAACTTCACCTCACTTTGGAGTGTCCATCAAACAACTTTCATCTGAAACATTTTTGCGTATAATCAATATTTTTGGAGATATTCGTCTGTAACGCTTTATAATTTTCACCCTATATGTACAACCAACATTACCCAAAATTCCCATGTTTGCTTCTAGTCACTATTAGTGGCTACCTCGATCCTCTAAAGGTTAATCAAAGAAATTTTTCGTTTAGTTGTCTGTAATGTACCGTTTAACCCTCTGTCTACCAAGCGGGTCCATTGGACCCGACTGTATGTATATACTGCGGTTATTTAAACTTTTAAAATTCTTGGGATCTTGTCGTTGCATGACTTTGTTACTTTTCTTATTTTTTATTATTTAAAGCTAAAAGTTTTTTTTTATATTTACTACGTTTTGTGGTATAAATTTTCTATCGCATAATGAAAGTTTTTATTACGGTAGACAGAGGGTTAAAAAGATGATATTGAAGTGACTGTGAGAATTTTAGTAACAAAAACAGGTCTGATTATTATAATCGAAGAGTTTAAATATATTAGGAAACAATTATACCGTTTTTCGTAATTGTATATTGTACGTGTCCTTAGCGAATGATTTTTGAGATTGCGTATGATTTTTGCACGCCCTATCGCACTCCGTGTTCTTTCACAATCAAAAGAACCTTTATACTGGTTCCCACTCTCTTTTGGTTTCCCCCTTCGCTCTTCGATACACGCGGCTTGTTCTACAACACACCTCCATGAATAAGTAACATGACAGACGAGGAGACTCTATTAGAATAGTAGGCGGGACCTTAGGGCGCCTCACGCAAACACTGTTATGTACATACAGTAGCTCACGAAAGTGTTCGAACGCCTTTTAGAACAGTATAACCTTTTTTAAAATCGGACCAAACGACCTGCTTCTTTTTTAACAATTAGAAGCATCGGTTTATTAAGTAAATGACGTGCAAACAAGAGTTTGAAAAACTTCCAATTGGTAATAATTACACGAAAACATAAATAGACACTTTTTAAAACTTTTCTATTTGAGTACATAACGAAAATTTAAAATATGCATTTTGTAGATCTTTGTTAATTGTACACATGCTGAAAATTTCATCAAGATCGGTTGACGCAGAAAAAACGACACGATCGAAAAACGAATTGAAAAACTACGATTTTCACCACTTTTGGTGAACATAGATCTACAAATATTATTCTTACCAATAGAAATTTTTTCAAAATCTTTTTTGCACGTTATTCAGTAAACCAATGCTTCTATAATTGCTGAAAAAGAAGTCAGGTCCAATTTAATAAAACATTTTGTATCAAACAAATTTCATTGAATACAAATAACGCTTCCAATTGCGGCATTCGTTTGTAATTCAACAAAATTTTTAGTTGTAAATAGGCATCATTCGTTCGATCAAATTGTGAACATTACTTTTTGCCGAGCAAATCTTTCGAACCTGATGCAGGCCATTAAAGTTTGATCTTTTAAAAATTACCCAATGAAAGAACATTTTACCAGTCGAATTAGTTCATTCATTACATGTCAAGCAATAATAGTAACCGATAGTCTTTTAACAAACTTCCGGTTTTCTGGTTCATGCAATCTAGAGGAAACACGTACAGGAAACTATTTAATATTCCACGAACTCGTACACATGTACTTAATAATACACAATCAAAAACGTGACAAAACTTGCAAGCTTATCTATGAACATATATTATATATCTATATATATACCACAATCGCATACCACTTATTCATCTTTGCAGTATCACTATGTATAAAAAATAAATATGTTTTCGATATTGGGTAAAACAATTCTTTCATAATCTTCGTATAAAACTTTCGATACCTTCACAAACATACGTTAATTACGTATGTTTATTAAACGTTTATTAAACGTTTCAAATGTTTATTATAATTACTTCAAACATTTCTATCATGAAATACAAAATTCATTTTAATTATGGTAATATTAATTTTGTAAGTGTGATGAGTACCGTATAATTTCCTTGTCTTGCTGTAGCCTTGAAACAAATGTGGTAACATAGTTGTTAAAATATACTCATTTTCTCCCCATTCTACGACACTAGACCGATAGTTCGCTGATAAAAGTTCAATAAGAAAAACGCATTTGCCAGACATACAGTTCACCAACAAAGTATTCGAACGGTTTTCAAATGAAGTGTTTGAGGCTTTAAAAAATGTACTTACACTACGAATTCTATAATGCTTTTATTCCAGTAGTAACTTCTAAGTGTCGTGATTATAAATGTAAACTTTGAAGACGATACACTAATGTCAACATAATAGTTATCAAATATTTCTTGGACACATCGACGACACAAAGACCACAAAAGTATTCGAACGACATACAGTGGGTGTAAAAAGTATTCGTACACCTTTCAAAAACGAATTTTTGAATTTATTTTAATACTTTTAATATTGGAGAAAACGATTTCAGTTTTTTTTAGATGTTAGAAGGATTAGTTTACTAGGTAGTGTGTACATAATCTTTTCTAAAAATTGTTATTGGTCGGAGTTGTGAAGAAAAAAGTAAAGGTCACGATTTTTAACTTTTTTATCTGTGTCTATAATAAAAATCGGTTAATATTGCTGTTTAAAGTCGTTCAAATACTTTTGTGTTACTATTGAAGTTAATACTGAAATAAATGCATTATGGAATTCGTAATGTAAGTATATTTTTCAAAGTCTCAAATATTTCATATAAAACCGTCCGAATACTTTCGTGGTTCACTTAAAAATCAGACGTCAGCGCAGCCAGTTCCGTTCGTACGGCGCTCTAGTCGTTTCAGCGCGAGTAATATCCGGCCACGTTAAAATAGCTTGTTTGGATAAAATTTTGGCCGGGGCCTTGATCGACGAATAAAACATCGCGGTTCGCAAACTTATTTAAGCTTTAATGTATGTAGAATAGTATACAAACAGCAAACCAAAGGGATTAACAAAAATGGACTACTGGTCGATCTGCTTGCTGTTAGTCTCGCTGTGTGGTACGATATTACGCACTGGTGGTGTTGAGTTAACCTTCGAACTCCCTGATAATGAGAAACAGTGTTTCTATCAAGAAATCACAAAGAATGAGACAGCAATGCTGGAATTTCAGGTACGTTCTTGCACACGATCGAACAAAATACTTTTCTTAGTAACGCGCAACTTCGAGACAATGCGTATAACCAGTTTCATTCATCGCAACGCAATAGTATTGGCCACGTTCGCACTTTGACTGCGAACCTGTCATGAGTTGTTAGTGACTATGCTGACACTAAAATGTGTGTTATACGGTTTGTGTGTTCTATGATCCAGCTTATAATTTTGTATGAACATCGTTTTACAGGTTGTGACAGGTGGACAATACGATGTAGACATAACCTTAGAAGCTCCGAATAAAGAAGTAATCTACAAGCAGATTAAAACACAGTTCGATTCGCATCAATTTACAGCTGCTATGTCAGGAGCTTACAAAGCTTGTTTCAGTAACGAGTTTTCAACATTTTCGCACAAACTTGTTTACATGGACTTCCGCGTGGGCAATCAAATGCCTCTGGTTGGTCTCGGAGAACATGTAACGGTCATGACTCAGGTAATAGAAAAGTTATTCCAGAATTTCAATGCTCACGTTTAAAACAATCAATAAAATGAATGGTTTTGTTTAGATGGAATCTTCTGTGGAAGAAGTACATAAACATTTAAACAACATTCTAGACTACCAAACGCATCATCGATTGAGAGAAGCACAGGGCCGTAAGAATGCAGAGGATCTGAACGACCATGTGCTAAAATGGTCCATCGTAGAAACATTTGCTCTTGTAACTATATGCGTATTGCAGGTGTATGTTTTAAAGACTTTCTTTACAAATAGAAAGCCCTAGCGAATCCACTAGTGTACTTGCAAATGACAGTATTTTCTTTGCTCACAATAAAATACCGTCTCCGTCTGAGCGACGTGACAATTGCGTCGTAAATAACGTATCACGAGTTCTAACTATCAGTTACTGTGCCATGTTAACATTGGCCGGTTGTTTCTGACGTTTAGGCTTTCCTTTGAACGTCATGGAACAGCTCTATATCAAACAGGCGGAACCTTCTAAGAAGATAAATCCTGTCTCCTCGTGTATGAAAATGTTGTGTATGCGCGTTCATGTGTGTATCATTTGGACATTAAGTTATAGGAAGGATAGGCTGTTTTAGAATGGGTACCGGCTCTACAGAGAGCTATAACAGAGATCACGGGAGCAGTCGAACTGTTACATCTCTTATACAAAATTCTCAAGTTGTAATTATACTTTGCTACTGGCAACATAACGGACATTGCCGCGGGAAAAACACATTTTTTCTTACTGTGAAACTGTAATATAATGAATTAAAGTATCTGCGCGAATAACTATGTTTGGCTGCATGATTATTCGTTCTCCTTGTTTTCAACCATTCTACGATCGATATGTTCCTAAATTAATAAGCTAATGCATTGGAAGTTGTATAAGTGTTTTTCAAAAATAAGGAATATTTTATGCAAGTATTTAATAGTTTAATTGTTAAATAAAAAGTACATTCGTGGATGTACTGCTGTTACAACTATTACTATAGTTTTTTTCAATCAGTAAATTGCACTTTAACGGATATGCAAAATTTGTATGTATACACGGAAATATAATAACGAAATAAATCGCAAACCTTTTTCCATATATGAGAATATTGCAGTTATTGATCTATCGGGGAACCGCGCCTTGTTTCTGTGTCTTTAAACTATAGCATAACAAATTTTAAGATTTAAAAAAAAATGTGTCCGCATCTTACTGGTGGAACTGCTGCTAAATTGTATTATTCAAAATTCGAATACGTGGCACGTAAGTAAGTATATCTGTTCGATTGTATGACGTTCGACGGTAGATTTAAATCCAGTTTTCCCGGAAATACGTAATGCACATGTCATTAAGACAGCCGGTGTCGTATCCTGGTTGTTGTGATCACTTCGTAACGTAATAATATAACCAAGAAACAACAGCTGTTATAATATAACCTACAGGGAAACAGACAGGAGAGAATTGAATTATTTGTCCGCTGGCATTTCGAATCATGGAGGTAAATTTTGAATTTTGAAATTGATTATGACACACTCTAATAAGGATTATTTCCAACATCGATTCAATTAGGAGCAAAACTTTTCCATCGACATCAACACCGGAAAATTATTAGAATGGTTAATCAGCAGGCGTCATTGCAATAAGGACTGGCACACGAAGGTTTTGGTTATCAGAGAAAAAATTAACAATGCGATTCAAGATATGCCCGAACACGATGAAATAGCCAAATTGTTGTCTGGAACATGTAAGTTGCTTTTGACCTTTTAACGCTCGATTTGCAAATCATTAGGAACCCGACGTCCCATATTACCTATTATATTCGTTTACATCTTTTCAGATATAAATTACTTTCACTGTCTAAAAATAGTAGAAATATTAAAGGAGACCGAGGCGGACACAAAAAATGTTTTCGGAAGGTACGGTTCGCAAAGAATGAAAGACTGGCAAGAAATAGTGAAGGCGTATGAAAAGGACAATGTGTATTTGGCAGAAGTGGCGCAAATTGTTATTAGAAATGTGAATTACGAAGTACCTAGCACTAAGAAACAAATTCAAAAATTAGAACAAACACAGATTGTAAGTAAATATATCGAATGTATTAAATGTATTTTCATTGTGTTAAAAGAAGCGTATGTTCAGGACTTCGAGAAGAAGAAAGCAGAGTATGAAAAGTCAGAGAATACAGCTCGGTCAGAGTTCAATTTACTTTGCAAACAATTAGGCATTTCTGGTGAACATATTAAACAAGAGCTAGCAGAGAAAGTAAAAGAACTACCAGAAATTTATGAGAACATTGCTAAAAAATCAAAATCATTACAAAAGGCTACAGAGTTCTACTCTGGTTTTGTTAATTATACTCTAGGTAGATTGCACGACGGTGGTTGTGTTCCCATGGTGAAATATGTGATTGGTATGCTGAAATTTAATTAGACAAAATGTAATAATTAAACTGCTGATGTTTATGCAAATTTTATATGTCAGAGTCTACAAACAATATGCAAAACTGATTCGTTTTCTTACTTACCATAAAAATATCTAGTTACATAAACATCCGTGTTCTATTAGAAATATTTTACATCGTATGCATACATTTAATAGACAAGGGGAATACTACTACATACGAATGGATTTATGGAGAACCCCCACTATCAATTAGTGAACCGCCGTTAAACGTAAAGACTGACGAGGATTTGGAAAATAATAAAGCTGAAGACACAGAAAATGCTGTATGTAGATAATCGGAAGGGGTGAACCTGTAGAACAGCTACCTGCGCTCCGATTTCGATGATTTTTACATATGTTGAATAACTTTCTTTCTTTCGTTCTACCATTTTTCAAATTATAGGAAATTGATTTCGGAGACATCGACTTAAACGGAGATGTGGATTTGGGCGGTGATTTGATTAATTTGGAAGGTGGAGGTGAAATCGATTGGGGTGAAGAGAATGTAGAAGAAATTGCGCCTGATGACATAGATTTCAATGTTTCGTTGGAAGAGTCTGGTATAGTTGTTGAAGCAGCTGGTCACGAAGGTGGAGTAGCTAGCGGCACCGAAGCTTACACAGTTCTTGACAATCCGTTGACCAGAAGTGATTTTATGAACCAATTATTTGAGGTATACACCCCTTCTTCCGATTCGATTTATATCGCTAGAATTCAAAATTTTGTCTGAACTGTTTCGTTCTGTACAGCTGGAAGCATTCCTTAAATTACGGTTGTACGAATTAAAAGTCGATGATGGAGTGAATTTCCTAAGCTTCAGTCAGGTCCATGACTCGTCTTCTGTCCTGCAATATTCCAATTTAGAAAACACTCAGAATATGTTGGATAATGTACAAGTTGTTCTATCACAAATGTTGGATACAAAGGTTCAACACCTACACAACATTAAACATTCTGCGAGGTAAATGAACGAAGGTTCCACGGGATAAAGGGAGACTGTGAAATTTTATAATTTCTCAAAAAACAAACATTTATATTTCAATCTAAAATAATTTCCACCCTCTTTCCGTGGACCTTGTAAATGAAAGGGGTACTATTTTTATCTGGTACTCAAACGATGCTAACACACCATTCCTGTTGGCAGGTACATGGATGTTCTAGCAACGACCTTGAAGCAGAAATTGAGTGTAGTGGACAAGATGATAGCTTCGCAAAACGCTATGAAACAAAAAAAGAAAGACGCCGCGAAAGAAGTAGAATCCCTTCAACCCCTTTTACAGTGTATTATACAAAGGACAAAGGAGTTACAAACACAGGTATTTATAATATTTATTTAACGTTGTTCCGTAAATATTTCATCAATAATTTGTTCTCTATTTATTTACAGATAGAACAAGACATTTCGAAGAAGTATAAAAACAGAGTTGTACATTTAACTGGAGGCATTAGTACTTTGTAAATAATACATATTGTAAAGCGAATATTGTTAATAGTATTATTTTTGTGTATAGTTTATTACACAAATTTTTATACTTCAAAATAAATTCTAACGATATATTATTTTTATATATATATTTATACATATATATGCATATACTTCATTATAAATAAATCTTGTACCTTCGCTTACGGTCGCTGTAAGTACTACAACATTTACAAAAAGAATTGTATTATCTTTGGTATATTAACGTAATTGATAAATTAATTTTCAGTGTTTCTGTTCTTTCTAAAGTTTAGTATTTCTGTCCAACGATTCCGTAGGGAATCACATAGTCATGAAAAGATTCTGCACCAATCTCCATGGTGACGAAGTGCACACAGCTTTGGTGGTTGGGCAAGGGTAACGTTTCAGACATTCGGCGAACGAACGATCGCATTCGCATAACCGTTGAGCACATGACCCAGATCCGCCCCAGTTTCCGTGTTCGACAGCTGCAAAATAAGTCAGTCGAATAAATACATTATCGAAAACAGCTTGTAAGCTAAATAAATTTAACAAAACGTACCGCAGACCGGCTTGTAGCCGTGATAACACCTCCAATAATATGGTACAAAGTACTCCGAAAACATCGGGCAATCCGTTGCATCATAGCACCAGTCATGCATTTTGCAACACCTAAGAAAACACGATTTTCAATTGCAAATAATTTCATGAATTTATTCATTATTTATCAAATGATCTTTAACCTTCGTGCACTGCTCGAGTGTTGCTTTTAATTGAAATATTTTTTGTCGAAAACAAGAAAAATTTCACAAATGATGTGAAAAATTTTTATTTTGCATAAAGATCCGCTAATTATCATCAACAATTTGTGTACACTGCATCCAAGTTAAGAACAAGACTTATGCCAAAATTGAACGTCACCTGTGTGCTCTAATTTAAATTTCAAAATATAAAGGTAACTATTCCAAGACTTTTTATTACGCAAGTCTTGTAATTGAAACTTCCCTGAATATCTCAGGAACGTATCTCATATGAAAATGAATTATTTCCAAACGAATAGTAAAAAAGAATGGAAACAATCTGATACTGAGATGACTACCATGTAAGATTCGCATCAGGAGACAGCTGTGAAACCTGATTTGCGTTACTGTTTAAATAAAACGAAATAGTGCAGCAAATTGTGAAGGAATTAATGGTAATTATGTAGACCAGGCATGGGCGATGCTGGCTCAAAAAACACATGTTGCTGCTTCTCCTCTTCGTCTGCTTGGTAAGGCAATCCCCACCACGTCCACTCCGATTCTCCCTTCAGCACGGGCCCCACAATGCTGCACCTACCTGCCGACGCAGCATCGTGGGGCCCGTGCTGAAGGGAGAATCGGAGTGGACGTGGTGGGGATTGCCTCGCCGAGCAGACGAAGAGGAGTAGCAGCGGCATGTGTTTTTTGAGCCAGCGTCGCCCATGCCTGATGTAGACTGTGGATTTGTATGCAAAATAAAAATTGATTGCATCAACCGCAAATTATTGGGGCCCGGTAAATATTTGTTTCTTCTTCTAACAATCTTCGCAAGTTGATAATAACATATTGATGCTTTAAAATTCTTTTAATCTTTCCATTGTTTTATATTTTGCCTGACCATTTTTGTTATAAATGCATAAAATCCGCAGTCTAGTAATTAGACTGCACAGATCTATTGGGTTGGGGAATAAGTTCGTAGCGTTTTATGTTTTCTTTTATTCTAAAACGATTTCTTTGTTCTTTGGCGAAGTGTTGTACATCAATCGAAAGAGCTCTTCCTGCTCTACAAAACTGTGATAATCGTCGTTTTGAATAATTTAATTTTTTATTATTTTTCAAGCGTAGAAATGGAATATCCAAGGGGCAAGAATCAACATTTTCGACACCAGGTCGTGCACTGCGAGGCGTGTCGTCCAGGTCTAATTCGCCATTTTTGAATTCTGAAAACCATTTCCGTGCTGTAGACTTGCCTATGACACCTTCTCCGTACACGTCGCAAATATCCCGAGCGGCTGCGGCAGCTTTTTGACCTCAATGAAAGCGAAGAAAAGCAGGTGCCGAAAATGTTGATTTTTGCCTCGTGGATATTCCATTCCTGAGCTTGAAAAATAATAAAAAATTAAATTATTCAAAACAACGATTATCACAGTTTTGTAGAGCAGAAGGAGCTCCTTCGATTGAAGTACAACACTTTGCCAAAGAACAAAGAAATCGTTGTAGAATAAAAGAAAACATAAAACGCTACGAACTTATTCCCCAACCCAATATTTTCCTGAACAGTGCACAAGGGTTAAACGATTTAAAAGAGAAGCACCTATCTATTCCGTCTATGACGTATCCCGAACCAAGAAAACCGCAATAACATCCATATCCTTTGTAAGATAAAGGATTGCACCCGGTAGCACAAACTAGCATATTATAAAGATGTATCACACCCCTCTTAATCCTTTTGTGCGACAAAGTCTCTTCATTATGTATCCTGAAACAACCGATATTTTCTATTAAATCTAGTTAAAAATGTGTTTCACATTAAAACGCAATGTAGACTCACATTAATTGATAATCCTTCGTATCATTGTGGGTAAAATTCACAAAAGGCAGCTCCTGTGTATAAATATTTTTCGTTTGTTGTTGGATGGATACCGAGCCCCATGACTCTTGGTCCTGATCATCAAGAAGATTTCCTTCTTGCCATCCATCGTCAATGTAATTAGTGGAGAGCTCGTCTTTGTTTGATTTAAGCGTTTTCGCAATCTTTTGGATGTTCGGTGGATTTCTGGCTGCACATTCAAAATTACACTAACATAAATTTCGTATGCAGAACTAGTGAAAGAATTCTACGAAAATATATGATCATTTTCATCATCGATATCTGTATTTTAATATAGGGTGTCCCGAATTTAAATGGCAAAACTTCAGGAGCGTATAGAGGGCCGAAAAACTAATACAAAATGTCTTTTAGAGATTTGCTCGTTTTTGCTTCGTTTTGGAGAAAATCGCAAAAATTCAATATCTCGTTGTCAGTTGCTCTCTTGAGTTGTTGTATGCACTTGTATTTGTGATTGTTTTGACATTATTGTGTGAGTTGTGACAGTGAGATATGTAAACACTTGATGTTATCCTTTACATTCTTTCGTTTGTTTACGTTCTTGCTTGAAGCAGGAAGTTTATTCGAAGTTTATTCGGAAGTTTATTAAGAGACCGAATCATAGATGCAGTGCACCAAATATCACCAGAACAATGTTTAGCTGCAATTTATCAAGTCAGTGCTAGATCTATTGCTGCAAGAGGGCAACATTTTGAACAATATCTAAATTAAATATATGATAACGTAAATAAGATGAAAATAAATAAGTACAAAAATGAAATCTTTTTTTGTTTCTTTTTTGCGATTTTCTCCAAAACGAAGCAAAAACGAGCAAATCTCTAAATGACTTTTTGTCTTAGTTTTTCGGTCCCCTACACGCTCCTGAAGTTTTGACAGTTAAATTCGGGACATCCTGTAGAATGTCTATTGATTAGTTTAGGAGCGCGTGTACACGAAAGCGCATATTTTTCCGAGTTTTCTCACCCGTGCATTCTTTCGTTTCACGCTGGTTGCACCGGGATCTTGCAAACTGAGCCACATATCCGTCTACAGTGTGCCACTCGGTGCATTTATAACATTAGAAAGGTTTGGATGCAAACAATTCTGATTCGCGATTTACCGATCAATCTTTATTATTTACTCTTTTTCTTAAAGACAGAATTTTCCTCGTATAAATTATCGAGCGATGAAATTTGCGGCACAAAATAGGTGACAAAATTGTTTCAAAGTAACAAAACACTTAAATCTTGAATAATCAAATTTTTACACCCTTCTGTTCCAGTCCAGAGTATCCGAATCCTAACATCCTGATTGCACATCTCATTTACATCACTCGGAAGTCTATAAATAAATAAATGATTATATACGATTTGTAATATTACGTACCACGACTATCACTACAAGGCGATGACACAAGTATCACAAACGACAAGATGAAGAAGATCCTCCACTGAACCATCGGTTGCAACATCCCTGCTGGTCCATGAAGAATCAACGCGACATTGATCCTCTTGCGCTTCATTGATTCACACGTCCTCATATCAGCTACGAGGCATTCCTAATCCGTCCCACATAATACTAACCGGCAATCCTAGTTTCACAGGATCGACGCGTTTCGCAGAAAATCTCATCGTTCGATGCACATAATCGATCCAATGCCGAGGTCCATTCGCAGGTTTGTCAATCGTGAGCCGCAGGAAGTCACTTCGTAATATTTCGAACACCTTCGAACTTTCTGTCCAAATGTTTTAACACTCTCAAATCTTCTTCACTGTCTGCTACTCCGATTGGAACAATATTCAAGAATCAGTATTCAAGAGTATCATCAAGAATTGAAGTCTTAACATGTTGATTGCCGTAGTGGTCACCGGTTACCATAAAGTCAGTGGTACTGAACATCAATATATTAATTTTGAAATGAACTAAATTATAGTATAAAGTGTAAACTTCATTACCAAATAACTAATAATAATGATTAATAATTGTGATCATTTGTATAAATTAAATAGTCAAGACTTGTATAGAACCAGCACAATTCACGCGACAGTCGTGTTTATTGTATGAAAAGGAAACTAGACTGCGGGTGTCTGTACAAAATAAAAATGTTCTAAGTTAATTTTGAGAGAGAGAAATTAAATAAAAATGTACCGTTTCTTTTAATAATTTTAATAAGCGGAATATTGTGTAAAGATGTTCTTAAACGGCGCTAAAGTCTTCACAGAAGAAAACTGATTCTAACACGTCTTTCACTTGTCAATTTATTTTCATAAATGCATAAAATCCCAGTCTAGATACGACCATTATCAAAAAGCGATTGGGATTAACCTGAGCCGGAAACGAAGGTTCGCAAAATCAGAAATGGCCACTGATCCCTTTACGCGTACAAAACGCAACAAGGCGGCTATACTAACAGCACGCAGGTGTGGAACACAGAGTCTTCGATATTCGTTGAGAGTTTCGAACGAGATGCCGTAATTGAAACGAGTGTAATCGTATCGGTTGTTAGTAGTTTTGTTCAGCAGAGTCTTCGTTGTTCTCCAAAGCCGGAGGACCAAACACTGACAGGTCCTATCGACTGACTGAATGATTCCCTTTATTATTACTCCTTCTACCGTGTGTCTGCAGGTTTCACGACCTCTTATTCACTGTTCTGCTAAACGCAGATGACCCGGAGTCTCACCGAGTTTGCTCTGAACCACTCGAAAAAGAATGCTTCCTTGGTTGATCCTCTGGCGTCCGGACAGCCTCGCTATGAGAAACCTACTGTTACACTTTCGACGATCATCTTGAAGAAAAGAGGACCGCGACATGTTCACCTTATTCCACCTCTTCAAACACCGTGACTTCGCGGCTGATGCTCTATCTTCATGGTCCGACTATCCGGGTCCTTCGACCTCTTTTGGCTTATAGGGGATCGGGTTATGATAGGGTGGGGCCAAAAGTACCGTTTTTCGTATGAACGTTAACTTTAGTACAACGATCGAATTTGTTAGAGCCACCGCGTTGCCCACAGTGCTAATTATTATTATTAAGTTGCTGCATAGAGAAATGTCCAATTTTAGAATGCAAATGTTGTGAAGTTCTTTGGTCAAAAAATATCATTATAGCCTGAAGGTTTACTATATACCATTTTGAGGTCCATGAAACTGATCTTTAACACTAAACCTACCACGGTTAAATGACCGGTTTTATACATGTTCCAATTATTCAAATTATAAAAATTCATTTGTGGAAAATAATTTTTACCAGATACTTTTAATGCTTGGTACGTTTAGTGTTAAGGTCGTATCTGCAGTTTTTATTTAGACATTTAATTTTAATTTTAAATACAACTTAATTCAATGTTAATCAACGCTATTGTTACATATACTTTTTATATGAGTGAAGAAGTAAACATATTGATAATAACATTGTATGATTTTTGATTAAAATGTGATGGTAAATGAACATTCTGTGACTGTCTTATGACGACAGTCTTATATAAATAATGAACGACCAAAAAATTTAGTTTCCACCATATAATACAATGTCAAGAAACTTGTAATTCGTTGACAGTGTATGTACATATGTTGATTATTGTGGTGCTCATCTTAATCAATAAGTTTTATTTCAAGAAAAGTTGTATTCGCTTAACGTGACTGTTAAAAAAAACTATTTGTTTATTAAATTGTGGATTTTATGCATTTAAAATCAACATGGATACGTGCAATTTGAAGCAGTAGACATATTCAAAGAATTTAAGAACATCAACGTATTCATTTCAGCTTATTAGGATTATTAAAAGAAAAAAGAAATTTTCTTGTAACTCGTGCAAGTAATTTTTATTTTGTTATAATTATGTGCCGCTTTGAGATACGAAGCTGATCTTTAAGATGGTATATCCAATTCTTATTTAGATGCCTAATTTTAGTTTCAAACAGTGGCGTATTACCCTATGTGCAACTTGGGAAAGTGCCCGGGGCCGCAAGCAAAAGGGGACCCCGAACACAAACCAAATATTTTGTATTTTTATGTAAAAGGTTTTCATGGGTGAAGGAGAATTTATTTCACTTTTTATGCAATAATAAATATGTAGATGTTTTTACAATTGTTTTATTTTTTCCAACGTGAAAGTTATTTAGTTGGGATTAGGGGCTTCGAAATTCAACTTTGCCCAGGGGGCCCAAGGAGTTACTGGTTTTAAATAAAGTTTATTTTAACGTCAATCGATGTGATCGTCGTGTAAGATTTTTATATGAGTGGACAAATAAATACATTGACGACAGGATTATGCAGATGTTTGATCAGAATATGGTAGTGAAACAACGCACTATTCTACGATGTTAGAAAATACATAAAAAGATAAAAAATAAATAAATAAACGATAATAAAATCAATTTCTACGGTAGTGCAATCAAGAAACTTGTAGTTCGTTGATAGAGTATGGTGATTACTAGATAGCAGATCTTTACGTAAAATAAAAATATTCTATATGAATTACAACAAACTGGACTAGAAATTTGTTCCCATTCTTAATACGTTTCATAGGTTGAAAATAATACAACAGTATTTTTAAATTCTTCTAATGTTTTTCCCGGTTTTAAATAACACCTACCCATTTTTGCAATAAATGCATAAAATCGGCTGTCTAGTGATTACAATGCTGTTTGCTTTGGTGAATAAAATTCATTTAGGAAAAAGCTATGCTTGTTTAATGATGCTGTATGAAATCAGACATCTCATATTCAGCAACCTATTATAATACTAATAGCAAGAATCTAATTATAATAGATACTAATTTCCTGGTACGCGAAAGAAATGCTCCATGGGAAAATACACGAGTTTTTAATTGCTCCAGAATTAATTCGGCCGTAGATACTATCTCAATTTGAAGTAGTCCAAGCGTATCTCAGATAAAACTCAAGGGTTAAAGGACAACGTAAGTGACCGTGTTAAAATTTCTCTTAAATTCGTTCTGAAAGTTTCTGAGTCAGATATGTAGACAATTTAACATTGGGCCAGGTGTAACATTGTAAATTAATGCTTTTAAAAGTTTCATCACTAATTCCAAAAATTGTAGAAATAATAAGTATAAAAATATTAGCTTGTCCGAAAAGTTCGTTTCGTTTTCGATGAATCCACGCGATACAAATTCAGAACAGTTTCTTAAAAAGACAAATGGCTTGGTCAAATAAGAAGAAGCATAACAAAAATAGAACGTCATTGAACGTATCACATTTGTTTATATTTGCTCGTGTTGTATAATAATATTAAACGCGCACAATTTCGGGGCAACCTAATAATTGAGAGAAACAACTGAAACACCCATAAACACATTATAACAAGTTCAATATCGTTTTGAAAAACTGAAATTTTATAACAATACTTGTAGCTTTATAATATTATAATATATATCGGTTTCTTATTGTTTGCATTGGGTGCTCAAATGATTAAAGCCACAGAGTGAAAAATATATTTATTTTTAATGTGATAATGTTCTCTAAAATATTACCAAATGTATTTTTTCAATTTTTAAATCTGTGTATTTTATAAACAGTAAAAAAAACGTTCACTGCTGTTTTTAATCGAATTGTTTGATCGTTTTAATGGAAACACGTCAGTTTGTACAAGCGATTGTAATGGTTTAATCACCCAGTGTAACGATTGATCGATTATGTCATTCCTGTTCGGAACAGTACGCGACTTAGCTTGAAGTTACAGTGATTTTCTTGACATAATTCCTGTTTAGGTTACCAGATATGGAACATGTCCCACGGTCGTGTATCAGGAACAAATTCACCGACTGACCGACTGTCCGTTGCAACTTGCAACGGGAAAATAGTGAATGGTTCTGTCGGGTTGCATCTAGCGGTATTTGCCATGTGCACGTTAAACGTTCAATGTAATATTATCGCTTTATACGCTGAACTCAATTAATCGAACCAATTTCGAGATAACGACCAATTAAATGAGAAAGTTCATTGTCGTGTTCATACTGACTTCTGCTTTCAGTTGTTAACAATGTGATATAAAATTTAATCAAAATTAATCGAATAAATGATCATCGCGTTTGATGAATGCCATTTACAGAAAATCGATTTTGCAGCTTTCACTATAGTATTACTTAATAAAAAGTACTGTAACTAAATCACTTTTTTCGAGGACGCAGTTATTTACACATTTTACTTTCCATGGTGAAATTGAGTGTACAAAATTATGCTATATACCCGCTTGTTTATCCGCTTCGTTATTTCTTAGCGATGCATTCATTTTACTTTTAATACATTTGGGATTTTCTTTAAATTGTAAGTTACGATTTTGAAGTTGAAAGAGTTCGACAGTTTCGAATTCTTTTAATCTGCCCCGTTTTTTATTTCACCTACTTCAGTTTGCAGTATCTAGTCGGTGTCTCTAAAATGTACTTAAATCAGAAGTCATATTTTAAGGATTATTCGTGCTTTTACCCATAAGCTCCAAGTAGCTAAACAGTTTATTATCCTATTAACATTAATTACTTTAGTCACGTCCGATCATTTCGCAAAAAATTATTTACAGTAAAGCGAAGTAGTAAAATATTTTTAGTAAAATATTTTTAGTAAAATATTTTTAGTAAAATATCTTTTAGTAAAATATTTTTAGTAAAATATTTTTTAGTAAAATATTTTTTAGTAAAATATTTTTTAGTAAAAATATTTTTAGTAAAATATTTTTAGTAAAATATTTTTTAGTAAAATATTTTTAGTAAAATACTTTTTAGTAAAATATTTTTAGTAACATACTTTTTAGTAAAATATTTTTAGTAAAATATTTTTAGTAAAATATTTTTAGTAAAATATTTTTTAGTAAAATATTTTTAGTAAAATATTTTTAGTAAAATATTTTTAGCAAAATACCACAGTATCAGATATACAGTCTCCATCAACTTATGTCTAAATTCTTTTTTTTCCATTTGTCCGATAATTTGAAAACGGGTACGAGTAATCTGGTGAAATAATTACCGTAAAAAATCTTTTCGTGCAAAAACCGGTAAACAGTGTTTCGACCTTGAATCTTTGAGGAGATAAAGGAGTAGTTCCGCCTGTAACACAGGATTCACTTTCCCGAAGTCGACGTTCGCACAGCTTTGCACAATTGATGTACACACCAAACCGAACAATGGCCTGTCGCAGAATGAACACGGAAAATGGCTTCGGCCTGCGTTAAATATCTTTTCTCTGGGTTGCGACAGTTGTCTCCCGGAATCGATGGACCCGCGAAACTATCTGCAATTATTTGCCGGACCATGACGATCGATATTGAACTGGATTGCCCAATGTTTCCTCGAATATTATTCCGTAACAATAGCTGGATTCATAAACTGGGTAAAAAGAACCAAAGGAAAAATGTTGCTGGGCCAATTACGTTGAGTTTCGATTTATTTGTCCAAGCCGGAATTCTTGATGCTAAAAACATTCTAAACTTGTAGCATCGAGTTTAGTTATCAATTAAGAAGTAAACTCGCAATGTTCATTTTTGAAAAATAATGTTGAGCTATTTATTGCGATCTGTTTTAATTATTATCACTAATATTATTATCCATTATTAGTATTAAACTTCGCAAAAAATATGTTCAAATGTCCACTTTCAATATTGAAAAACTAAAATACATAATAAATATCTCTAAAGTGCTTCGGGTGAATATAGCCAGTTTTGACACTACGCAACACAATTATTAAAGTGGATAATAATTTTTTAAATAGAGATACCTTGTACACATGAAAGTTTTGTACAGTTTTATATTTTCTATTTAATAAATGAATGAAAACTGTATTTTACATCGCATGATTGTTTGGTGCGCAAGAGATTCCAAGATGGCCGCCAGAAAGTCAAAGAAGCTCGTCTTTTTCGTGAAATTGTAAAATAAACCGATTCCTCGTGTTATTCAATTAAAAGAAGAGTTATAATAGGTGATATAATTTCACAGAAACCAGTCTGTAACACTTTCATTGGAACGTTGTAATTGTCTCAACCAAGTTTGTTAATTTGAAATTATTGTATCAAAAGTGCGTTTTCTTGCTGCTAGATGCAAGCTTTCCGTCACTAGACTACGGGTCTTTATGCAAAATAAAAAATGTTTGCGTCGATTGCAAGACACAGGAGCCAAATAAAAGTTTTCTTTCTTCATTTAATTATTTTATTAAGCTGAAAATAATACACTGGCGTACTTAAATCTTTCTAATATGTCCACTGTTTTAAATTGTATTATTATGACTTTTATGAAATTTCAATTATTTTACGTGTGTTGAATTGCAATCTTTTTATACATTCCTCGTTTAAGTTTATAAAATTTGAGTTTCCTTCCGTTCAAGGATATGCAGTGTTGGCTTTAACAATTACTGTACAAAATTGTCCTCTAAAACTCTAAACTGTAGTTTCCTCTACCGATAAAATTCGTCGTTCGACTGATCCCAGAAGAATCGTGCAGATATTAAATAGAAACGGGAATGATTGCGATTTCTCGACAGGAGTTTTTCATCGGCGAGGAAGACCGCCAATTTCCAGCACGCAATTCCTCCTGCAAATTATACAATGTCTAAATACGACACGCCTTTATCGTTACAACAAAGTGGTTTGCACTTTGTTCTTCGACAAACGACGAATCTGCCGGATTGTGCAATCTTAAATGGAAAGATTGCGTTGTTAACCAATCGGACCCGTCTTTTCTTGAAATTTGCATTCCTCCGAGGGCACTTTCTCACGACGCCTCCGTGCCTGTAGCCTGTTCAAGATTGTTGAATTCAAAAAATTAATCAAAATCGAAACAACCAAATTATCATATCCATACAATTCAATTCTGAATTAGATAGTCCAAACGACAATAATCCATTTAAATTTTCTTTTCCGTATCTTTCATATTTTCAGAAAATACATTTCATTAAATATTTTTTTATTTTCAGTGATTATTAGAAAGACTTAGTAGAGATCCAATTAAAAAGAGCAAAGCTTAAGTTTTAATTTGAAGAGAAAGAAAACTCAGAAAATTTGTTGCTACTCCAGTAATGCGGAATTTTCTTATCATTGCAATCCAAAGAGAGGTGAAGCGTTTCTATCAACAATAGCAGAAACGATAAACGATATTTCTAAGGATAGGAATAAGAGAGCGCTAATAAAAGATAAATATATGGTTTCAGTTAGAATTAGAAGTTATTTTCTACCGTTCCTTGGACCAAAATGGCCCGGTACAGAGGGCAATTTTCACCATTTCTTCGGATCGGGAACATTTTCTTGGGAAGAGGATTTTTAGTCCGTTTAGATATGTAAATCGGAGTTTAGTAGCCGCTCTGAGAAGTAGACCGTCTGTGAAGCGGAGTGTATCGCAACGTAATTTTGCGAGGCGTATCAAGGCCTAACTCGTTTTACCCTGATTTCAAGGCGAGCGTAATAGCACGCAGGATTCCAGAGTAACGTTATCGTGAAATCGATTGCGCGCTTTCGCCAGTAGCACCAGGCTTAGGCACATTTAATTTGGGAATTTTAAACGAAATAATCATTAGGAACAATGAACTACTTTCTTTATTTTCCATAGACGTCGAATAATTTCTTGCTTAAGTTACCGAAATTCTTCAAATAAAATAACGATTAATCTGATAGATGAATACGTTGTGATGAGATTGTGTTATTTTATACTATATTTTTATATTCTTACCATATTTACTACTATTATAATACTGAAAATTACTAGCTTACTACTAACTGAAAAATTCTACCAAAAATTTTGTTTGGCTTATCAGATACAGCGACCACATTTGTAATTCGAAAGCCGAAAATACTGTAAATAAATCCAGCATGGTTGAAAGAATGAAGACAGAGATCTTTTGATCGTGATCCGCACATCCTCCGGAAGATGCGGCAAGTTACAAGCGATCGATTACCCGTTCGAAACGAAATTATGCAATTTTCGTGCATTTACTTTCAATGTCGGGCCACCACAAAGACCGCCGTCGCATTAACTTTCATTCTTTTTTAACGCTTTCTTGTTCCCCCGATCTGCCGAGTAGTGGTTCTTTTCACTCCGCTGTTATGGACGTTCGTAGAAAATGTTTCCAGTCGAATAAAACGGCGGTTGCTTAGGTATGTGTTAAACGCAGGACAATGGGAAAAAAAGGGTTCGCCATCACGAAACGCGAGATCGACGGTAATTTCGTGGGAAAGTGCGGCAGAAAACCGTCGGATTTGCAAACCATCTGCGGTCGTGGAAATCCGCTGGAAATCGCGGTATCCTCCGGTCGTTCGGGAACAATTTCCCTCCATTCATCTCTTTATGGAGCAATTGAAAAATTATGGTTAATTGAAATAGGAGTTCCAACGAAACAATTCATTTAAGACCCCAGAAACGCATTAAACCGCTTCCTCTTTTTTATGAACAAAAAGAGACATTGGGAGAAAG
This sequence comes from Sphecodes monilicornis, assembly GCA_913789915.3. Lineage (NCBI taxonomy): Eukaryota > Metazoa > Arthropoda > Insecta > Hymenoptera > Halictidae > Sphecodes > Sphecodes monilicornis. The sequence continues at coordinate 10,614,877 of OU565296.1, read as the reverse complement.
TCACAACGGACCTCAAAACAAGCGAAACAAGAATAAAATAAGGTTCGTTATACTTTTATGAAACTAGGATCTTGCAATTTAGAAGTATCAGATTTATAGGAGCTAATGAATCGTTAGCTACGTGCATGAAAAGCAATTTTGAATCATTCTACTTTGTTAAAAAATTCAGTGAATGGTCCTGGAAACGAATTGCTCGCAAGTTACAAGTAGAAAATAGGTTTTTGCAAATATTTTGAGTCTGTAAAATTCTTGATGTCGTTACGGTGTTTCTAAGGGAAGCATTTCGTGTTCGATCCGACATTTTTGCTGCAACAGCAATGCGCAAATTCTTGGGCGTGCACTTTGCCGAGAACGAACAATGATCCATAGGAAATCCGTGGGTGGGATCTTGTTATCGAGAGATGCATATTGTTCCGTGCACAATAAAGTTCATCTTGTATCTAACAAAGAGCTATAATGAGACTGGAGACTTAAATGAATAACGAGGTATATCTGACACTTGTTTTTGTTCTAAATTTTCATTTTGTAGTATTTAATGAAAAGAAATACTCGAAACGCAAGAATCTTTGTAGATTGGATTTGGAGACTTTAATGAATGGTGAGATGCGTCTGGTAAGAAAGAGGAAATGAGATTAGGACTAGGACTTAACTGTAGCGTGGATCGAAACTAGGTTCAAGTGTAAGCATGGATCAGAACGATTTCGAACGTTATCCTATAGTTAAAAATTGTATCGCATCAACATTATTCGAACTGACGATATGATTCTATTGATTTTTTGCTCTCGTGTGTTTTTTTAACACTAGGTTTACGGAGCACTAAAATTGATTATTTTACATTGCTTTATAAAAATAATAAAATTGTATTTACTTAGATCTTCAGCGATTTTTATTATAATATGTACACAAAAAAATAAATCTATTTAATAATTCCTCACGAATGCCTCCTTACACTCTTAATAATCGTAAATTAAAAATGTTTGAATCCGTCATTTTGACGGGTGCCGTAAATCTAGTGTTAAAATCAATAATTTGTTTAAAAATTTGATCGACAAATTTTCCTCGTTGAATGAGAGTGATCACGCGGGGGTAGAGGATCACGGGGTTTTGCCCGTGCCCGGTATACTGCTGCCCCCTAGTCTAAATCTAGCCTGGATCAGCTCCTGTCTCCACTTTTGACCCCCTCTAACGCCCGAATCGGAACTAACTTTTAGTCGGGATCAAAACCTACAGGTCATCGTCAACAATATCTGCAATTTTCCACTTTGTTAGCTACGATTATTATTAACAAAGTGGATATCTCTGTTACAAATAATGAAATATAAAATATAATTTTTCCGATAAACATCGGTACACCTATTACAACCAAATGTTACGAATCTACTTCCAACATCGCCGGTTCGAGTGTAGCGTTCCCGTCATCGATAATAGGATTCTACATTTCTGCGATACTAATAATATTAGGGGGACCGGAAATTAATGTCGTTTCTGCGCATGTCACTATTTGATTGTCATTTGTCAGCTCATTGTGTACATCAGTGGTGGGCACGGGTGGAGCCCCTCAAACGCCTGCTTCTCCCACCAACCTCTCTTTCATACAACGCGCACATTCGTTGCGTACGCTGATGTCACGTGTCTTCGTTGCCCCATTGTACCGCGCTTGATGGAAGGGGACAGAGGGCGCTACGATGTGGACAGTTTTGCCTCAATTGAGGCAAAATTGCCCACCACTGGTGTACATCAACGTCGTGGCAAAGACATTCTGAGGTTATAGTGACTTGTTTAGTTGTAAATAATTAAATTTAAAATTTTTTTACAATTTTGGGTGAAATGGCCAGCCAAATACCAGAAGAGCTACATATCCGGCATTGCATGCTTTTTGAGTTTCGCAAGGGTAGTAACGCAACAGTTGCTACCAAAAACATTTGCGATGTTTATCCAAATGCATTAGACGTTCGTAAATGCCAAAGGTGGTTTTCCAAATTCAAATCCGGTAATTTTGATCTTTCCGACTAGTATCGATCAGGAAGACCAACAACGTTAGGCAATGACGTGTTAAGGGCGGAAGTGGAAGCAAATCCGTGTCAGACGATCGAGAAATTGTCAAACAGTCTTAACCAACCTTGGTCGACCATCTAAGAACATTTGCAGCAGATTGGGAAAGTAAGCAGAGCAGGTGTTTGGGTCCTGCATAATCTGTCCGAAGAGAACAGAGCTAACCGATCCACCACATGCAACTTATTGCTGGAACTTACCCTGGAAAAAATTAATGAATTGGTGTGGGAGGTACTGCCTCACCCACCATACTCGCCCGATGTTGCACCATCGAATTTCCATTTATTCCGATCGCTTCAACACTTTCTAAGTGGCAAAAGATTTGCAAATTTGGATGATATCCAAAATGCCATCTCTATATATTTTGCTCAAAAATCGGGTGATTTTTATCGATCCAGCATTGAAAATTTGTACACTAGATGGCAAAAGGTTGTTGATAATGAGGGTGATTATATCATTGATTAAAAATAAAAACTCGTTAAAAATTTAATGTAAGAAAACGACATTACTTTCCGGACCCCTAATACATATAATCGCCGAAAACCAATATGGTTTTAGAAGGCACCACTCCACATTACATGCTATCAATAAATTAACATCCGACGTCAATCTAGCCCTGGGCAGAGGTTCTTGCGTGGGCGTCTGTCTGGTAGATCTGGAGAAAGCATTCGACACCGTCTGGACAGGCGGGTTGTAATCGTTAAACAAGCAGAGATAATAAATTCATTAATTACATTTTCTCGATTGATTTATGTTTAGTAATATTCATGTATCATAAATTATTTTGTAACTCGAGTCCTATTGCCTACTTCTCCTAAAAAATTAGATGGCAAGATGGTCAAGAATTGTTACAAATATTAACCAGCTAGACATAATAAATTTATCAGTGAATTGTGTTCGATAAATTAATGCGCGCAAATATTCATGTGTTAGAAGATATCTCGAGTTCCATTACATATTTTTACTAAAAAATGAGATGGTCAGATAGTCGAGGGAGTGCATGTCGACATAATTGGCAAAAGGAATTGTTATAAACATTAAACAGCCAGAGATAATAAATTTATTAATCACATTTGCTTGATATAATATTGTTTGGTAATATCCATGTGTTAAAAGTTACTCTGTATCTCGAATACTATTAGCAATTTTTACTTAAAAATAAGATGGTAGATAGTCAAGAGGATGCTTGTCGACATCGTTGGCAAAAGGAATTGTCATAAACATTATACAGCCAGAAATAATACATTTATCAATAATTATTATCACGGCGATCGAGATCTACCAAAATTAGTTGTGGTGGGGAGCGTTGCGCTTCGCTGCGCGGTGCGCATCACTGCCTACCTAAGCCTGCGGAGCGCGCTCAGTCAGTCAGTCGGGCCGGGCCCTCCGGCAGGAGCGGACGGGCTCCGCGACCAGGAGGGTCTTCGGCTACCTTGGGTTGACCAAGGGTCCTCCACCAGTGGCCTATCCTGGGGTTGACCAGTGGTCATCCAGAGCTACCCCTGCTTGCCTGCAGCTGGCTTAAAGTTGACCAGGGGTGCTTCACCAGTGGCCTACCTTGATCCACCTTTGCCCACCCTGAGGCTGACCAATGGACATCCAGAGCTACCCTAGCCTACCCCTGCTTACCGTCAGTTGGCTTAGGGTTGACCATGGGTCCATCACCAGTGGCCTACCTTGGTCTACCCTTGCCTACCCCGAGGTTGACCAGTGGTCATCCAGAGCTACTCAGGCCTACCCTTGCTTACCTTGAGGCTGACCAGTGGTTCCCCAGAGCTACTCTAGTCTACCCTTGCCTACCTTCAGCTGGCTTAGGGTTGACCAAGCAGTGGTCTGCCCCGGTCTACTCCAGAGCTACCCTGGCCTACCCTGGCCTACCCTTGCCTATCTTGGGCTTGACCAATGGCCCTCCGGAGCTACCTTGGTCTACCCTTGCCTACCATCGGCTGGCTTAAGCTTGACCAGGGGTCCTCCACCAATGGCCTACCATTGTTTATCATGGTCTACCTTTAGCTAGCTTAGGGTAGTCCAAGGGTTATTTAAAACTTCCTTGGCCTACTCTAAGCTAGCTCGGGGGGGCCATGGTGTCTTCAATGCTGCCTTCGTTTTCCTTCGGTCCTGAGCCGGTCCAGTTTCAGTATCCGGCATGAAGTCCGTACCGTGCTGTATGGTTCAGAGAGGGCAATCATTGCAATGGCTTCGCATCTTTGAGTGAGTCATTTCGTCATTACCTTGTCACTATACTCGTCTGTAGAAGTAGTAGTATAGAGTAGTAGTAAAGTGTGAAAGTAGTTAGTTGCATGCATGGGCAGGCCTCGCCGCCCCAACGATCAGCCGAGATGGGAACGTCCGCGATTTGCACTAGCGTTGCGACAAAACCACGCGTTGCATTAGTCGATTTTGAACAGAGATTAAAGTTAACATTACGATATACATTGTTTAGAGCGTAGCGTTGCGAATCACAAATAGTCGCGATTCAAAATTACATTTCATTCTGATGACCACGCTTTTAAAGTTCATATTGTTGTCGTTTTACTGACAATGTAAAGTAATCGTTTTTTGGATCTCCGTTCATTGAATTAGCGTTGCACACAAAAAGTTCGCGTTTGCTTTCGAGTTTTTCGACTTTTCAGGCTCCCATGCTCGAGCTGCAACGATCAACTGTGAGGTGGGCACATCCGCGATTTTGAGTAGCGTTGCGAAACAAATTGTCACACGCGTTGTACTAGTATCAATTTTTAAAGTTGATTAAATTTCTAGTTAATGTAGCGAATAAATAAGTAGTTGCGATTTAGAGTTTTAAATTTCTTATTTAAATAGAATTTTGAATTTCTTATTTAAAATAGAATTTTGAATTTCTTATTTAAAATAGAATTTTTAATTTCGATTTGTCGAATTAGTGTTTCGCAGCAAAAAGATCGCGCTTGCATTAGAATGTTTCGACATTTCAGGCGCCCATGCTCCAGTTGCAACGATCAACTGTGAGATGGCCACATCCACGATTTCGAGTGGCGTTGCGAACCAAATTGTCGGTATGCGGCCGAAACAAAAAGAAGAGGCTTTATACCGAAGGTGCCTGACAAACTCTCATTCAAGAGGGCAATCATTGCAATGGCTTCGCATCTTTGAGTGAGTCATTTCGTCATTACCTTGTCACTATATTCGTCTGTAGAAATAGAGTAGTAGTAGAGTGTAAAAGTAGTTAGTTGCATGCATGGGCAGGCCTCGCCGCCCCAACGATCAGCCGAGATGGGAACGTCCGCGATTTGCATTAGCGTTGCGAAAAAACTACGCGTTGCGTTAGTCGATTTTGAACAGAGATCAAAGTTAATCTTCCTTCCAAATATAATTGTAGTTTCTATCACCGATATAACTTGTTTAAAGTATAGCGTTGCGAAACAAATAGCTGCGATTCGTTTTACAAAAACTGTAGAGTAATCTTTTTTGGATCTCTGTTCATTGAATTAGCGTTGCGCACCAAAAGTTCGCGTTTACTTTCGAGGTTTTCGACTTTTCAGGTTCCCATGCTCGAGCTGCAACGATCAGCTGTGAGATGGGCACATCCGCGATTTTAAGTAGTGTTGCGAAACGAATTAACATACGCGTTGCACTAGTATCCAAATTCAAAGTTTATTAAAGTTCGAGTTAACGGTGTCAATAAATAGTCGTTTTTTAAAATAGTTCTAGAGATACCGATTTAGAATTTCGTATGTTAGATTTCTAAATTTTTTATTGAAATAGCTTTTTGAACTTTGATTTGTCGAATTAGCGTTGCGCATGAAAAGGATCGCGTTTGCATTAGAATGTTTCGGCATTTCAGGCGCCCATGCTCGAGCTGCAACGATCAACTGTGAGATGGGCACATCCGCGATTTCGAGTAGCGTTGCGAAACAAATTGTCACACGCGTTGTAGTAGTATCAATTTTTAAAGTTGATTAATTGTCTAGTTGATGTTGAGAATAAATAGTCGCGATTTAAAGTACTTCTAGACACACCGGTCTAGAATTTTAGACGTTAGAGTTTTAAATTTCTCATTTAATTTGAAAGAATCTTAAAACCTAATTTGTAAGAATCGTCGTTGTAAAAAAGGAAACCAGCACAATTCGCAAAATGCAATAACTTAGTTGATAACGTAGTGGATAATGTCGAGCCAATAGCTGCACATTTAGAATTTTCGTGAATAAGTATTTTATAGTTTAATGTAAGACTTAATACTTTCTTCGTTTTCCTTTGTCTCAATTTCAGCATTTCTTTTCAATTAACAATCCAAATACAGAGTTTCTTTCAGAATACAGGTACCTTCAACAAACATTTTCAATATTAAATTTTGAATTTTTAATTGGAATATGGTCTTGAACTTTCAAAGTTCAATTTTTCCAATTTAATATTTTTGTCTTGAAAATCATATTCCTCTATTGGGAGTTCCCTCAGGGGTTCACTCACGGGGCGGGGGTTTCAATTTTAGAATACATGTACTTTCCATTTTAGAATACATATACTTTCCATTTTAGAATACATATACTTTGCATTTTAGAATACATATACTTTCAATTTCAAAATACATGTACTTTCAATTTCAGAATACATATACTTTCTATTTCAGAATACAGATACTTTCAACAAACACCTTCAATATTAATTTTTGGATTTGTAATTCGAATATGGTCTTGAACTTTCAAAGTTCAACTTTCCCAAAATAATATTTTTGTCTTGAAATTCGTATTCCTCTGTTCGGAGTTCCCTCAGGGGCTCACTCACGGAACGGGGCCCGTGAGTGGGTACGGGGTGTCGCGTCCCCGGGGCAACCCGAGTCGCTTATAGCAAAACCGAGTTGGTTTTGATGTGGCTTTGATGTGGTTTTGATGTGGTTTTGATGTGGTTTCGATTTTGGTTTTGATGTGGTTTCGATTTGTGTTCTTCATCATGTTCTTGTTCGTTAGGCCGCACTCGTGTGTGGGGTTAGCTTTGCCCTTGTGTGCGGGATTTAACTTGACTCTCATGAGCATAGGTAGGCCGTACTCGTGTACGAGGTTTAAAATCGCATTTCATTCTACCTTTATCGTCTTCTCTTGTATGTTGATTCTCGCCTTGTTTGTGTATAACAATAATTGGTCCGTTTCAGTCAGAATATAACAGCTCATCATCTTCATCGTGGGACGAAGAAAATTCATCGAACGAAGACTCCGAATTATTTATAAGTTAGTTTTATTGCGTGCGTTAGTTATTAATATTGTCAATCATCGTTATAATTATGTCGAGTAATTATTGCCGTAAATTCACTTTGCTCGCCCCGTTTTCTGACTCCGACACAGCCTTCTGTTGTGTCGGCCTTGCTTGCAGGTTTTGAACCGGTCCAGTTTCGGTATCCGGCGTGAAGTCATTGAGAGGGGTGTCAAAGAGACTCGTTCACTCGTCTTCTGACGATCCTCTGTGTTAACGTAATCCTGGGCTAGTCATGTTAACGCTTGCGTTCTCATGGCCCCCAGTTGCGCCAGAAACCGTTTGAGCGCATCTCTTTGCCATCTTTCTTGGTGATGGAGTGACGGGTATCGGGCTGGTCGGCTCAGGACTTGTAAGCACTGAACGCGTCGCGTCACCCTTGAACCAGAGCCTTCTGCTCTGGTTCGATCTTGTTTGTCTCTTTGAAAGAATCAGAGCCTTCCGCCTGATTCGCCCTTGGTCCCTCGTGGATCGGAGACTTCTTCTCCGATTCACACTTTGCCCCGCAATAATTACTCGACATACGCTAAATGGAAAAGAAGTCTTTTCCATGAAAAAGACTACTTTTCCATTTAGCGACCTGCGAACTTAGTTTCTAAGAATCGTCGTTGTAAGAAAGGGAACCAGAACGAAGGGAAACCGTTCTGACACCCTTTCGGGTCTCTTGTGCAGCAACCTCCTCGTGGTGAGACCTGGGCAATCGATATTATCCACAATTCGCAAGATATTATAACTTATAAATTATAGTATCTTGCAATGTAGTGGATAATATCGAGCTAATAGCTGCACATTTAGAATTTGCGTAAATATGTATTTTATAGTAGAATGTAATACTCAATACTTTCTTCGTTTTCCTATGTCCGAATTTCAGAAATTCTTTTCAATTAATAATCCAAATACAAAGTTTTCGTTTCAGAATACATGTGTGTTCAAAAAACACCTTTAATATTAATTTTTGGATTTCTAATTGGAATCTGCTCCTGAACTTTCACAGTTCAACTTTCCCAAATTGATATTTTTGTCTAGAAATTGATATTTTTGTTTTGAAATTAATATTTTTATCTTGAAATTGATATTTTTGTCTTGAAATTGATATTCCTCCGATCGGAGTTCCCTCAGGGGCTCACTCACGGGATGGGGCCCGTGAGTAGGTACGGGGACTCGCGTGCCCGGGGCCACCTGAATCGCCTATAGGTCGTTGCGTCCACAAATCATTAGATTTGGGCTCGATGTGGTTACGATTTTGTTTCGATTTGGGTCTCATTTGGTGCCGATTTCGTATCGACTGGTTTTCGATTTGGCGTCGATCTTGTTCCGACTGGTTTTCGATTTGGTGTCGATTTTGTTTCAACTGGTTTTCGATTTTGTGTCGATTTGAGTTCTCATCCTACTCTTGTTGGTTTCACCGCACTCTTGTGCGGGATTAGATTTGCACTCCTATGCGAGATTGATTCGTTAGTAAAACATTATTTTATATTCAAATTAAATAATTGGTTGAAACTAGTTCTGATCCATGCCACAGAGGGGGTAAAATGATGAGGTAGGATCTGATCCAGGCTAAAAGTTAGTCCCATTTCATGCGTTAGAGGGGGTCAACAGTGAAGACAGGTTCTGTTCTATGCTTAAAAGTAAAAAGTCGGCCAAACACCGAGCGTGAGCACTCTCATTCCTCTCTGTCTCTGTTTTAACATTCTTTGTCTGTGCTATAAATCAAACTCGATATTTTACAAAGAATGTTCTGATGTCTCCATCTTTTGCATAAGTGGCAGTACTGCATCGTTGCACTAATTACGTCATCGGCCGCTTGGTGCAGCACTGCGCCAGATGCACCAAAACTCTGAGCATGAGCACTCTGGTTTGCTCTTCGGTTACACATGGCTACACATGTATATAATAATTCTCACCGTGACCAGAGGTACGAATTACGAATAACTCGAGTGTCGAGAGTAGTTGGACGCGTGGTAAGTAATAGGTCGATGAAAATAAGCAGGGGCTCAGCACCTGAGTGAAACCTGAAAGGATGTGGCTGGAAGAATGCGACAGCTTCGCGGAATTATGCCGTGGATATCTACCATACTATTTACTGATCATTTTGCCGATCTTCATTATTATCTCTCCGGTGAACCCAGTTGCGGCATCGCACGAGTTTCCCGTGTATCGAATGCACCAGTATGACTTGCACGGTGAACCTCACGGTAACGTAATCTCCATATCTTTCCGTTCCGTGTGAACATTATGGTCGCGATAACATTGAATTTCTCATTCAGGTTGCCGTAGCGCTCCAATTTCTTTGGAGGCGAGGTCTCTTACTGGATGGAGTACTTCCAGGCACTGTGTAGTCGCAAGAGCCTTGGATCTCACACCAACTCTGTTCCATTCCATCAAGAACAAAGCTGGGGCCCTCATAGTCGTTTTACCAGAGAGGATCGACGACCTGACATGGGAGGAGAGACAGGTTATTACGTTGACTTATTTCAATCCTTCAACTATACAGGAACTACAGACAAAGTGACTAAACAATTTCTATAGTCAAGCTTTTGTTACAATGCAAACATCTCAAAATTACTTTGTTCGATCTAGACAAGGATAAACATTACATTAGGCTAGTTCAGATATTATACATAGTCAATAAGTTAACACATTTAACTCTCTTACTCGTGCAAGTTCTAAATCTATACCAGAGTCATTTCTGATCAACACCGATATTTCACTAATATATATTGACGGTTGCTCGAACTTATCCTCACTGCTACCATAATACCATAGACAATCTCAACAGTATTTTGGTCCCAATATTCTTCTCTGTATATCCATGTGTCAACAAAAAGTATTTGTGAAGATTTATGTAAATGATGATCTTTCATTACAGCATATTATGATGCTCGAAGAGTCTATGATGTTTGGACCGGAAACAATGATACCAGTTTACTTCTCTAAATGGCATCCAGATCTGCAGACAATTCTGAACGACCTCTCCCACGGATTTATCACCGACGAGAAGGCTGGTTCAGCTGCGGAAGCAATGTTTAATTCTATATCTGCCAGTGGTTATCAAGTAGTCGTGCCATCTGGCCAAGCGCTTATTAAAGTAGACGTTAAAGTGGCCACGCTGCATGGTAGACTGGCTGGCACCAGAGCAGACGAGAAGTTACCAACAATAGCTCTGGTGACTCATTATGATAGCACAGGAGTTGCACCTGTAAGTGTGTGCTTAATATAGAGAATACACCGAGTATGGACGATAGGAATTAAAATACAACGTTTCTAATAAACAGGAACTGTCTTTTGGGGCAGACAGCAATGCATCGGGAGTAGCTATGTTATTAGAAATAGCGAGATTGTTCTCCATTTTGTATTCTACCAGTAGATCAAGGCCACAGTACAACCTTGTTTTCATAGTCACCGGTGCTGGTAAACTTAATTATCAAGGCAGTAAAAAGTGGTTGGAGGATCAGCTGGATGGCCTCGAAGGCTCTATAATACAAGTAATACACATTTCAAAAGTATTCACTATTATTTCACGCAGAGGCAACGTATAATCTGTTGTATGTATTTTTATTAGGATGCAGCATACGTCATTTGCTTTGACACGGTATCCACCGATGAAAATCTTTACGTACACGTGTCAAAACCGCCAAAAGAAAATTCTACCGGCGGTCTCTTCTACAAAGAACTGAAAACTGTTTCGGAGTTGTTCAATAAAACTACCGTGGAAGGAGTACATAAAAAAATAAACCTAGCCGACAAAACGCTGGCTTGGGAGCATGAAAGATACAGTATGAGAAGATTACCAGCTACAACTCTGTCCACGCTGAAGAGCCACGAAGATCCAATTAGAACAACGATCTTAGACCTAATGAAAGCAGGGCAAATAGATAGGCTGCATAAGCATACCCAAGTAGTAGCTGAAGCATTAGCAAGGCACATATATAACTTAAGCTCTAGTCAGATCTTCACAGATCCATTGGTACGCTAATTTTCTCTTAAGCGAAACAAAAGAATGAACGGGGATTATATTTTTTGAATGATTGATTCTTGCAGGAGATATCGAAAGAATCATTATCGTTATGGTTCGGTTATTTAGCGTCGCAGCCAAGAGCCGCTCCCTTATTGGCAGATAAGAATAATATGTTAATTAGTACGTTAAAAGAGGCAATGGCCAGATATCTCGGGGATGTTAAAGTTACGTTGCATACTCCAGATAAACAAGATCCAGAATTTGTATTTTATGATGTTACCAAAGCTACGCTCAACGTGTACAGGTAAGTCTTCCTTATTATTTTATTATTTACCATTTGTGAACAACACCGTTTATTAATTAATTGTTATATTTCAGTGTAAAACCAGCTGTGTTTGATCTCTTTCTCACAATCGCCATCATCATCTACCTGGGCATGGTTTATGTGATTGTACACAATTTCCCGCACGCATATTCTTTAGCAACTCGACTTTCTGTCAAAAGCAAGGCATCATGAAACGTTCACGGACGTTGAAATTACTTTATTGTAAAGATAAACTCGATACGAACAAGTTTTTTGGAAATATTAATATATATATATAATATCGAGTATTATAGGTGTAAATTGGAGATCATACGAAGTTACATGTACATTGTTTTTGATCACATTAATCTTGAATTAAAAGCTATCCACCATTCTACATCTTATTTAAACTTTCAATCATAGATATTCATACAGATCGTGTAGCTATGCGAATGGAAATTCTCATCCTCCTATTTCTTCTTCCAATAATAATTAGCAATAATATCCGAAGTAATTCGTAAAAATATGTACTATTTATATTGCGTTGCTGTATTATTTGCCGCTTCAGGATAAATTATTCTGTAAGAGATACGTGATAATTAAGACCAAATAGTGAGATTTCAGAATGCAATTTATGACAAAAAGACTGGCAGATTTAAGAATAAACAAATACAGGATATTAAATGTAACAATATTTCTAATAATAATTCCAAATCTTATATAGAATAATAGAACGTTAGTATTATTGAAATGCATTCTAATCAATGCATTTAACACGTTTACTGTCCAGTTGCTATGTTAATATACAATATTCGTATTGATAATGTAGCACCAAATAATGGTACGTTCTGATCGATGAAATTCGATAAACATTAGTTAAAAACTAATAAGTAATATTTAACAAACTGTTAGTCATATTGCAACACAAACGCTTCTAACAAAAACTTAGAAACTAACGAATATAAAAAGCAAAGTCCTTAAATGAATTAATATAAATAGTAATTGATAATTATTATTGCAATTTAAATAAAATTACGAGGAGGACATATGATTACAAAATAAATGTCATGGAAATTAAATATCTAGTTTTTGTAGTAATGTTATTTTTCTCCTTACCTCAATACCACATAATTATTAATATTAAACATTATTGTCATTACTAATGTTATTTTTAAAATTCTATAATGTACTATGAATATTATTTACTAAGATAGATCGAGCACATATCATGTAACAGGAAAATAAGAATGAGCCAAGCTTGAAAGTCATTATACTACTAAACAGGTTTGACTGGTTCATGATAATATCATTTCACTTGGGGATCAGCTATCATTTAGTATAGATTCAGGTATACAAACAGACAAGTATTTCCAGATATGAGTCCCATTTTTGAGAAAAGTATTTGTTTCACTTTCTGCTTAAACAACTTCAAAATATTTGTTTAAATAACTCAATTATCTTATGTCTTATGTCAATAACAGGTCTGAAACTTAATTACAAAAGATGGATATTACAGAAAAGCATGAGTTCGTTGGTAGAGTGTATAAAACCAGAATTGCAAGCGATAAAAGCAGCTGGTACATGGAAAAACGAACGAGTAATTAGTTCACCTCAACGCACACGAATTTCGTTAACAAATGGAGTAGAAGCTCTTAATTTCTGTGCTAACAATTACTTAGGTTTATCGGTAAGTTTGATCCTAACACCTGTACGCACTATTTCATGTTATAACAATTAATCTTCCTCATTTAGAGCAATGCGGAAGTCATTTCGGCAGCAAAGCAGGCTTTGGACAAGTATGGAGCCGGTTTGAGTTCTGTAAGATTCATATGCGGTACTCAAGAAATTCACGTGGAATTAGAAAAGAAAATTGCCGAGTTTCACGGTAGAGAAGATGCAATTCTTTATGCATCTTGCTTCGATGCAAACGCAGGACTCTTCGAGACCTTGCTAACGTCTGAAGATGCGGTATTGAGCGATGAATTGAATCATGCTTCTATTATCGATGGTATCAGACTATGTAAGGCAAAGAAATACAGGTAAGAGATATATTAAGTAAATGTATTATTTTAATAACGACTACAACATCAAATTATAATCCATGAAAAGGTACAAGCACAGGGACATGATAGATCTAGAAAATAAGCTCCAAGAAAGCATGTCCTCTCGCCTACGTGTCATTGCCACTGACGGTGTCTTTTCTATGGATGGCACCGTCGCACCATTGCCAAAAATTGTTGAACTTGCGAAAAAGTACAACGCCCTCACTTTCGTGGACGACTGCCACGCTACTGGATTTTTTGGACAACGTGGAAGGTAGTTACATTATGCGTTACCCTAATTTCACTGGTTTACAATATGTAAAGGAACTATAGTCTAGGAACCGCACATCGAGGACGTTCTCCGATAGCATAGCAAATTTTATACATAAGCGCACGTGTAAAAGTTATTCTACACATCGAAGGCAAAATTAAATGGACATAAAAACGAATAACTCTTTTAAAATTGGAAAAAACGACTTGAGTTTTGTTTAAGTCCAAATTGCGATGAAAACGGTAAATGTCATGATCTTTTGCTTTTTTATCTGTGCCTATAACGAAAATTGTAAATGTCTTTTATAGATCTAAGAAAATTGTATAAATACATAGTGTCATTAAAATCGATTAAGTTTGCTACGAGCTTATTATTCTTACGATTTTTACATATTTCAATACCTATACATTTTTTATGCGTCAACCGATTTCGATGAAACTTTGCGCATATATATTATATTTAGATCCACAAAAGGTATATTTTAAATTTCCATTGTACGCACAGATAAAAAAGTAAAAAATCGTGACCGTCACTTGTTTTTGTCAAAGTTCGAGCAATAGCAATTAAAAAAAACTAATCCTTCTAACATCTCATGAAAATTTAAGTCATTTGGTCCAATTTAAAAAGGGTTATTAGTATTTAAAGATTGTCCATTTAATTTTGTCCCCGACTGTATATTCATACGCTTACGAAATGATTAAATTACAGAGGCACAGAAGATTATTTTAACCAGCTAGGAAGTATTGATATCATTAACTCGACGCTAGGCAAGGCTCTAGGTGGAGCAGCTGGTGGTTACACGACTGGTAAAAAAGAATTAATTGATTTGCTAAGGCAACGCAGCAGGCCGTATTTATTTTCGAATTCGTTGCCTCCTCCTGTAGTCGCGTCAGCTAGCAAGGTCCGTGTAGATTCTTTACATATATTTTAAACGATAATGTGATCTCTAAGCGATGTTAATATTCTTTGCGCACAGGTCATGGATCTAATAACAGTATCTACAGAGTTTCTGGACAGACTGAAGAACAATACCAATTTGTTTAGAGCAGGTATGAAGGCTGCAGGTTTTACAATCACTGGTGATAATCATCCCATCTGTCCTGTCATGTTAGGAGATGCGAGACTAGCTTCTGAATTTGCTGATAAGATGATTAGTATGTATTTTACAACACATTCTGCTACATATAAGATTTGAACGGTTGAATATTAATCTATCTTTCCGCAGAAAAAGGCATTTACGTAATCGGCTTTAGCTACCCTGTTGTACCAAAGGATAAAGCAAGAATACGTGTTCAGATTAGTGCTGCACACACACAGAACGACATAGAGCACGCTGTAAATGCATTTGTCCAGATCGGTAGAGAAGTTGCTGTGATTAATTGATTGTTCTATCAAAATTTTGAAAGAAAAAATAAAAAACTGTTTGAATGTATCACTTTTTATGTTTGCCTTATAACAGACTCGTGGCATAGAAAAATTAAATTCACACGATCTCGATAAAATGCGAACATTTAATGTGTAGACACCAAAGCCACGCTTTTACATGCAAAGGAGCATATTATAAATAAAAATATTACCTCTTCTACAAATTTCGCAATATATGTTTTATAAGTTTACAAAAACTTTTGATTATATATAAAGTTACGGATTCTTATTAGATATCAACTTTATAGTCGTTAAGGTTTGTATGGCTTAACAAGGTTCTCAGAGAACTCTTTGACTTGTGTAACTCCACGAACTTCCTTTTCTAATAAAGGAAGCTGTGTTATATGAAAATCTTCGTAGAGATCCATTATCTAAAGAAAATTTAATTGAATTAAGCTTTGATGCTTTGATATACGAGTATAAAAATGTACTTTATACATTTCATTTGATATAATCAATATAATAACAATTTACCTGTTCTAAATATTTTTCTTGTATTTTGTGCCTAGCTAGACAGAGTCTGCAGGATACATCCTTGTTTTGTATGAATAGCAGCTGATTCACTATAATGTTATGAGTGTCGATTCCACACTTTGTCAGCTCCTGTACAAGCCTTTCTGTTTCATACAAAGACAAGAATTCTGCTATACATACACAAACAAAAGTTGTTTGATCAGGATTTCGGAATTGCTCATTGACTTGTCTAATGACAGTAAGCATCTCTTCTATTTTGTTGGAAAATGTATCTACATTGAAATCCGTCATACCCAGTAATGAGCTTATCTGGAATAAAATATACTGACAATTAGGATCAGCATTATAAATGTAACATTAAAGGCTGTCGCTTACTTAACAGCATTGCACATGAATGACACCCGACCAACGTCAATGCATTTGTATTATTATATGTAATTTAAATGTGAATGCCTTCACCTATCAGCAACAGCACAGCATCGATATTCCTCTTTTTTCCTTTCTCCTCCTTCTGATAGGAATGAATACATTGACGTTGATCTGGTACTGTTAAGTGAGCGACAGCCTTAACTGTTATATTCCCTTCAGACCTGTGAAATGAAAGGACTAATTTTCATCTTTAATTTCATTAGTTTCCCCAAACCCTTCTCAACAACTTGTGGAAATGATAGTAGCCTCAAAGTATGACCTGTCGGCGCAGTGTCAAATACAACAACTGAAAAGTTCATTCCTTTGACCAGTCTGAAAATTTAGATATCTTACAAAACTGTACAATTCCTGTAAACTGGTTAATATTTATATTGACATATACTTCATGACTTCTGCGTAACTCATTGCCTCGTCAATACCAGGAAATGCACCTACGATTTCTTGCATCACACTTTTACTCAATCTCATTGCCTCTCCATCTGAAACTGATTATACAGTGCTATTGAATTCAATGAATTGTAATTATGTACCATACAGCAAAGTTGGACAAAAGTTGTTTCTGATAACGAATAAATTCATTTATTTGGCATCTGTGAATAATGATTGAATTTGGATAAGTCGTGTCGCATATCACACAAGTTAGACAATATCAGTGAAACAAAAATCTATATCAATTCCCAATCATCAGCTAAATCAGGCAGACTGTGGTGTAACGAATGGAGGAATAATGAATAATATGAACGAATAACGATTAAATAACTGTTGTCGAATAATGAATAAAATTTCATTCGTTCTTCGTTATTTGAACGAAAATTGATTCGAATAATGCCCAACTGTGCCATGCAGTGTGCGTATAACAATGATTACCTGAATCATTCTCGAAGTATTCTTCAGGCAGTTCGGTAAGGCCAACGTTTGGATCTATTTCCATAGCAAACAGGTTATCGAAACCCTTTACCTTCGTCGGAACTTTGCTAAATTTCTGATCAAAAGCATCAGAAATGTTATGTGCTGGATCTGTCGATATGATGAGTACATTTTCTCTCACTTTCGACAACTGCACTGCCAAGGAACAACTGGAAGAACAATTAAACGGCCAAGAAAATATGTGCGTTTAATGTTCTGTCTGATTCCGTAATTGTATGAAATTTTCGAATAAGCAAACAGATTTTATAGGTTATGGTTACCTGCACGTAGTTTTACCAACTCCGCCCTTACCACCGACAAATATCCATCGTAATGATCGTTGTTGAATGATATTCTCAAGAGAAGGTTCGTATTCGAACGGGTCCGAGTCAGTCGTATCCATGATCACCGAAGCACAAGCGTTAAGTGTTTGAAAACAATTTTAACACGTCATTTACTACAGTCACTAGCGAAATAGGAAAAGTACTGACAACGGAACATAAAAGACACGACTACACTTTATCATTTGATGTAGGAAAACAATCTGGACATGCGTATGCTCATTACATATGAGACTATTTATAAATAGGTATCGAAGTTGCACTATCGATACATTGTAATTTTCAGTATAAGTTTTCAATAGTCATTGGGGTCTTACTATATACCGGGTGTTTCAAAAATGTTGTATTTCCTTGAACCGCGTGATTCCTGAGGATATTTTGTTCAGGTGTTATTAACGAAAAACCCGGACCAATCAGACCGCGACTCAGCGGACGGATTCCAATGCCGGGCTGAAATCCTTCCACTGTAGCCGCGCTCTTATTGGTCCGTGAGTTTCGTTAGTAACTCAAAACAACAAAGCCGCGGGAAATATTTTCGCAAAAGAAAAAGTTACTTCAAATTCGTTTTCAAAGGAAGTGCATCATTTTTGGGACACCCTGTATATATACTGTCAAGTAATCGTAGTAATTCATCACAAGTTGAGAATCACTGAGCTGGATTTGAATTAAACAAAAGGTAGTGGTGGAACAAAGGTATCTATCTACCTACATATGTTTTGTGCTCGGTGTAACTGTGTGCGCGTGGTGGCTAAATAAATCGACGGACAGAGAAGTCGATTACTCGCGGATGAAAAAACAGCGCGATATCGATTGTCATAGTCGACCGTGGTGTTACACACGATGGACGTGTGGTTTTTAATAGTAGGCTAATTTGGAAATGTTCGAAGTGTCTGTAAACCGCGGTCCGAAACGTTAATGCATAGTGGTTGTTCGTCCAGGCGTATTTCTGTGAATTCTGTTGCCGGATTGAAAGAATTTCGCCCGAAGTATGCCGCAGTTTCATAAAGTTGAAATAAATAGGACCGAATGGGAGGTTCCGGAACGATATCAAATGCTTACTCCAGTGGGATCAGGGGCTTACGGTCAAGTGTGGTAAGCTAGACAATAATTAATACGTCACAGTCGCATGTCTCAATCATCTACGATCTCAGGATTCCGAACATCGCATTCAAAATTTCCGCTACCACACTTTTTACTTTGAAAGTAACACAGCATTATATACTGACCATGAACCAATCATAACCTTGACATTTCTGGCATTTCTTTCGCTTGCGGCTTACGTTTTTAGAAAGCTGTTGAACGATAATTAATTTTTATATTTTCGAATTTTTCTCATGTCAGATTACATGAGATGTCGTCGCGGTGACTCGTTCGAACGCAGAAAACGGTCTCGTCTTTTATATATATCGCGGGAACTAAAATTAGAGCGTACAAACATGATATTTTGCTAGGATAATCTTGTTAGAAACCACTCGTTTAATGAAATCGTTTTTCCAATGGAATAATAGAAGGTTTAACAATAGACACGTGCTAGCTTGTTAAACTATTTTCTAACGTATGACTAAGTATTTTGTTAGTCATAAAATGTGTATGTATTGTTTCAGTTCAGCAGTTGACACAACAACTGGGCATAAGGTAGCAATCAAAAAGTTAGCCAGACCATTCCAGTCAGCTGTACACGCGAAGCGAACGTATAGGGAGCTCCGTATGTTGAAACACATGAATCATGAAAACGTGAGTAAAGAAAATTGGACTACATATATACGTACATATATAATGCATTCCTGCAGTTGGCACTGTGGAAATTAGAGGCATTTAGAAACTTTGTCTTGGCAGCTAAAATTAAGAATATCTATGTTGTTGGTGACTACCGAGTTTTATTTTTACTTTTCAAATTACAAGACTGTGGAGATTATTATTGAATATTCAAGCTAACGAATTAAATATATTTTGCTTTGTGGATAATTTAATTAATATTTGTTGCAGGTGATCGGTCTATTAGATGTATTTCATCCGTCTTCCACTCTGGAAGACTTTCAGCAGGTGTATGTATTTTTACAGATTTGTCAATGTAATTGTTAGACTGTGGACTTTATATATTTAAGGTGAAAATTAGTAGATATAATTTAAAGCAGGCGATAGATTCAAAGAATATGAAGGCTTCGATTTTTAAAGTACCAGCTTATCAAAATTATTGATGGAGAAAAGAAATTTGTCTCCTGTCTATTGTAATCGATGCAAACTATTTTTGTTTTGCATAAAAATCTACGGTCTAGTAATTATTTTAACAAACAAGGAAGTGTAAAGCTCTGTGCACCACATTTTAGTAATATCATGTACTTTTAATAGATACTTAGTCACGCATCTGATGGGTGCAGATCTCAATAACATTGTAAGGACTCAGAAGCTTTCTGATGATCATGTACAGTTTCTTGTATATCAAATCCTTCGTGGTCTTAAGTACATACATTCTGCGGGTATAATACATAGGGTAAATTTCATGGCTGATGAAACTATTCTCGACCTTTGAGAGTACTCGAATTACAGTGTTTTTAATATGCAGGATTTGAAACCTTCCAACATAGCCGTAAACGAAGATTGTGAGCTAAAGATTTTAGATTTTGGACTAGCCAGGCCTACAGAGAATGAAATGACTGGTTATGTCGCCACAAGATGGTACAGGGCTCCAGAGATCATGCTCAATTGGATGCATTACAATCAAACAGGTGATTACCATTCCCTGTTGTTTAAACATATTTTCTGATCACATCTATCGAATTTAAATCAATTCTCTGTTTTAGTTGACATTTGGTCGGTTGGATGTATAATGGCCGAATTATTAACAGGAAGAACATTATTTCCTGGCACTGATCGTATCCTTTTCAATCTCTTGAAGTACTTGCTCCAAGTAATCAGTCACTATCTGTGCTTTCTGTTTAATCATGTGATACTAATACATGTACATCCCAACTTCATCTTCTAACTGTGCAATACATATCATAAATCTTTAACTATCACAGAATTAAAAAACGTGCTTATTGCTAAGGCTCTACATATGGCTTTTGTTTTGCTTTAATATCTTTCGGTGCTAATCCATTAATACAGTTTCTTCTATTTGCCTTCTGGTACTCTTTGCTTTTGTTTAGCTTTGACTCTCACTGGCAAAAGCAGCGTAATTGATAAAAAAAAAAGAAGGAACGTATATGTACACGTATGTGTGTATTTTAATATGCTTTAACGCGCGCAGTCACGTTATTTGTAATATCATTTAATAACAAAAAGTCTAGTGAAAGTAGAGAAAGGTGTGGTGGAACCTTAGCAAGAGCAGATATACATCAACTGAACTTAATAATGGAAATTTTGGGTACTCCACGAGACGAGTTCATGCAAAAAATATCATCGGAGTCGGTGAGTAATACCTAAATTGTTGAATAGCAATCCATCGAGTATTTTACTAGTGCATGCTACCGATTTATACTGTGTTATGGCTTAAATGCCTCGCATGTACTTCTATTGGCATCGAAATCTATAACGTTTGAATAATTTCTCGAATATTGAGTTTGACAAAAGTTCCGATATAAGCAAGATTGTCTTTAGAAGATTGACACTGTGAGTATACATTAATTTTCCATGTGTTCTATCCTTTTTATTAAAATCTCCTTTTGGAATGAAGACTACCGCTTTGAATAGACGCAATTCTAACATACTCCACACTAATTCAAATATTCCCCATTGTATAATGAATTATGCTTCAAACATACCTTAACTTTAAGCAGCCATTGATCATCTAACACGAGTCTTAGTACTCTGTGGTACACCCACAGAAGAAACTTTAAGCAAAATTAGCAGCCAAGAGGTAATCTTTTTTTTTAAGATAAACATTCTTTTACAGTTTTGTTGATAGTTAATGATACAATCAGGAAAATCAGATGAATTGCATACGACAATATGATTTTGCTTTTAGTTTACATTATATAAAGAACAAGATATTTAAAAATATACAAAGAGTGTGGTATAACAAATAATGTATACTATTTATAGTTTTAGAAAATTATGATATAATTCGTACATTGATAAAGCAAGATAGATTATGTAAAAATTTCCAACATTGTTTTAGGCAAGGAATTATATACAAAGTTTACCACCTTTGAAGAAGAAGAATTTCAAGGATGTTTTCCGAGGAGCTAATCCTTTAGGTAAATATAAGTTAAAGAAGTTCGCTGTTTGTATAAATTAGGTCTCGGTTATTAATTTACAATTATTCATTTACTTATTATTACATAAATTATTAATTTATTATTATATAGGTAGTTATATAGTTATTAAGGTTATTGATTTACAATGGGTCATTCCACGCGAAATCGGACACTTTGCGGGGTAGTTTCAGATTTTTGTTGGAACTTAGATATGTTGCACTGTTTAGTGTTGTACGAGTGTATTTCAAAGGATTTTTCGTGAAAACCTTTTTTCATTAAATTCCAGCGGTTGAACTGACAAACCAACGAAACTGAGTTTTTAGGTGCTTATAGTAAAAATATAAGTATATCTAATAAAAATGATTTCAGTTGAAAAAAATTTTGTTGCCATTTATTTTGCAATTGTTTTAAACAACTGAAATGTTTTCATAGCTGGGACATATCGAAAAATTAAAAAAAGAATAGGATATAGCTGTGTCTTCTTTACGGACACGTTCTTAAAAATACGGACACTTACTATTATTGCTAGATGGACATCGCGAGAAAGTGGTGGACACGTTCTAAACTAAAAATTAAGTTAATGTAATATGCATTGTTCTTCAGCCATAGAGTTACTTGAGCTGATGTTGGAATTGGACGCGGAGAAAAGAATCACAGCAGAACAAGCTTTAGCTCACCCATATCTTGCCCAATACGCGGATCCAACGGATGAACCAGTGTCACTTCCATACGATCAAAGTTTCGAGGACATGGACTTACCAGTTGAAAAATGGAAAGGTATGATTCCTACTCTAGCTCGAGAATAATATTAAAATTAACTAATAACTATGAGACATTGTCATTTTCAGAGCTCGTTTATCACGAAGTTGTAAACTTCGAACCACAACAACTACCTACATTATGTTCAACCATTGAAACTGCTTCATAAAGCCATGTTAGTAGCATAAGTAATGTAAACTTAAGCATAGTAAGATAAACATAACAAGAAAGAATTACAAAACAAAGTATATATATATATATATATATATATATATATATATATATATATATATATGTATATACATATATATATTGTTGCGTGGGCGATCTTCGACCAATACTCGTAACACTATATTTGTTACATACAAAACCATCATTGTATATAATGTTACATAAGTAATATAGTTAATCATCTAAGCTTATGCGTAATAAAGGCGGAATGTATATTTTTGTTAACGACGTACGATACACGGAACATTAATATTTTTCACTTTACACGCATAGATCGTTTTAAAATGTAAATCTGCGGAACGTACAACGCGTATTCATATACATATTCATGGTTATACATGAACATTTTATTATGTGTCCATGAACTTAGGTGCTTTGAAGCTACAATCATGCCACTAGAATTAATACATATTCAATGAATGTATTTTAAGTAAAGAAATTAATATTTTCCATTAAGTGAGATACCTTGTAGTGCAAAAAAGAAAAAAAAAAAATATATATATATATATATATATATATATATATATAAAAAACTAGCTTCAAAGCATTAGATTTTGTTTAAATACATTGCTGGTTCTAGTCGGTAACGGAAAACAATGTTAAATCAAATTTACCATTTGAATTAATTTTATTACTCCATGCACAAATAATTTAAAATCATGTCACGCATATGATAATATTAGAATAATGCTTTTAACAACAAAAATGGCCGAATAAACTTTTTGATCTTTGTATATTGTTTATTTCTTGTAATGTTCAGCAAATAGCTCTGATGAAAATTGTTTAATAAATACTGGATACATAAATCATTTGGATTAAATTCAACACATCCTTATGGGAAGGAAGTGATTAGGTAAAGGGACTTTTAGTTTACTTCATGTATCTTTTCACTTTTTTAATGTTTAATTTTTTTTTTAAATTTTAGTAATACTTTTAACACACGTGTATGTATAATGAAGAGTTCAAACGTAATTTGTTCAACGCATTCTTTCAAGAAGAAAATTCTAGCAATAGATTTTAATACAACTTCGAGACATGTGATTGTAAAGCTGTAATGATGTGATATACGTTGGCACTTGATTGAGGAGGGTTAAATAACCTGATCATGCAAAAATCATTGAAGCAAATATCATGTCAATTGCATGGACTGACAATCAAACTTTGAAATTAGTGATTCTTTATAGTCGTCACGAATGTTTATGGAATCCTTTTCATCCCGAGTTCAAAAGCAAATTGAGCCGTCTCAAAGCTTATAAAGACATTACAGAGTCTATGTTTAACAGTTGTTTAACAGTTTGTGATTGTATAAAGAAGATTACCCAGATAAAGGCGCAGTACTGTTATGAATTATCGAAAATTGGTGCCGCGATCTCATGCGAGAAAATATATAAACCAACAGTAAATTGGTTTCCAGTAATACACGAAATACTATTTCCATTTGTTAAAACCTACGGCTACAAAAATGACGTTTGGAAGGTAAATAATATCATATTGTATAATAATAATAATTTATAGATATTATATATTTGTTTTAATTCAATTTTAATTTCATATTTTTTTTTTACAGCAGGGATTCAACAAGGGAAAAGGTCCACTTACAGATTATCACAGTAACGAGGTAACCAATCAGTTAAGAAATTCGAATACGGTAGAATTAAAAAGAACACAAAGGCATTGTAATTGTCCTTATACAAACTGTGGCTGCAACGAATTATACAGGAATCAACCTCGGATAAGTGCCAGGTATTTTTAATCTTCGAATAATTCCTACATAATCCTTTATCTAATACATACTTACTTTCACAGGAAATATGGGGCTGACGAGAACAAGGATAAAGGAACAAAGCATTCACAAATAACTAGGATCGATACCGGTTGTAACACAAGGAAATGCATTACTAAAGAAAATGAAATGCAAACAGATCTTTGTTCCTTCAAAACTGCATGCAGAGCGTGCCAAACCTGTACAATCGACGATGTAGTTGCTACAAATATTTTGATAAAGAAAAGAGGAAACTATTATCATTATTAAAATCCAATCTCAGTAATCTAAAAGTCAAACATATTTTCAGAAGGATGCTGACGCAGAATACAAGGGGGAAAGAATATCCGGTGATGAGTTTGATATGTTTGGGAAGAGTATAGCGTGTCAGTTGCGGAATATCAATTTTGGTAAATATGATATTGCATTTTAAATATTAATTGAATATAGTAAATAATTTAATTTAGTAGCTTTATTTATAAATTATTTGTTTGTAGAAGCCGCCATTAAGCTGGAGAAACGTATACAGGCCTTGGTCGCACAAGAACGTCTAAGCACTATGAAATACATCTCTCATAGTTTTAACGCGGCTTGTTATAATTCTAGTTGTAGCGAATGTAGAATTGTACGCAAGGAAACGGTTTGCAGCTGCGGTTTACCTTTGATCAAAATTCAAGCCGACACGTCTTGCGAATTTTGCAAATAGAAAGTGCAAATACGATTTTATCGAATAAGCTGTTTAATTTCTTGCTGTCTAGTGTCAAAAATATAAAATGTTAATCACACGTGTTTCGGTGAATGGAATGTAGCGTCGATATACAAAGAAAGGTTCAATAGTATGATGTAAAGCGATGTGACAAACGTTCTCGTTCGATGGATCTCGCGATCAAGTTCACTCGTGTTTCTTAACCGTTAAAAACTCCATGATGACAGTACCCAAAAAATTCTAAACGTGTTAAACAACGAATTTGATCTTCTCGCGGGGTCACTGGGTCGGAACACGGTCAACAGGAACACCTCGATCATCAAAATGTCCAAGTGGAGCGAGAAATTAGTTATGAAATTCTTGAAAGTGTACAAGCAACATCCGTGCCTTTGGAATCCTTACGACAAACGCTATTACAACTGCAAGGAGAAGAACGAAGCGTTGCAGAGGATTATCGACGACCTTGGTATTCCTGGCTTTACTGTAACTGACTATTTACAACAAATCAAGCTGATAAGAGAAAAGTAATGTACGACCGATTATTTTAATCGAAATAGAAACGAACACGATTGAACGTAGTAGTTTTTTCAACTAATTAACAATCACAGATTTCAATTTGCTGGTAATCTACCGTGTGACTTTTAAATAATCTTGGAACATAGAGTCGTGGTTACAGTGTATTTAGCAATTATAATTATTTAATTTAATAAAAAGGAATTATTTTCATTGGCGTAGATATAAGAAAGAACAATTGCGAACGATTAAAGGACTGCAATCGCAAAGGCAATACAAGTCGTCAGTCCCTTGGTATAACATAGTGGCAGACATGTTAATGAGAGTGATCAGTGACGAGGAGAAAGTGAATTCTATGGGACCTATGAGAACCGTGCCTCCAGACACATCTGTACTGAAATCTTTAAGCAGCGACGATATACGCCATCCTAACAGAAAAGAAGCTAAAACGAGAATTCAGCCGTGTACCAACGCGACTTGCGATATAGTCGCAAGAAGAAGTAGATCGGCTCGATCGAGTATCAAATACGCGCCTAGTAAAACCACCGAAGTTCGCTCAAACGCACGGACAAAGTATGTCCTTTGTCCTCAAGCAAGAAATGCTTCGAAATCTCGAGATGGAGACAGACTTTCCAATTATAAATCTAAAAGAGACTTCTATTCGAAATCACCAGGTACAGGGTCTTCATGAAAAGTGGTGGCATTATACACTAATAATATGGCATCCAATTTTTAATAGAGTACCCCAGGACTCCGTCTAATTCGCTAAATTCAATGGCTACTAATTCGACGAAAGGAAGTATGAAAAAGTACGAGCCACCGTTTCTGAAGTGTCCGTCGTGTGGTTGGGAGACCGATAAGCATAAAAAGGCTGAGAGTAGTGTGGAAAAATCTAAACAGAAGCAAAGAACTATTATTCCCTGCGCTAATTACTATAGTGACTTACCTAGCTTGAAGTATATACCGTGTAGCGGATGCATTAAAGGTACATGATGAACATGACAATGACGAGCACATAAATAGGGAAATGTGAAGTCTTCTTCGATTTATTTTAATGTAATAGTACAAATTTGAGTTTGAATCGATTTTCCAGAGATACTACATTAAACTATATTTATTAAGCCTTCTTCTAATTCGTACAAGTATTTATTTTGATACACAGTTTCACGCGTGTATCCATATATACAAAGATGGTGAGCGTTTTTCGGGATTTCTCTATTTATTAGTATTATTTATTAATATTAGCATTGCTTTCTTAGATGGAACGCATCGCTCTATCCATCCGAAAACATACACAGACGATTCTGGAGATTTCGTGAGGGACTTGTCCAAACCAGCACCAGCTGAAGTTCCTAAATTAGACGCGAGAACACAGACTATGGAGTCTCCTCAGACGCAAGTGGTGCAATTTGATCCTGGAGTGGAAAATGCATTCAAAGGTGGTGCTATAGAAGCGTGTACACGATTCAAAATCATTCTATCAGACTCAAAGAAAAATTTAGAAGGGACACCGGTGGGAACGCAGAGCGTTTGTCAATGCACTAAAGGTGTCCAGTGCTTGAAACCAGAATTGTGTACAAGAGGAACGCAATTGTCTCTTGAATTCAAGAAGAATGATGCGCACACTAGCACAGTGACGTATAGGGAATGGGGAACTCAGTGCACAGTATGCATGCCAGAAGAAAGCAGACGCAGCGCTTCAATACAAACTATAAATCACTTCCAAGAAAAACAAGTGGGTGTATATACTGCAAAACAAAATTCAGAAGACCGAGCGGTGAATGTAAATGGCCAAGCATCGAAAGGAACGCAGAGTACTGTTTACGTATCACGAGGAAGTATGGCACGCTTGTCTTCTTTGGAAAGAACGAGGGATGTTGAGACATCGTCGTCTGTTCAAAAAATTCATAGCAGCGGTTCTGTAAGTACTGTGTGTTGCAAAAGTGTTGGTACTGGTGCAGACTGTGTACCCCTGTCTCGAGCGAAGTCTCATGGATCTTTGAAACCATGCATCCGACAGAAAGAATATAAAGAAGCTGCATCGGGAGAACGTGCGTTACGCGGTAAAGCCACTTTACAGCACGAAAAACGAGTAAAATTTTGAGAATTTTTTACGGGAATGTAATGAAAGAAATGAAAAATCTATTTACAGATGTTGAAGTGTGAATACATATTTTTATAATAATTTTGTCAAATGACGGCGCTACAGCTTTGCAACGGTAACCTCTTCTCCGCCAGCTGGAACGGTAACTCCCGTAATTGTTGACTTAGAACAAAAATATTCTCAAAATTAGATGCGGTTTTCGTGCTCTAGAGTGATTTTACTCCAGAAAGATTTTGCAACTTCGAATATTGAAATATATTTATTTGATAACAGCTGAGGCATACATGAAAGCGTGCAACACAGACACATGTCCACGTAATATGTCCGAGTTGATGAAAGACCCTACAGTGACCACTGCACTGCAACAGCTTCTGTGTAAGATGTTATCTTCCAAGATAAATCGTGGGTCTCGTTGCATAAAGTCGCAAACCGACCGTAAGTTATTTGAGATTGTCTCTTTTGCGTCTTGTCATCAGAGAACCATTGATTTTAGATGAGCAGAAGAAATACAGCATTGGTTGTGCAACCGATGCAACTGAGATGGTGAGAAGAATCAAAGAATTCGCAATCACGGCTTTAGGAGTGCACCTTACCAAAGACGAGTGCATACAGTCCTTGACCAGCGCAGAGACACCCAGCGTATGCGTAAATAAATTAACTATGACCAAGGAAGACACAAAAAAGCTGGTTTACCGATCTACAGGTGTCCAGGACAATGGGAGCGATGGGATTTTTACATTAAAAGAAGCAAAGAAACTAGTTGCTGACAAAGAAGTTTGCACCCGCTGCGAATACAGAGATATTGGCACGAATGGATCGTTATTACAGACTCGCGACACGGGTGTTCAAAATGGTTTTGATAATTCTGTATGTTCGAATAAAATAGACACAGATAAACGTCAGAGAATTACCGTTGGTACTCAGAAGCGAGACCCTATCTTAGTCCGAGTGATAAAGTGCACTGATAGTCAAGCAATTAAAAAGTCTGACAAAGAGACGCTAACTGTAAAAACCGAGGATAGCCTTGAAAAGAAGTGTCTTGATAAACATGTAGAAGCATGTGGTAGATCCACTTGTGTGCCTTACACAGTTTGCATATCTTCATACCAGGAAGATCCAAAGTTCCCAGTTAACTGTGATTATCGGGGACGATCAAGTTTTGATCGTTGCGATGATACTTGTAAAGGCAAACCATGTTGTAATCAAGATTGGACAGACGTAACAAACGCTGATGTATTTAATTATATGCATACTTCTAAAATGCCAATGTGCGTGAAGTCGGCACGTAAATGTACTTTTGCGAGAAGCAACTAGTTTTGATCGTTTTATTTCGAGATGTGTCCTTGATAATAGTTGACCTTAGGTTGAACTACAAATGCTCGGACACTTTTGCTCTTGTTACCCTTTGAACTTTCTCGAGTTTAATCAACATTTCGTGTATAGAAATTTGATTAGTGTAGCTTCGACCGTGATTCTTCTTAGTGACTTTTTATCACTAATACAATTAGATATTAATAAAAAGATTTCTCTCTTTTCAAGACTGGTTTCGTTTATTGTGTAAATCTAAAAGGATGGTGCATCAGGCTACAAACGTGGAAGAGCAAACTTCATTTTATTACATGAAAATGTACAACGTTCTGACAAGTGGAACATCATATGAAAATTAAATAGTTTAATTTTCATAATAAATTATGTTCACATCGTTGAGTCGAAGGCAAATACTTTGATACCTGTACGTGTGGCAAGTACCAACCCTTGATATTATAATAAAATAGTATAAAAGAGGTGTACGTTCCCTCAAGCATTTTTTACACGTTTTAAAATTTTCTGTCAAGTATTTTATAATCGAAATCTTATCACTGAAATATGCATCGAAACTATAGAACTTCATTATCATTCTGAGTATGTTTCAACTCGAACGTTCGTAGTAGATACCGCATGATGGAACGACGATTCGGTGTTTCGTCGCTACATGATGCATGCCAAAGTTAGGATACTTTAAATTCGTCTTAATAATTCCTAACATGCATTTAGATTGTAAGGAAGATCGCATATTGCACTACAAAATCGCCGTATCAACAACATTTTTAAATTCGTTCGCTATAACTTTATACGAGGTATATATATTATCAAAAAATCAGTGACTGGGGACATATTTCTAATGCTCGCGCATCGTATTGCACGTACATCTCATTGTTTCTAAGAACAATCATTTTTCAACTAACCGATATAGTTCGTATTAAAATTACGTTCGTTTTTTTTGTATATATAAAATCGTCGGATTCATTACAGCGTGCAGCAAAATCGCATAGTTACTTTAGCGGCAAGTAGTTGTTAACGGACATATAATACTGCTGATTTTCCCAGTAATCCAAGTCATTTTTTCCCGCTGTATGCACCACTCGTCCTTATTAAAATATATATAATAATAAATTATTGTACTTCTGATATTCAATGATTTGTCGGTAGTCACGCTTCAACATGCGAGTATCGTACAGTTATGTAGATTTGAAATTGTTTTCATTCATTGATTCGTTAGCAAATTATTGCTAGTGTTAAAATGAATCTCATCGAAGACTTTATGCACCTATTGGCGGGACAGAATCGGATTAGAACGAATGTTATGAATACCATGGTTCGTTTTGCAACGAAGTTACGTAATTCGCACGTATGGTATTATTAAAGGGTATACGCACAAAATGTACAAACGTTTAGTCCTTTTTCTTGGCATCTGCTTTCTCGTCTTTGGCTTGGCCTCGGCCCAGAAATTTGGCTAACGAATCCCAAATACCTCCGAGGAACAGCGCGCAGAACAAATTCTCGAAAGGTACAAACGGATCGTGGATGCCCAGCAAAATCGATGATAGCTGTAGTAACGTTAATCACGGTTCGAATCAATATTAAGTGTTTAAACGGCCAGAAAAATGTGTTTACCTTGAAATACACGAAGAAGATAACAATGCCGAAGTAAACCAATGCATGAGGTGCAGAAATGAGATCAGTCTTTTTATCTAGGACAAAGATGATCGATGCAACCATTGAAGCTTTCGTAGGGCTGAAACAAATTAGTTCTTGCTGAATATTCCTGTACTAATTTTCAAAATGATTTACAGAGAAGGAAGAAAGAAACTTTGCGTACAAGCTAGGTTGCATCAGCTCCATCGCAGTTGGAGTCCATACACCTCGTATGAGACGCTCAAACAGTTTTGTAAAGCCTGCTCCGTTGCCTACAAGTGAACCGAGTGAGTTAAGTTTATAATTTCATTATATTCGAGCTGTTATTTCGTATTAAAGCTTACCTTTAAGTGTACCGATTATGACCATGATAAGATACGCATCGGGATAAAGTTTTCCCGCATGTGTTACTCCGTCGTATACTTTTTTACACCTAAAATTGTTAAAAACATCACAGAAGAATAAAGTACAGATGATAAAGTAACGAATAAGTAATATTTTTCTTATATTTACCTATATATTTCTTTTAGAGTTGCACATACGATTTTTACTGGTAGAAATTTGGCTACTTTGTATCCGATATCAAATGGTGTATAAAATATCACATACCTAAATGTGTTGATAAGTTCATTTATAAATGTATTTCTATACGATCTAACTATAAACGAATGAAAATATCATTTGGACCACTAATTCTACAGTTAATAAATACTGACCAAACAATGGTTGCGACTAGAACTTGTGGTGTATTTTTCAGAGGTGCTAGAACTGGTTCCCCCAAGAGAGCATTGCACACCATACCACTCGCGAATGTTACCAACATTGTCGACAGCCAGCATGATAGGGGATGTTTTCTTGAGAATGCTTGGGCACCTATTTTTTTCCAATATTTGAAAAGAGAAACATCATGAACATTAAAATTTCCAGAGAAATATTCTTTTATAAAGCAAAAAATGATTTTAATAAAAATTTAATTACATTTTTATCATATACTCCAACATTTGGAACAGTCCACTGAATTGAAACAAAATTTTTTTTCTATCGAGGAGAAAATTATCTTAATAAAAAATCGAGTAATTACTATTTTTAGGTAAATGTTTTTTGGGAAATACAGTGCTTAAAAAGACAAAGAATTTTCTAAGCGATTTGATGAACATTTGATACACCATGAAATATCAAGGGGTGTGCTAATTCAACTAGGTCACTCAGAATCCTTATAAGTGTACTATGATACATTCACACATACATACAAATGTGATCCGAATTACCACAAACATAGAATTAATGTTACCCTGGCATACTACTTTTAAACATTGGAGATACATTCAGAACATTAAAAAAATATCATTTGATTCATTTTAGTGCAAAATAAATTTTTATTTCCATGTTCAACAATGTAAGGTCTTTTTTCAAAGTTTGCTACAGTAAGGAAGGGATTGAAACAATTCTGGTTATTTACAGATTTATCCTTCACAGTTCATTGCATAAGGAAGTCATTGAAAGAGAACTGTTTTAGTGAATTGTACAGTCATATTGTAGTACACTTTCACATAGCAACTCTTTATTTTTCAACAGACTTGACAAAAAAATTGTATATATTATAGTATATATTATGTATACCATAATGTAATATGAGAAGTTCTAATAGAGGATGTAACAAAAGCTTAGACCAAATTTTGAAGAAAATCTGGCCTACTCGCACAGATGTATACTGAAATAGATTAGCTGGGTAGTTTCAGTGATGGCTACAAAATAAGATTATTATAATTGTGCCAAAGACTGTATGGTAGCAGATCCTTATTTTTTCAATGTGGTAATAGAACATGCGTATGTATACCTAATATGTAACACGCGGTGTTTAATTACCGCGGTTAGAAATTATGCATTTCACGGTGAAGAAGCTAAAATTAAGCCGAACCATTGATTCCTAAAGAACAATTTAAAAATAGTAAACGACTGTGGCGCGTACGGAAATACACGAGATATTACCGATCGTCAAATAAAATTAACTAATTCGTTAGGAGGCGCCGCGAGTATTTTTATACCACGAGCGATTCGAGACTATAAAATCAGAATGGTCTTGATAGTATAAAAAGATTTCCGCGCACAGACGGAATCGATGACGGGGGAAAAAAAAGGAACGAGGTGTTTCGGGAGACGGTACAGAATCTTAGAAAAGGCATAAGCTAGCTGTGTGACCGGATTAAATTTAGAATCGTTCGGGTGGGCTTGGGCTTACCGGGTCCTAAATCCTCTCTGACGTGTAGCGCACAGAGTACACTGTGCGCGATATCGAAGTACGGGTACATTTTCAATTTAATGAACTGATTAGCCATGTCCAGGAATGCTTCGGGATCCATTTTGATTGATTTTCACAGAAATTACGATACACAAGAACTCTGTCGGCCTCCGGGGGAGCGTGTCTTTCAATGTTCGACGATGTTCGATTTTAAAACGCAAACTCGGCCGCCCGCGAACGACGCTAGCTACGCGCCGTCTGCTACACTCGGTCGTCTGCTAGTTATGGAGCCCGGCCACCTACCATTATAACAGAAAAAAAACCTTATCGTCGAACCAGAAAATGTTGATGTCTCTTTAAAACGCTTACCTACAGATGGCAGTAAACGATCGTGTCGGCGTCGCAGCGGCAATTCAAAGTATCAAAAAATCAAATTATTATAATACCACAGACCAGGTATAATTATGGTATAATTAAGGATCCTTATACCACCTCTCATCGGTGCTTATACCTGTACGGTGATAATACTTCCTCGTGCTTCACACTAGTTTTACTTATTCTCTAATTTTCCCGAAACTTTTTGCATTCTTATTTACACGTGCACATAAGTGAAAAATATTATCATAAATAGGCACGAATAACACAAAATATAAGAAATAAATAGGTAGTTTGAATATATGAATTATTCACGTAGAGGAAAAAATAACGACAAAAATAAATTGTCTCAGTTAGGATCGCGTTTCAAACCACTACTGTGCGCCGCGCCGCCGTGTTCGATCTTATGAACAAATAGTTGCTCGATCGGAGGCATTTTCAAGCGTTACCCCCATTCCTACGTGAAGTAGTATACAAGAAATCAAGGAGGTACGTTTTTTAAGTCTCCTATTGGACGTCCATGGGACGTCCGAGTGCTATCTGGGTTTAAAGTTTATGAATATTTTTATAAACATATATTGTTGTTCTTATAAAATGATTTGCTCGTTTTAAAGGTTCTATAGTACTGAATTGAACCTATAAAAAGCAGATTGAAGAAACAAATATTCTGCCAATATTGATTGAAAACGTGCATTGATTTCCTACATTCAACTTCAAGTTTAATTTTCAACAACAAAATTGGTGTATATAAAAACTACATTTTGTCATTGATATTTCGTGATAGTAGACTTTTTAGGTTTTACACTTCGAATTTTAGAATTTTGTCCACTAGATCGAAGACTATAATGCGTCGTCCCCTTTTATGTACTTTCGCTTTTTCGAAGTCTTTTGAAATTATATTCTGTTAACGTCAATATTCGTACGTTGTTCACCCATTTTTGTCTCACATACTGTCCGTTTATTTCTTAAGGATTGAATAATACATCACAAACTTTGTATTCAATGTCATCTAAGTCTATGAGCACCTAATTATATACCCACGGCTTTTATCTGAAACGAATGGCGAGCGTCGAATAATTCTTACCTTTTTTTTCAGTCTATTTCGGGTTTATATTACGATTAGGGGAGAGTCGTGCAGTACCGATCAGCGTACATCCAAAATTAGTTTTGTATTTTCCCGGTCATATTGGCGGCATTTTATTCAATTTTATTTAACAAAACAAATGAATATAGCAATTCTGTGTAATCACGTGTAATATATTTCGTAGCCATGTTGTTTATTAAGCAGAGAAAGGAAAAGCTGCAAGAAACGAGAAAGTAAGAGAAGCAGAGACAAGAAAAACTGTAATAAGAAACGAAAAAGTAAGAGAAGCAGAAAAAAAGAAAAGCTAAAATACAGTCAAGAAAAGAAAATAAGAAATTATGTAAAAACTCAACAAAACAAATAAAATAATGTACAATTATTTTATCATTTATATAAGTAAAATTTGAATTAATAAAATGCGTATTCTATCTTCTAAATCTGTTCTTTTAACAGTATTAATCATTCAGACTGATAATGTACTAAATAAGTAATTAGTCGATACTGGACGACAATTTTTTGTTTCCTTCAAATTATAATTTCTTCACTTATTTTGCAAATAATCAATTCTGATTATTGAATTTCACAAAACTAATTTCCCTCCTTTTATTAGGTTCCAAATAAAAAAAATGTTACAATTTCATTTTTTAATTTTAATTTTTTCCGTTTCAAGCCCAAGATATAGCAAGCAAACTTCGAACGGTCGGTACTGCATGACTCCCCTAATCTTTTTGAGAATTCTCTGCCTACCTGTACCGCACCTGTACCGCGTACATCCAATAACCCGTTTCGGGTAACTTCATCCGTCGAATGCTATGTTCAAGCTGGTACAAGATTCAAGCGTGTCGCGTCGCAAATTCGTGTTAGTGTTAGTGAGAATCGGGTAAACGAGTGGACACACGAATTTTGTTTAGAAAATGTGATATACGTATCTAATCGCAGTGGCACATGAATAGGTACATGTGGCTGCCCTATCTAAATGTTTTATAGCAAAGATAAAATCGATTGATAATAATGAACGGCAATAGTAGCCGGGATTTATCTAAAGGAAGGACCGGAATAGCGAGCGTGTTGGTATTCTTAAATGAGGAACAGAAATAATGAAAAAAGTGGTTCATCAAACCCATTTTGGATATCTCTCATTTATCAAATAAATTTCCTGATATCGACATCTGCAGTGGTTTATCATTGCACGAAATCATCGTAATAACAAGTATCGCTTTCGATCGAAAACCCGATTCAAAGATAGATAGTAAAACAACATTGTTGATTGGTTCGGTTCGCGGCAAGGGATTTGAGAACTTTGAAAATTATATTTTTCAAAACAATAATTTGCAGTACTCGTGTCGTTCCATCAATCAAAGTTGAATGACATCGCTTGTGCTATCGCTCGTATTTGAGTATTTCGTCAGTCTTTGAAACGATTTTCAGTGGTGAACTCTGACAATGGTAATGTAAATTATTTTTTGCAAACGCGTTTTGTATTATGTCTTTTGTTCTTTGCGCATTAATAATATGAACTTTCAGAGAGACGGAATAAGGTATCGACAGCATGCTTCGAAGAGAGCATCCGGCGACATTCTGTACGAGGACAGAGCCTCCTCGAAAAGGAAGGAAGTACTGCCGAATGAAACCCAGCATTTGCTTTTCCTTTTCACTTTTTTCCTTTTTGTATCTATCATCATAATTGCATTTGAGAAGAAGCTACCTGAACCTATAACAATAAGCAAGGAAGGACTATATCCTGAAAGATTCATAGCAGAGAGAGCTCGCAATCATCTCGAACAGATCACGTCCATTGGTCCACGGATCGTTGGAAGCTACGAAAATGAAGTGCTGGCGATAAAATATTTAACAGACATTATCAACAATATAATTAAGGACTCTAATGAAAACCATAAGATTCTAGTTGATGTAACCAAACATAGCGGAGCTTTTCCTTTGAAGTTTCTCGATGGAATGACAAATGTTTATAGAAATGTTCAGAATATCATTGTTAAAATTGGTCCGCATAGGTCTACGCATAGCAGCGTGCTATTAAATTGTCATTTTGATACTTTCCCTGATAGTCCTGGTAAGAATCACTAGGTGAGTGCAACAGTTTTGATGGTCTTGATTAATTGCAACATAAGAAACAATTCTTATTTTTTAATCATTTGAATTTACAAGTTTTTGTGTTTGATTGTTTGAAACCAACAGAACTACTGCACTCACACAATGAAATAATGTAACATACATTTTGGATATAATCAAGCAAATCAGTGAGTCATGGTATGTTTAATTATAGGTGGATCTGACGATGGAGCTGGTTGTGCTGTGATGTTAGAAATTTTACGTGTGATCGCTCATAGTTCAAAATTGTTGAAGCATGATATTATATTTCTATTTAATGGTGCTGAAGAAAATTTAATGCAGGTATAATATTTGTTGTTATCTCAATGCGTTATGCATCAGGTGAAACATACATTTGTATTTTCCAGGCTTCTCATGGTTTCATAACGCAGCATGCCTGGGCTAAAGGAATACGTGCTTTCATCAATTTGGAGGCCTGCGGTGCCGGCGGTCGTGAATTATTATTCCAGGCTGGGCCTGACAGTTCTTGGTTACTTCAAGTAATGTTCAATTACACAATTACATTTATCAATACGCATATTCTATTTTGTCATCTGTACTTTTGTTTTTATAGGTATATTCAAAGTCTGTTCCCTACCCATATGCTTCGTCCTTAGCTCAGGAAATTTTCGAAAGTGGTATTGTGCCTGGCGACACTGATTTCCGAATATTCAGAGATTTTGGAAATGTTTCTGGTATGCTTATTCGAATAACTCACTCCTTTACTTTCACAAATGATTAACACTCGCACGGCCGTCGGCGGGTCTTTTTAGACTCAGAACTCACAATTTTGGTATCTATGTTTTTTTATGACTTTGAACAATAACGTAGTTTTTAGTATTCCTTAAGTGCCCTGCGATACATCGTAGACTGCAGATTTTATGCATTTCTGACAAACATGAAGATATGTAATTTAAAAGAGTAAAGACATTAGAATACTTCAAAAATGCTATTGTATTATTTTCAGTCTATGAAACATATAAAAGAGAAAATAATTTTCTATTTCACTCCAGGTTGTCACAATTCAGATAGAAAATTTTTATTTTGCATAAAGATCTGCAGTCTACTGATAACATTAAACTATCTCCGCGTCAGATAAATATTTTAAAAAATGTGACAACTGTAAGCAGTTTATATGCAGAGTGCATCCAAAGAAAACAATAAAAGTAACATGCATGAGTTCTGATGAGGATTCATGAAAAATTGTTTATTGTATAAAAGTTTGTAATATAAACGTTTTACTGTACTCTGGTATATATTACAAAATAAATGAATTAAATAACCATTTTTACGTAAATATTACGTAAATATAAGACCAACCGATGGGCTGCGAGTGTATAAAACTCGACTAACATAATTCGAAAATTGTAGGTCTTGATTTCGCTTGGTCGACCAATGGTTACGTGTACCATACGAAATTCGACAACATTGATCAGATACCCCTGGGATCCTTGCAAAGGACTGGAGATAATATTCTTGCTTTGTTACAAGGCATAGTAGTGAATAATAATTTATCCGAGGCGATTCAGGGCAATCCTGGAAATCTTGTGTTCTTTGATTTCTTAGGTGCATTTGTTATTAGATGGCCACAACACGTGGCTAGTACGATTAATGTTATTAGCATAATGGCGGGCCTGTACTCTATATATCTGAATGCACAGAGTGCGCGGAGAGGTACGTTCGCGTATAAAATTTGATTCCATGAAACTCATATAAAAATTTTATTGAACTAATTTCTATCGATTCTTATTCAGATGTAAAGAAAACGGTATATTTCAAACACATATTACTGTGTATCGGAGCAATAACTGTTTCATGGCTGATGTCTATAATTTCATGCACAATGATCGCAATTGTTCTTACCAAGCTTGGTAAAGTTATGAGTTGGTACGCGAGACCAGCTTGGTCGTTCTTCTTGTACGTATGTCCAACCATCTTCGTGTCAATGATGTTCTTCTTGTATGTTGGACTGCGACAAAAGAAGGCAAGTAATATATTAATTATGTGCTATATTAATTAACACTTAACTAACTATTTATTGTAGGAAGTTAAGACCGCGTGGACTTTGTTCCAAATATACTCTGACGCATATTCCATTATATGGATGCTAATACTCTTTTGCTGCGTTGTATTCGAAAAACGATCCGGTTTCATACCACTACATTGGGTTGTATTCCCTACAGTTGGAAATTTACTGCGATACTACTTCTTTAACAAGTGGAGAGGTATAAATATTATTTCTAACTAGACTGCCGATTTTTATGTAAAATGAATATTATATATCTTTGGAATCCCTTTCTTCTAGGCTGGAAGTGGCTCTTCTATTACTTAGCTACAATATTTGTACCTTATATGCAATCATTCTACTTAGTGATCGGTGCTCTCTATCTATTTATTCCTATAATGGGACGGTCTGGTAGCAGCATAAATTCTGAAGTTGTCATGGCTAACACATTATCTATCCTCTTTTGCCTGCTGCTTAGTTTCACGGTAGACTATGAAACTTTAAAAAAATCACACATCGAATCGTGAAAATAAAGATTTATAATACCAACTATTTTTCTTTCAGTTACCAATAGTACTTCTGATTAAAAATGCAGAACGGGTCCTAAGTGTATTGGTTGGAATATTCTTGCTAACGATTGGAGTATTAATTTTAACTCCGCTTGGCTTTCCTTATAGTGGTGATCCGTCGTCGCCAGCACCGGAACGTTTCATGATCGCGGTAAAGGATTTGATATTCACAGTTAATTTCTAAGAATTATCGAACGTTTTGTTTTAAATGTATGTTATGTTTGTAGCATGCACAAAGACAATATTACGACGTTAATGGTAACTTGCGGTATTCTGGAACCGGGTATTGGATAGCTGATCTAGATATGAACAGTCCGCACAGTGTCGAAGCTATGGTGCCTGAAATAGGTGCGGCAACACCAACTGTGAAGGATTGCGAACAAGAATTGTATTGTGGCCTACCATACTTTATGCCTGTTACAACTTTCTTATGGTAAGAAAACTTATACAAATGCTCTGCAGGTCCACACAACTTTTTACAATAACTGAACCGAAACATAATTAATGTACAAAATTTTTCGTAGGAAAACGAGTTGGATCCCAGGACCAGCACCGCTCATCAACATTCCAACACAGCTGGACCTTATTTCAAAGTCTACACGACAGAATATTGTCACTTTTACATTCAACGTTACAGGTAATTTCTTATACAACATAATAAATATTAAAAATGACTTAAATATTTTATTTTTAGGTCCCGATCACATAAGCATAATTTTGTCTCCGTATAGAGGTGTTCACTTGGACAGATGGTCCATTTTAGAAGGAAAATCGTTGCAAGGACCCAAATGGAACGATAGGGAAACATATTTTGTTTATTATTCCTGTGCATCTGATTGCAGCCCTTATACGTTCACCGTCGAATTAAATGTAAAGGGCTATGTACTAATTAGAGATGAGCATTATTTTTCTCACACGCTGTACATTATAATAATTTTTTTTTTGTATAGGTTCCCTATGTGCAAAAGGCACCATGTTTGACGGTAGCATTGGGCGGTCATTTTCTTCACGGCGAACACCAAAAGTCTCTGAGATTTAAACGATTTCTGGCTCAATTTCCACAATGGACTGTTGTCACGCCATGGACAGCGACATACACATCGTGGCAATTCTAACACAGCATCGAATAATTATTTCACTATTAAGCGCTGTTGCATAAAGAATAGTCAGTGAGAGAGCTTAACGAAGACGACACTGTATAATAGCTTAGTTCTCAATATGACTCAAAGGCATATACCTAACAATGCAATTGTTAAGCTTAAGATTTAGAGAAACACCACATTACATACATGCTAACTTCGCGTGACCGCAGTTTAGCAGGATACATCGATCCGTATTAAAGGAAACTGTTTGATGAATGAGACGATTGTCATTCTATTTATACCAAATTTTTTACTAGTACATTATCGAGACGTAGTTGTAAGACCCTGATTTCGCTGAAAACAGTGCAAAAGTATATATATATATATTGAACTTGTTTTAAGTTTTATCTCATTGTTTACGGTTGTGCAAGTCACAGTATTTTGTTAAATAATTGTGTACCGTTTAGTTCTCGTATGATACCAACAAAGGTTATCGTGTCGTTTTAAACGAATATTTTAAACGATAGTGCAGTTGTATTTATTGAAATAATACACGTTTAAAGGCCTAACTGTAAGACATTTTTGCCAATATCGATAGCCAACTTTGTAGTTAATAAGTAAGTTCAAGGTAATCATAGAAATTAACACTTTTACACGCGTAAAAGGGAAAAGTATTTAACACCGTTAATACGTGTATATTAGACTGGCGAGAAAATTTACTTTTGTACCCTAGAGTTTAACAGGTCTCATTTGAAATTTAATCAGTCTCTAATTTGAGAAGTTGATATCTCTTTTATATTTTGATTTCTGGTTTAATTAGACTATCAGTTGATTTCATCTGATTAACTTAATTCACGGCACAATTTATTAACGTTCTACTTAATGATAACGCACTACCTTAGGTATTTAAATACGAATCAATTATTAATAATTATACTGTGTTATAGACACGATTGCGGAGATGGTTTTACAATGAGTGAAATGTGATCGTTATGTTTTTATTCCACCTACTAAGGCAAACCTCGTATTATTATCATCGAATTCATCGAATGCTGTTATCTTCCGCACCGACATCGTAATATTTATTCAGTCACTCTGAAATAATTGTAAACAATTATTTAAAAACTTTGTTCCTCCTATGTTCGTTGTTTTTATGAATTTAATATTTTATTTTGACGTCCAGGCGTTTCTAGTTCCATATCAGGTTTATATACCATTATACACTATACGTATGTTATTGTAATTTACAGATTGTTATCGAACAAGCAACTCACGAGTGAAAAATAAAAAAAAGTTGAAACAGTTAAGTGTTCGTTTTTTCAGTCATTCCGTTCTCGGGTTCGATGCAAAATCCACACGGCTCAAAGGATTCACTTTATCGGATTTATCGATTGAAATTCGGCTCCAATGCCAGATAAGGATTACACTTTGATAAGCAGAAATTTCTCGTAATTCCAGTTACAGCACGCTATCTATAGTTAGTCATCGTTTAACGTCGCACATTGTGCCATCAAATTAATTTCCTG
Organism: Sphecodes monilicornis; assembly: GCA_913789915.3. Lineage (NCBI taxonomy): Eukaryota > Metazoa > Arthropoda > Insecta > Hymenoptera > Halictidae > Sphecodes > Sphecodes monilicornis. The sequence goes on along the minus strand of OU565296.1, from coordinate 10,573,240 downwards.
TTTCCGAGCTTGTTACGTGGAAAATGGGAGGGTCCAGTTACCAAATTGTACTAAACATTAGCGGGCATTGAAAATGCAAAAATAGGTGTCAGGTGACACAATTTTCTGTGTTGTGTCACTGTAAAAATAATGGTATACTTCGGCAAGTTTCTCCATCCTGCAAGAATAGGAAAGTGATCGAGGCTTTTATAAATCTTCGAAGAGTAAAAAGATTCAATTCTCTTACTGCATCTTTTGTTAACTCGAATTCTAATTTTTTTATTCTTATTATTCGACTAATGCTTCATAACGATATTATCAAAGTATTATATGATAATCATACTAGTTTTAGTCAATTTGGAGATTAAAAATAAGCTTAATCTGAAAAATTACAGAAGAATGTAAAAGTATAATAGAGGAGAATTAAAATATTTTTCTTATGAGACTCCATCTAATACAATCACGAAACTATACATTTTTGATTAACTGAGCCATTTTCAATTGATTATGGTCTCTAAAGATCTTTCTATGGAGAACGATGAACACTAGATTTACGAGGTCCGTCAAAATGACGGATTCGAAAACTTTTAATTTACGATTATTAAGAGTGTAAGGAGGCATTCGTGAGGAATTATTAAATAGATTTATTTTTTGCGTACATATTACAATAAAAATCGTTGACGATCTAAGCAAATACAATTTTATTATTTTTATAAAGCAATCTAAAATAATCAATTTTAGTGCTCCGTAAACCTAGTGTTAATGAATGCCTTCCTCCGCGTATTACAATAAATATCTCAAAATAAATAAATTCAATTATTTACATGACGGAGCACATGCCATAGTAATTTTTAATCAGGTTCAGACACATCTTTCTATGGCGGACGATTGAATAGATTTCTTCATTCACGCAGATTATATTAAATGTCTTAAAATGGATTCAACGTCGCCATTTGTATAAGGGAGCACATGCCAGTCATTTTCAGAGACGATTTCCAGAGCCGCACGTAGGATCCAAGTTTTGCAAGATCGAATGACCGATTGTTCTCTCCTTCCTTGTCTCAGCTCGTTCTGTTTCGTAAGAAACGTGTCAATATTGGCGCGCTGGCATCCTGTAAGACGAGAACGATTTCCTGGTTAAAGCGAGCCGCGTGTTTCGTTCGTGTCGTGACACAGGTTTGCAAACGAGCCGTGGTCTTCGACGATTGAAGACCGTTCTCCATCCAAACCGGAAGTGTTCATCAAATTTTCGAGGCGTCGCGATGCTTTGTATTTCTGATAAACCGCGATCGCAAGATGTTATCAGTCATAGCAAGCCGACCGGGTACATTATCCGAAGATAAGACGTCTCGATCAGGAACAATGGCTCCGATTCTTCTTCTTCTTCCACCATCTCGTCGAACCGCGGTCGTTCGCGATTTGATCTTAATGGAAATTGTCCGTTCGGCTCGCTTCCAACTTTCGAAAAACGATAACGATCGTCGTGGACACTGATAACGCCGCAAAAGTTTATCGAGTGAATAGTTTCGGGCAATCGTCGGCGATTGGTGATTATAGTGATCGTTCAGGATAACGCAAAGGGACTCGGGAGAAATCTTTTGAACGCTGTAAGACGGCAGGTGAAACGTTCTCTTTCGTCGGTATTGCTTGAACTAATTAAGAAGCAGCTGCGATATCAGCCGACGTCTGACTTTGGACCAGTTGGAGCAGTTTACCGAGTATTTATTGCATTGATTAGTCATTAATTGGCTTCGAGGTCAGTAGAGTGCTTGGGAGACTAGCTCTGTGAATGCTTGCAAAGGTGAATTTATTCATTGATACCTTCGACTGTAATTCATGAATGAAAATTACTAAGAAACAATACTATTTCTAATATACATTAAAGCAAACAACGCATTCTCTTCGCTGAAGTAATTGTAAGAACTTGAATAACTGAGAATAGTTGGAGATGTTCACTGAGAATTTATTGCATTGATTGGTGATTAATTGGGTGGGAAGTTAGAAGGAGTACTCGGAGACTAGCTTCGTGAATGCTTGAAAAATGAATTTATTCTTCGATACCTTTGACTGTAATTCATGAATGAAAATTACTAGGAAACAATAGTATTTCCAATGTACATTAAAGCAATCAACGCATTCTCTTCGCTAATGTAATTGTAAGAACTTGATTAATGGAGAATAGTTGGAGATGTTCACTGAGAATTTATTGCATTGATTGGTGATTAATTGGGTGGGAAGTTAGAAGGAGTACTCGGAGACTAACTTCGTGAATGCTTGAAAAATGAATTTATTCTTCGATACCTTTGACTGTAATTCATGAACGAAAATTACTAAGGACCAATGCTATTTCCAATGTACATTAAAGCAAACAACGCATTCTCTTCGCTAAAGTAATTGTAGGAACTTGAATAATTGAGAATAGTTGGAGATGTTCACTGAGAATTTATTGCATTGATTGGTAATTAAGTGGGTGGGAAGTTAGTAGGAGTACTCGGAGACTAGTTCCGTGAATGCTTGAAAAATGAATTTATTCTTCGATACCTTTGACTGTAATTCATGAATGAAAATTACTAAGAAACATTAATATTTCTAATTTGTATCAAAGCAAACAACGCATTTTTTCTGCTACAGTAATTTTAACAACATAAATAATCGAGATTCGTAAAATATACATTAAAAAAGGTATGTAGAAACTCCAGCAGATGATTCTCTAATCGTTTCAAGTCATTCATGTGCATCTCCTCGCATTAGAGCAGCAGCTATAACGAACACAATCGCCTAAGTGTTAATTGCACCGGGAGCTTGCAAATCAGAGTATCATGTAATTATGAATCGCCTGTAAAATGGCTGGTTGGCCAAGAATCTAGCAGGTGAGACTGGTTATCGATGGCCTCTCAACTGAAGTTAATTAATATTTTTAATTATCAGGGCACTTGAGGAGAATTCCGCTGTGTGTCTTCTCTCGAAGATAATTTTGTAGCTTTTTATAAGACAGGACATTTTGTATTGATCGATCCACTCGTCGGATCGATGAGATTTATTCTTTGCGGATAATTTCTAATTTGTCACGTAATTTGTATAAATGTTTACCGATATTGTTCGCACCTTTATTGCTGCCCGGATTCTTTTGTACCGATCTATGCGCTGAACTGTACCCGTTTGTTCTTCAATTAGCAGCCGGCTGACTTTTTTCCGTCACAGAGGCTACCTCATTTGCACGGCCTACTTCTCGCGAGACTTCTGCTTCGTTATGCCTTTCGTTCATTTTTCTCTTTCGTTTAGGGGAGGCTGACTTTATTCCGCGATATAGGGCGGGCCTTGACAAACCTGCATTATTTCAACCGGGAGCAAACAATCATCCTATGTATTACGAAGCAATTAGGCGGCCCACTAGTGGACAATCGGTCTGTGAATATTTCTAAACACATGCACGAACGAAAGCAACCAATCATTCCCTTCTTTAATATATCTTTGCTAAAACAAGTTCGGTAACACTGTCTTAAAAAAAAATTACGTACTCCATCTTGTATCAGTATTTTTCTTCTTATTAACGTCTGCCTACAACAATGATGGATTTGTTAAAAAAAACCACTATTTCTTATCATATTTCATTCTCACATTGCTTGAAAAACAACCTTTCACAAAATCTTTAAGAAATTGCGGGCACCATCTTGTTTTATCTGCACTTTTCTACTTATCAACGTCTACTTAAATTTTCTACTTATTAGCGTCTACCTACTTAAATCTTTTTAATATCTCTTCCTCTATAAATTGTACGAAACCATTTTTTTTCATAAATGCATATAAAATCCGCGGTATTATGATAATGTATTGTTGCTCTTTCAATCGCAAAATTCGAGCCAATTCGACTGCTTCCATTCGACCAACAAATTCGCGCATCTGTGACGTCAAGTCCCGCTCTGAGTCACTGTGCGTGCTCGTTTGCGCGCGTTTGATGCTTCCGTCGGTCCATTTTTCCGACAGAACAAAATTAGGCATCCGAATATCCAGAACCGGATAGACAGTGTGGTCGTTGCCGTGCATACGTGCCCGTTCCTCCCGGTTCCTCGTGTAAGTATACTCGGTTCTACGGTCTTATATATGCAACCGTGGAGGATACGTGTCCCGCTTACCGATCAATTCGTCCACCATGGGCTTTTTTCCTCTCCTTCTCCTCTGTCGATCGTTGCGTGAATAACATCGGCCTGAAAGAGGAGAAGGAAGAGGAACGGTGGCCCACGAAGAGCTACCGAACCCGATGGACTTTCTCCGGCGATCGGTCGCCGCGCTGCTTACTAATCCACCACCATTTTCTTTCCTATCTCTGCATCTTGCACCCTTGGTCGCTACTGGGTCCTCTTATTCTAGCTGAACTAGGAGAATCCTCTCAAAAATTAAAAATTTGAGATGTCTTACGCACTTGCATGACACGGGAATATTTTAGAAATACTTTAGATCATTGTCTTCTTCACCGTTGGTTACTTCAGTGTCTTCTTCTTCGAGAATTTTCTACAAAAATAAGAATTTAATAAAACTTAATAAATCTCAAGCACTTGCTTGATACGGGAATATTTTGGAAATACTTTAGATCGATATTTTGTATTCTTGGGTGCCTCTAGATCCTCTTCTTCTAACTCAATTGGGTGAATCCTCTTCAATAATCAAAATTTAAGGCGTTTTAGGTACCTGCTTGATACGAGAATATTTTTGAAATGCTTCAGATCGATATCTTCTGCACCCTTGGTCACCTCAATATTCTCTTTTTGCAGCTCAACCGTGTGAATACTGTTCAAAAATCATAATGTAAGAAGTCTTAGGTACTTTGTCAATACGCAGATATTTGAGAAATTATTCAGATCAATGTCTTTTGCACACTTGATAATCTCAATGTCCTCTTCTTCTGTTACTTCAGCTATCTATTTAAACCTATTTGCAATAAAAATACAAAGAGGCTAGTTACATGGAATTCGAACTCAGCGACCCATTATCTCAACGGAGGTTTAATAACCTTGATCGTTTCTAGTAAGTAAGAATGAAATACATCAAACATATGTGTGAGACGCATAAAATTCTCTTGACAATCAACGTGTTAACAACCGCGCATTGAACGTGAATGTAGTATTCCCTTTTATTAAACACAACGCTTTTCCCTTCATTTAATTCTTTATATTTAGCTCTTCAGAATAGAATTCTATTTCACGGGGAAAATAGATAGAAAATACAGCAAAGTATGCTAGAAATAATTGCTCTTCGCAAAGGGTTACACGCAAATAAAAGTTTAAAAATGTACAAAGCATTTTGAGTACTGTTATAGCAATTTTCAATGGCACCTCAGAGTTGTCATTCTAGTGTAAAGAGTTAAAAATCTGGATTGATATGGTTTCGAGAGGAAGGGGAAGTAATGATGATGTTCCTATCGGAATCATCAACAAGTGGAGGGTAAGACTCGAAAACAACGTGGAACGCTGGTAGTGGCAGGTAGGAACGCGTGTCCACGTTCGCCACGTACACGCGGTGGGCTGCACAGGTACGAGTGTACGATGAGTATGATGTCACCGGGCCGAGGTTGGTATTTGGTACAGGGGAACGCGTGATTCGCATGAAAAGCCAAACCGTATACACGAAGCCACCGGTTCTTCGACGCGACGCACGATTTGGTCAGTCGGTTCTTCACCATATCCGGTCAGTGTTGGGCACTCGCGCTCTCGGCGTCCAGAACCGGAAGTCACGGAGACCTCGGGGGTTTCTACCGAGCGTGCCGCGGGCCTTCGGGTCGTTCCACGCTTTCTATTTTCGTGTGAGTACGTTTTTCGACCACCTTCGGGCACGAGCCCACCCACTTCCGGTTTCCATCCGCCGAGAGCTTGCCGCGAAGGCAGAATCGATTAGGATTTGTTGTTGAAGTCGACAGGTAGCTTTGTCGTTTCTCCATTGTGTGGTAATTGTTCCAATAGTTAGCAAAAGCGACTATTTTACGTTACTTTATAAAACTAACGGGAATGTGTCTATCCTTTGTAGCTATTTATTTAATAATATATACCCGAAGAAATAAATTTGTTGAAGAATTCCTCATGGATGCATCTTTACAATCTTAACACATTATTTACCGGCGGTTATTTCATATTTTTCGAACGTCTATGTACACCAACAAGTCACCCTCGGTAACGTAATCTAATTATTTCGTTTGGGATTATTATGTAAAAGAAGATTTTGAAGGTTCTTTTTAGTACAACTATTGAAAAGCCGATAATTAATAGGCTTCCGGCAGATAAAGTGTTAACAATCGTAAATTAAAAATATTAGAATGTGTCATTTTGAAGCGTCCAGTCTCGTTTATAAAATATTGAAAGAATTTAACAGAGGAAAGCTATGGAATCTCGAAGTATTATTCTATGTATTATAACTTTAGACAATACAATGTAGAAGATTGACTGGACTAACTTTAAGTAAATTCTGAGTTTGTGGGCGTCACATATCTATGACAGTGGTAGCAAACTTGTTATTACACTATTTTTTAAATTTTTTATACGAAGAAGTTGTACATTGGAGGTGAGGAATAGGCTGACCATTGTGCTCATTCAAATGTATAAGAGGAATGGGATGAAGATTAGATTAGACTGTGGATCTTCATACAAAGTATAAATTGTCCGTATCAATTACAAAAAATTCGATAAAAATTTATTCTCATAATGGTTCTAGTAAATTAAGATTGTTGTTATAGATGTATAAAATCCGCAATCTCCTCATCATGCATGCCATTCTTCCAATTTAAACTGTGATACGAACTAATAATAAAATTGGTTCTATGTATCTAGTATACCGTAGGTTCCAAGAATACTTTTCCTGGTCATTGGGTTCAGTCATGATTGACTCCTGCTGCATATATTGAAAATTAATAAGGATTGCGAACGTTTATTGAATAAAAATAAGTATAACATTGTACTTGTTGTTAAAAGATTGGAATCCACAGATCCTGGTCTTAAATTGTAGACCTTCAACATGAAGATACATATCTGCATTGTAACAAAATGGAAGTTCGATAGTGGAAACAAAATAGAAAATCTCGTCTCCATCATTAGATGATCATATGCAATACATATACAGAGTGTCTCTATACTTTAAAAATAAACATATAGATGTTTAGCGATGCTGATGATCTTTTCTCTCCTCTAGGTTGTCAACCGGATGGCCGGAGCGGATTGTAGCGTGCGCTGAGCAGTTTCGCGAGTATAAACAGGTGTTATGTGGCGCGATAGAAGGATGTTCATTAACGCCTCGCGCCGACCGGAAGGTGGTAACATGTTAAAACCGGCAATACGAAGATCGGGAAGAACAGAGAGTGATTCGAGTGGTGGCGAGAAGAAGAGGAAGAGCTCGGATCGGCTCGGCCCCAACCAATGGAACAAGAAGCCGGGGGATCCTTCATCCCCTCTCGAGTTAGGCTCGTCCGTCTCTTCTCTCTACATCCGGCATCGTTCACCGATGTCTTTGCTGCCGCGACGCCCACGCTATCAGTTATTTGGCGAGCCTCCAACCTCGTGCAGGTGTCTGGAATTACGCGGCGATCTACGACTTTCTAGCCGCCACGGATCCTTCCTTTCGGTTCACAAGTTTAACTCGGTTCGAACTGATCGGCATCACCTACGCTCTGTTGCTTCGTAAAACGTTCGCCGATACCACCAAGGACTTCCGAGGAGATTATCAAGGAATATATTACAGTTTAGGAGGTATTCTCTAGGTCGTTCCATAACTAGTCTGCTCAGAATTCAATTTTGTATTCAGCGTTTCTTAACTGCTGCTGCTTCATCAGCTTTTTCGTTTGTTGACTTAGCTACCGGTTTTCTCTTCATCTTCCTTATAGGAAACGTTTAGTGTAATGAAGAAGAGTTACAAAGAAAATAGTTTTAATTCTAGTTGTATTCTCTAGGTCGTTCCAATAAGTAGTGTGCCTAGTAGCCATTTTTGTATTCTTTCTCCAACTGTTGCTGTTCCTTCAGCATTTTCGTTTTTTGACTTAGCTACCAATTCTTTCTTCTTCTTTTTAGGAAGTGTTTAGTAGAATGAAGAAGAGTTACGAAAAAAATATCTTTCATTCTGGTTGTATTCCCATGGTCGTTTTATAAATCGTGTGCTCAGAATTCATTTTTGTATTCAGCGTTTACCAACAGTTGCTGCTCCTTCAGCATTTTTGTTTGTTGACTTAGCTACCGGTCTTCTCTTCATCTTCTTTGTAGGGAACGTTTCGTAGAATGAAGAATAGTTGCAAGGAAAATATTTTGCATTCTGGTTGAATCCTCTAGGTCGTTCCATAATAATTAGTCTGCTTAAAATTAATTTTTCTCTTCTTCTTTCTCCAATCGTTGCTGCTTCTTCAGCATTTTTGTTTGTTGACGTAAACGTAGCTACTTATGAAACGACCAATTCGATGCGTATGTTCTTGTTGAATTTCTGGCGGGAACAGTTCAAAAATTTAAATGCTTGTACATTTATACATGCGGGAGCGATAAATTAAGTGAGTATCGCAGTATTTGCTTTATTTTAAATTCCTTTTGAAAATTCTGTTTTTGTAATTTTCCGCAAGAAAGATACAACAATAGACATAATGCGATTAGATAGTAGAACTGACATCAGTAGGACTGAATCAGCTGTGTCTTTAAAAATGGTTCAAAGAAGCACATGAAATATAGTAACAAAAAATCGCGTAAAAATTTCACAGTCCTTTTAAGAAAAGGGAGTAATAAAATTCACGTCGTTACCAATTAAGCTTCAAACAAGAGTAAATAATTATTTATTTCTAGCAAAACCATTGTTTGCAATCAACTGGACGCCTCGAAGGCAAGATGTCGGCATAGCTGATGTTTATGAAAATTCGGCTGTGTCACATCCAGCCAGCCGAACGTCCGGACATCAACGCAAGCTTTGACATCCTCCACAACACATGCTTTACTCCATCAATTGTTCATATTTGATCAAGGTTTAATTAATCAAGATTTATATGATAAAAAAGAGATAAGAAACTAATAAGTACTTTGTCATTAATATTTCCGTCCTATACTGACTAACCAGCCATGATGTCGATGCAATAATCATTGTAAAATACAATAAAAGTGATCAATTCTCAAAATGGATAACATCTTTTGTTAAATTTATTTTTTAGCGAATGGAAGTTATTCTTCTGATTAGATTCGACAACTTCGATCGACGCATGCAAGAATTTTCATTTATACATGTCCAGTGAATCATATGCAACGCACGTAAATCGTTTTTGACCGAACTTCTACCGGATGTGATGCCGTCTCCAATGGAAAGCGTCGTAACGTGCTGAGCACGTTAATTAATACATTAGAAGAAAAATTCTTTCGATCCCTCCTTCTGTTCATGCTGAAGACATAACAAGGGACAAGAAAATCATTCGAAATTATCTAGACCATTTCCACCTCTCTTTTTTCCCAATATATTATAACCATTTTAAGATTATTTCATTTTGGCTCCCGTTGTAGAAGACTCTTTAGTCTCTGTTGCAGGGCGGATTGCATGACTCCAGGGGCGAATTTAATAGGAAAGCTGACGCAATGTGTTTTTAATTAATAACAGCCTTTTCGATATGGATAAAAACAATGAAAAAGCTAAAAAGAGTGAAAGTTGTAAAATTTATTAATACATGCTTTGTAACCTAAAATTAATTTACTGAAAATTTATATAAAATACTACAGACTCATTGAAACTCATGTATTGTAATATACATTGATACAGGTTTATCAATTTAACTGCTAAATATGGATGATTAAACTATACTATATATTGAATAATATAAATCTACTTTCCCAAATTAACAGTGTAAATATTAATTACTATTTTATCTTGTCAATCACTTAATCTTTGAATTCGTAAATGAAGAGCTTTCCATAACACAGTCAAATTTACCAAACAATTTACTCGCTTTTAAAAACAATATTGTTTTATATGAAAAACTAATGAATCAATTATTCATAAAACAATCAAAATACTATATGGTGAAATTAATTAAAAAATTGATCGCATTTTTTCGATTCCATCTATCGCCGTCAGAGGTCAGAGCAGACGAAAAGAAAGCGCGTGAGTAAGGATGCCGTGTTGTAGGTTATTTTACAGAAGAGGTGAAAAGAAAGGCTGTTTGTTCGTTAACGTATCATAGCAGTATTATGTGAGAATCACACGAAGTAGTATTATTTGGTTCGTGCAATATGTAGTCGATGTAATTAGAGCGGACGTTACTCTATTAATGAAAAAGTAGTTTTGTTGACTGACAAGCCCATCGGTGAGGTTATGTTATTAAATCGGTCGTCCAAACGTTTTCACGTCAGTCTGTCAGTTTCGTTGCTCATGTTATGTGTTCTCAGTCAAGATGAACAATTCGAATAACAAAGAAACAATAAATCTTCTTGATTTGCTGTCGGACAGCGATACAGATATATCGGACCTAGTGCTTACACCTAAGAAGAAAAAAGTTAAACGGTAAATATTATTTTATACATATTTACACTGTTCCCTGGATGTTAGTTCAATCTTTAGTAGTTATAATACATTGCTATAGTATAAAGAATGTATTTCTTAGGCTACTTTATGCGTTAGTATTTTTAGTTATCTTTTTTAAATCAAAATGAAAAATGAGGGATAGTTTTACTCTTCTATTAATAATTTATTTGGATAGGGTCACTGTTCATATATAAAATTGATAATTCAATAGTAAAAAGTACAAGGAACTTTTATTATTTTGAAATAGAATTTATGATAAATGTACATTGTGTACAATAAAATTTGATTATATTTATTTGTATTGCTTGAATGATGTTTTTAATTAAAGGAAACACAGAAGAGGAAATGCAGTGAAAATGAAGCAGGACTACGCTTGTGGATGTGCAAAATCTGACGTGAAAATTATATCTCTGTGGTTGGCAGCAATATTAGTTACAATCTGGCTGATGGCATTGTCTTGGCTAACGTTCGTTTTCTACGGGGAAATTAAAATGATGGACATTTCCATAAAATCAGGTAAATTAATTGTTACATCAGTATTAGTAGTATTGGATTAACGTACGCTTGCATCTCTTTTTCCTTTTTATTTATTAAATGCAAAAAGAAACAGTTTGGTCTTTCTTTATGCCGTTTTTATTCTGGAACTAATAACGGGACGAATCTATGCAAAGAAATTATGAAGTATTTAAAATGTATATTTGAAAAAATATGTTTATTTGATATATTTACTTTTGTGCTTTTTTAGTTTGTATTCGGTGTAACGAAATAAGAAATTAGGGTTCTTCTATAAGAAGCCTGACACATGTTTATGCATATTTCGCGTGATCAGACTAAAATAGGTGTGATATCCTTGGGTCTCTGACATACAAATATTTATTTCCAGTCTCGCTAACGGCGATAAAGATTTAGGTAGTCGTTCATTATAAAATAATTTGAACCTGCCGAGTGTACGTATGAAGGCAGCTATAAAAGTCTTAGTCTATAAATAAGACTGTGTGATGCTCTGTATTAACTTAAGATACTCTGTGTTAATTAAGACAATTATTCACACGGTAATTATAAATAACGAGAATTAAAATAACCTATCTACGGAGCACTAGATTCATTTTATTCTGCGGAAATCTAATTCTGTAATTTTGTAATTTTAAATTCAAAATTCGATTGGTTAAATCGATATTTGTTCGATAATATCGACAGTGGACGAACGCGTTCATCTCGATCACTTATCGATACATTTCGAATTTACGCGATAGTATCAACATCGAGTTACCCTGCTCTCGATAACTATCGATGTTGCAATTCCGGGTAAATCAAACGAATTTCCGCGAAATAAACACATATCTACGTTTTTTAATAATAGTGGAGCGAATATTATTTATTAAAACAATTATTTATAATTCACAACATAAGTATTATGGTATACGAAATAATGAATGAGAATGAATTATTAGAAATATGTTGTTAGATAATAGACTATTTCTTTTTATAAATCAGCAACAGAAATGAAATATCTTTTTAATGATATTTATGTACCCATTCTTTTAGCATTTTTTAAACAAGTATAAAAAATAAATTAATACACTTTTATCGGAGTGATATCAATTCCGGGAAATAATGTCATGCATTTTATGAATTGCTTAACTTGAAAAGCATTTGAATAGTGCAACAAATTATTAATTTATTCTTCGTATTGTTTATTCTATCAAGTCAGTTACTTCATACTAATTAATTTAAATAGTATTTTAACTAAACCAGTCTAGAATTATTTTAGTCCAAAATAGTGATTATATTTATTTAGTCTACTAATTTATTCAAACTATCGTTACAACATTATTCCAATGTTACATTATACATATAATGTCATATGTTAATCCCATTTCAATATTACTCTAATAATTTATTCGCTTGCACGGTTATTACAACGCAATTCCACGAGCTATTGCGTTATACGCAAAATAACGTTTGTGTATGACCTTAGTGACATAAGATTATCTCTAATTATTAATTATATAGAAACATACAGAAACATGAGAATACATATTTTGGGAAACGAAACACGTAAGTTCTTATCTAAAAAACGAAAGATGTTTGTTTATCTCAGAGCTTGAAAGAGTTCTGGAATTTTTTTATATGCTACATTTAAATCTACTGCACGTGGCACTTCTTAGGAACATTTACAGCGTTATTTACAAATTGTCTTTAAACATATTTTTCACGGCTCTTTTTCTATTGCTCTTAAATAAATGTGCAGTAAATGTGCACAAAAAATAGATGCTCTACTTTAAAAATGCTCCAATGATTCAATAAAATTATATTTAGTATTCATCTCTATCACCGAAATGGTAAATAGAAACATAGTGAGATAGCATAATTTCATCTAGATCCACAAATAGTTATATTATTAAAACATAATAATAATAATTCTTATCTCGATCAGTAAGGTTTATTTACAACAAAAATTGTGTTTGTTTAACGTCACTGTTAAAAATCGGACATTTTATATGTAACAAGCTACCAGTTAAACATTAAACAATTATTAATATAAATTTTAGTGGGCCCGCATCGTTCCTAATAGTTCACTTAAAAACCTGCCGATTGATAATGATCCATGCAAAGTATGATCTATAACAGTGGTGGGCACGGGTGGAGCCCCTCAAACGCCTGCTTCTCCCACCAACCTCTTTTTCATGCAGCGCGCACGTTCGTTGCGTACGCTGATGTCTCGTGTCTTCTTTGCCCCATTGTACCGTGCTTGCTGGAAGGGGACAGAGGGCGCTACGGTGTGGACGGTTTTGCCTCAATTGAGGCAAAATTGCCCATCCCTGATCTATAAGGATATGTTATTAATATCTAAAAATGCAGATCTGTTATGTTTTTTTCAAATTTTCTTTAATTGCGTTGTACCGCATTTAACAATGCTATTAATAAATATGTATTGTTATCTTCTGCTTACAAATATATTTTGCACACATTATGTTTCGTTAACCTTTTAAACCTGAATAACAGTTAAGATGTAATTTTATCTCTATTCTGAACTTTGACTGGATTGTTAACACATTGTACAACTAATTAATACTTCGTTCAGTAAAAAATCGAATAATTCCTGTCATCGCAGGTATATTATTTATAAAAAGACGCACAGCTTTGCCACTTACAGCATTCCTCTGTCTATAATAGTTTCCAAGATAGTAGTGCAAAATCTTTTTCACCCTCAACTTTCAGATTTTGACCTTAGCTATTCAGGTTTTGCAATAAAAAAAATGCTCCTTAATTCTCGAAATAATGGGTTTTATTATCTCGAATTGCGATTGTTGGGCCGTCCTATCATATGATAGCTTTAGGAAGCCGCTTTAAACAATAATAACTTTCTTTCCGGGTCGAAACGGGGGAGTGATAATATTGGTATGATCACACACGGAAAAAGTATGTTGAAAACATTCCACTTTGAAAGAAAGCGTTACTATTTGGAACTTAAAAGATATTCATTGTGAATTATACATGTAAAACGTTGACGATTCTCCATAGTCAATTGAATATTAATTTTATAAATAAATAAATAATTTTATAAATAAATTATAAGAAATATTTCTTACAGACAACAGCATTCTTAACATTAGAACTACGGGACCAGTAAAAATGACTGGTTCCTAATTTTTTTGTTTACAAATATTATAAATATGTTTTCAGGTGTAATTTGTTTAGTAAACTTCTCTATTGAAGTACACATTTAAACAAAAATTGTATGAAATCTGAATAAATGCAATCGTGTTGTTACAATATGTATTATATATATAATATATATGCCAGCCGCGCTTAATGCTCGATAGTTCTAGTATTAAGTACGAGCTTAAGTTAACTACTATCGGTAAGAAAAAAATGGACAAATACTATTAAGTAGGTTCGTCAGGGTATCAATAAGAAGACGAGTCATTTTCACAGTAACAAATGGTACTTATGAAAGCTTCATATTTAAACGCTTTTTCTAACTACACATTCTAAAATATTTAATTGATTTCATCGTTTTCAGACGTGATGAGCATTTATGAAGCGATACATATTTAACGAAGTCGATACGAGGAAGTTGATTTTTTAATAAATGTACAGCTAATTCTTCGATTGGGACCCCTGTGCGTCGCCTCGAAAATTCCCTACATCCGGCGTTATCGGCACCCCTAGCAGTAGATAGCCCCGTATGTCGTGGCTGCGTACCAACCCTCGTTCAGTCGATATCTGGCGCACGCCGCGAGTGGTCGCAGTGAGAGGTCTCGCCCGGACACGGTGCTTGTTCGTGTGTCCTCAAACTGTCGCGAATTTTTTTTCGGCAAACTGCCCTCCTACGACCCGACACAGCCCACTGTCGCACTGTGTCCATCCGTGAGAATTCGTTCGCCGTGTCCTCGATTCAGGGAGCCTCTCCGAAGCGAGCACGTCCTCGAGGTGCCCACACGGGATCGATCCGTTGTAAAATTTACTCTCCACCTAGGTCAAGTTCCGCATGCACGGAGCCCGTCCTCGTCGACACGTCCGTTCGGTGCCCGACAGGTGTGCACGGTTCTTTTAGTCATCGATTCCCGATCGGCCGGAGGAACACATAAAAGTGCCTTTAATACATAAACTGACGTATCACGCTGCCGCTGCTACTCCCCGCCCCACGCAAACAACGAGCATGCTTTCGAGCGAGCTCAAGTGGCCTATCCGACGATATCCTTGCTAGCTGCTGGTCACCATGGGATCAAAAGTCCACATATAGGGGATGGAACATCTGTCCGTGGAAACGACACAACGTAGCTTTTCATGGAAGACTGCGAAAGTTTGGTGGGAATGAGGCGGCGCTTGTGGAGAGGCTTGGGATCGGGGACTGTCTTCCGGGTTTGATGGTGTGTGGGATTTTCTTGTGATGTATACGGATTTTTGGGTTGATTTGTTGCGTTGAATAGTGGTACAATATCATTTTTTGGAATATGAGGGTGTGATGATTTTTGAAGAAAAATGTTGGTGGATGTGGAAGGGTTGGTCTGAGGGACGCTGAAGGGACTATATTCTGGTTTTGTTGGTTTGACATTTTCCTCGTGATGGAAATCTTTTTTTATATTGTTGGATTGAATTGTGGTGTTGAATAGTGATAGGATATAATTGCTGTAATATAAGACTTTGATGGTTTGGTAGAAAAAAGAGTTGGTGGATCTGGAGAGGTTTGGTGTGAGGGACTGTCTTGGTGAGATTGTCTTGGGGATTTATTACTTTGGGCGATTTTTTCTCGTGATGGAAGCCTTTTTCTACGTTGTTGGTTTGAATAATGATACAATATAATTTTTGCAATATAAGGTCTTGATGGTTTTGTTGGAAAATGTTGGTGGAAGGTTTGGTCTGGGTTAGGTCGTGATGGAAATCCTTTTTTACATTGTTGGATTGAATTGATGTGCTGAATATTGGTACAATATCATTTTCGGAATATGAGGGTGCGATGGTTTTGAAGAAAAATGTTGGTGGATGTGGAAGGGTTGGTCTGAGGGACGCTGAAGGGGCTATATCGTCGGGTTACTGCCAAAACAAGCTAACTCCATAATTTGAACTCTTCAGAAATCGTCGTTTGAAAATTTAAATTGAAATGAAAAATCGTCACAGCTTCAAAATGATTTATTCATTGGACAAAATCAAAGTAAGTAACAAAAGTTGTCTAGTTGTCCTGTTTTGTCAGTATGTTTTCAAACATTTTTTGATCTAATGGAGTACTTAACTCCGAATTGAGTAAAAGTGGAGTTAGCTTGTTTTGGCAGTAACCCGACGATATTCGGGTTTTGTTGGTTTGACATTTTCCTCGTGATGGAAATTTTTTTTTATATTGTTGGATTGAATTGTGGTGTTGAATAGTGATAGGATATAATTGCTGTAATATAAGACTTTGATGGTTTGGTAGAAAAAAGAGTTGGTGGATCTGGATACGTTTGGTGTGAGGGACTGTCTTGGTGAGATTGTCTTGAGGATTTATTACTTTGGGAGATTTTTTCTCGTGATGGAAGCCTTTCTCTATGTTGTTGGTTTGAATAATGATACAATGTAATTTTTGCAATACAAGGTTTTGATGGTTTTGTAGGAAAATGTTGGTGGAAGGTTTGGTCTGGGTTAGGTCGTGATGGAAATCCTTTTTTACATTGTTGGATTGAATTGTTGTGTTGAATAGTGATATGCTATAATTGCTGTAATATAGGACTTTGATGGTTTGGCAAAAAAAGGGTTGGTGGATCTGGAGAGGTTTGGTGTGAGGGACTGTCTTGGTGAGATTGTCTTAAGGATTTATTACTTTGGGCGACTTTTCTCGTGATGGAAGCCTTTCTCTATGTTGTTGGTTTGAATAATGATACAATATAATTTTTGCAATATAAGGTTTTGATGGTTTTGTAGGAAAATGTTGGCGGAAGGTTTGGTCTCAGGGACTGCCTTGAGGATTTGTTGATCTGTGCGATTTTTTCTTGTGAAGAAAGCCTCTTTCTGTATTGTTGGTTTGAATAGTGATACAGTATAATTTTTGCAATATAAGGTTTCGATAGTTTTGAAGAAAAAAATTGGTGGTGATACAATGTTTGGTCTGAGTGACTGTCTCGAGGATTTTTTGCTCTGTGCGATGGACACCTTTCCATGCTAGTGAGTTGAATATTTATGTTCAATAGTGATACAATATAATCTTCGCAATAAGTTTTTGAAAGATCATTCCGAAACGAGCTGGTGTATGTGTCATATTGCACAAACATCCGCAGTTTAATAATGAGTAAAAAGCATATCTACTTATGAAACTTCTACCAACGCATTCGTAACGCCTTTTTGATTAAATTGACACCAAACACGACACAATTTCGATCATGTTTGCCTGTTTAATGCACGATTTACTAGAACCTCGTTTCTCCGAACCGACACCTGAATCCTCCATTATCCGAATACGTACTTCTCATGTAAACAGATCAATCCCAACTCACGACGAGTTATTATACAAATCAGTTATTCCATTAATTATTCCATTACAATGTTCCACTAATTATTTCGGATAATCGAGGTTCCACTGCATCGTGAATGAAACAAGCACACATGATTCAAATTATGTCATGTTTGGTATTATTTCAATCAGAAAAATGTCACGAATATGTTGATAATTATTAGTAAGCTGCAGATCTTTATGCAAAATAAAAATTGTTTAACTCAATTACAAGAAGCAGGAGACGTATTACAATTTCGTCTTTCTTTACTGATCTTATGATGAACTGAAACCAATATACCGACGTTCTGAGATTCTTTTGATTTCTTTATTGCTTTAAATTGTACTTGTTTTTTTTTTAATTTTTAAATTGAACTCATATTTGTCATAACTGCACAACATCTGCAGTCTAATGATTACCATTGTCTCACTGGTAGGTTTACAATGCTAATCACTGATCGATATTCATAATTTTGTACATTGTACCGGTAAGAAATCAAAGTATAGTGTTTGTACACGATGTAAGCGACACTTCGGTCCCGAGTTGTTCGCACGCATAGAAGCGTTACTGTATCGGTATTGTAAACGCGGAAATCGAATAGTTTTGTGTTGTTTATTTATAGCGTTTCGCCGAGTAGTTATACTTGTTCCACAAAGTGTACGGGAAGTCTTGTTTCCCGTGGTTTGCGCGAAGGGGTGGAAATGCGGAAGGGTTGCTCGAGTAGCACGCTCTTGATCCTTTTCCTGCAACATCTTCCGACGGCTTGGAAGATGTTTTTTTTTCTCCCTCGTACTTTAGTGATCCGACGTGTGGTGAACAATTTGCTGTGGGAGGGGGATCGTGGCTCCAACCCTTCGGAGTGATTTTATTTTTTCGAGTTGGGGGTTAATTCAGTGTATCTCGTTAATTACGATGCCTCGCTTGGAAGATGCACTAAGCCACTTCGTCGGTAATTATATTCAAAAAGAAAATTATATTCGCTATGTAAACTGAGTACCGTTGTGGTAGAAATTCAATTTTATCTCGATAAAATTAAATTGAGGTCACAAGTATGATATTACCATCAAAGGAGGCTCAGTTTATGCTTTAACAATATTTGGTCGATTATATACTAAATTGGAAATTTATATTCTACAAGATTAATGGTTATGGTCTTGGTTAGGGTATTATATTTAAAATGAAAATTATATTTTTGCTCGCAATATAAACTGAAGGTAGTTCAAATGTAATTTGAACTGGATAAAATGAATTTATTTGATAAGTAGACTGCGGATCTTTATGCAAAATAAAAATTGTTTCATTCAACTGCGACAAGCAAGAGCCAAATAAAAATTTCTTTTATACTTTAATCATGTTAATAAGCTACAACTGACACATTGATATTCTTGAATCTTTTAAGTCGTTCTACTGCTTTAAATAACACCCACTCATTTTTGTCATAAATATTAGCTTGTCCCATAAGTTCGTGCCGCGGATTGAAAAGTAGTTTAATGAAAAACCACAGAAATTTTACAGTGACGGTGTAATATCTTTACCATGAAAGTGGGAAGAGGTTGTAGAGAAGGTGGTTATATTTTTTCGTTGACTTTGAAAGTACGTTTCAAATATTAATTTAAATAGTAAAACAGTAAACGGCACGAACTTATGGGACAACCTAATACATAAAATCCGCAGTCTATTGATAAGTCAAGTATGATATTACTATCAAAGGATGCTAAGATCAGCTTCAATAATATTTGGTTGAATAATTGGAAATTTCGATTTTGTAATGCAAACAGTATGTTTCATTCTTTAATTTCGCAGAATTTTATTCCATTTACGATGGTAAAACGGTTTGATGTTTATCCGTTTGCTGCACGATTAAAGCGTCGCGCGAGTTCCAGAAAAACCTTAATTACAACGAACGAACCAAAGCAGAAAATTGTATTTGCGTTTAATAGTTCTATTTGCCAGGAAACTGGCGACGGCTTATTAAAATTAATAATGCGTTTTTCGCAGCGAGTATCTACGAGTATCTACGACGAAAAAAGTGTTGCAGTAAACTGCGATCTTTGCGCGAAATATATACCGGGTGAGCCTATCTCGTTTACTTTCAAAGTTTCCTTCTCGTTGACCTTTCTAAATTCCAGCTATTCGATCGTCAGATACATTACCAACATTCCGAAGGAAATTATATTAATTATTCCTTTAAAATAATTAGCCACAGAATAATTGGATAACCTCAAGCGCGATTTCTATTGTAATTCAGAAACGAAAATAGTCGTGTGTTATAATTAGACAATTTTTGCAAAGCTGTTTATAAAAATCTGACGAAGAGGAAAATATATTTTGCTGACTGGAAAGTTTTGGTAAAAATAATAGAAAAATTAATTTTCTTAATGTATTAGGGGTTGTTCAGAAAGTTTCTTTCGTTTTCGATTAATGCGTTCGAAACAAATTCTGGCCTATTTTTTGTTAAATACATATGGTTTGGATAAATAAGAGGAAGCATTGAAAAAAATAAAACATTGATGAACATTGTGGGACAACCCAATAAATTGTTCCTTTCACTTTGTAAATACGAAGATGCCATAATCGTATCAAGATTAGGGATGGGAAAAACTGCTACTTTCGAATCACTCGTGATTCGATCACGTTCGTCCGAAATCACGGTGATTTTTCACAGTGATTCGTGATTTTTCGTGATCGCTTCTGATTGGTGAAGAGCATAGGGACATAACTGTTCTTGGTCACTCTATATAGAAGTCTGTGTTCTCGGGACATGTTACATAACAAAGAATAAAAACAAAAATATAAATTATATCGCATAAAGGCAAAATGTATATTAATGAATGCAGAATAGTGAATAAATTAATAATTAGTAATAACTAATCACTATGAATTGTAAAAGAAAGTTCAGTTTAAAATATCTTGCGAAATGTTTTATATTGTGTTTGTTTGTGTGTGGTATAGTGTATAGATCAGAGTTGGGCAATTTTGCCTCAATTGAGGCAAAACCGTCCCCACCGTAGCGCTAACTGTTCCCTTTCAGCAAGCACCGTACAGTGGGGCAACGAAGATACGTCATATCAGTGAACGCGACGAACGTGCGCGCTGTATGAAAAAGAGATTGGTGGGGGAAGGAAGCGTTTGAGGAGCCCCAACCGTGTCCAGGCCTGGTATAGATCAAATATATACAAATGTATAAAAACTTAACACAAATAGTACAATTTAAATAGAAACAAAAATATAAAAAATTAGTAAATATATTATTACTTGCGAAGAACAGTATTGCTTTCCGCCAATCAGAAGCGATCACGAAAATTACGAATCACTAAAAGTAGCAGTTCATCCCAACTCTATATTATTTATATATATATATATAAAATTATTTATATATCATTATTAAGTAACGTATTGGTATTTAAATAAGACATTGTCTATACCTTTCTACTAATTACATAAATAATACAATTTTTTAACTTAAAGATGAAGAATTACTATGACTCGAGATAAAAAAGTTCAGCTGTGATAAATCACCGTGAGTGATTTTGAACCCCATCAATAATCAAGATCAGGCTAGGTGGTATCACATCACTGTGCGGTTATAATTAAAAATTAAACAGTACAATCTGACGCAATTTCCAACAAGACGAGTATAAGTAAAATGTCCTTCGTATTAATAAAAAGTCGTCCCACACAATTAAAAACAGGAAATCGTAATAGTCGAGCAAAAGAAACGAAAGAAGCAGAATGTTATCGTGTCGCATGATCGGCTACACATTTTGTCGTCGTTATCCTTCACTATTAAAAGCTTGACGATTAGCGAACTGTTTTATGCAAACCGGTGTAGTAAATATTTAACAAAAGCTCATTATGGTCGCCGGTGTTTGTATATGTAGCGTCTAGATACGATTATCACGCAGCGCCGAATGTTTCGAAAGCACCATTTATCTACACAATGCTTTTTAGTATTATGGACATTTTACGATGTGCTAAACTCCTTAACAATGTCTTCCGTCAGGCCGGTACGCTAAACGGATAAAAACCTCAAAATAGGAAGCACGGGAATGAATGGTTCAGGGAATCATACCTAAATTGCGGGACAAAAGAAGTGTGGTGACGTCAGGAGATTCGTTGGATAACTTGATAGGGATAATTGCTTAATTAAGTTGTTACTTGTCAATCGGGGCATTCGGTCGGTTAACAAGTAACGACGTAATCGAGGATGCGTCACCTTTTGACATGATATTTTTTCATATAATTGTTAATACTTTACGTTTTGTTGACCGGCGATGACTGGACAGTTTCTTAAAAGTCAATGATTAGTAATGGAGGACTGCTTAATAAATTTTTCAACAGCCGCGGTAATCTGGAAACGAACGAGTAATTTCCAGCTAAACACGGTTCGTTTATATTTCTTTTTTGTTAGACTTCGTTTGGTTATTAACACCAGCTCCAGCACTAAAGAAAGGAATATAAAAGTTACGAGATCTAGGAATTTTAATTTTTATGAGTGTGTACATTTGCATGTAGCATAATTATTCAAGAATCTATTAACACAAATACCCAAGCACTAAAAGCAAGATATAAAAATGACGTTATCCTGGAAACAGTACTGTTCTTAAGTTTAATTTTAAAATGGACTCGTTTTCTAACGACATATTTATAGTCTCGATAATAGTAAAATAATCCTATTCGAATTGTTGATAAACTTCCTATAGATCGAGTGATAATATGCGATTGTTAAATTAGCTTATTCGATCTACCTTTCAATACAAAAATTGTTAAACATTGTAAAACATACAGTGAATCAGAAATATATTTGAACAATCAATTTATAATTTTCGGAATATTGTGTATGTTTAAAGGGTTACAGTTTTGTAAAGAAAAATTGTAGAACATTAAACCTGATATCATTTAAAAACATGAAGCCTCTACTTTCGAAATGCGTCGTTCATTTTCTTCACAGCTGATTGTTCATGATTTAGACTCTAAATCTAACCCAGACCTTAGAGAGTGAGAGACAGTGATGCCAGACGCTGAAATCGAGGGGAATACAATTTACCCCCTCTCTGATCACCAGAGTAATATCAGTCGCGCGCGGCACGTCACGTGACCAGTCTACGGTCTTAGTGGGGGACGTTGGAGTGTGCTCATGGTAGTGGAATGGGATAGTGGAAGGGGAAATGAAGGACAGGAAAAAGCATCCGTTTGGATGCTTTCTGGCATCACTGGTGAGAGATTGAATAGACGTTTCTTGTCAAAAATACTACAATTTCGACCGTCTCTAAAAACATTGAAAAATTTTTCTCTCGACTAAATTCAACGCATATTTGAAGATTGAAATTACCTCTTTACAATGACCACTCAAAAATTGTCGCACGATTTTTATTGGTCGAGTTATTGGGCTTTGAGTGGGGGTGTACTGCGAACTTTAGATTGAATACACGTTCCTTGTCAAAAATACTACAATTTGGACCGTCCCTAAAAACATTGAAAAATTTTTCTCTCATCTGAACTCAACGCAGATTTGAAGATTGAAACTTCCCCTTTACAATGACCACTCAAAAATTGTGATACGATTTTTATTGGTCGAGTTATTGGGCTTTGAGTGGGGGCTGTACTGCCAACTTCAGATTGAATACACGTTTCTTGTCAAAAATACTGCAATTTGGACCGTCTCTAAAAACAATGAAAAATTTTTCTCTCGACTAAATTCAACGCAGATTTGAAGATTGAAACTTTCCCTTTACAATGATCACTCAAAAATTGTCGCAAGATTTTTATTGGTCGAGTTATTGGGCTTTGAGTGGGGGCTGTACTGCCAACTTCAGATTGAATACACGTTTCTTGTCAAAAATACTGCAATTTGGACCGTCTCTAAAAACAATGAAAAATTTTTCTCTCGACTAAATTCAACGCATATTTGAAGATTGAAACTTCCCCTTTACAATGACCACTCAAAAATTGTGATACGATTTTTATTGGTCGAGTTATTGGGCTTTGAGTGGGGGCTGTACTGCCAACTTCACACTACAAAACTTGTTGCCCTATTCTGTTTCATAAAACAGCCAAAAAAATCGTACATCAAGTATTTTGTGTTCTTTGTAAAGGGGAAGCTTCAATCTTCAAATCTGTGGTAGATTCATTTACGAAAATTCTTTTTTAATGTTTTCAGAGGCGTTTCAAGCTGTGGCATTTTTTGGTAAAAACGCGCTTCCAGTTTCCCACCTGCTATATCATGCTTCTACATGTTTTGACATCTTAAAAGAAAATTAACGATGGATTACGAAAGTAGAGGCTTCAGGCTTTAAAATGATTTCAGGTTTATTGTTTCACTATTTGTTTTTACGAAGTTATCACAGTTTAAATGTCAACAATTTCTGTATCCATTGTACATTGTAGCAGACCTTATCTTGAAATTAAGCTATAAATTGCGCTCAATAGTAATCTACAACGAAAGACAATTATTTACCAAGAATATTCAAAGAATAAGTTCTATATTTAACGTGCTTATACTTTCGATAACGGCAATGACAAACACCGAAGAAATGATATGTAGGTAACACAAGAACAATCAAGGCGAAGATAAAGAAGTTAAATGAGTGCTCTCAAAGGGTATGCAAAGTAAAATGGTAGTTTAGGGTCAACTCCGCGGAAGTATATCCAAAGATAGAGTCTTTTCAGAGTGAAAAATAGAATGTTCGACAATGGAGCTCTCGATCAAAGAACAGAATCCTAAACAATGGACCCTTCTTCCCTATATATACGTATATCTCGAGAATTTCTTCATCGACGGTTTGGAAAAAACTAGTTTAACGTTAACCCTCCAACAGCGGAGCCTGGGTCTATTTGACCCAGAATATCAACAGCGACATTTAATTAAAATTATATCGATACAAATGTTACATTAGAGAAAACAAGATTTAAAACGAAAAACGTAGGGCGCAAGATAATACTAAAGAGTGTAGAGAGTAGCTGCCGTTGAGAAAACTCGCACAATAGTTCATATCATTTAAAGTGCAATAAAATTGTTAGTTAGGTGAACTATTCATGCATCAATGAACTATTGCAGGCAGTTCTAACCAGTAGCTCCGGAGCTATTTGAGGCACCTTCCCCGCTTAGGATCTTCCCCCACTCTTAGACTTCATCGTTATAATGTATAGTAGTGGAAAGCTCCGACCACGAGAGCCGTGCGGCGCGCACAGCACTCACTAATTCTACCGCTGTACGTAGTAGTGGGAAGAGGTTCGATGGTGGGGACCTTGCAGTTCTCGGAGAGGAATACCCTGGAACTCCCCGATCTATTGTATCCGCCCCACGTTTTTCGTTTTAAATCTTACAAGTATTTTCATAGCTATTAAAAAATTCACAATCACAAATTTTCAGGACTGTCTGTATGGGGCTAGGAAAAATTATTTTATACTTTTTAGTCCATCTCGAAAAAACGTGATATATTAAAATTTTTTTTTATTAAAATAATAATTTTTTAATTTAAATTATACTTTTTAGTCCGTCTTGAAAAAACGAGATATATTAAAAATTTGGGAATTATTTAGAAAGTACCACTCATCTACGATTTTGATGAAATTTAAATGTTATAGATTTCGACATTTTGAACAACTTTTTCCTTATCCAATATAGGGAGGTCGCTTTTGGTTTTCGAGATATTTGCAAAAATGTTTTTTTTTTGTAAACACGTTATGGGGACGAAAGAAAAAACAGGGTTTCACTCTATATAGGGTGAGTTTTTAATTTTGAAAGACTATTCCTGAATTTTCGTATGCGTGGTCGGGCTGGCCTAACGCCAGACCTCTCCGCCCCTTCCGCGACCTAACCACAAGTCATTCTATTCGCATAATCTTTGCATTATAGCTGTCATCTCGAATTTGATCTAGTACTGGAAAAATCATGTGAATAGAATGAGTTGTGATTAGGTCGTGGAGGGAGCGGAGAGGCCCGGCCGTCAGGAAAATCCAAGAGAGAAAATTCAATACAGTATTAGCAATATTGTAACCCCGCAATCTAAGTTCTTTTTCGGTTCTCTGCCGGGACTTAGATCGTGAAGGGACACTATTCTTTTGTGACCGCGTCGACCGCGCCGAACGTAGAAAAGGATAACATTCAAACACGGACCGCGCGGCCAAAGTATCGGTGAGACAATACTAATGCAAAAACTTCTTTATATTTTACTTATTTTTAATGAAATTTTACCAATATATTCATGGCATTTTTCTAATGAAAATGATACAAAATATGATATAATTCCGATGATATTTACTTGTGTAATAAACGATGAAAGCTGTGGACGTAAAGAAGGACAGCGTATAGGAAAGAAATAGACGACTAGAGTCGCGGCCGCCGGCACAGTTCAACGGCCCGCGTGTCCGTACAATGTAATGCCAAGAAAAAACTTCCATCGTTCATTACACAAGTAAATATCATCGGAATTATATCATATTTGGTATCATTTTCATTCGAAAAATGCCACGAATATGTTGGTGAAAGTTCCATGAAAAAATAATAAAAAATAAAGAAGTTTTGTAATTGGATTAGTAGTGATTCACACCGATACACCCGACCCGGGATCAGATTACGCGGCATGTTTACACTACCCGGCGACCGAGGCAGGTCTAGCTTCACGGCCCTTTCGGGGATACCCCGCAGTGGAAGGAGTAGGCCAAGGGACATAGATCGCAATGTTCCGTTGGACTTAGATCGCGAGGTTACTGTGATTTGAAACGAATTTATGAGAAACACTCACGCGGTGGCGCCTCCAATGAACATAGAACCCTCGATGTGTCCGAATTCCTGTTCAGGCAGAAGATGTTCCGTTGGACTTAGATCGCGGGGTTACTGTAGTTTTTTGCAAATATCTCGAAAACTAAAAGCGACCCCCCTATATTGGAAAAGGAAAAAGTTGTTCAAAATGTCGAAATCTATAACATATTTAAATTTCATCAAAATCGGAGATGAGTGGTACTTCCTAAATAATTACCAAAGAATTTTTTTTATTTAAATAATTTGCATTGTTATCCAGTTCTGAGCTATTTTTAAAGTTTCAAGTCTCTAGCTCATCGGGGAGTTAGTTTAAAATCAATTGCAAAATTTGTACCGAACAGACAGACAAGAAAGCGAATTAATAAAAACGTGGTAATAAAAAAAAGGAAGACAAATCTACAAGTAGTGGCTTCAGAAATACGTTTCCAAAAATTGATAAATGAAGCAGAGTAAATAGTCATAAACATCAACAATTATATAGTTGTAAGAACGGTCCGCTGTCCGAGGGTTAATAATAGCGAAAAAAGAAAAACACGCGAAATTACGGCTTGAATTTCACGTAGCGAAACAAGTTGGTCATTGCAGAGACCGTAATTAATGACGATCAGCACTGTAATCTAGTAATCATTTCCGTCACGGATTACGTTACTGTAACGGAGCCATGCTTTTTTTTGTGAAAAGAAAAGAAAAAATATCGTGTGGAATATTTTTCTCGCCCGTCTCGTTCCACAATAAAATTCGATCAATCCGGCGCACTCGAAATTAACAATCGATCGTTGATGATAAATCGAGCACGATCGACGACGGCACGCTGCGATCTTTCTCGTTCAATGAAAAGTGTTATCAAACCTGCGTGCCAAACAACAGTCACGCGAATTTCGTATTATTTCCAATACCAGTCTGATAAGATATCAGACTCCGGCGCCATGTTGGCTCTGACGCCGCTGTAATCCTTTTTGTGTACAACACATTTTCTTTACACGGCAGATATGTTCCACGAAACAACGTGCAATAAACATAACGAAAACTTAACTGTATAAATTCTGGGATATGTACATACAGT
This sequence comes from Sphecodes monilicornis, assembly GCA_913789915.3. Classification (NCBI taxonomy): domain Eukaryota; kingdom Metazoa; phylum Arthropoda; class Insecta; order Hymenoptera; family Halictidae; genus Sphecodes; species Sphecodes monilicornis. The sequence goes on along the minus strand of OU565296.1, from coordinate 10,545,951 downwards.
AGATCCAAAAACTAATTGCACATAAAATTTCTGATTTTCGAGAAATTTACGATGTAAATTACCTGTTGTAATTTCGTGAAAACAAATCGTGCAGCCATAAACTTCGACTCATTTTAAAACTTGAAGATTCTACTTTCGCACATTATTATTTATTTGTTTAAAATTGCACCGAATGACTTGACTTTTTTTAGCAATTGGGAGCATTGATTTACTAAATGGCGTGCAGAGAAGATTTTGAAAAAATTGCAACTCGTACGAATTACAAGAAAAAATAAAAATGGCACTTTTTAGAACTTTTGTATTTGAGCTCGTAATGAAAATCTAGAAGATGCGTCTTGTAGATTTATGTTAGTTATACACATGCTGAAAATTTCATCGAAATCGGTTGACGGAGAAAAAAAAACGACACACACCGAAAGATGCAAAAATCTGTGGATTTTAAACGAAAGCTGACCAAAAGTGGTGAAAAACTGCGATTTTTACCACTTTCAACGACTTGTAACTCGGATGTGCGTTCATCGATTTCGATGAAATTTTCGTCATGTATATAACTAACATAGTTTTACAGGATGCATATTTTTTCGGGCTGAAATGAAAAAGGTTTTAAAAAGTACTTTCAATATTTTTTCATACAATTCGTACCAATTGCAATTTTTTCAAAATCTTTTTTGCACGTTTAGTAAATCCATGCTTCTAATTTCTCAAAAAAAAATCAAGTCATTCGGTGCAATTTTAAACAAATTATTCTGATTTAAAGAGCGTCCGAATACTTTCGTGAGCCACTATGTACATATATGTATCCTTTTTGGATCATGTTGTTTCGAAATCGTGTACAAAAAGAGTTGGTTGTACGGCACTTTCCGCTGAGAGACGGTAAACTGTTTTTAAATTCTACCGAATCGGACAGTGGCGTCTTATCTACCAACGTGTTTTCGTTAAACAATCAGTTCTAGGCCGAAACGCCTTTACGAACGGAAATAAGGGGACAAACACGCGATAACTCATTCAAATTTGCTTTGTAAACGCGATGGTTTATCGGTGACGAGCAGTTCGTGGGATCGAACTTTTGTCCTATCAAGTAGAACATCTTCTGCAATGTTTTCTTTTCCTGGGAAAAAATATTGCAAATTTTTGGGCTGTTGTATTACAGATGTCGTTAACCTTTTGCACTACGATTTAATCTTGTTCTAACTACAGCAATGCCTCAACAAATATGAAAAAGATTTCCTCCAAACAAAATTGCTTAAAAATAAATAACTACGAACATTTATACATTTCAACGAGCACGATGACTAGCCTATTTCTTATTCCCAATATAGTATTTCATCGTTAATTGTCGTGAACTTCTGTACGATAATTGTCGCAAAACAATCCCTCCTTCCACGGAGTATACCGCGTGAGGGCCCGTGAAGCTCGAGACGCCTCGGTATCCGTTCTTCCGTTCGCCAGAGGTCGAAAAATAGTATCTTCTACACGATAATTAACACCGGCCGGAACCGTGGTGGCGACAATTAACAACGACATACTGTATGTAGCTTCTCTTATCTGTGTATGAAATATCAAAAAATAACATATAAACTCGCCGACGGTCTGGGTCTATTTCGACCCAGACTATTAAAATCGTCATTCGATTACTTAGTATCTAGAGAATTAATTAAATAAAATAGCTGTTGCATTAGGACAGAATAACAAGTCCGCAAGAAGTACATACTTCCAAGAAGAAATATTAAAATATTGATAAATAAAACAGATTGGTCCCAAACATCATCAGTTATTCATAATCATAAGAACGCGCCGTCCGAAGGTTAATAATACCAACAACGCTTAAAATTAATAATAAGGACATTAATATTAATATAAGATAAGGTGAACCTCTTGCCATACAGTATCGAGTCAGACTCGTGATGAGCATTTCAAACATTTCAACATCTAAACATTGAACATTATTCACTTCCTTTAACCCCTTGCATTATGACTTACTTTATGGTTGCAGTGATTAAAACTACTTTGATGTTTATAGTTTCCTAGTAGAAACAGAAGATTTATATTTATCGTTTGTGTACGTCAGGAATGGGCAATTTTGCCTCAATTGAGGCAAAACCGTCCACACTATAGCGCCCTCTGTCCCCTACCAGCAAGCGCGGTTCGATGACAGTGTTGGGATATGGTCCATCTTTTCTCGCGCATGCGCGGCCAAAACAGTAACGTATCTATATCATGATGACGAGGTAGTGGAGCCCTAAGACAGTTATATTGGCAGGAAAGTATCGAAACAATCTATTCCGGACAAAACGACTTCAGGACGTGTCCTACGAGGTACAAAATATACACAAATGCACATGTTATACATTCATTTTTCAGAATCAAATCATACTAATTTTTTAAAATTCTGCTGGGTGCTCAAGGTACCCCATTTTATCGAGAATCTTACTTTACTGAGGCCAAAATCGCCGCGCATGCGCGAGAAAAGATGGACCGTATCCCAACACTGTACAATGGAGCTACGAAGACACAAGACATCAGCGTACGCAAAGAACGTGCACGCTGCATGAAAGAGAAGTTGGTGGGAGAAGCAGGCGTTTGAGGGGCTCCACCGGTGCTCACCACTGGTGTACGTGTTCTCCAATGCGTACGTATCGACAACAGCGACATCGAATTTTATTTCGGTTCGATAGAAATTAATAACCTACATATTTAGTAAATTCTGCTCAAAATCTTCATCACGAGTCCGACTCGATATTATAGTGCAAGAGGTTCAATCAAAACAAAATGAGGGGCGAGCAGTGGCTCAGTGGATAGAGCGCGCGACTACAAACACTGTGGTCGTGAGCAGTGATGCCAGAAACACTCAAAACTGGGTGAATTTTCCTCTCCTCCTTTTCCCCTTCCACTATCCCATTCCACTACCTGAGCACACTCCAACGTCCCCTACTAAGACCGTAGACTGGTCACGTGACGTGCCGCGCAACGTGTCACATATTACTCTGGTCATCAGAGAGGTGGTAAACTGTATTCCCCTCGATTTAACCGATCTGGCATCACTGGTCGTGAGTTCGAATCCCACCGCCGTCACCTCTGGAAATTCTTCTATGTGATATTATAATTATAATGCATTGCCCAAGGTGGCTCGGAGCCCACCTTTATAAACTGTAGGTCCTTCACGCACACGTCCATCACACACTCTCATTGTTCCACCCCGGCGCTAATAGCCTTGGCAGTTGATGCGACGTTAAAACAATAAAAATAAAAAAAAAAACAAAATGAGAAATTCTAATCATTGCGGCTGTGAAACAAAATTGAACGACAAGGGGTTAATAATAAGAGCATTGATGACTACTGACAATTACCCTAAAAAGATCATTGTCACCAGCTTTGTAGAGTTCAAAATTTCGAAAAAGGAAGGCCCGTGCAATCGCAAGAAGTATTTCGCTACAAAGTGTATCTCCCTAAACGAATTTTCCGCGCCATCGGCAGAACACACGTTGGTCAAAGGGTGGTTCGGGGACCAGTTGTCACTCAAAACCTAAATTTAGGCGAAAACCCGAGGCGAGCGAAAGGACGTTCGTTTCTGTGGCCATTGGTGTCGGGTCTCGGGAACAATTGCATATTGTTTGCCGCAGGTACACCCGCGCACGCTTCGCCAGCCGCGTGGTCACGCGCGTTCAATTTATGTCTTTGAATCGCTCGCGTGCGTGCACACCGAGGAGAGAAAAATGTCGGCGCTGTTGGCTGACAATGAGTGTAAAAAAAACAGAACAAGAAAAACGAAAGGAGAGGAAGAGACATACAAATACCGCTCATGGAAGTATGGATACTTGAAAATTAACCCCTTCGCTTACAATATCGTATGAGAGACGTGATGAAGATTCTGAACAGAGTCTAATAAAGATTTAGTTAATTATATAGAAAAGGTCTGCGTACTCCGATTTTGATGAAATTTTAATATATTATAGATTTCGACATTTTTAACAACTTTTTCCTTTTCCAATATAGGGGGATCGCTTTTAGTTTTCGAGATATTTGCAAAAAACTATCGGTAATGTTAATTTCATAACGGAGACCTTCTTCTTAGAAACACTGGGTGCGTGTGAAACACTGGCTGGGTGTGTGTGGTATTGTCGCTTCTCATCTCCACAACGTGTTTACAAACAAAAAATAAACAGATGCGGCCCGAAAATCCAGGAAATGTCTTTGAAAATTGAAAGCTCAGCCTATCTATGTATGATCAGAGTTATCTACAGGAGTTAATTCTGCTTGTTTCTTCTGTTATTCCATTTCCTGGATTTTCGGACACGATGTGGAGATGAGAAGCTACAATACCACACACACCCACCCAGTGTTTCTAAAAAGAAGTTTTCCGTTATGAAATTAACATTACCAATAGTTTTTTGCAAATATCTCGAAAACTAAAAGCGCCCCGCCTATATTGGAAAAGGAAAAAGTTGTTCAGAATGTGTTGCTCCATAACATATTAAAATTTCATAAAAATCGGAGTACGCAGACCTTTTCTATATAATTACCAAGATTTATGTTATTAATTTCCTTTAAACCGAAATATAATTCTATTTTGTTGTTGTTAACGTACAGCCATTGGAGAACATTATAGACACGCAATAGATATACATTTTCTGCTTTTTCTAAGAAATTATGAACTACAAAGAAGTTCTAATCACTAAAACCGTAAAATAAATTGTAAGGCAAGGGTTTAAGCGGAAAAAATAAGTACAGAAAGTGCTCTACGTAAAATAATCTTAGTTTTTCATTTTAGAATTATAAAAATTAACAAATTATGCATAATTGATTATATGATGTTGAAACAGAAACAAAGTGCAGAGAAAATACTAAAAGTTGTGTTTTACAACCTTTTAATGTGGGCCTGTACAGAAAATTTAAAAAATTCCTTTTGTAGATCTGTATAAATTATACATATTCTGAAAATTTCATCAAAATCGATCTGTGGGTTTTTATGCAAAATAAAAAATGTATCCATGAATTATTAAGAGTAGAAGCGTAATAAAATTACTTATTTACTAGAATGTGAAACTGTCTTTATAAAACTACCCTTATTATGTACAGGCTCAATTTCAAAGATTGAAACTTCACCAGTTGAGTTCTATTGCGATTTTAAGTAATTAATCTCCTATAGACATACCCTCGGAAGTAACTAGTTAAAAAGTTAAGGATAGTTACGGAAAGCTGAGGAAAGCTAAGGAAAGTTACGATGTTTACTGATTATGAGTTTGACCCGCCTAAACGAATTTTAAATGTTAGCATTGAAATTGTTATTAATTTATTATATGCTGCATCAGACACCCTCTTCTACTTATTACGAAATTGCTTCCTAAAAGCAATATATCTAACCGTGCCAAAAAATGTACATTTTCATCCAAACTCAATATAAAGAATATCGAATATTATTTTACGCGATAGTGTAATAGTGAATGGCGGTTTTAATAGAAGGTAAAAATATAAAAGTTTTCTATTAAAAACAGAGAAATGGCTGTACTATAAAAATCCATTCTTAATTGCCAAGACAATATTCGCTTAGAAACAGAACGTGGAATTATCGTTCGAGAAGAAAACTGACTTCTACTAGAGACTAGAACTTGACTGTTATTTATTTAACAAATGATATCATATAACCTTTTTCTGTCTATCTCGATCAAATATTAGCTTACGAAACGACCCAGTTTTAACCTATTTCATGACACAAAAATTTTCGAATTAATTCCATCTATTTTATAGAAACGGCACACTGTGCGCCGATCGGTAGGTTTTTGCGCGATCCTCCTCTAGTTTCGCAACCCGACATGTCCGAAGACGAGACGGAAAGCCTCGGTTTACGTTTAGTGTCGCGCGAACTATCGTTCGGTGCGAGCCGATCGTCGAAATCCGCCTCGGACAGGTCGATCCGCGCGAGTCTCGAACGGCTCGAGTTCTTCCGGCGACACCCACGCACGCGATAGTCCTCGAACGAAACCTGCTGCGGCATTGTTCTCCCACTTCTTCTCTTATCAGTCGTCTAGTGCCTTCGACGGCACCGCTGATACACTTAAATCGACTGCAATCGCTTCGGCGACGCGTTATCACCGCTCGCTCCCATTTTTATGGATATTCTTGCGAGTTCAACTACTACGCCACTTTGTTCCCAGTTGTCTCTGTAAGACGCTCTCAGACTTGAACATCGTTAATTCTTCATGGAGTAAGATGAAAAGTGAACTGATGATCGATGTGAGTTTCTTCTTGTCCGGTGGAATTTTATAGTTGAGATAGTACTTCAGGAAAATGTGATTTTGCGTCGGGATCTTCTTGTGGATTTGTGAACAGTTGATGTCCAGTTTTGTGCACTGATTTTTGTGGATTGATCCGCGGAGTCTAGAATTAATTAGTATACCAGGTTTGTTTATCGGTAATGTATGATGGTAACTGAAATTATTTCTGGTTCGGTCTAACAATTTTTCAGAACACCATTCTACATCCTCCACTATGTTCCTAGTTGTCTGATCTCTGTAAGACGTTCTTAGACTTGTACATCGTTGATTCTTCATGGAGTAGGATAAAGAGGGAATTGATGATCGATGTGAGTTTCTGCTTGATCGGTGGAATTTTATAGTTGAGATAGTATCTCAAGAAAATGTGATTTTGCGTCGGGATCTTCTTGTGGATTTGTGAACCGTCCAGTTTATGGATTTTGTGAACTGGTTCTCGGAGATTAGAATTATTAGTATATTAGACTTGTTTATCGATAATGTATGTAATGGCTAAGGTATTAAAATTGGTTAATAGACACAGAAATTATTTTTGATTCCATTCAATAATTTTTACCAGCATCAATCAGACTTGTACACCGATGATTCTTCATGGAGTAAGATGAAGAGTGAACTGATGATCGATGTGAGTTTCTTCTTGTCCGGTGAAATTTTATAGTTGAGATAGAACTTCAGGAAAATGTGATTTTGCGTCGGGATCTTCTTGTGGATTGTGAACAGTGGATGTCCAGTTTTGTGCACTGATTTTTGTGGATTGATCCGCGGAGTCTAGAATTAATTAGTATACCAGGTTTGTTTATCGGTAATGTATGATGGTAACTGAAATTATTTCTGGTTCGGTCTAACAATTTTTCAGAACACCATTCTACATCCTCCACTATGTTCCTAGTTGTCTGATCTCTGTAAGACGTTCTTAGACTTGTACATCGTTGATTCTTCATGGAGTAGGATAAAGAGGGAATTGATGATCGATGTGAGTTTCTGCTTGATCGGTGGAATTTTATAGTTGAGATAGTATCTCAAGAAAATGTGATTTTGCGTCGGGATCTTCTTGTGGATTTGTGAACCGTCCAGTTTATGGATTTTGTGAACTGGTTCTCGGAGATTAGAATTATTAGTATATTAGGCTTGTTTATCGATAATGTATGTAATGGCTAAGGTATTAAAATTGGTTAATAGACACAGAAATTATTTTTGATTCCATTCAATAATTTTTACCAGCATCAATCAGACTTGTACACCGATGATTCTTCATGGAGTAAGATGAAGAGTGAACTGATGATCGATGTGAGTTTCTTCTTGTCCGGTGGAATTTTATAGTTGAGATAGTACTTCAGGAAAATGTGATTTTGCGTCGGGATCTTCTTGTGGATTTGTGAACAGTTGATGTCCAGTTTTGTGCACTGATTTTTGTGGATTGATCCGCGGAGTCTAGAATTAATTAGTATACCAGGTTTGTTTATCGGTAATGTATGATGGTAACTGAAATTATTTCTGGTTCGGTCTAACAATTTTTCAGAACACCATTCTACATCCTCCACTATGTTCCTAGTTGTCTGATCTCTGTAAGACGTTCTTAGACTTGTACATCGTTGATTCTTCATGGACTAAGATGAAGAGTGAACTGATGATCGATGTGAGTTTCTGCTTGATCGGTGGAATTTTATAGTTGAGATAGTATCTCAAGAAAATGTGATTTTGCGTCGGGATCTTCTTGTGGATTTGTGAACAGTTGATGTCCAGTTTTGTGCACTGATTTTTGTGGATTGATCCGCGGAGTCTAGAATTAATTAGTATACCAGATTTGTTTATCGGTAATGTATGATGGTAACTGAAATTATTTGTGGTTCGGTCTAACAATTTTTCAGAACACCATTCTACATTCTCCACTATGCTCCTAGTTGTCTGGCCTCTGTAAGACGTTCTTAGACTTGTACATCGTTGATTCTTCATGGACTAAGATGAAGAGTGAACTGATGATCGATGTGAGTTTCATCTTGTCCGGTGAAATTTTATAGTTGAGATAGTACTTTAGGAAAATGTGATTTTACGTCGAGGTCTTCTTTTGGATTTGTGAATCGCCGATGTCCGGTTTTTATTTTTGTGGGTTGGTTCTCTCCGTATGTCAGGTTTGTCTATTAATAAGATAGCTTGTGTTATTTACAATGACTGTATACAATGACTAAGTTGTTCAAATTAGTTTCTAGAACCAAAAATTATTTGTGAATCGGTGGAACATTTTTCGCGGACAGCAGTCTTCGTCCTCCACTTTGTTTTTAATTGTCTGGACTCTATAATTCGCTCTCAGACTTGTATATTGCTGATTCTTCATGAGATAGGGTGAAGAGTAAGTTAATACTCGATATGTGAATCTGTTCTCCACCGGCGGAATCTTATAGTTGGTATAGTACTTCAACAAAATGTGATTTTGCATTAGGATCTTCTTGTGGATGTAACTTGTGAATTGTTAATGTCCAATTTGTGGATTTTTATAGACTGCTTCTTGAAGATAAAAATATTGAAATTATTAGGTCAAGTTGTAAATAAGAGTTTCTGTCTTGACATATCAATTTTCCTTATCGATGAGATAAGTCACAGTTGTAGTTCTCATTATTTACAGTGCGATTTTTACTTTCGACTAAAAATGGAATGATATTGATCGAACGTTGCTGACGATCACACTGGATCTTCCTGTTACCGTGTCGTTAATATTGATTGCAGAATCAGCTAAGTTCTGTGATTAATGATAGAGCATAAGTTCTTTAAGTCGGAGCGGAGCGTTGATTAGTGGAATTTAAAAATGGAAACGCGTTCACTATAGTGACGGTCCTATTGCTTCAGAGGTTCCTCGGGTTAGTGCTTGAGTATTCTAATTTGTGCCCATCTATTTTCTTCGTTCCCTAACTTATGCAAACTGTAAACTAGTTAATTATACCTACGACCTACAAATTGATTTGGTCATTTGGAAGTTTGATACGATTAGGATATCTAAAATAAGAACTAGAAAATTCTATAATCTATTTGGTCTTTCGAAAGTTTCATACGATTAAGGTATCTAAAATATGAATTAGCTAATTCTACAATCTATGAATCGATTTGATCATTTGGAAGTTTGATACGATTAGGATATCTAAAACAAGATCTAGCAAATTCTATAATCTAAATTTATTTGGTCTTTCGGAAGTTTCATACCATTGAGGTATCTAAAATATGAATTAGTTAGTTCTACAATCTAGAAATTTATTTAATCATTTAGAAGTTTGATACGATTAGGATATCTATAATATGAACTAGCAAATTCTACAATCTATGAATCGATTTGATCATTTGGAAGTAAGTTTGATACGATTAGGATATCTATAATATGAATTAGCAAATTCTACAATCTATGGGTGAGAGTACGATTTCCGTGGCCCCTCGATTTGAGGTTATATTTGTGTTCTTAGGGGAAAAATGTATATATAACATGGTGTCAAATTGGCCTGGTTTAGCCGGTAAAGTAGATTTCCTGTTTTTTATAAATTTTTTAAATATCTCGGTAACTATGCAAAATGTGGTAAAATATCAAGAGACCTCTTTTGTAGAAAATGAAATTTTATTCGCCTAATCTTTGCATTGTAGCTGTCATCCAGAATTTGAACTAATAATGGAAAAATCATGTGAATAGAATGAGTTGTAGTTAGCTCGTGGAGGGGGCGGATATCGTGCGAGGGGCCGCGGAAATCGTACTCATGCCAATCTATGAATCGATTTGATCATTTGGAAGTTTGATACGATTAGGATATCTAACTGATGGATTAGATATCCTTTGATCTAAGCGCCTCAGATCAGTTTGCAGATGGTCGGCAAAGCCTCTAAATATTCCAGTCAGTTTAAACTTAACCTAATTATTCTGCTCATCGGGGTACCATAGATACTCCCCCCGGCAAACCGTTTTAGCTATTTCGTTCTGTACTTAATCCCCCAGGTATCCTGACGTAAAATTTACCTAAATCCCCAGGTGGTTTAGTTTAAACTCGCCTACGGTCGACGGTAATGCACCAGCGAGATAGTTAACTCGCTGTGAAAATAAACTCTGAGCTAACGTTTTATCCGAACCCATTAGAAACGGATCCTCTAATATTATTCCTCGAACTTCGGAAACGTGGATCTCTTTACACCTCGGCGTCTAACTTCTCGACTGAAAACGATTTTCTACCGAACGATCTAATTCTGCTTCAAAATCCTGGAACGCAGAAAGGACCAAATCAGATCACGAACAGCTGACATAATTTTGTTCGACGTTCAATTACTTTAACCGTTTGCACTCGGAGTTAACGCGTTGCCTACCGGAACCTATTAACCTTGCTGTGGTTAATCATTTCAAATACTTTTTTTTAGAAAAGCGGAAACAGATATTGTGACATTTTTTAAAGAAATATAAAATCGTCTTTAATGAAACACTAGTAATAATGTTGAAAACATTGCTCAATAATTGTCGTATATCGAAGAGAATCCTCAAAATATCCTCTGAGAAAATAATTGCATTACAAATTAGAAGAGAGTAGCTAAACTTGGGCCTAAATTACATCACCATATACAGGGTAAGACACTATAAACAGGTCACCTGAATAACTCGCTTGCTTTTGAAGATAGAAGAAAATGCAATAGACCAAACTTACTTGATATCGAGGCGCTCGTAATCCGATGTCATTAATTTTTTTATAGGTGGAGACGTCAAGGAGATATGAAGGTCAACTCTGTTTCTTTAAATGGAACGGTATGGTTTTTTTATTTACATTGTGATAGTGTGTTTCAAGACGAATACAATAACCTATTATGAAGGTCATTCAAGGTCACGCAAGGTCAACTGCAATAGAAAATAAAGTGTCTCAATGCACTCTTCGAACACTACGACGATTTACATGTAACATGTTATTTACGTATTCACTGCAACTTCAAGTGTTCAATTTGACGACCTTCAACACGGAGACATAATCTGAAACGTTGCAATACTGATTACACTGCCTGACAAATTTCAGTTGTATCTATTACAGAGCAAACTCTTTTTATACGTTCTTGCATATCAACTGTGGTTGTTGGTTTTTCGCGGTACACTTGTTCCTTCAATTTTCACCACAAATAAAAATCTGGTGGTGTCAGGTCTGGGGAACGTGCTGGCCATTTATTACTTCCTGATCGACCAATCCAACGACCTTCAAATGTCCTGTTCAGTAATTTTGTAACATTTCGTGCTGAATAAGCAGGACATCCGTCTTGTTGGAATCACATGGACTGTCTCATGTCCAGTGAAATGTCCTCTAACAATTCTGGCAAAACATCTTTTAAGATTCTCTCGTATTTATGACTATTTAGCGTGGCATCAATGAAATATGGACCAATTATTTTATTATGAAGAAAGCAAATCTTTCACCATACACGCGTACCGCTTTCCCCATAATTCTATAACATTCACCATAAATGATAACCATTTCCACTTTCTCTGCTATTGTGCAACGCATTCTTGAAAATTGAACACTCAGATTGAATATTACGAAGCCATACTCTAGTCGGTAGTCAAACTAGTAATAACATTTCTGGATACGGGTAAGCATATAATGTGATTGTATGTTTATTTATGTTCTGTGACCCTTGTCAATACTTACAAGAGCGGTATGCCAACAACCAGAGAAGACACAAAAGTATTTGAAGAGTACTTTGAGACACTTTATTTTCTATTGCAGTTGACCTTGCGTGACCTTGAATGACCTTGAATGACCTTCATAATAGATCATTGTATTCATCTTGAAACACACTATCAGAATGTAAATAAAAAACCATACCGCTCCATTTAAACAAAAACAGAGTTGACCTTCATATATCCTTGACGTCTCCATCTATAAAAAAATTAATGGCATCAGATTACGAGCGTCTTGATATCAAGTAAGTTTGATCTGATGCATTTTCTTCTATCTTCAAAAGCAAGCGAGTTTTTTCAGGTGACCTGTTTATAGTGCCCCACCCTGTATAATACAATACTGGGAAAGAAAAATAGTACTTGAAGCGCTATTAACACGACCATAAGCTTGTACGTCTGTAAACAAAATTAGATTAATTTTACACCTGTGGTTCCTGAAAGTTGTAGCTAGACTGCGGATTTTTATACAAAATTAAACATTTTATACGTTGTTTGAAAAACGCGGGAGCTACGTACATATTGACGTATTCTCTTAACAATATTAACCCCTTGCACTATAATAACGAGTCAGACTGGTGATAAGAATTTCGAACAACATCTACTAAACATGTCAATTATTAATTTCGTTTGAAGCGAAATAAAATTTTATTTTGTTGCTGCCGATATATAGCCATTGGGGAATATACAAGCATATAATAAATTTAGATTTTCTTTTTGTTCTAAGAAATGATGGACGACAATCAAGTTCTAATCACTGTATCCGTAAAATAAATCATAGTGCAAGGGGTTAATAAGTTGCGAATAATGTAAATAATATTTCTTAAAACTTTTTGGTATTTTCATTATTTTGGGTTTTATTCATTTTTGCCACAAATGTATGGGATAATCTTCAGTGTAGTTGTGAAGTAACAGTTGTGACTGTTACCGACACAAATTCAGGTATCGAATGTGTTAACTGTGGTAATTGGTAATGCTAGATTGGATATGTATCTTGGAGAAGCCGTGTATCATAGAATTAATTAACCATGTATTGTAAATTAGGTTCAATTTGAGAGCTGGTCCAAATTCAGCTCCTCTCGAGATTGCAATCCTACTAGATTGTAATACTCAGATACAAGTTAATTAACGATTCAAATCGCTGTCGTCATTAACCCTTAGCACTCCAAACATTTTGCGACGCCATCTGCAATTTTTCACAACTCCATTTGTTAAAGCGTAGCTCTTAATAATAACAGAGCTTATTAACCCTTTGCACTCGGAACTATTTCAGCTCCAAAACGAAAGATCTCTTGCGACCTGCAATATTTCAGTTCTATTTGATTCTTTTCAATTTATGTCTATGAAACTGATGCAATTCACTTGTACAATATTTAAATATTTAATAGTTCATTACGTACAAACAAATTTAACAATATGAAAAATATTTTGGTTAGTTTATAGCAATTTTGAATGGTGGCTCAGAGTCCAAAGGATTAAAATGACTGAATACTGGCCCTAACCCCTTCCTATATAATATCGAATCAGACTCGTGATGAAGATTTCAGACAAGATCCATTGATTATCAAAATTAACGTCTTTTAAGTCGAAATAAATATGCAAAGCATGGTAAATATCAATTGTCTTTTCTTCGAAGAAATTATTACAAACAAACAAGTCCTAATCATTAAACCGCGTCCATGATGTGTTTGAAATAAAGCAGCAGTATATTAACCCTTAGCACTCGAATGGCGACTCTGAGGCGCCACTACAAATTGCTACACCATTATACAGAATATTGTTTATATGATTAAATTTGTTTATATGTAATAAATTACTAAACATTTAAATATTGTATGAGGTACTACATCAGTTTCGTACGCATATAATGAAAAAAATTATGCACAATAGAAATATTCTAGGTCAGAAGAAATGTTTGGTTTTTAAATTGAAATAGCTGCGAATGCAAAGGGTTAAAATTCGTGAAATGTTTTTGCATTCGATCGATTCATTTACGGTGAAGAAAATTGTACTGCAAAGTTTGGTTAAGCAGATTAAATGGCTGAGCACTGGAACAATTTCCCCTGCTGATAATGAACGTCGCTCCAGCGGTGCTAATGGAGTGCGAAGGGTTAAAATATTCACGAAGCAACCTCGATCTCTCGGTAACTCCAGTAGGCGTTAGGATCGCATAATTGCGAATTTGAAGGTCGCCATAAATTCTACAGTCAGTTTTCCTGGGACGTTTGCTCCGAGCGGTGAAACGGTTGAAGGCAAAGTTGGCCTGTTTGTTCGACAGTGTGTACAAACAAGCATCCTCTGGTCGTGTGCGATGGCCGATAGAATCGGAGACGACATCATGTGAGTCGAAAGTGTTGTGGCCCGCGGGAATCGTTAACGAAGAAGCAGTCCCGATACCGGCGGCGTGAATGAGAAGTGGTGGCCGTGTTTTCCGCGGAAATGAATCTGCCGGGTGTGCAGCAGGGTGCTCGAACAGTCGGTGCCGCAGGAGAACAGTGCTAGGGTGCTCGAGGAGGGAGCGAGACGGGCGAGGTGGTCGCCGCAACGAACGATCAGCCGTCGTCAGTGTTCGCGAAGATAGGCGGCTCGGTGTTGCTTGAGATGGACTCGGTGGCGGTGACGGTGCCACTTCGTCAGCCGACGAAAAAGATGAAGAAACGGAAGGAGCTCGACGCGCTCGCGCCACCGCACACCGTCTCGAGACGGAGCTCCGGGAAACGTAGCTCGCAAGTACGTATGGCCCCGGAGAGCCGACCGTGAATGGCTTCCAGAGAGGAATCTTCGTGAAAATCCCCTAATTGAACGTGCAACTTTTTATCTAGACCTTACTTTCACGGTTTACTCGATCTTTTGTTACCACTGTTATTTACTTGGGCTTCGGTTACTTTGGGGAACGCCCACGCTTTTACCCCGCCTTTTCTCTAGCCACGCCCCAAAGATTGTCTGTTGCCTGGTGAAATGGAGTGGGCGGTTTTAGTGGGAGTGTGTATGAGTCAGACATCTTCTTTTAGCACTCTTTTCTTTTCTATTTGTACGCTTTTCTTCTTTTTTTTGATAGATTGTCTACGTTTTCACCCCTCCCTTACCCTGGCTCCGCCCTAAATTCAACTATAGTCAGGTAAAACGAAATGGACGATTTTCCGGCAGTAGAACAAATAGGACTCTATTCTATTCACTATCCATGTACCCTTATCTTTCTATCCATATATTTTTCTACACTCTCCCCTATTCGTGGACCATCCACGAATTTACCTCCCCCTTCCCTTCTACTGGCTCCGTCCTATGGTCTAACGAAATGACATACACACGATTTTAGTAGGCTATCAGTGGATTATAAGGGACACATTTCTCTCATAGCCCTTTCTATTTATGCACACTCTCTTTTATAGACCACTCATGCTTTTACGTCTCCTGTCCTGTGGCTCCTCCCTAAAACCATCTATAATCTAGCAAAATGACATAAGCCCTTTTAGCAAGGTATCAGTGGATTAATAGGAACACCTTTCTCTAATAGTCTCTTCCTTTTATTTGTGCACTCTTCTTCCTTTATAAACCGCTCACGATTTTACTCCCTCCTTACAATGGCTCCGCCCCTAAACTGTCTATAATCTCTTAAAGCTTGGGTTTCGGATAACACAAGATAGTCTTCCTTTCAATACACATACAGCCGTCTTTCTTTTCACATTTGTGTAACTCTTTCCTTTAGACTGCTCATATGTCCCACCTCTATTTTCTACTGGCTCCGCCCTAAAACAAACTATAGTCTAGCGAAGCAGAATAGACGATTTTGACAACGAGATAGTGAACCAGAAGGGACAAATTCCTACTCACAACGCATACAGCCTCCTCTTTCTATTGGTACACTCTCTTCTTTTTTATAGATCGTTCACATTTTCCCCGCCCATTTCTACTAACTCCGCCCGAAAACGGTACATTCAGACAGACTAGCCAATGTTAGTGTGTAGTTGATAAAACAACCCGAATTTCTTGTTTCTAACTAATCGCTGCTGGCTCTCACCATTCTTTCTTGACTTATGCATCCATATATCTACAATAATATATCCCTCAGTTATCCACACCCCTTTTTACTGCATACAAAGCCACACCTCTCAGCTGACCCCCATAAAATCATACTTTACCAAAGCAGAATTTATATCTTCGGGAAATAGTCTGTTGTACGGGAAAGATATTTTTATCTTTCTACCAACATATGTACTATGATTATAGACAGCCTTTTGTTTACGCCTCTTTTCTGTCTGTATACAGACTCCGCCCTAAACCTATCTATAGTTGCAGCTGAGAGTTAGATTAATAAGGCAGGAATGATTTAAAGAAACTTCTATACTTCCGAAAGGAGATTCTTTTCTTTTCGTTCATCCATCAAATTTTTCTTCCTTCATAGATACACAATACACACACCATATTCTTTCTATTAACCGCCCACGCATTTCCTCCGTCGTTCTACCGACTCCTCCCTGAAGGCCATACTCTGTACATTGCCAGACAATGCCATCGATGCGTCACGCGAGACGAGCATGGTTCGCCATTCCGTTCGTTGTCCGATCATCGATCTATGAAGCGAGTGAATACTTGTTCCCGTTTAACCCTCGGGTGGCCGACGCCGGGTCGTTTATGACACTCGCTAGAATTTCCATTATCACCTTTGGAATTAATTTCACTGCTTAATTTGCAGCTAACTATAGCGACGAACTTTTTTATGTGAAGCACATGCAAACAAAATTTCCACCGGAAGCAGAACATATACTGTCGCTCAATAGTATATAAACGGTCATCATTCTTTGTGAATCTATAAAATTAATATTATGGAACGATGTTTATTATTAAATTCTGCTATGAATATATGTGTGTCTATTAATAGCGTTACATCTGCTAATTAAATTATTTAAATCCTTTGGATACTTGAAATATTTTAAATGCTTTCGATTTAGATAGTTGGTCGTTAAAAGTTGATGTGAACTGAATACACAAATATGATATCTTGTACTGATAATTAGAAAATAGTGAATTGTAATTCTACACTATACAGGGTGTTCACGCTATTACTAGCCAGCGTTTTTCTTGCAAATAACAAATTTTAGAAAGAAATGATAGAGGAAAAAATAATACTGTTTTTTGTAAGTAACATAATGGCGTATGTAATTTTCTTGTTTTTGCATTATTTTCTTAGAAATGAAGGTGACCTTCAATTTTTTATATGAAATGCTATACATATTTTTATATCATGTGAAAGCGTGTGTCAAGACAAATTTCATTTGTATACAACACAATAACTTTCAAGGTCATACAAGGTCAGACATGGCAGGATAATTTTTAATATTTTGTACGTAATATTTCGCAAAGATATCGTTCACGATACACGACGGCAAGGAAATGTAAACAAGTTGCAAAGGAAACTAATGCAATCATGTGCATTTATACAGGGTGTCCACATAAATGGGAACACCTAAACATCTGTTGTATTTACAGTCCTATCAGAAAACTTCAGAGGACAAAGTGACACTATTGCAGGGGGCAAATATAATGGAAAAGAAAAAAATTTTTTATGTCGTGTTTTTTTAATGAAATTTCAAGGTCACCGATGTTTTTTTAAATGGAATAGTATATTTTTTTACAATAGCATGATAGACAATAAAATACTGAATTTAGTGGATACCACCTTTTTGACCTTGAAATGACCTTGAGCAAGAATAATCATGTTTGAGCGGATAAAATATGGAACTTTAAAATTTACGTGTTTCAGCAAAGATTACGCGTTGTTTACGTCGGGTTGACCTTTAGAAACCACAATAAATGTTTGAAATATTTTTCATAGTAAACAGCGTATATTTATGTTAGAGTATGTATCATTGAGATCGTTAACAGAAGGTTAATCGGTTAGAATAAGAACGTTGTTCCTTCTGCATTATTCGAATTCGAAACGTGGAAGCCAGAGGATATGCGGCAAAGGATTACTGCAGCATGTGCTTCAATTACGTCTCAGGAAATCGACAATGCCTACAGATCATTTAATGCAAGATTGCAATATTGCATAAATGAGGATGGTCAACATTTCGAACATTTATTATAATATGTAAAGGTCAACCCGCCGTAAACAACGCGTAATCTTTGCTGAAACACGTAAGTTTTAAACTTCCACATTTTATCCGCTCCAACATGATTATTCTTGCTCAAGGTCAAAAAGGTAGTATCCACTAAATTCAGTATTTTATTGTCTATCATGCTATCGTAAAAAAATATACTATTCCATTTAAAAAAACATCGGTGACCTTGAAATATCATTAAAAAACACGACAAAAAATTTTTTTCTTTACCATTATATTTGCCCCCTGCAATAGTGTCACTTTGTCTTTTGAAGTTTTCTGATAGCACTGTAAATACGACAGATATTTAGGTGTTCCCATTTATGTGGGACACCCTGTATTTCGAACAACGTTAGAAGAAGCTAACAAGATTGTAATTAATAGAGCCGAAATATGCAGTTATACACAAGGAAGTGATATTGAACATTTACTATAGCCTCGTCAATAAAGTATACTTGTAAACGCATTAGTACGAAACGTTCAAAAGGTTTTTTCCATTTCTGACCTTGTATGACCTTGAAGGTCATTGTGTCGTACACCAATGAATTTGTCTTGACACACGCTTTCATATGGTATGAAGAAATATACAGCATTACATTTACAAACATTGAAGGTCACCTTCATTTCTAAGAAAATAGTGCAAATACAAAAAAATTACATACGCCATTACGTCGCTTGCAAAAGACAGTGTTACTTTTTCCTGTTTCATTTTTTTTCCTAATATTTATAATTTGCAAGAAAAACGCTGGCTAGTTATAGCGTGAACACCCTGCATAATAGTAATATTATTGTCGTTGAGATATTTCATTTAACACTAGATTTACGGGGCCCGTCAAAATGACGGATTCAAAAATTTTTAATTTACGATTATTAAGAGTGTAAGGAGGAATTCGTGAGGAATTATTAAATACATTTATTTTTGTGTGTACATATTACAATAAAAATCGCTGAAGATCTAAGTAAATACAATTTTATTATTTTTATAAAGCAATGTAAAATAATCAATTTTAGTGCTCCGTAAGCCTAGTGTTAATTATCAGTGAAGTGCATTTACTGTACAGTAAAAGTTATAGTGCACAAAAGTTAGTGAAGATCCTCAATAATTCACAATTTCTTAATGGACTATTTGTAAATAATTGCAATTGGGAAGGTGTTCGCATACTTTTGAGCAACAGTGAGCACTTAGAAAGAATAATAAATAATTGCATAACTGCACAATATTTCTAAGGAAAAGCAGAAAAATAGCTCGTCTCATCTCGTCGAGCAAGAAAGAATGCAACACTATACACAACGTATAAGTTCAACCTGATAAAAACGTAAATCAATGTCACGTTAGAAACGACCCGGCATCGTCTGACCGAAGGTTGATACGTGCTGTTTCATGTGCAACCGCTTTTTCTTGTGTTTTTTGTTCTCGTTGCATCGCGACAATGTCTTCTGGTTGTAACGTATGAAGTGTAGAATATAAAACAACGTCTGCAAACATTGATGCAAGCAACAGTACTTCTTGACAAAATTTTGTAGTAATCAATCATCTAGGCCATCGTACTTTATCAGCTCTTATTCTATTTTTACTCCCCTCTTATTTTTACGTTCTCTATTTTTATCATCTATTTACTTTCATATATGCTCGAAGCAATTCAAACACAGGAACATAATTGTCGTAAGAAGACTGCGAGTTATACATTTATAGCGCGCACAGCTGTTTTAAAAATTGAACAGCAATAAGGAGTTAATTCAGCACATTTTGTTTGAAACGCGATGCGTGTCTCAAATTTCTCTTTCACTCCAGCTCCAAAGTAGTATTTGCTTCAGAAATGTACTAGGTTTTTAACAAGCTGTAATTTCTTAAAATAAAATACATTCACAACTGCTTTACTGTTTATAAAACAAAACTTGAACATTTGTTGAAATATATTCGATGCTCATACGATTCAAATTTTTTGTTGAGTTTATCAAAAGAATTTTAAGCGGTATAGTTCATTTACAGTCTAAAAAACAAAATTCAAAGTCTAGTTTCTTTCTAGTTTACAAAACACAATTTTCAAGCTTCGTGTAAAACATTCGACGCTTACATCAGTATTCAAATATCGTTAATTTAAGTTTATTAACGGCTGTGTCTCCAACAACAGCCATGACTGTGCTCAATTTCGACAACAGCAATCAACCTAACTACCGAGATTTGTTCGAGTCCCTCCACGCAAATTCCACTAAATAATTCGCGAATAAACCATGCGCATAATCTGGGATGGAGGCCGAACTTTTCCATGTAGCTATCGACGATAATTAACAAAGGGAGTCTATCTAATCCTACTGTCTCCGAAGTTCCGCTTGTAATCCTCTTATCTGATTCCGCGAGAATCATTTCTTACGTTACAATCCAGCAAGAGCTGCCTTCGAATCTTCAAAAGCGACTGTATAACAGCTAGAAAATTGATGTTGCACTATCTGTCAAAAAGATAGAATGTACTTTAATCTCTCAGTGATAATGTGACGATTTTGTGTTTGGAACAAATAATACAAATCACAATATCTGGAAGTTTTGTATAGAACGAAACACAAAACTGTTTGGTACGAAGTACAAAATAATACGCTTTTAAAGTAATTTTTAATTTTAATTTGTAAAGACTTTTTATTCAATGCATCAGTAATCAAAAATGAAATAATTCTTTTTAACACTAGGTTTACAGAGCACTAAAATTTATTACTTTACATTGCTTTATAAAAATAATAAAATTGTATTTACTTAGATCTTCAGAGATTTTTATTGTAATGTGTACACAAAAAAATAAATCTATTTAATAATTCCTCACGAATGCCTCCTTACACTCTTAATAATCGTAAATTAAAAATTGTTCAATCCGTCATTTTGACGGGGCCCGTAAATCTAGTGTTAATAATGAGTTTTCCTTCCTCAACAGGATATTATAGTAGTACACACTGCAAAGCTTATCAACACCTACATCAATAATAAAAATATGCGTATCCCTCCAGGCTCTGCACACTCCTCAGACGTTAATATTGATATCGAGATTGATTAATAATAATAATATCGAGAATTATTATAGTGAAGTTGTTGAAGCGGTTTGCAAGTATAGGAAACAATATGGATGCTTTCAAGAAGTAAAATAAGCTGTTGCAATAAAATGAAGTTCTTCAAGTAAAACAGAAATTAAAAACTATATTGCTCACTAGCAAATCAAATGATAAAAATAATAGAAAATAAAGGAGGGTTGTCGCTAAACGATCGGATATGTATAAATTAACCCTTTGCACTCCAGTGGTGACTCTGAGGCACCACTACAAATTCTTACACCATTATTCGAAATATTTTTCAGATTATTAAATTTTTATTTAATAAATTACTAGATATCTCAGTATTGTATACGCATATTGGATCGGCTTCATATAAATAGAATGAATGAATTGTATAAAATGAAAGTATCCTAAATTAGAAAAAAGAATTTGGTTTCAAGACTAAATTAATTCCGAGTGCAAAGGGTTAATGATTAGACTGCGAATCTTTATGAAAAATAAAAATTCTACTCTTCAATTGCAAGGTACTGGAACCAAAAGGAAGTTTGTTTCTTCCCCCAGTACTGTTAACAGGGCGACAGTAATGTGTTGATACTCTTCGATTCTTTAAATGTTAATTTCTTAAACGCAGACTATTTACGAGCATGCTGTTATTTAGTGGTTGGTGTAAAACAATTTTGTTTCGTTCTATACAAAATTTCGAGATATTGTGACTTGTATCTTGCGTAATCTTGCCGTCTTATTTGTTAAAAACATCGTGCATTGTCACTGAGAGATTAATATGCTATCTTTTAGATTGGGAGTGTAAGTGGTTTGTGAATGCGCAGGATGCTGGTCACTGATTTTCCCTAAATTTCTAGGAGTTACTATCAGATAGCAGCGACGAACGGTCGGAATACTGGAACGTATCGACTAGAAATGGCCGCAAATGCAGGGGCAGACGAAGTCGAGCTTGTCCCGGATTTTTTAAAGCTTGTAGTGCCTTTCTGGCTTGTGCCTCTGTGTTAGCAACCGCTAGTTTAATTTGGCTGTTCATCGATGTTCGTCAGCAACTGACTGCACTTCGGACTGAGCTGGACCAAGGTACTGACCACCAATCTGTCCCAGGTCGAGAAACAACGACGACAGTAAACGAAACGACAATACTATAAGACACTATTCAAAACCATACAAATCTATCTGATAAAATAAACTTCTTCTTGCGCTCCGTATATTATTCAGATTGTGTCAAAAATGTAGTACTTCCTTAAAAGGGGAGATTCCTAAGATCATTTCAAAGAACTTTCTTCTTTGCGAAAATGTTCTCCGCGGCTTTATTCTCCGAGTTATTAAAGAAAAACACGGACCAATCAGAACACCGTTACAACGGACGGGTTCCAGCTCGGCGACAAGTCCGGCTGAGCGTGACGTTACCATTGGCCGAGCCGGAATCCGTCCGCTGTAACGGTGTTCTGATTGGTCCTTGTTTTTCGTTAATAACTACTTAACAGAGCAGCGGAAAACATTTTCGCAAAGAAAAAAGTTACTTTAAATGATCTCAGGAATCACCCATTTTAAGGAAGTATAACATTTTTGGGACATCCTGAATAATATACGGAGCGCAAGAAGTTCATTTTATCAGATAGATTTGTGTGGTATTGAATAGTGTCTTATAGTAATTTCGTGGGGTATAGATTGCGATTCTCTTGCGAAATTCTCCGATTCTTTTGCGTCCTCGTGAGCAAAAGAAAACGAGATCGACCGCGCCCCCAAGTTATGAGTTCCAGAATAGAGGCGTGTGTACGAGCAAACGATCATATATGTCAGTTTTTTTGCGGCTGGTCATGCTGCTTTACGGGATATAAATACTAATTAGATCAGCTCGCCAGATAATCTGCTTATAACGCGTCGATTACGCGGTCTAACACATTTACCAGTGAAGATCGCGAGCTCGTGTCTGTTGACAAACATTGGATTATGTATGCTGAATCCGTTTAGAGATCGGATTTAATCGATCGAGCCTCCGAGAACTAGGAGAACGGAAATCGACTGCGATTTCTATGTGGGATCGCAGAATCCTAAACGTTAGGCGTATCAGTAAGTCCGCCATTTTCTCTAGTGAGGCTTGATTTCAAGTTGCCTATTACAGGTTTTTAATTCATCCTTTCAATTTTCTAATTTTACCCGAATATACCGTTTCATTTTCTTTTAATTTTACCGAAATACACCTCTGTTTTTTATTATCACAGAAGTACATCGCATCACTTTTTAATTTCACCGAAATACACCCTCTGCTTTTAAATATCACAGAAGTACATTCTCTCAGTTTTTTAATTTCTCCGAAATTCAACCTGTTACAAATTAAATTTAGACTTTTCTAAATCAAACTCACCCTTTTGCAAATCAAGTTTTCCTACAAATTTGTTTCCGTAAATCGTTGTGATAAAAATACAATTTATTGTACCAAAATTCCTTGGAATTTTTTAGTTTCACGGAAATTCACCCCCTTAATGTTTTGTTTTCAGCGAAATTCACCCTTCCACTGTTTTAATTTCTCCGAAATACACCCTCTGTTTTTAAATATCACAGAAGTACACTCTCTCAATTTTTTAATTTCTCCGAAATTCAACCTGTTACAAATTAAATTTTGCCTTTTCTAAATCAAACTCACCCTTTTGCAAATCAAGTTTCCCTACAAATTTGTTTCCGTAAATCGTTGTAATAAAAATACAATTTATTGTACTGAAATTCAAAATTTTATTGTGTGTAATAATGAACATGAAATAATTGTTTAATAATATATGTGCACATAGTTTCACCTATAATGGTTCTTCTACTGCTGTTTGCAGTATTATATTATTAATCATTATGATAATCTTTGTAAAATACTATAGAGTAATGTATATACCAAAGAGTATGAATTTGATAAAAAATGATGGATTGCTCATTAGCACACTTAAATTGATAACATCTATTAATGAAAGGCATTTCTACGTATGAAAGAGCAGTCAAGAAATTCTATATTATTAATCGTCTTTTTAAAATTAAATTTGAAAATTCGAGTCGTCGAGTGTCTAGAAAAATTGTCTGGCCATGTCTAGGGTAAACTGTACAATGAATGGCACCCTAAGCCAAAATCATAGAAAAAATCTTTTTATCTTTTTTTGAAATGTTTAAACGAGCTTAACTTGCTATTATTATAAGCTAATAGAGATTTTTCAGCAAAATCAAACAATTTTACGAGTCATAAATCTTTTATTATAAAATATACTCAGTGAATAACAATCGTAAGACAAATAGTACAGTCATTGGCACATTTGGTAAACAGTAAGAAGTAAATGTTAAAAAGGCTATTTGATTTATAATTAAACATATACACACTTATTACATATGTGGTACAGTCCGAAATTAAGTTATAAAGCGATGAAGTATACTTACTCGTAACGAAAATTTTAACAAAACTATTTACACTGCACTGTGGTCGTCCGTCGGTCTTACCGGATGTCCTCCAGCGTTGCTAACAGTCATATGTGGAACTCTGTTATGAAAACTTACAACGTTGCTTTGAAAATATAAATAAGAAGCAACAAAAATGATTTTCTATACCAGGAATTCTTAATATTTGCCGTTTAAATCAAAAGTGTCAATAACTAATGTAGTGCCAGCAATAGTACATGCAATAGTTTACCCTAACTGACTTGGAGCTTATTTTAATGGCGCTAATTTTCATCGTTCAAATTATATGTTACGACCTGCCGACTCGTATCGATTTCTCTAAAAATCCTATCATCACTGTTTACAAAGATTATTGGAAGTAGAAAGAACCGATAATGGACAGGTATGCGCGATAAGTGGTAGCCCAGTTATTTTTTAATTCAATATAGCTCGTAAAATTTTTCTCGATCTAGCTGTCCATTGCAACACATTCTGTATAATGCAAACGTGGCTCGATATTACGGAAATTATTCTGACATAGATAATTTAATTCCTAGAGAGCATTCCCGAGGTCGTTAGAACCGCATTGCAGTTATGAAAAATTAATTTTATTCCCGCAGATAGCAATTAAGCTCAATATAGCATTTCAACTGCAGTTAGCATTTTAAATCAATTTTTTAAAAACCCTCCCGTTCCCAGAGGCTCGGTCGCTATACGAAATTAGTTAAAGAACATAATACAACGTGAATTAATGCATTACCAAGCATATTTATTTTTATTTACGGAAATAGTAAGTTTATATAATTTTTACCATTTTACAAAGTAATCTTCTCCTATATTTCAGTAATAGACGGCAGCGAAAGTGTTCCAGATGCTCTCCAAAAATGTCATTCTCTGTCAAGAGACCTTCAGAACAACCAAACCATTATGTTCAATCATTTATCCGATCTCAAGCTTCAGATCAATAATTTTACTACACAGGTAAATAATTTTCCGTTTCTGGAAATATTCATTTTCGACGATATCGTATTCCCTCCTTTATAATCGCGCTGCGGTTATAACTATTCTATATAACTAACTACGGTGAGTGTACAAAGTATTCGTACACCTTTAAAAATCCTATAACTTTTTTAAAATTGTATCAAACTACTTCAATTAATTTGAGATGTCAGACGCATCAGTTTACGAGATAGCGTGTAATTTTTTTCTAAGAATTGCTATTGGTCAGAATTGCGACGAAAATAGTAATGTTCGCAATTTTTAACTTTTTTATCTGTGCCTGTAATAAAAATTTAAAAGGCGCATTTTATAGGTCTAAGCAAGTTAGGTACATGTACAAAGTTTCATCGAGATCGGTTAACGTTGTTATGAGTTACATACATTTAAATGTGATTACATAAGCAAAAACTTCCCCGAAAAGACCGAAAATCTGCGACTTTCACCCTTAAACTTTAATCTTGCAATGTTTTTAACTCATAGCAACATTAACCGACTTCGATGAAACTTTGTGCATGTATATAACTTACGTAGATCTACAAAAGGCGTATTCTAAATTTTCATTATAGGCGAAGATAAAGAAGTTAAAAATTGAGCTCTTTACTTTTTTCTTCACAATTTCGACCAATAGCAATTTTTAGAAAAAATTATTTACTTATTACCTAGTGAACTAATCCTTTTAACAACTCAAAAGAATTGAAGTCGTTTGGTCTAATTTTAAAAAAGTTATTTGATTTTTAAAGGTGTACGAATACTTTTTACACCCACTGTATATGCGCATCATGAATTCGGTGCAGTGCAGCTATAGCGAGGGAATGCTGTATAGAAAACACTTATTCGATCGACTTTTACATAAATCCGTATAAATAGAATGCTTCTCGTGGGACATCGAATCGTTCAATAAGTAATGTCGTTTCTCCTTTTGCCTGAAATAATCGGTGAAGCAATTATTGAATGTACAAATAATTCACTGTTCTTCCAATCGACTGACGGTATAGTTCTAACATAGTACAGTTTGTCCTTATATTGCTGATCAAAAATTTAATCTCACTGACTTTGTCAAAAGGAAATATTAATTTATCGGAAGACGATGAGTTATTGATTATCATACTTAATCTTTCTTGATGGCAGAACCGAGAAATAATTTAATATAACAGCGAAAAAAATGTATATCATTATCGGTTATTAAAAATAGCTGAAGTATAGTTCTGGGTAAAATATTATTCCAAATAATGATTAATGAGTTCTCGATTGTATTTGAAATTGTGTATCAGTAAATAGGTAGATGATTTTATTTTGAATCATACGATATAAAAATGAAGAATATCATTGTCTGTTGCGATAAGTTTTTAAAATAGCATTTTATTTGAAGAATACTAAAGAAAATGGAGGCAGTAACTTAAAGGATGAACATTACAAGTAGTCTGCATATTTGTATGCAAAATAAAAATTGTCTATGTCAAGTGTAAGAAATCGAAGTTAATTGAAGATCTATTTTCTCTTTGAATCATTTTAAGAAGTCCAAAATGATATAACAACATTCGTTAAATTCCTCTAATGTCTCTTTTCATTAGACCTATTCATTTTTGTCATGAATGCATAAAATCCGCAGTCCAATTATGAGCAATGACATTACCTATGAAATAATTAAATAGTTTACTGAATAATAAATGACCCCTAAGTGAGCACTTTGATTTTTAGTTAGCAGCTATCCAACATGACCTACATCAGGTGGAAGAGTGGTTCAAAGCTGAACCCGAACTGGCCAACGTGCCTACGGACTTGAAGGCATTGTCAAAGAGTGTAGCATCGTTTGGCAGCCAATTACGAGACTTGAGTGCCACTTTGAAGACCGTGAAAGAGTCCAACGCGAGGGTGCAAGACGTCCAGGCCACCATGTTGCAGAATATTACCAGCATCAAGGTTAATGAATGAACAGCTTTATTTATCTCATCGTTCTAATGAATATAGAGTCCTAACAAGTGACTTCTTTCGTTTCCTGTTACAGAATACGGTAACAGAACTGTCGAACGTTACCCAAAGACCACAGATGGTGACCACAAACGAAACAAAGATAAAGACTGATGAGTTGCACGCGGATATATTGCGGTTGTCGAACAACTTGACTCATGTCAACGAAACTCTGTCGAGAGCAGTACAGTGGGTCACAGAGGATCAGAAGAAAGATCATGTAAATATTAAACGGTTTCTCAAGATGAACCTGGACCATTAGCAAAGTATTCTGACGCTCAACTATGTATCACAGAGATTCTAAGAAAGCTGTGATTCACAACTAACGTTGTCTTAAAGGGTAGCCGAAATAGGATGGTCGGAAATGCCCTTGGACCAAATTAAACGGCCTGTGAACCGTTCGATAGGTCATCGAGGAAAAACATGTGCCAAACTTTAACACTATACCTCGACCGGGAGGGTAGTTATGAGATAAAATGGCAAAAATTGATTTTTGGCATATTTTCTCTGCTTAGTTATATTCGAAAATTCTGAAAAATTGAACAGACGTCAAATACCCAGATATATATGCCGCGATTAATTCGGATTTTCAACTTGAAATTCCTGGTTGTAAAAAATCAAAAACCTCGAAAAAATTTGAAAAAATTCCGACTTCGCATTCGAAGTTTAAGAGCGACATCATTTATGTTTTTCCCGCTACATCTTTCTCAATAATTTTCAAAAGATTCTTTGCTAACTAGTGTTCCAAATAATACAAATCACCCTGTACAACACTGCCACTAGAAACTAGCAAACAACCAACCATGATTTCTGTTTTTAGAAAACACTGGTGTTGCTGCAGGAAGACTCACAGGCTGTCAACATGAAAGTGATATCTCTGCATACAGAGTGTGTTAACACTTCTCTCTTCAAGAAATTAAATGACCAAGTACGTTCCAATGCCAAGCACAGATATCCGTTTCTATGAAATACATATTTTTAACCAATATTAAATTGTTCAGGTGACCATGATTCACACAGCGAACGCAGATCTCAGCGATAGGGTGAAACTGTTGGAACAGTCGCATAGTATCCCAAGAAATTCGAGGAGCCCGTTGTTCGACTCAATAACCGACAACCAAGCACCGAAACCGAACAAAGCGAGAGGCTTGAAGGAGTCTATCGCTGGGTACGCGACGACCGAACAGAATCGCAATGGGTTAGGTGAGTTGATTTTAAAGGTAAACGTCTGGTTGGTCAGACGAGTTCACAAATATTTAACTTCTCGTTTAAGAGGCGGTCGTCGTGCGTAGGGGGACAGCTTTGAAATCATTGTGTGCTACGATGAAGTCAAGTGTGCCCCCATCGTACTGCTCTTATTTATCTTCGTTTTAGAAAGCTTAAAGCTAACTCTAATATACAGTCACTCCCATTAATATTCGTACACTCTAAAAGGCGATTGCGTTTTTAATATTGGATCATGTGACTTGGATTTTTTTTTAGAAGTTAAAACAATTAGTTTACTACACGTTGAAAAGCAGAAATTTTGAAAAAATTGTAATTGGTCGGAATTACAAAGAAAATACTAAAAGCTATTATTTATAACTGTTTTATGTGGGTCCATATTGAAAATTCAACAAATACGTTTTGTAGATTTGTGTCAACTGTATACACTCTGAATATTTCACCATAATCGGCAAACGGTGTAATGAGCTACAACTGTTTGAAAATGGTAAAAATTGCAGCTTTTCACAATTTTCGGCCTTAAACTGTAATAAATCGAAGGATTCTTACGTCATTCGATGCCTGTCGCTGTTTTCCACGTAATCCAAATTGGATAAAAATTTGAAAATGTATACAATTGATACAGATCTACAAAATGGATGTTTTTACAAAAACTTGTAAAACACAACTTTTAGTATTTTCTCTACAATACCGATCAATTGCAATTGTTTTAAATTTTCTTTTCCACGTCATGTAGTAAACTAATTATTCCAACTTCTCAAAAAAGTCCAAGTCGTATGGTCCAATATTAAACAAGTTATCGTCTTTTTAAGAGTGTACGAATATTAATGGGACTGACTGTATGTACATCGTTATTTTAAAAATAATTCTTAACGTTCCATCTACGGGAAGTTGGTAACGACTATTTTACATCAAGAATTGAGAACCTCTTAATAAGTAGATAACGAATTGTCTCAAGAAACATGGTCTAACCATTTGTTTTAGAATTGCTATTTTAAAAAATGTTATTAAGCTTCCTTTAGATGCAGTACAAGTACAATCATTAAAATACATATTATCACTTAGCATTCTAGTAGCGACTCTGAGGTGCCTCCAAAAATAACTGTATCATTATTCAAAATATTTTTCACATTATTAAATTTGCTCCTGTTTAATAAATTACAAAACATTTATATAAGTCAGTCTCATATGCTTAAAATGTAAAAAATTACATAGAATTGAAATATTCTGAAGAAATATTTGGTTTTTGAGTTGAAATAGTTCCGAGTGTGAAGGGTAATTACTATTTATTATATATAATTCAATTTTGCAGTTTCCGACAAGGCGTCGATAAGGAAACCATCGACAGACTGGCCAAAAGAAACCCCATAATCTGTGGTGACCACGCATGAGCGAATATTCGCCTTGCACGGTTGCAGTGGTTGCGTTCCCAGGGGCACGAGGAAGTGTGTATTTGTAAATACCAATAAATTAAGTACGATTAAAGACCCATGTACATAGGAAGGTAAATATTTATACCCTGGATCATGCTATTCGCGTCCGAGCATGAGCTAGGGAACGCTGTTTGTAACGAGCAATAACGTATACGTTGATCTAGCTGCGCCGAGATGTTCGAATACTGTGTATTTGAGACGCGTATCTCGAGGAAAACGACGAAACAACAACAAAAAACAGAGAGATTGAGAGAGAAAGAAATGAATGCAAGTCGGAGGACGCAACTACCCAAGTGTTTCAGATATATACCATCGAAAAGTACAAAGAGTGTTTACACTTGTCCCTTCGTGAAGTCGAAGCTTCGCGTCATGTTTCGAACCCAGCGTGCGGTGTAATCGCGAGACATTTTTCTACTCTTCTACCGTTTGTAGATCAGTCGTAGGCCACAAATTTGCCAAAACCAAAACGTCCCGGTAACGTGTCAATGGTGAGACCGGATTTTAGCAAACTTTCAATTGTTAGAACCTGTTTTTCAGTTTCCGTTTTCTCGCAGAACTATATGGGGAACCTGGAATGCCAAAGCGATCTGTTTTGTAATCCTTTTTGTTTTCCTTTTCACCGAAATACAAACAGTGGAAATGTGTCTTGATTTCTTTGTACAAGATGAAAATACATGAAACTGGAAAAAGTTGAATTCGTCGAGGTACTAAGAAAAAAAAAGAAAACGTAACTTTTAGACGACCTCGATCCTGTAATCTTGGCGTTTGGTACTTACGATTATACCTTACAGTGTCATTTTTTCCAGTTAAATGAATTTTTAGAGGTGTATCAATTTATGAAACGTTAGTGGGAGCTGCATTATTGAATTCGTATCTACTGTATTCCGTAACGGGCCGTTAATTAGCGTAATTATAATTTAGATGCGCCCTAAATATTGGTTGCATTATGTAAGCGAAAGATGCACGTTGATTTCTCTGTATTCTGCTTGGATATGTTATTATAATGGTTACGCGTGTAATCGTCGAGTGAATTGTAGCTATTGCGGATATATTTAAACAAACGTACGTCCATTCTAGCGAGAAACGAAATATTGCATTTACAGGGCGAAATGAAAAAAAAGCTAATATGGTTATTAAATAACGGATTACGAAGGGGAACATCACCATGAAAATTATAGGAATTTATAAACGGGATCTGCGGAGTGCAAAATAAAAGAAACAACACCGTCGATGTGTGAATAAAGAACTGATTGCCCAAATTTCATTATCCGACCATTATCTTTCATTCATTTCCTGTTGCCGGTTCCAGTCGCCAAGCATTATCGCTGTTGACGTGACACGTAGGCGTTTGTTTGTTCAGCTGTATTTAACAACCTATTCCGAAATATCCATAATTTTCCGCTGTATAACTACTGAAAGGATACTTTAAGTTTGGAAACTGGATCGCAACGGTTAATTTATTGCAAAAATTTAAAAATAATCGACGATGTGTCATGTGATGTGTCGTCAGGTTTTAAGAAAAATGGTAATTTATCGATGCTTTTTAACGCAGTATTCTATACACTATGATATACTTTATTGATCTTGGTCTCTCTATATTGTTTTCTAACTTTCTCTCTATATTATCGCAAAAAGATCAAGTGGAGAATGCTTCTTTGAGACTTTGTATAGCTGATTATTTAAACGTCTGTGCAACAGGCACTGTGGCAATATTTCGTTTATCTTTAACTCTTTATATTATGTTTTAATCCCCAACATATTCAGAATACGCGAATAAGCTTTTTTAATTTAAATTATTGCAGAACGATCGAGTGTGAAGTAGTTCGTCCATCAGCTGTAACTGTAAGTCATTCAAAAATCTGTGCAACCAAATGTGCAGCTGACAGCAAGACCGCTGGGCATCCAGTTGCTCGTAAACCTGCAAATACTTTAAACAACGTCTGTTCGAACAAGTTGTTATTAACGTATTATGGAAAGGGCAGCATGGGGAAGAGTTTTGGTTAAACAATTTAATAAAAGCAACGACGCATAAGTTTTTGCGTTTAGATTCGGCTGAAAGCATAACGGAGACTCAGCTATCACCGACATTCCTCT
Source organism: Sphecodes monilicornis (assembly GCA_913789915.3). NCBI lineage: Eukaryota > Metazoa > Arthropoda > Insecta > Hymenoptera > Halictidae > Sphecodes > Sphecodes monilicornis. The sequence goes on along the minus strand of OU565296.1, from coordinate 10,513,739 downwards.
TAATCGCAGGCCTTCGCTGCTTGCTTGCAGAAGCAAATAATTAAATAGCATGGGAATCGATAGGTATCCGCGCTGGTAAACCGGAACCGGGTTACCAGGTATCGACCACCGGTTCGATAAAATCTCCCGAGTAAGTGCATCGCACGGAATTGAAAATATACAAGGTGTCCCAAAAATGTTATAAATCCTTGAAATGAGCTTTTTCCTTTGCAAAATGGTTGCCTCGGCTTTTTGCCCAAAACACGCACCAATCAGAATACCGTCACAGCGGACGGACTCCGGCTTGGCGACAGGTCCCAGTCTCGAGCTGGAGTCCGTCCGCTGTAACAGTGTTCCAATTGGTGCGTGTTTTTCTTTGCCATTTTTGCAAAGGAAAAAATTACTTTAAACAGTCTCTGCTGGTCTCTGTTTTGAATAATCTCAGGAAACGCCCATTTCAAGGATTTACAACATTTTTGGGACACCCTGTAGTGACCAGAGATACTTGAAAAAGAGGCAGGTTGCAGTTGAAGCCAAAGGAGGAGGACTATCGATCATCTTAGGTTGCTTTTTCACAGCGGGAAATTTAAATAAGACAGTATAGTTAGCACCACAGCCTACGTAAGCTGTGCTAGCACATATAAAACTTATCCTAGAATTTCGTTTTCGGACGTTTGAGGACTCAAATTAAATATAGAGGATGGTAATTTGTCGTAGGTGCACTTTAGTGTAAAGAGAAACACGAGAGCACATGGAAAAATCAATAGAATCCTATCGTCAACTCGAACAATGTTGACTCGATAAAATTTTTTTAACTATGAAATAGGACCATGGAGGTTTAAAAGAAAGATGTATTTATTTAGAAATTCTTTATTGAAAATCTAGCGCTTTTGACTACGCAGAAGCCTCATATTTGCATTATCGAAAAATCTTCGCTTGCTACAAAAGCAACTAAGAGCAACGTAAGATGGTAGATGCTCTCCCCCTTTGGTTTCATACCCCGCCAATCAATGTCCGGTCTCTATTGGTCTCTATGTATTTACTAAGTCCGTGGGGCATCGTCGTTTCCCCTGGCTTGGTACTCCTGTTGGCTATTGCGTGGCCTGCGTTTGACATCTGCGCATTTCTCACGCTCGCACCGAGGAAAAATCAAAACAATCAATATGGCGGACCCAAGCAACGAAGCTGCATCGTCGAGTAGCGTTTCGGAGCAGGCTCCATCGGCCACTCCAATCCGCGACGACCTTGAGAAAATCGAGGACTTCCTCGAGCCTGACAAAAAGCGTCGAAAATCGTCCAGGAACGATGGGAAAACCGAGCAAAAGCTGGAACACCGCCTGGGCGGTATCCTCTGCTGCGCAGTTTGCCTCGATTTGCCCAAGGCAGCCGTCTACCAGGTAAGTCTTCACGCATTTAAAATCCATTTGTTCCCATTCACGTATATACTTTTCTCGCATTGTTTTTGACGAGCTGGACTATCGCGAGAGTGGTTATTTAGAAATGTGTGTGTGCGCCTGTCTCGCCCATTGGGATTTCCCGTGTGTCAGTGCCCATTGTTATGATACGATATACATCCCTTTCCATCCGACATTTTCAACCCGGGGTCGATCAGCGACTTTCTCGTTGTTCCGCAACGGAGACGTAATGTGTACAGGGTGTCCGGCGACGGACGAAAGAGAATGTCCTGAACCCCTGATTGATTCTTCGTGACAATACCAAGCGAAAGTCAAGAGTAAAAAAAGTTACGATCTCGCCTTCGTTTTCGTTTTATTCACGATGAAAAATACGCCCAGAATCGACCAATCGTAGAACCCGTAAGCAGCGTTACCAGGCCGGTGTGTATTCCCCTCGAAATGCTTCCCCCTCTACTACTCAATGTGGCTCAATTCTCCTCGTAGTGGGAATAATGTGACGTCACGTAGCCCCTCGTGCCGAGAGTCGCAAGGGGAATCTTATGGTGGAGAGGGAAGCGTACAGACTGTACGCTGGTAACACTGCAGCTGTAAGTAAGATTAGGAAGAGCGCAGCCAATGTCGTAGCAACATGTACGAAAAACAAAAATAGAGAACTGGCTGGCGTGCGCGCCACTGTTCGAGGGCTTCAATTGTTAATAAACCTGAAAACGAAGCCGACACTGCAATCTATTTACCTTTCATTTTCGTCTTAACGTTGGAATAAAGAATCATTTGTTCAATTTCCTTACACCTGTTGGCCGAACACCCGGTATATAAACATTATATACGCAATATGAGCAAATTAACGGAGAGAAATGGTACGCGACAGTTTTGGCCGCTTTCCTTTGTTTTCGGTTGTTATCAGCCGTGGCGACAGAGTTAGGTAGTAATCGATTGAATCTTACAAAGGAATAGTTTAACTGTAATCGCTAATTGCATTAAAAGTTGCCCAACTCTGCGAGACAATGATCAGTTTTGTCATTAAAACGCAAGAACGTTTCAGACTGTAACTCTAATCTGTTTTTCGAAAATAAATACTTGAAATAACACCTTCGGTCATAATAGATGTCCGTCCTATTCCTATAACTCGTATGTTATGTGCTCGAAGTAGACAGGACAGTTATTATGACGATCGACGTACCTCGAGTCTCTTCTTTCAAAAAACAGGCTATAGTTGATGTTATCAGGACTCTCTCAGCCCATTGACGCCCAAACTCCTCATTTTTTGATTTTTTTATTCATTGTAAAAGTTACAAACGTAGTGCAAAACAGTGTCTCATCGTTAGGCTGTTTTTTAATGAGTTTTAATTAGATGTTAGGGTGCTGGGTGTTAATGGGCTCCAGTGTATCCTACTATTTATCATTTAATCTTTATACTGACTAATTTATAAATATAAAAGTGCCTAATGGTCTATTTGGGAAAAGAATAAAAATATATTCTGTGATCTTTTACCCTATATTATTGTCGAGTACAATTTGTTTATTTCTGCTACATGGTATCACTGGTTTGGATCCCATTACAATTAAGTTGGATTTTTGATTGATTCGCAATGGTCGTTAAAACTATGTTTCTGTGTTGGATTCTTTCTCTCTCACTCTGCCCATTTTTCTTATCTTCCTTTTTCTCTTGACGATTACAACATAATTTTTAAATAGTTTGTCCTTTTATTTTTCTAGTGTTACAAGGGGATAAGTTTTAGTTGTAATCGTATATAAAATGTTCTTTAGAGGGATTTAATAAAGAAGAGAAAGCTATATATGTATATATTTATTATCAATATATCGTTTTGTTAAGATAATCATGATGCAGGTAGGTACCTACATTTTTTTTTAGTGGAAACATCTAAAACAAGGAAAAACCAGTATTTAATCTTAATACAAATACTAACTTTAACGAGTACCTTGTGTTGTTAAATAAATATATTTAAGAGATTCTCAGAATTCCTGATTTATAGAAGGCAATATATCACATATACATATAGTATGCTTTACAAAATAAAATTTTAAAGTAGAATTTTTATATATACATAATACTCAATTTCTGCTTGAAACTGGTATTGTAAAAATAAATGAGTTTGATTTGCAATGCAATCTGTCCATGCATGCATGTAAAGTAATTCTTGTTAGAAATGTACACTTATGCGAACTTTAAGAGCCTACATGGATCAAATGAAACAAAGAGAATTATTGTATGTACGCATGCCCAAGTAACAATCTCATTTTTTAGTAATATTTATTTACAGATCACTCCTTTATTATTAAATTTGTAGCAGTTTCAGTCTGTCTATACTATTATATTTTGTTTTCTATCATTCTCCTTTGAAATTCTATTAACTGAAATATACATATACATATGTATATATATATATATACATACACATATGTAACGCATTCTATATTCAGTGTCTCCATTAACTGTAAAACACTGGGAGGAATGTTGCGTTGGTCTTATCACAATAGAGGCACTTACATGTAAGTTATGCATACAGTGCGCCGTCCGGTGTATAGTGTACCATTTTTTATTCATCATGGTTCACAAGTTGTGCTTACACATCTGTGGACTCGCAGACGGTACACAGAACATTTGATTTTTATAAGTGTGCACAAGTAATCCAAACTTCAACTTCATTCTTGTTGGTATTCCAATAAAGTCAGTTGTTGGGGAGGTAAAAGGGACACATAAACTACTAGACCAATCATAGTTACTAGCACTTATTATGATAACGATGATAATATTCCCATTACAAAGTATTGTGTTTTATTGTAAGAATCTAATCTAAATGGAGGAAACATCCAAAAATCTAGTTACTAGGAGAAGTGATTGTAGACCCATGCGAAATTGATGTTCATCGCTTATAATAAACAGCGAGAGAGTGAGAGTGAGAGAGAGAAAGCGTATTTCTAGAAGATCTGTATAACATGTATAGTTGACAAGCAATTAAACAAAATAAATATTCTCAAAGGTTATTAGTTAGTTATTTCGCATATGATACCCTTTTTCACTTATCCCATGCATCATTATCCTTTTCTATTCCTTTATATTATTGATATATTGGCAGCATTAACAATGGCATTCATCAATGATTTAAACCTACCGGTTTTTACCAATGATTACTTGACTTATTAATAGTACTACTACGATTTTGTGTTTCAGGTTTAAAAAAAAAACATCAAAATCATGGTAATATACACGGCATTAGTTTTGTTATTCTAGTTTGGTTAATATCGTTGAGAGGGTTGTATGTATCTGTTGAGAAATGATGAGCATAGTATGGTAATTTGTGCAAAATAAATGATTTTAGCACCGTTTTCTCGAGAGCATAAAAAAGAATGGAATTCAATTTTGCATACAGTTGTGCATACTTTGTCAGACATGATGATACTTTGGAATTGTTAATATGTTTCGACAAAGTTAGGCTTATCTTTTTTAAGATTCTCCATAACGAGAATGCTAGTAATACATGCTGCAACAATGTTCACAGTGTACAAATGGACACTTGATGTGTGCCGGTTGCTTCACTCATGTCCTCGCAGATGCCAGGCTGAGAGATGAAATGGCAACCTGTCCCAACTGCAGAATCGAGATCAGCAGAACATCTCCATCTCGAAATCTGGCAGTTGAGAAAGCTGTGTCTGAGTTACCAGCTGAATGTCAGTATTGCGCCAAGGAGTTTCCAAGAAACTCTTTGGAGCGTCATGAAGAGACAATGTGTGAAGAAAGGTAATCAAATCTGATGAATTTGAACAAACAACACCATTGACGTAAATATTTGTTGTCTATTTACAGAATATCCAGTTGCAAATACAGTAGAATCGGCTGTCCATGGCGTGGGCCCAACCACGAACGTCCAGAGCATGAAGCACAGTGTGTTCATCCTCATCGTACAGGGTTGGATGTTATGGAGGCTCTGCGCGACATCGATGCCCGCACCCTCGAGGAACGTAGGCTGTATGACAATGTCTTTGATCTTTTGTCCTACGAGAAAATCACGTTCAACGGTCTGTATCTGTTTCTCATGTATTAAGGCCTTCGAATCTATCATTTGACTAAAAACGTATCATCCACTTATCTTTAACCCAGAGACAGAACATGTTTGTTACACCTTCTTTCTTTTCTGCCTTGTCCAGCAGCAGCAGGAACAGTTGCTCCCTTTCATCAAGCGCATTAGCTTTAACTGTCTTAAAACGTTCAGACACATTCATTGTCCCCACAAGCTTTCCATTCTCATCCCGCAACAGAGACCTAGGGGGTAATCTATTTGTAGAATTTCGTCGTTTATAGATTTACAAATGAAGCCGTATCGTACAGACGAGTTTGTTCACAAACTCTTTTACGAAACCTCTCGTTTTACGGCGTTTAACAACCAATGGGTTGTCAAAGCGAGGATCAACAATAGTCAGCGTGATCCCACTCAAAGCTCTGAAAGGGACATGACTTATCAGGTACATAAGGACTTAAACATGTGCATGCGATTCTTAAACCTTAACCCTTGGACTGCTACGGACACATATATAGTTGCTCATGAAAGTATTCGAATGCCCTTTAAAACAGAATTACTTTTTTCAAATTGGACCAAACGACCTGACCTTTTTTGTGCAATTAAAAGCATTAGTTTACTAAATGCGGTGCAGAAAAGGTTTTGACAAAATTGCCATTGTAGGAATTCAAAGGGTTAACAAATCTTTTTGCTGAAAATTAAAATTTCAATTCCTCCTAGAGTTTCTTATCACCTACATTGGAGAACTATGATTGCACATATTTTTTAATAGTTCATGTATTACAAATAATTGTTGCGCTTTTCAGCTGATCTTGAAGACAAAGACAACGTACCCATTGCCACTTCACTACTTGATCCTGAAAGGACCTTTCGGAGACATGAAAGTACAACCAAGAATCCACAGATTCGAGTTCACCGACCAGGAGAACGAAAGCCCTTACTTACCTCTACCTTTACCCGACACGGCAGAGTGCAATAGACTCCTTGCTGCCAGGGCAATTAGTTTCAGGTAGAATTTCATCGTGTAACACTGGCCAACACCAATTTTGCATTTCAATAACGCAAGGATGCTTAATTTTCGAAATAACCAGAGAAATGAGAAAATGTATGCGTTAAAAGCAACTTGTTCTCTTTAAACACTTCTTAAATATGTTTAAACGCTTTCGATGTTATAGAATTGTTCTACACAAAAATCATTTGTATAGGTTTTACAGTTAAAAGTAGAAAATTTTTTAAAGTTCTTAAAGAAATGCAGAAAAGGAATTAAAAATTGTTGGACCATGTAATTAATTCTACCGCATTGCGGAACGAATAACTACATAAATAAACTTTCTTTTTCCAGACTAATAATGTTCCTGGCGTCCAAGTAGTTTCACACAGCGATTATTGTTGTCAAGATTTTGTGACAACTGATTTATTGACACAACATTTTAGATTTAACAGCGATAAGAGCATAGATCACAGAGATTTATAATCAATTATTATAGTAGCGATAACCGTAACGATAACGAAACTAAAGATGCTAATTCTGCTGTAGTCTATACACGCATATACACTGACAATGTACACTGTGTTAATACGAGAAATAGCGCGGCACAAAGTCGTAGCAAACCTAAATAGTACGCAAGATTCATTTCGAAACGAAAGTGAAAACAAGAACTAAATACCATTCGGTTCGATTCCCAAAACTTCGTTTACGCACTTTGCTGTTTCTTTCAGCTAAGACAAAGCAAGCTTTATGTAGATTACCGTCCAGTCAGACAGGTGGGATGAATGGTGTCCCTTGATAGTAGTTTGCGCCGACAAAAAAAAAGATTACATTTTTCATGTAGCCGTGCAATCAGTCGGACAATCATTTAACCCGCGTGTCTGTCGGCCGAAGTCTGTTACTGATCTTTTTGTTAATATTTAAAAATTACTATGTCGTACATGTAATATTTTAATTCTCGACACATTGTAATAGATGAAATTTAAATAAATTTATTATAATTATGATTAACAATTACTTCGAGTCTAAAGAAACAAACAAACACGCGCTCTATTGTAGCTCGGACAAATTAATAAAGGTGTTGTTGTTGGTTTTCGGCCCGTTCGTGTTGTTCGGCGGGAAGATCAAAGGGTTCAAGTTGTTCTCCGGTGAACTGGCACTGTGCCTTCGGTATTTCGGTGTTGGTGGCCTCGGATCTGTTTCCGAACAGCCTTTCAACCAATAGGAAGTCACTCTTCCCTTGCCCTTCAACTCTACTTCTCCTCTCAGCTCAAGGTCGAAGGTACCAAACTTATCTAGTATGCATTTCGTTGCCTCGGACACGTGTATGCACAGAGCTGCGTGAATAAATGGTCAATTAATTAACATTTCAATCGGCAAACCGGTCCTTCAAATTTATTTGATGTTTTCCAAATATTCTATTAACCCTTTCAATATTAGTGTCGCATCTATTTGTCACCAATTAAAAATATGGCACATAGGTGCATAATTTCAAAATAAAATAAAGCAAAGGGTTAATATTTAACACTCTATCTACCGGGAGCCTATTAATAGGCTTCTCAGTAATTGTGCTGTACCAAATGGAAACTTGAAAATCTAACACAATAATCCCAAACGAAATTACTAGACTGTGGGTTTTTCTTCAAAATAAAAATTGCCTGCATCAATTGTAAGAATCATAAACCAAATAAAATGGTCATTCTTCCTAAATAATTTCAACAAGATGGGGATAATTCCATAGACATCCTTACATTCCTTTAATCCTTTTACTGTTTGAAATTGCATCTACTCATGTTTGTAATAAATGCATAAAATCCGCAGTCTATAGATGATGTTATTGAGGGTGAGCTGTTGGTTTATGATAGAAGTTAGTGTTGCTGCTTAAGAAGTCCTCAGCTATGGACCATAGACTTCCAAAAATAATAGAATAATCGCCGGTAGATAATGTGTTGAGATATTAAGATATTAAGATAGCGTAAGAGATATTAAGATGCGTATTTAAAAATGTTTTAATTGTAAATACTGATTTGCAAATTGCACTCACGCAGTCCCGAGGACTCCATCCTCGACGCAGTGTTCACGGTGTCCCCGAATAAACAATAATGAGGCATTTTTTGGCCCACCACGCCAGCACAAACGGGCCCACTGTGCACCCCAATCCTGACACTCAACTGAGCATTCTGTTTGTGCATTATAGTGAACGATTTGACTGAGTCTAGAATAGTCAGTGCCATTAAAGCAATCTCCTTAGCATGACCGTTGCCATTCCTTTCCGGTAGACCGGAAACCACCATGTACGCGTCCCCTATTGTCTCCACCTGCGATTGTTATTTTCAATTAATTATCTTATATCGGAATTGAGAATTGAAACACGTGTCCGGTATTGTGACGCACCTTGTAGACGTCGTAGAACTCGATGATTCTATCGAAAGTGCTGTAGAGATCATTCAGAAAGTCTACAACCTCCATTGGCGTACTTTGAGCGCAAAGAGCGGTGAATCCGACTATGTCACTAAAGTAAATTGTTACACATTCGAACTGCTCTGGCTGTACAAGCTCTCCTGCCATCAGCTGGCATGCTACTTGTCTAAAATTTATTTTTCACAATTTATTCGTTGTTTCTTAAAAATTAGAAATGGTTTTAGGAGATATTTGGTTCATTGTAAAATGTGAAAGCACCTAGGAAGGACTTGATAGAGGAGTTCTTCGCTACGACGCTTTTCTAAACTTAATTGCTCTGTCTTCTCCTCGACTAGAGCCTCTAAATTGTTCGCATATTGCTCCATTCGTCTCAGTAAGTCGTCCATCAGATTCTCACAATAGCCTCTGCGAAATTCAAAAGTTATTTTCCTTGTAACTACTGTGTAACAAATTGCGCGAGAAACTTTCTCGTTCTTAGTGCATTGCGCATTCATTTTAATTCATCAGACTTTATTAACACTAACTACTGAGCCTTAGAAGCAACTGGCATGCGCTGCCTTATAAAAATGACAAGATTGAATTTATTTTAAATTAGTGCGGTACATATAATAATATGTACTCTGTTTAACATATTTATTTAATTATTTCCCATGAAAGCATTTTTATAATTTCAACAATTGTAAAATAAAAAATTTGGGACCGATCAATTTGGCTAGTGGTAGTAGGTTTATTGTTAATAGATTGCGGATTTTATGCATCCATGAGAAACATTAATACACGAGATACAAAATTGTGAAGACATTTGTTACACTATTTTCAACTTATCAAGACGTTCAACAGAAAAGTTACGTTTTTATTTAATTTCTGTTTTTTACGATTGACTTAGAAAATTTATATTTTGCATAAAGAGCCCCAGTATAGTTATATATTATCTTTTCTCTTTCACTTAACTTTGAATTGCGGTACTCTAATTATAAATTTTCGCTTCGTACCGCTTTCATATTTGCAATTTTAATGTAATGGTAATATTCTTGAGAAAATACGAGGCCTACTTCATAATTCCTCGTATAGTTCCACGAATAGCGTGAAAAGTGGGTCGTTCCTCTGCCATTTCGTTCCAGCATTTCTCCATGAGGAATAGTATATCTGGAGGACAGTCCTTCGGCGTCACTTCCGGTCTGAACGGCGGTGTTTCAGACGCTGCTACGCGGCTGACGATCTTGAATGCAATCGTGTATGCAAATAATCAATCACAGTTTAATTTGGACGGATTTTTGCGATGCTATACCTCTTGGGGAGACATGAACCCTTTGACAGTCTCATAGGGGCCACCACGAACCACGATTTCCTCTAAAATAATCGCAAAACTGTAAACATCGCCTTTCTGAGTCGCTGCACTTCCGGGAGTCACGGTCGATGGCAGTAGTTCCGGTGCGATCCAGAGTAATTCTGATAAATGATAATTATCAACCATATCAGTAATTTTTAACAGAAAGTTCTTATTGAAAGGGGATTCCCTCATGATACAATTTCACCTCATATCTTCCACTTACTGGTATAATAAACGTCGTCCATGATCAAATCGGAAGGCGTAGTCAGGGTCTTCAATCCGAAATCCGAAATTTTCAAGACAAATCGACCGTCGATTAAACAATTACAGGACCTAAGCTTCCCGTGTGCTGATACTTCACTAGCGTGGAGATAGGACATTCCCTGAAAATTAAAAACTCCACTCGAACCGAATTAATAGAATATGGTTAATACGTTCGCTACTTATCTTCGTTGTAAAAATGTTTTATCGTATGGAACGTACCTCATTTAATACTAGAACTACCGAGCCCGTCCGAATGACGGATTTCAGATTTTTTCTTTTACAATTCGTGAAGTTATAAACTTATTTCCTTGAGAAAGTTTTACTACACTTCTTTATTCGAGTACATGTTAGAAGTTGATAGCGATCCGTGTTTACACGCGCTGTCCTTTTTACGTACAACGTGCTCGACAAGGTTACAAAAAAATAGTTAAACTGTACGATCCATGTAATGGCACGGTCCCGACGGTTTTTCTTAGATTGAATATTTACTGTAAATTCTAACTTGTCACAGTAAATGTACGATTTTTGCAAACGAGAGCTGTACGATAGTTGCAAAGCGTCCATCCCCTCCCCACCCCCTCTCCCTTTAGGTATGCCCCGCGAAGGTGCAAGAAGCTAGAGCTGCCTCGGTCGCCGAGCAGTGTAAACATGCAGCGTAAACCGATACAGTGCCAGGTATATCGGTGTGAAACCACTACTAATCCAATTACAAAACTTCTTTATGTTTCATTATTTTTTTATAAGACTTTCACCAACTTATTTGTGGCATTTTTTTTATTAAAATGACACTAAACATGACTTTTGGACGTAGAAGAGGATAGCGATCCGTGTTTATACACGCGTTTGTCCTTTTCCACGTTCAGCGCTCGACAAGGACATAAAAAAATAGCGGCACTGTACGATCCTTGCAAAGGCACGGTCCCGAGGTTTTTGCAAGAATCGGACATTTACTGTAATGTTATAAAAGTATACAGGGTGTCCCACATAAATGGGAACACCTAAATATATATCTGTCGTATTTACAGTCCTATCAGAAAACTTCAGAGGACAAAGTGACACTATTGCAGGGGGCAAATATAATGATAAAGAAAAAAAATTTTTTATGTCGTGTTTTTTAATGAAATTTCAAGGTCACCGATGTTTTGTTAAATGGAATAGTATATTTTTTTTACGATAGCATGATAGACAATAAAAAACTGAATTTAGCGGATACCACCTTTTTGACCTTGAAATGACCTTGAGCAAGAATAATCATGTTGGAGCGGATAAAATGTGGAAGTTTAAAACTGACGTGTTTCAGCAAAGATTACGCGTTGTTTACGGCGAGATGGCCTCTACAAATAATAATAAATGTTCGAAATGTTGACCATCCTCGTTTATGCAATATTGCAATCTTGCATTAACTGATCTGTAGGAATTGTCGATTTCCTGAGACTTAATTGAACGTCGAACGAATTTATACAAGGAACTCTTACTGATATAAAGTATTCTGCATTTTTACGCCAGGATTTGTCGGGCCTTTTAGAAGAAATTACGTTATTCGATCGGGAGCGCATGTGGTTTCAATTACGTTCTCCGGATCTGACACCATTGGACTTTTATCTATGGGGCAAGATAAAATGTATTGTGTACAAAGATAAACCCACAACGACAGAGGATATGCGGCAAAGGATTACTGCAGCATGTGCTTCAATTACGTCTCAGGAAATCGACAATGCCTACAGATCATTTAATGCAAGATTGCAATATTGCATAAACGAGGATGGTCAACATTTCGAACATTTATTATTATATGTAGAGGCCATCTCGCCGTAAACAACGTGTAATCTTTGCTGAAACACGTCAGTTTTAAACTTCCACATTTTATCCGCTCCAACATGATTATTCTTGCTCAAGGTCATTTCAAGGTCAAAAAGGTGGTATCCGCTAAATTCAGTTTTTTATTGTCTATCATGCTATCGTAAAAAAATATACTACTCCATTTAAAAAAACATCGGTGACCTTGAAATTTCATTAAAAAACACGACATAAAAAATTTTTTTTCTTTACCATTATATTTGCCCCCTGCAATAGTGTCACTTTCTCCTCTGAAGTTTTCTGATAGGACTGTAAATACGACAGATATTTAGGTGTTCCCATTTATGTGGGACACCCTGTATATACAATCAGTCTTGTTTGAGGCTCGGTAGTTCTAGTGTAAATATTGGAACGATTTAGCAAAGGAAGTCATAAACTCTCTGAACATCATGCTGTGTACTTCGATTTTAAATAACCAAAAGTGCATCAAATTAATGTGACTATCTTTAATGTTGTAATTAATAAGTATATGTGACGTTCGTAGCGAACGTGTTAATTTTTTACACCTGTTATACCTTCACTATGTCGTGAATTAAGGACATCCGGAAGTTCCAGTCGAGTTTGATGGCCTCGTTCTCCAGGACATCCTTCAAGGATCCACGAGGACAATATTCTGTCAGGATTAAAACTGTCGGTGACGGAGAACAGAGACAAGCGCCAATAAACCTAAGTAAGTGCAGGAAAAATGTACTATTATTATTTATTAGTAAATTGTACGTTTTCTGATGAAATTTCTGAAATTGTCTTCTTCCTTTATTGATTTTAGTAAGCTGAATCTAATTAATTGATGTAATTATCAGATTTACTATTATAGTACTATTAACTATTTACTATTGTACTGCGGATTTTATGCATTTACGACAAAAAAAAGTAGATCAAATGCAGAACAGTAAAAACTTTCAAACAATTTAAAAATGCTATTATTATAAGCCAGCTATTGTATAATATATTTTCAATCGATTAAAATCCTTAAGAAAAGAAACAAATGTCTACGTAGTTCCTGTATCAGGCAATTAATACAAACAATTTTTATTTTGCATAAAAATCAGCAGTGTAATTATTAGGTAGGTTATTGTTAGACTGTCTCAGATAAATCCTTGAATTAAATTGGACTGTACCTGACAGTATTTTCCGAAGTAACATCTCTCACTTGTTTAATCTCCCACAATAACTTCTTTGTGATGTCAACCACCTTCTTCTTAGTAATCTTCTTGATAGCAACCCTCTCACCTTTGTAAATCCCAACTGTGGTGAACACTGTGTTCAGCGGCAAGGATTCACAACTGAGCTGCGATCCTCTTCGGATACGTTGTTCCAATCCAAAATTCTTCCATCAAAAACAATGCTTTTTAGCAATTCATTCATTCAATCAGGAGTCACAAGAAAAAGTTGTATACCTCGGATATGGCTTGATGCAAATTGATTTTTGACGAGAACGGTTTCCCTATCTCTAGCAACAGCTCTTCGGGCCTGATCCTCCAGGACATGTTGTTCAGATCTGCTGACAATCGCAAGTGTCTGAAACATAAATTCATTTTTTCCGTGTCAGTGTTAATGGATGCAACGATTTACAAGTAGATTGCAAATTTTATGCATTTATAAAAAGAACAAGTATGGAAAATGTGCCCTATTTCAACCCTTATCCAATGGTCAGCCATCTTGGAAACAAATTGCTTAAAAATAAATAATTACTAAGAAAGTCTTATACACTTGAATGAGCATAATATTGTATCTATATACTTCATTTTAAATGTGCAGCTTCATGTGTCCATATAAAACATTTAGAAAATAGTATATTAATAATAATAACAACGTTATTATTAGTTTAAGATGGCTGACTACTGAAACATTTACTCTAGATAGAATTTGCTAGGTTGAGTCTTGAATAATTTCCAATTTTATATCAATTTTATTTATCAATAAAATATCAATTATATATCTCGATTAATTGCATATTCGCCATTATTTCCAATAACTCGTCGCCATTTATCAGATGTATCGACCCGCGTGTAATGAATCATTAAGATAATAAAGATATCATTGCAACTATACGTTCCCAGAAACAGAAACTATAAATTGTGTTATTTCATGTAGCAGTAGAAAGGCTAACAACATTTACAAATATCACCTTATTATTGTCAATTTATTATGATTAATAAAAACAATTTTATTGCGCATAAACATTCTCAGTCTACTCATAAATTTATAACATCAAAACGTCTTTGCTGTTACTCACTAGACTGCGGATTTTACGCATTTATGACAAAAATGGATAATTGAAAAACAAAATTACAAAACCACTAGAATAATTTAAAAATTCTTGTTCCATTATTTTCGTCTTACTAAAATGATTGAAAGTAGAAATACATTCCATTTCTCACGATCGACTTTGGAAATTGTTATTTTGCATAAGAATCCACAGGCTATTTCTCACACAAAATACTCGTTCCCTAAAAATTGAACAACGCTACAAAACAAGCACAAATTCGCCAGCAACAATTCAGGAATATCGTATTTATTCAAAGAAGAATAAAAGATTGCCTGCCTGTACAAAACGCACGTGGCAGCCACAGCAGCTAGCAGAAAAGCTGCAAGCGCTAGACTCGTATAAGCAACGAAAGTGTAAGCTTCCGTCCTCGATGTGCACGCAGGATCATTCCCCAGGAATCCGCATTCCGGAACATCAGCTGGAGGACCTTCTCTACCCCCAGGCCAGTGAATCTTCTTCCCCGGAACCGGACTGTACTCTCGATTCAATCCCAAGTAATGAGCGACCACCTCGAACCTGGAGAAACAACCATTCTTATTTATTAATTCCCCGTGTGTCGATGGAATATTAATCGCGTTCGCTTGAAACGAATCAAACATCATTCAAGGTATGTTAATGAGACTCCTAACTGAATCTCCGTCAGACTAGACGGTCGGAGAATGGGGCTTGATTAGCATGGCAAACAGTCGGAGGAATTGCCGGCTTAATTGCCGCTGACCTTCCAGTGATAGGGTCTAAATCCAGGATACTGTAGTCGGCGTCGCGGTCACCATTGTCGTCGATCCTCACGTGCCCCGTAATACCAATGAAGTCCCGGTCCCACATCCTCCTGGTGATCGAGATCCCGTCTCGGATGTCACCACCCTCTGCCAATGTTTCGTTCAGAGCGATGCCGAGGAGATAGACGCCGTCGTAGAACGCTCCGATGAAAAAGTTCACCTGGACAGAAGGGTACGATCCTCTTTTTACCTACCTACACTCGGGGAATTTTATTAGACCACCTACCAGCAACTTGAACTGAATTTTCAAAGCAATGAATTTCAAAGCAATGGCTTCATATATTACGTTGTCGCATACGAAATGTCCGATTTTAGAATGCAAATTCAGTATTTCATAGTTAATTGTCGTGAAATTCTGAACGATAATTGTCGCAAAACAATCCCTCCTTCCGCGAGGTATAACCCGAGAGGGACCGTGAAGCTCGAGAGGCCCCGGTCGCCGAGAAGTGTAACATAATACGAGTCGAATATGTCGGTGAGACCACTACTAATCCAATGACAAAATTTCTTTATTTTTTATTATTTTTTTATGGAACTTTAACCAACATATTCGTGGCATTGTTCTAATGAAAATGATATCAAATAAGATATAATTCCGATGGTATTTACTTGAGTAATGGACGATGAAAGTTTCGGCCGAAACAATATTGGGCCAAAAACAATAAGGACGAGACTGACTCGTGGTACAGTATTTCATAGGTAAAGGTCCCAAATGTCTCGCACATAATTGACCCTGAGATATCCCCACTAGTGCGGGGTGTACCCCCTTGAGGGGCAGCGATGCTCGAGAGGCCTCGGTCGCCGAGAAATATGACACCATGCGGCTCGGGTATATCGGTGAGACCACACTAATCCGAATTTCCAACTTCTTTATTATTCATTATTTTTTTATGGGACTTCGATGACCATATTTGTGGCATTTTTCTAATAAAAATCATACCAAATATGATATAATTCCGATGATATTTACTTGTGTAATAGACAATTAAAGTTTTGGGCGCGAGGAAGGACAGCGCATGGGAAAGAAAGAGACGCGGAGAGTCGCAGTCGGCGGCACAGTTCAAAGGCCCACGTGTCCTCCCAGTGTAATGCCAATAAAAAAACCTTTTTTACTATTACTTATTAATAATACCAAACCCGATATAATTCAGATCATATTTACAATAATTTTCCGAAACTTTCACCGTCTATTACTCGAGTAAATACCATCGGAATTATATCTTATTTGGGATCATTTTCATTAGAAAAATGCCACGAATATGTTGGTGAAAGTTCCATAAAAAAATAATCAAAAATAAAGAAGTTTTGTCACTGGGTTAGTTGTTTTCACACCGACATACTCGACCCGAATTATGTTACACTTCTCGGCGACGAGGCCTCTCGAGCTTCGCTGTCCTTTTCTACGTTCGGCACAAGTCAAAGAATAGTATTATCTGAACGTTAATTGTCGCCGGCCGGACTCGAGGTGGCGACAATTATCGATGAAATACTGTATTATGAATAGAAGGATTTTTAAGCAAACTACTAATTTTCTACCTTGATTGTAACAAACTGGATTCAAATAGAATTTGATTTCCTTACTTAATAGGTTCGACAGGTTGAAGATGTAATGTGACAGTATTTTGAAATTCTTCTAATAATTTTATCCTGTTGTGTTTCACTTGCACATTTTTGTCATAAATGCATAAAATCCGCAGTGTAGATAATTGTGAAGCGTTTTGATCGAGGAAGACTATTGTAATCTACAGGTTCATTATTAGACTGCGGATTTTATACATTTATAGTTACACTATTTTAGACTTATTGAAATTATTAAAAGAATAAATTATAATAAATTAATTTTTGTGCAGTTCCTTAGAATTGACTTGATTTCTATTTTGCATAATGTTCTGCAGTCTATTCGTTGTACGTACAACTTTCTTTTTTGTCTTCAACAATTTTAAGAAGTTGAAAACAATATAATGACATTCTTATTAAATTCATTTAAGATTTCTATAGTTTTTAATCGTATCTATTTTGTTTTTGTGATAAATGCATAAAATCCGCGGTTTACTTATTTTATAATTATTGAAGTTAAATAAATTCAATGTTTTTTATAAGGAAACTTGGTCATTTTTGAACTCAGTAGATTCAGTGTTTTCATTATAACATGTTGACCATTAATTTCAGTAACTAAAAATATTTTTGAAAGATATGTTGACACGTACTTCCTCTCCCTCGGAAAAAGTGTAGTTATAGTCAGTTTGCGCTCTCTGTCGAACTGTCTCTGCAAAATCCTGAAACCTTGGACTCGTTGGTTGCAATAGAGACACTCTCAGTAAAGCTTCGTAAGCTTTCCTCGCCACAGCATCGTCCTCATCACCGACTTCCCAATCGTGGTCGCCCCAATAGGAACCCTGATTATCAATATAGTTATAGAAAAATTAAATCTGATATGCAGAGAACAATGTCTGGACGACGTTCTATTTACCTGAAATATTTCGACATCGAGAAACGCCCAATCACCTCTCGTCATTTCCAAATCGTGAGCTGCTAACATGAACTTCCGGACCAGTGTCCCACGAACACTGAGAATCAACACTATGAAGAATGTGAGAATACAACCTAATCATTTCTTTTATTAATACAATACCCTCTAGCTATTTAATAGTTTTTTCAAATGTATGATTCGCAGCTAAAGCCTTCATCAATTAAAAAAACGAATAACTTTTTCAAAATTAGTTCAAGCAGCTTGAGTTTTTTTGAGATGTTAGACGCATTAGTTTACTAGGTAGCGTGTAAATAATTTTTTCTAAAAATTGCTATTGGTCGGAATTGCGACGAAAATAGTAAAGGTCACGGTTTTGAACTTTTTAATCTGTGACTGTAACAAAAATTTAAAAGACGCGTTTTATAGGTCTAAGTAAGTTATGTACATGTACAAAGTCTCATCGAAATCGGTTAACGTCGTTATGAGTTACAAACATTTAAAGATGATTATACATATAAGGACAAAATTCCCTGAAAAGACCGAAAATCTGCGACTTTCACCCTTACGCTCCCATATTGCAATGTTCGTAGCTTATAACAACATTAACCGACTTCGATGAAATTTTGCGCATGTATATAACCTACGGAGATCTACAAAAGATATATTTTAAATTTTCATTACAGGCACTGATAAAAAAGTTAAAAATCATGACTTACTTTTTTCTTCACAATTTCGACCATTAGCAATTTGTATAAATAATTATTTACACGCTACCGAGTAAACTAATCCTTCTAACATCTCAAAAAAACTCAAGCCGTTTGAACTAATTTTGAAAAAGTTATTCGTTTTTAAAGGGTGTCCGGATACTTTTGCACGCCACTGTAGTACAAGGGGTTGATAAAACTTTTATTTTAATATGTAACCGCTTGAGTTACATTTTCAAATCGGACACAAACTTTGCGCTAATAGTCTATGTCATTTACCTCTGGCATACATGCTGGCATCTCTCAAATAAAAGTGATAAGGCTCATCGGCAGAATTGCCATCGAGTTCTCTAACGAACTTGAGCAACCCCTTTTTCCTGAGACCATACTCCAAATTTTTCCCCACGGTCCACGAGAAGAGATCGGACCTATCCAATATCAAAGCAACATGAGACCATCCGAACTCTTTAAAAATACTGGAGAATACCAGTCGCAGTCTACACTGGCAGTAGGACATCCTGGTCAGGGTTGGGTACTTGCTCTTGTCCTTGAAAATGCCCTTTAACGAGACAAGCAAACGAAGAGGAAGCGTGAAGATGAGACTGCGAGACCGTCGGTTCATGCTGGTTATTTTAACAAGGCCACGGTTAATTAAGAATACTAATGGAGTCATAAATACGGGTAGGGAAGATAGAAAAGCGAGGCGTCTCGTGTTCTTCTTCGTAAAATGCAGGCACGCGATAATTACGGGAAACTCCATCGATTAACGTTAACGCGAGCGGAGACTCATGCAAACAGACTGGAAGACTGAAAAATTCAAAGACTAGCATCTTCTTACCGAGCTTTCGTTTTTCCACTTATTGATTCTGCCGAGGATGCCGGAGGTTACGGACAACTCGCCTTCCGACGGTGGCTTGTCCGTTGAAAAATATTGCGATTATATAATCTGAGAGACTCAGGAACAGCGGATCTTTTATTCATCGCATCGATCGTGTGAAACATACTTGATCGCCCATTCCTGTGATAATCGGTATGTTCCAATAGGCCGCGAGCCTCGCGACCGGTTCCAATGCGAACGCGCAAGCCGGACCTATGAACGCTATCACGTTGTCCCGGAAGTGCATGTCCGCTGCCAACCCTGGTGCCATGGCCCCGCTGCAGGATGGGTAG
Source organism: Sphecodes monilicornis (assembly GCA_913789915.3). Classification (NCBI taxonomy): domain Eukaryota; kingdom Metazoa; phylum Arthropoda; class Insecta; order Hymenoptera; family Halictidae; genus Sphecodes; species Sphecodes monilicornis. The sequence goes on along the minus strand of OU565296.1, from coordinate 10,494,056 downwards.
CTAACATCCCCCCAAAAATTATAATTGACTCGTTAGTGCAATGAAAACACGCTTTCCTGCGTGGGGTAGCAAAAGGCTACAGCAACAGGTCTCCCGACTTTGATGGCTTGCAAAAACCATTTTCATCAGAGTTGAGCATAAGTAATTTACAAGCATAAGTAATTTAATTTATAAACTTTAATAGTCGGAACCACGTTCGCTAGCAATGAATCATGTTTCTCGAACGTTTTTATTACTATGATGCTGTGAAGAAAATGATTATTCTTGCTTAAAAAAATTGAGTATATTCTTCGATTGTCGGTTAATACGTGTAGCAAATTTGGGATTTTAATAGTTAATACTTTTTTTTAAAAAAAATGCCCAAAGTTTCCTTGTATCCATAGCATCGAAGTTGGAAGACCCCTTGATCCTAAAAAGATGGAAGTTTTTAAAGATCATATAAATTATAATGCTTACATCCATTTGACTGGTTTTTTATTAATTTAAGCACATTTTTAGAGGTAGTTATGTGTATTGATTGGTCTTATTATTACTCTCAGCTAAATAATCTCAAATTAATCGTCAGAGTCTCTAGGTGATGTCCATTTCGATGCGCTGCGACAAAATGGCCGCTAGGGTTATGATCCACGCGCTTCTGGCCAAACGTTAAACGGTACTTTAAAGTTCCACTTCCATTAAGCAATTCGAAGCCGGTAATTTGATCAGTAGTGTCAACTTTTTAGTGTTAAATATTCAAGTCTGAACAAAATGTATGCAACACGAGACTGTTTACAAAAGTATGCAATATAATTGGAGTTGAAAAGACTGTAGAATCGCAATAAAGAAAATTCTTAAATAACGAAGAATCCACAAAACCATAAAATACTATTTCATTGCGCTAAATCCTACCGATAAAAGTTACACCGCGCTATAGAAAGATAGTTGCAACGCATTTAATTTCAATTCCAGCTAAATCCTACTGATAAAAATTACACCGCGCTATAGAAAGATAGTTGCGACGTATTTAATTTCAATTCCAGCATAAGCCTAGCTACCTCGGTGTTAACTAAATCCAATAAAAAGCGGATCAGTTAACTAATCCGAAGATCGCATCTAGGATGTTCTTTAAAGCGAAATGTTTAATTTCCCAGCGGGTGTCGCATTACGATTCGTTAACAAGGGGAGCAAAGGACCTCGTACACCGTCGCGTCGCGTCGAAGACGATAATTCCTCTTGTATCGGTTAGGTAGGTGCAATCATTGCCCATTCATCGGCACGATTGATCTATCATTACGTCAAATTGTTAGTTACACCTGGAGTGACACAGCATTCCGTGAACCCCAATTATCGATTATCGCCGGTCATCCGCAGATTCTCGTGCGCCCTTCCTTGTCCTACGTTTTCGATTGTCCGTCCTATATCCTGGCCTGGTAATTCGATCGTACAATGTTTGCGTCCCGGAACGTGATCATCCATCAAGTGAATCGAGTCGTTTGCTCTTGCTTCTCCGCGATATTGTTTGGTTCTGATAACCATCGTCTTGGGCCACCTTTTTCGCCATGGTATTGCTGAAAATGGCCACGTGGCCGGCGAAGATTACGACCATGGATAAGGAAGCAGACGTTTACCGCAAATATTGGCGGAGGTCGCGTTAAAGCCGACCGCGTACTCTATACCCTTTACTTCAACAACTGTTATTCTTTGCGCTAAGGTATTTATCCCACTTATTGCTCTATTAATTAATTAATGAATTATTCGATTTTAATCTGATCCGTTCAAAATTTATATTGATTCTCGAACTCTTTCTTTTTATCAGAATATCTTTTCCATGGTAAAAATATTAATATTTCATAATAATGTGATTGAAATAAAAAGAAGAGCTTTCGTACCAATTTTATGTGCCTTTAAAAATGCATCTACGGTGAAATGTCTAACCTTTAGCGGTCGGGGATTATTTTTAGCATATTTTCTAATGGGTCGAATAAATTTTTTTTGTGAAACAAAATTGTTTGCTGATGAGTTTGGTGTATAAATTAAATGGAGGGAAACGTATTGTGTTCAATAAAAATTTGTTTCATATTTTTCGGGAGTATTAATTGCTTTAAAAATTATTCGCCGTCGCAGAACGGTAAAATTTTTTGGGCGACTGTCAGCAGACACGCGTCCGCAGAGGGTTAATACACTTGAAGAGTTAAGAAATGCAACATTTCCCTTTGTAACGTATAAATTATAATAGTTTCATTTAATTGAAAAAAATGATTTCTATTTATTTTTCCAAGTTAATTTTTAATGCTTACTTAAATACAAAAAGAACATTAATTAATAGGGACTCAATAATAGGGACAAGTACCCTATCCTTCACGCGTTTATATTGTCTTTTCAGCGTAGCATGAGATACTCAGGTGGACATTGACGCTTTAGCTACCGGAAGTGATTTAATACTCTTTTACAAATCGAGAACTAACAATTTAAGGCTTTTTAATGGATTTTTCAATAGCGACAGCAATTTCAATCTTAAATCATACGTAACTCATGCAAACACCTACTAACATACGTACATGTAGGCATATGCACGTTTATTGTATTGCAATAACATAAGTTTTATTTGACTTTCAGAAAATTATTAATATACTGCGGATCTTCATGCGGAATAAAAAACGTTAACATCAATTTCAGGAAACATCAACCATATATAGATTTTTCTTCTCTTCTTTAACAATCTTAAAATAAATTAGAGACAATGTATTAACATTCTTAAACTCTTTGAATGTTCCTACTTATAATATATAAATTAAATTAAATTAAATTATTTTATTGGGGTGATATTTGAATTTATTAAACTTTAAAGAGGATAATCATAAATTAATGTAAATATATATATATATACATATATATATTTAATAATTAGACTGCGGATATTATGCATTTATAACAAAACGAGCTCATGCGATTTAAAACAGTAGAAATGTTTTTAAATATGATCTTCCTAAAGATATTATGCTGTTATCCCTAAGGTAATTTATCTAATAATTTTTAATAAAATTTCATTATATATATTCATTATATATATATATATTCATTATATATATAATGAAATTTTATTAAAAATTATTAGATAAATTACCTTAGGGATAACAGCATAATATCTTTAGGAAGATCATATTTAAAAACATTTGTACTGTTTTAAATCGCATGAACTCATTTTGTTATAAATGCATAATATCCGCAGTCTAATTATTAATGACAAAGAAACCCGAATAATTTTGACTCTTTGAAATGAATTATTTTAGACAAACTAAAATCAAATAGAGTTGATTCTATTGAGTGCTGTATAAAAAGGAAAATAAAGGAAAAGTAGTACTGAAATTTTCGAAATGTATTAAAATTCCTCAGTTTACTGGCAATTGTTCACCAGGAGATTTGAGAGGCAGCCCGAGGCAGCCTACGCAGAATTTGGACGATTTCACTTAACAGTAACAGACAGCGTAACAGAGAAACCCGTCGCGGATCCCGGATTTTTTCATGCAAACGTTTGTCCAATTGAATTAATGTAATGACATGGAAGCGATGGTACAACGCGTGGTCAGAAGCGGATCAACTTACGCAGGGTCGTCGGTATCTAGGACAAAGCGCGGCCCTCTTTTTCCCTGTTTTATTTTTCCGAGTGGAGAGATCACCAGGTTAAAGATGAACGAGGGTCCTTAATAGGACGTAAAACCCGGAATTTAACACTGAACCTACACAACAGGCTGGTCAAATCACCGGTTCCAGATTGTTTATTTCACGATTATTGAAATTATAGAGACGTCGAAAATTGTTGAATTCGATCAATACGGTGACACACATCGTGCAAAGTCTAAATAAATTCAATCTTGCCATTTCTACGAGGCAGCACATATTAATCGTTAAACCGAAGATTTTATGTAATGAATTGATTAAGTGGAAATCAGTAAAATGATTTAAAAAATTATACTGTTGCATTATTTCCAGGTTTTTACTATTATTGAGAAAAGAAATAAATGTCCATGTAGCTTCTGTTGCTTGAGAATAATGCAGACAATTTATATTTTGCATAAAATCCGCAATCTGCTAATCTCTTATTTAGCTAGGTAGGTGCAGTGTTCCTCAAGCATATTTTGAATCTCCTAGAAGTTAGCCCCCCACTTGTTGAAATAAATAATTTCAACAGTTGTGCTGAGTCGTGCTAAGTTTGTACTACATACTTACATGTGCTCGAATACTATAACAATAATATAAACAATAAGACTAAAAATTGAGAAAAACGAATTTTTTTAGTAGCCCCCCACTTTTTGTTTTATTTCAATTTGGTGTTTTTACAGGTAGCTTCATCATCTAATTGAACAGTTACCAACTTCAACCTCTAGCTTGCTTCAATATTTTTTTAGTTGTTGCATCGAGTAATTTTTGTTTGTTTGAGATTGCTCGATGATTCATTAAACGATACAGTGGCGTGCAAAAGTATCCGGACACCCTTTAAAAACGAATAACTTTTTCAAAATTAGTTCAAACGACTTGAGCTTTTTTTAGATGCTCGAAGGATTAGTTTACTAGGTAACGTATAAATAATTATTTATACAAATTGCTAATGGTCGAAATTGTGAGGAAAAAAGTAAGTCATGATTTTTAACTTTTTTATCAGTGCCTGTAATGAAAATTTAAAATATACCTTTTGTAGATCTCCATAGGTTATATACATGCGCAAAGTTTCATCGAAGTCGGTTAATGTTGTTATAAGCTACGAACATTGCAATATGGGAGCTTAAGGGTGAAAGTCACAGATTTTCGGTCATTCCAGGGAATTTTGGCCTTATGTAATCACCTTTAAATGTTTGTAACTCATAACGACGTTAACCGATTTCGATGAAACTTTTTACATGTACATAACACTTAGACCTATAAAACCGCGTCTTTTAAATTTTTGTTACAGGCACAGATTAAAAAGTTAAAAATCGTAACCTTTACTATTTTCGTCGCAATTCCGACTAGTAGCAATTTTTAGAAAAAAATCATTTACACGTTACCTAGTAAACCAATGCGTCTAACATCTCAAAAAAACTCAAGCTGTTTGAACTAATTTTGAAAAAGTTATTCGTTTTTAAAGAGTGTCCGGATACTTTTGCACGCCACTGTATCACTACGGTTGGCAGATAGACTAAAAGATAATAGTAAATAGACAGTCATGTTCGATACAAAATTGTTATAACAGAGGACATTACGTTGCACAACGGTAGTCAAACGGTTGATAACAGAAAAATGTGATTCTTCATAGGAATTATAATTTATGGTTTTTTAATATACTTCTGACGAGGGTCTCGGAAATACCATAATATTTTTAAATGAACCATTTTTGGCAATTGTTAATTTGATAAATGTTATAATCTTTACCAGTTTAAAGTTTATGATCCTTATCTTTTTATTTTAAGGTTTGGACAATGATATCATAACACGTGATTCCAATCTTTTGAAGATTGAGATATTGCTGATTATTGCCACATTTAGCGATGTTTTTTACTTTTTTTTAGATGAACTAATTTTGAAAAAGTTATTCCTTTTTAAAGAGTGTCCGGATACTTTTGCACGCCACTGTAAACACGATTGGTGATGTTTAGAAGTGTATTCAACACCATATCTACCTCTGCCAGTCAAACAAGCTTCCTAATATTTTGCGGCACAATTATTGACATTATAAAAATGCTTTCATAAAGAATGGTTGCACAAATTTCTGGCTCAAAGCACGCATGGTAATACACATCATACAAGGTCTGAATAAAATCAGCCTTGTCATTTCTATGAGTCAGAGCCTACTAATCGCTTTCACAGTTCGGCAAGTTCAGTGTTAACTATTAACCCCTTAACCTACGATTTAGATTCGTAGATGTTGGGCCGAAATTGTATACAAGCTCGCGCAGCGTTCGGGACATTTGCACGACTTGTTTATTTAGGTTTGGCCCGATCATCGTACGCGGGCTATGCCCGTAAAATTTAGGTTTGGCCCGACCATCGTACGCGGGCTATGCCCGTCATTGTAGGTTAAGGGGTTAAAGCGATTCCCATGAGTTGCAGGACGGAAGTTCTCCCCATACCTCCCTTGAACTTTTCTCAGCTGTACGTTATGGACGTTCAGAAAGTCGTTCACTTCGGCCAAGGCCAAGTCGACGGCTGGACCGCATCTCTCGAGATCGAACGGGCTGTTCAGATTCGAGGCCATTAGAACACCGACATTGTAGATCCTCGGTGAGTCCCCATGATCCGCTGCGTACATCCAGAAGCCACCGCCACACCGAGGTACGCGTAACATAAACGGGGAAAAAAGTTCGCAAGCGAGATCGATTGCAGAAAGAGGAAAAAGGGGTGAAGCGAAATTGAAACGTCGAAGGGTCCCCGGAGCAGCCCCAATCGAGAAACATAAATGGACGGTTCTCCCTGCTGGCCAGTCGTCGAATCAAATCGCACAGAAATGATGATTATTTCATTCATACTATTTCATACGCCTAACTGCTCGTGACACCGAAAAAAAGGGAGAAGGGACGAGCTGTGTCATTCTGACAAAAACACAAATTATGAACGCTTCCGGGACTCGATGATCAAATCAATTCAATAAATTTTCCGTAGCATAATTGGACTGCAGACCTTTATGTTGATTTTTATAAATTATTTTATAATTTTTATAATTATTTTATGTGCATCTTCATAGCGAATTTTTTGTAAATGTTTCATTAAAATCAAGATGAGTGAAGAATCTCTTTCCTCCATTTTGATGTACCATCTGGTTTAAGTATAGTTACTTGTTTGTACAAACTCAAACTCACAATCAATCGGTAATAGCATCAGATAAAAATGAAAATAGCTAATAAGTTTTTTTTTATTCAAATTTTTTATTCGACATATCGAAAATTTATCAAATTGTTTAAGGAATAAATACGTACAGAAAGTGATGGAGATTATTCTCGAGAGTGGATTCTATATCTTGATTGTTTGTAGATAACCAAGAAATTCAAGAAGGAAGGATTACGAATTAATCTGTACACTAAATACAATAAAAATAGAATTAATTTTGTTTTGTATAGACATGTTATTGTATTTTACGAGTCTGCATATGGTGTATAAAAATTCGCAGTCTAGACACGATTTTAAATAAAATGTTGATAATTTGTTAGGCAGAAGAAGCAACAGGCTTATAGAAGCGCATTTAATTTAAAAAAAAAATTCTGAGCATTATAGAAGAAACTGTTTATTTTTTAAAACAGTCGTTGTTTCTTTGGAAATTCAAGACTAGAAGCAGAGACAGTGATGTTATATGTTGAACACAGACAGTAATATTTTTAATACTTCAAAACTACTTAAACGAATATGTACTTAAAATTTTAAATAGTGATTTTCTATCATTTTTATAATTTCGAAGGAGGACTTGTTCTTTTTCGATCACAATATTATCATATGTTTCACAAACAAAATGTCATGTACGTCTCTTATTTGTTTTCATCTACTAAAGAAATTCTAATGTTTCGTCTAATAAAAACACGTGTATTAAAAATTCTATATTATGAACAGTAAAATTATTTTTTGAGAGAAGAATTTTTTAAAAATGAAACTGGATGATAGATCGACAACCATACCTATCGAAAACAGGATCGAATACAAAGGATGTGTCGATCGCGCCACTGCTTGCTCGACTCCAAAAATAAAACTGACAAAAGTGACAAAATACAATCTTACCCAACGAGACATTGACATATCCGAGTGCCCGAGAAATTCCAACGACAACCAGAAACTCCACAATCACTGACAAAGCGCGATAGCGCGGAAGATCCTCCATGGTCACTATAATTTCGTTTAACATCCTGAAGCTGTACGTTCGATCCACACGATTCGAAAATGAGAAAGCATGATTGGATCGAGAAGATTAAAAAAATCGTTCAAATGAAGATTGTAGAAAACTTTGTTTTTCTTTTTTTTTTTTGTAATTTGGTTTTATCGGATCATGTGACAGAGCGCCGGTTCGAACACATCTAAACCACCCCCGGCAAAATATTCACCCTTATATGCGGGTCGACATAACGCATCCGCGAGGATCCAACGTAATTGATTACGCTGCTCTGTATAACTCGTGTTGTCAACGTGACGCTTGCGACGCGTTCTTCCGGGGAATCTCGGTTTGACAACAGATTTGACGTGGTACAAGCAAAATACTCCTAGAGGCATGCATTTGGAAGTTTTGGTACATGCGCTTTGAACATCGCAGAGCCAACCCCCGATGCATCTACGCATGCTTCGCGATTCGAACCCCCTCTCGATACGCGATCCTGACAGCATCTAGATCTTTAACACGGTTGTTTCAAACACGAACATTTTATTTTCTTAGATTCTAGACATCCTAGACTGCGAATATTCGTGTGAAAAATTGTCTCCATCGATTGTCAGAAACAAGAGCTGACCATACGCTCTTGCAAAATAATTTCATAAAAGACTCTAAGGTAACACGCAGACTGTCAAATAACAACCCCACAAAAGCCCCACTTATTTTGTTAGATTATAGAAATCGAAGACTACGGATATTCGAGTAGAAAAATTGCCTGCGTCGGTGATCAGAAACAAGAGCTGATCATACGCTCTTGCAAAATAATTTCATAAAAGACTCTAAGATAATTCCATGATGATACATCCATCTTTGTTTTAAACTTTAATACGCTGACTGCCAAACCACAACCCCACAAAACCCCACTTATTTTGTTAGATTATAGAAATCGAAGACTACGGATTTTCGTGTAGAAAAATTGTCTGCATCGATTGTTAGAAACAGGAGTTGATCATATGGTCTTGCAAAATAATTTCATAAAAAACTCTAAGGTAACACGCAGACTGTCAAATCACAACCCCACAAAAACCCCACTTATTTTGTTAGATTATAGAAATCGAATTCTACGGATAGTCGTGTAGAAAAATTGTCTGCGTCGATTGTCAGAAACAAGAGTTGATCATACGCTCTTGCAAAATAATTTCATAAAAGACTCTAAGATATTTCCACGATGATAAATCCATTTTTGTTTTAAACCTTAACACGCCGACTGCCAAACCACAACCCCACAAAACCCCACTTATTTTGTTAGATTATAGAAATCGAAGACTACGGATATTCGTGTAGAAAAATTGTCTGCGTCGATTGTCAGAAACAAGAGCTGACCATACGCTCTTGCAAAATAATTTCGTAAAAAACTCTAAGGTATCACGCTGACTGTCAAATCACAAGCCTACAAAAACCCCACTTATTTTATTAGATTATAGAAATCGTAGACTGCGGATATTCGTGTAGAAAAATTGTCTGCGTCGATTGTCAGAAACAAGAGTTGATCATACGCTCTTGCAAAATAATTTCATAAAAGACTCTAAGATATTTCCACGATGATAAATCCATTTTTGTTTTAAACTTTAACACGCTGACTGCCAAACCACAACCCCACAAAACCCCACTTATTTTGTTAGATTATAGAAATCGAAGACTACGGATATTCGAGTAGAAAAATTGTCTGCGTCGATTGTCAGAAACAAGAGCTGACCATACGCTCTTGCAAAATAATTTCATAAAAGACTCTAAGGTATCACGCTGACTGTCAAATCACAAGCCTACAAAAACCCCACTTATTTTGTTAGATTATAGAAATCGTAGACTGCGGATATTCGTGTAGAAAAATTGTCTGCGTCGATTGTCAGAAACAGGAGTTAATCATATGGTCTTGCAAAATAATTTCATAAAAAACTCTAAGGTATCACGCTGACTGTCAAATTACAACCCTAAAAAAACCCCACTTATTTTGTTAGATTATAGAAATCGAAGTCCACGGATAGTCGTGTAGAAAAATTGTCTGCGTCGATTGTCAGAAACAAGAGTTGATCATACGCTCTTGCAAAATAATTTCATAAAAGACTCTAAAATAATTCCACGATGATTCATGCATTTTTGCTTTTCATTTTAACACGCTGACTGTCAAATCACAACCCCACAAAAACCCCACAACTTCAAAGTCATAGGATTCACGAAATTGAAACTGGAAAACTGACATTGATCAAAGTGAATTTTATTTATTCTCCTGCATGTTATATCCATTCTGATAAACGTTCTAATAAAATTGAGTGGCGATAAAATATTTCGCAACGGAAATGAATTTTTAAAGCTGGTTGAAGAATAGTGTATAAGTCCATATAACCAACGCGACAATCGACGTGTTAAACGAACAAATTGTGTTCCATTTATAATGTTACAGTTTAAATAAATGTGTACATCTTGCAACACGTACAGAAAGATATCGAACGCTCCGCAGCATTTAAAACATTCGCCAGTATTTAAAAAAGCGAAAATCAATCAATGTTTAACTTGAGGTACGCACGAGGGTTAACGATGAAATAGATAGCACAAATGTTGGAAACAAATGGTGGTAGTGGTCGTGTTAATAACTTCAATAAATTGAGAATAATATAATAATTAGTCTGCGGATCTTTATTCAAAATAAAAATTGTTTCCATTAATTTCAAGACATCGGCACCAAATATGAATTTATTTCTCCCTTCAGTGGTTTTATTAAATCATAAGATCTACGTTGATATTTTCCTAAATGTATTGAATCTTGCCACTGTTTGAAATTATCTTCGCCTATTTTTGTTATAAATGCATAAAATCCGCAATCTAATAATAATATTTTACAAATTTTCTGATATTAGTACTACTGCTCGTTTCACTTATTAATTCTTCCATTCATTCTTGTCCTAATTCCATAAAATCCGTAGTCTAATTATTACAGTCATTTCAAAGCGTCTTGTAGCAGATGCAGATTTTTTTAAAAGCTTCTTAATTCTTTCTATATGTTGAATAACTATTTCCATTTGCTGGAAGAACCCCGACTCTTGCTATTATATTCTTTTTCCTCTTGGGCGCAGATTTCTTCATCCAGAAGCAGCTCGAAGTTGCCCAAGGACTCCGGTAGTGGACACTTGTTCCATCTCACGCTGTGAACAACAAATCAATGAACCGAAAAATCTATTATCATTTTTCATCTTAGAACTTACTCTGGAAGACCGTCCGGAGGCACAACGATTGATATTATGTTGTCGATCAATTTGTACTTCAAGATCCGATCGTTCACCGTGGTTGAAGTCAACGATGGAGACGCGTTTACCTGAAATTTGTGAAATGTTAAGGGAGGGATGCTGACAATAACAGACGTTCAAGAAAAGATTTCTTCGTCTTTTGAAATCTGTTCTCATTCACTCCCATTGGAGTCAATTTTCACTGTCTGTTTACACTTTCACGGCTGGCATTTCACCGCACCCTCGTTTTCACGCACATACGCATTTCCTGACGTAATTTGAAACGAGTGGAGAGGCCCTTTACTAATGACACCGGCATTGGGGAAAACAGGACCTCCATTGATAGGGAACAGAGAGCTTGCCCCTAATGCGATGACTGTTGTTTGACTCACAAATGTACGATAAGTATACAGTGCATCTCTCGATATTATACGCAGCCGTTTGTCAAAGCAACGGGGATGCAAAGAAAATACTTTTATAGGGTTCATCCACTCGAAATATTTTTGTTCGTACTTTGTTGTGTATTAATTCAAATTATAAATACGCTGGAACCTCGATTACACATACGCATAGAGTGATTGTTTGTTCTACGATCAACAAAAAGAGTTATATCGTCAGAGAAACGGATCTTTTTACGCCTCCTAGAAGTTAGCCCCCCACTTGTTGAAATAAATCATTTTAACAGTTGTGCTGAGTTGTGCTAAGTTTGTGCTACATTGTTCTCGAATATTATAAAAATAATATGAATAATAAGGTTAAAAATTGAGAAAAACGATTTTTTTAGTAGCCCCCCACTTTCCTTTTTTTTCAATTTTCTCAATTGTGCTAAGTTGTGCTAGGTTGTGCTAAGATTGTGCTTGAATATTAAAACAATAATATAAAAAATGAGACTAAAAATGGAGAAAAACGATTTTTTAGTAGCCCCCATTTATCGTTTTTTTCAATTTTCTCAATTTTTCTTGTAAACATCCCCGTGACGTCCGATAGCCGGAAGACCCAGCATGGTCGCCTGCCATCGTCCATCGTCCATCGACGGTTTTGTTTAGTCTCAAGCAGGCCAAGACAATATAAAACTCTCTTAAAATGCGTTGACGCTAACATATTGAAACGATAAAGAAGTCAGATATGTAAGATAAACGAGGTTCAACTGTGATTTCAAAGTGTCCGAATTTTTACACATTGTTATTCAGGGTAAGAATGAAAAAGTTAACAACAAGAATGATTAAGAACCTCTATGAGCCAGGGTTTCAGCTCGTTGTCGATGATGATATCGTAACCGTAGCACTCGAAGCAGTGTCGATCGTTCGCCATAACCGGAGCGACAGCTTTCAACGAATGCACGATGCACCAGGTGATGTTTGCGAAAAGCTTTTCAGTTACTGCTTTTCCTCGGGTGCTCTCCAGGTACAATCTCAGATTATGCACGCTCAGTTTACCACCATGCTTCGAATTATATTCCTCCTGAAACCGAAACAATTCACCCGTCGCAGACGAGGATTTGTTGAAGATCATTTTCCTCGGAGAACTAGTTGATGCATTACAGTCTCAAATAATGGATAAAATGAACAATACCTATATTAGTCTTCTGTTATGTACATTATTAAATTATGTGTTTGCAGCTCCAGTAATTAGATGAATAATTGACAAAGCTCGGTACTTGAATAAAAAATAAATGTATTGCAATGGCTAAACTATTTTGCAATATTGTCAAGTCTATACAAACTAAATACAATTTCTAAGGAAATAGAAAAAAATCATATATAATTTTAACCGAATTAAAAGACTGTAAAAGCTATAAGTGTTTTACGAAGTAAAAGACTTTGTAAGGAAGAAAGCAAAATTTATATTTTGAACTTGATCGAATATTTTCGCTTACGCCATGCTTTTGCACAGACACGTTCGTGAGATGGATGTACATGTTGTCCAATTCTTGTATGCTGGTGTCATATTTGACAGTGCAAAATCGACAGAAGCCCAGCTTGAACAAATAAGCCTTCAATGGACGAAACGACGTGATGAGAACGTACAATCGTAGATCAAACTTTTTGCCTCCGATTAAAAGAGGATTGTCGATGTATCTATAAATTAGTAATATTGGTATTTAACCCCTTCGCTTACAATATCGTCTGAGAGACGTGATGAAGATTCTGAACAGAATCTAATAAAGATGTATGTTATTAATTTTCTTTAAACCGAAATATAATTCTATTTTGTTGTTGTTAATGTACAGCCATTGGAGAACATATAGATATGCAATAGATATACATTTTCTCCTTTTTCTAAGAAATTATGAACTACAAAGAAATTCTAATCACTAAAACCGTAAAATAAATCGTAAGGCAAGGGGTTAAGTTTCAATCGAATGCGATTAAAGCGACAAGAAATTGGCTGCACACCTAGATATAACGTACGATTCCTTCGTCAAATTCGGATTGAACGGATTCTTCGCTTCTCGGGACCATTTCTTCAATTTACTCAACTTGTTGATCAGAAATATGCCAGCTCCTTGCGATTTTCCACAAGGTTTCATGATCCACGTGCTTTGAGGGAACTTCCGGTACTCTTCTACGAACATGTTGTAGTCTACCAAGCAGATTACATTAATCTAATTAATTTTTATTCCAATATTAACGACTATTCTATTCTTCTAAGTGGACAAACTCTCATTTTTATTATTTTTTTTCTTTTTCTATCATATCGTATTTTATCGTATGTATTATACAAAAATGTTTTCATTAGAAAATTGAACTTCTTAGCTATTTTAGTAAAATAATAATTAGACAGCGGATCTACATGTAAAATAAAAATTTTCAACCTGAATCGGAGCAAACTGGATTGAAATAGAAATTAATTTTCTTTCTTAGTATGTTGAATAAGTTGAACATAATTTAATAATACTTTAAAAATCTTCTAATGCTTTTAATGTTTTAAATTACATTTATCCATTTTTGTCATAATTGCATAAAATCCGCTGTCTAATAATAATCTAAATATTACAGTAAAAATTGTACGAAGTCTGATGCAGTCTTGTCATTATTACAAGACAATAATACATCAGTCGCATTTATTATTCGGTAGTTCTAATACTAAGACCAAAAAATGACTTTATTCCAATCCCCGCCATTAACACTAAGTCTAACACAGACAAATGACCGGTTCCAGATTTTATATTCTACAATTATCGAAGTTATACAAATGGTTTTATGGGAATTGATTGAATAGATATCTTTATTCGAGCATATGTGGTAATGAAAGTCATACAAAGTCTAAATAAATTCAAAACTTGTTATTTTTACTGGATTGTGGATCTTTATATGTAAATTCTCATTTTCTTAACACTAGGTTTACGGAGCACTAAAATTAATTATTTTACATTGCTTTATAAAAATAATAAAATTGTATTTACTTAGATCTTCAGCGATTTTTATTGTAATATGTACACAAAAGAATAAATCTATTTAATAATTCCTCACGAATGACTTCTTACACTCTTAATAATCGTAAATTAAATATTTTTGAATCCGTCATTTTGACGGGCTCCGTAAATCTAGTGTTAAACCTGTTTATAAAAATCAGATGAACGGAGAAGTATATTTTGCTGACTAGAAATTGTCTTATGGTAAGATTAAAGGAATCTGCTATTCATTTTTCTACAGGGTGTTTCGTCTAAAACAGGACACCTAAATATCTCCTCTACCTCTGAAAATACAAAAAATGTTTCTAACGTAATCTAAATGGTTTCAAAAGACGAATCAGATGGAAGAATCGTTTTTTATAAATTGTAATTTTTTAATCGTTTTTTCAAGGTCACTCGTGTTTTTTTACATATACACACACGTTTTTTGTTGTTGTATGTTATAGCAAACACTCATCCATGTTTAATAGCACGACCTTGAAATGACCGTGAACTCTAAAATTTGCTAATTAAGGGTCTCTGCACACCCATCCGGGACGGGCCGGACCGGGATTTAGCTAGTTAGTTTAGATAGTTTACATTGAATAGAAACATTGTTTTTGTGCTATGCACAGAGGGAACTGTCAACGCGCGCTCGAAAGTGCAAGAATTATGGCCCTTCGGTCGCGCGGGGGAAGAATCGGTACCACACCGTATCAGACATCCCGGAGAGCCCTGCCTATACCAAAGCTATGTAAAAAAACTCTCCGGATGGGTGTGCAGAGACCCTAATGCAGAACTTACTTTCAGCGACATTTCAGATTTCAACGGTGACAGAAATTCGACCATGAACTTGAACTTGTAAATAAACACATTGTATCATTCCTCTGTGTACATAAAGAGTGAGAGAGACATGTATTTAAGAGTTTGCTCACTGCTAGATTTCTCAGTGCATCGACAAGCGATCCATAATGTGTTATTTAAAACAGGAGAAAATTCAAATGGTTTTAATTTAAGGTGAAGCTCGAGAGTGTGTAAGAGAAGCAATACGAATTTACAAAGACAGATTTCCAGAACGTTCTTGTCCATCACGTTCTGCATACTCAAGTATTGTTAAAACATTTTGTGAGACTGGTAGTGTCAACAGAAACATTCGTGTGAGACGTAAGACTGTTACTCATGAAGCAAACGTGAACAATATCATCGCTAAAGTTAATCAAAACTCGCATGTTAGTATAAGGCCACTTGGACGTGAAACCGATATTATTGTGACAAGCATATTCCGGATTCTTCATTCACAAAAATTTCATCTTTCCCATTTATCTCTTTACCAAGAGCTCCATGGAAGAGACTTTGAAAACCGCATACACTTTTCTCAATGGAGTTTTCGAAAGAGCTGTACAATCTGTCGTTTTTCGCCTCACGACATGTATCACAACGGAAGGACATCATTTCGAACATTTATTGCAGTAATAAATGTGATTATTTACAAGTTCAAGTTCATGGTCGAATTTCTGTTACCGTTGAAATCTGAAATGTCGCTGAAAGTAAGTTCTGCATTAATTAGCAAATGTTAGAGTTCACGGTCATTTCAAGGTCGTCCTATTAAACATGGATGAATGCACAATAATGTTTGCTATAACATACAACAACAAAAAATGTGTGTATATATGTAAAAAACACGAGTGACCTTGAAAAAACGTTTAAAAAATTACAATTTATAAAAAACAATTCTTCCATCTGATTCGTCTTTTGAAACCATTTAGATTACGTTAGAAACATTTTTTGCATTTTCAGAGGTAGAGGAGATATTTAGGTGTCCTGTTTTATACGAAACACCCTGTATATTGCTTCTTGTACTTTTGCAAGTTTGAAAATGCCATAAATGCATAAAGATCCGCAGTCTAATCATTACATACTAGCCAATTTTAATGCTCGGTAGGTTTACTGTTAATTAACCGCCAGTAGACTTGGCGCCATTGCGTTAACACTAAACAACGAGCAACGGAACATAGTCGATAATTATACTTTGCCTGCTGGTAGAACGAACGTGACGGGAATGAAGTCTAGGTAAAGATATTTTACTGGACCGTCCCCTCTTTCCGCAAGAGGATTTCCCTCTCGTTCCAGTTCCTTCCGGTACCGTTTGATATTCTTCACGAGGAGGTCCTTCCGCGTGAGTTCATAATGATTGGGGAAATGATTGATCATCCTAGAACGAAAGATGTACATCCGTGGTACTCGGTGGATGGTTATCAATGTTTATTGCTATTTTCGAAAGGAAATAACGCACTGTTTGTCGTCCATCCTGTATCCGGTTTCCACGCTGAATATGGTTCTACATGACTGAGTGGCCGCCCTGTAACAACAATAGCTGGTCAATATTTATTCGTCCGGTTCCATCGATGAGATTGACTCGTCATCTTTTATCATCACCAATAAAAATTCCAGTCATCCTCCGGCCCAACCTGCACCCATCCTCTTTTCTCGAAATTGTGCACGATTATGGACTTGTCCACGTCCGTGCAGAACGTGACTTTTCTGTCCGCCGCGCTAGCTGATATCCTGCACAAACAATTAACTGATGTCCTTCTCAAAGTCAGTAATTAACTACTTAGTTTCTTTATCGAGTCTTTGTTAAAAATAAATCATTGATCAACACTCTTTTTGAGATTGGAAACTCATTTTGACTGTTATTCTTGAAAGGTAAATTATTAACACTAGGTTTACGAGACCCGTCAAAATGGCGCGTTCTAATATTTTCAATTTACAATTATGGAGACTATAAAGATTCATCCATGAGGAATTATTGAACAAATTTATTTCCTTTGGTATATATTATTTAAAAAATGCCTAAAAATTTTGGATAGGCACGCTCTCGTTATTTTTATAAAGTAATGTAAAATAGTCACTTTTAGTGCTCCGTAAACCTAGTGTTAATAGGTTCTTCTATTAATAAATTTCCTGTAGCCGATGTTGTTAATTAAGTACCTTGACGTATTATTAAATTACAATCAAATATCGAAAATAACAGAAATATACAAAATAAATAACATTTGCCTAGTATGATGATAATCGAGGTATTGGACGTCTGTGAAATAGATTATTACTACTTGTAAATTTTGTAGAATTGTTTGGAACATCTTTAACCTAAGAAAGGAACATGGATGTTGTTTATATGACTCAATTTAATAAATTGTTGGGGGTGTAATTGAACGGTGTTTGATTGAAATTAAAATCTTTTTACGGAGATAATTTACAATGAATTTTGACTTTGATCAGCTCGTTCTCACGTTACCTGCCATAATTGGTGGATAAACTTAAATTTGCAGTGCGTTTGCCTTCGGTGATGGTACCGGACGCCATGTGTTAGCACAAGTTGGATCGATTCACCGTGGATACACGGATTTTCGATATTTCGTAGCCCGTATGCAATTACGTTTAAAATGTGAGATCGCTTTATTTTCAAACGATAAATATTGATCTTCATTTTCATCTTTGATTCAATCAAAAACGTAATTTCCGTTAAATACGGTAAATATATAAGCAACATCAACAACAATATGAGTATTACATTTCTACATTTTATTATTTCCTTTTTCGTTATTTGTATCTCGCAGTCATATTTATATTTATATTTTATGTACTTTTCTTTAATATAATTGATTCTACTGTTCAAATTTTAATAAAAATGCTTTACTGTTGGTATTGATAATAATACAATAACATATGATGTTCAATCCAGATTATGTTATTAGCAATATATTAGCAATATCAATGAGATGATTAATACATTGATTTTTACGAAAATAAATAGATATAATGCAAACAAAGTCAAATAAGTATAACTTTAACGCTTATTATAAAATTTAATTTATTAAAAGAAAAAAGTTACAAATAAATAATATTAACACACCCAACGCTAAAATTGTCATATTTTTTCTTCAATAAATCCAGTAGGATGAAAAATAATTCTTTGAATTATTTGATGTTTTAAATTCTATTTATTCATTTTTGTTAGAAATATGCATAAAATCCGCGGTCTATTTATAAAATTACGTATTATGTCAGCAATATTTTATAAAAAAGCTAATTTTACCTTCTTGCCATAGTCTTCTCAGCGGAAGAAACTCGAGCATGTTTTTGAAGAATTTATTATAAACAAAATGCATATAAAAATGGACTGAAATTCGTGGGAAAATAGAATAGTCTTTGGTCGTACCATAGGTTAGTAATCTCATTTATTTATCCTTATTTTTTACACGGTAGCCGGCCGATTTCAAGTGTGTTTACGTTGTCTCCGTTTTCATTCTAAGTGTTTTAGTACTTATCGGGGCACGATTCCCTCGCCAGAAGCGCGGCAGCTTGTCGACCGGCAAGACGTCTTCGAGCTCGTAGTTCTTCTGTCAAAGAAAGAAACATTTCGGTGTACTTTTCACCTCGAAAATTTCTGTTTCCTCTTACCGTTCGCGTATCTACGGATTCTCATTGTGTTGTCACCTGTCCGAGACAGGGTTACAGTGATCGGTGTTCGCGAGCAACGGTGAACGTTAACGTATATATAATTTACGTTTGAAGAAAATATGGAATCCGTCGTCTAATATTGCAAGTAAGTACTGCGGTGTTTATTTGTTGCAAACAAGCATGGATAGATCGTGTGACAAATTTTAACGTTTATTTTACTGCTCACATCATTTAATTCGAATTTCACGAGACGGGGTTCGATTTCATTTCTACTATAAAGTTTGATTGCTGTGGTGAAAATATGAGTGCACTTGAAAGTCAGCTATTCGCAAAGACGTTTCTTCGCGGTGATTTTATTTAGCGTTTATTGCTAAATAGTTGTCCAAATGCATTCAAATCGGAGCACACGTGTCTTATTAAATCGAATGCACAAACGAATGATAAGATATCAGACAACAGGTCCGCAAGTGGTGCTCCGGCCAGCCGGAAATTAAAGGCGGCTCAAGAGTACCAAAGGCGTCACGAATAGAACAGAATGAATCACGTTCGCACGTAGGAATTTGTGTCATGAATTTACGATTCGAAATGCAGTCGTTCGTTAACGAACCGTTTATAAACAGGCCGAATGTATGATATAGAAAGTATTCGTTTTATCCAACATATTTTTATCTGCTCTGTTTAGGATGAACCTGAATGTCTAAGTTTGGTTGCTCACTTATACAAAAGGTGCACAGAGAAAAACAGGAATTATTAATGTACAATTTCTTTTGTTGTAGACTAATACTACGTAGAAAACATATCCATTTTTTCTGTGGACCCTTCATACTTTTTATCATTTATCTATATTCATTGTGTTGTGAATTTCATGAATTAATTAAATATGGTTTTTTGCAGAATGTATTCCAATATAATGTCTAGAAAAACCAGCTCCACGAGGGTGGCCAGAGGCAGAGGAATAGCTATTAGCCCTTTGTCGCCTGACGAATGTCTCTGCAACAGGCCCCATTGTTTTGTACTATGCAACGTATGTGGATACTGGACAAAGGGCAGGGTACGTTACTTTTGCCCTATTCATCCACAGGTTTGTCTCTTTTTAATTGCTTTTTTAGCAGCAATATTATTTTTTTTGTGTTATTTATTTCTGTTTGCTTTCTTGTTTTCAGACAATATTTTTGTTTGACATTGCACAGTGCCCACAGTGTAAATCCTATGGCTTTATGTTGACTGAGTTTTGAAAGAAGTTATTCCGGCGATTAAATGTATACCCAATACTTAAGCTTTAAGTATCCAGAACACGCATATCATTTGTTATGTGTACAGTATTTTCTCTAATTTTGTTATGGATCTATCAGATATGTAATTTATTTTTTATACGATTACAGAGTATCAGTATTAAGTTAATTTAATGTATGTAACATTATCAGTAAGCTGATATACAGATTAAATAAACTTTATTTCTTTTTGTAATTTACAAGCAAATTGATTACATTCTAAACCAAGAGGGTAAACCTGGCATTTCATTCGGTTCCACATATTTTTTGTATTCTTCTTCTGACTGCTTCCGATGTTCATCGGATGTATCTTCCTGTGGTGGAAATAGATCTGGGAAAGCAAATTTCTCACCCTTTTTCTATAAATATAAAGGATATATATATATATATATATATATATATATATATATGCATATATAATTCAAATTGCTTTATTCTTGTCAAAAACAGATAGAAACAAATGGTCTGCCTACCAAAGAAACATAAGCCACTTTGATATCGTCGTCTTTAATTACAGTTCCTTGCTGTTTAGATCTTTTTATTTCCCCAAGGGTAATTACTGTCCTAACATGAGCCGGGTATACATTGTAAATCTTTTCTAAATAATTCTGAATATCGAACTTTGTCATTTCCATTGAACAATGAAACTTAACAACATTCTCTGGCTGGTTCTTACATGGAACGAGTTTCATCCAAAAGTTTGGGAGGAAAACCCTGAGTTGTGGGTTACCCAGTTGGTACAAAGGGTACCTAAAAAATCGAAATCATTTATGTTAATCGACAAAATAGTAATATCTATCAGAATTGTTTTATCAACATTCTGGAAAATTTACTCTTTATTGTATTACAAGAATTGGACATACCATCGAGAGGACATTTTATAGTTGTAAAATTGGAAAACCTTAATTATCTAACACTCGATGATTCGTATATAATCGATTTTTGTACATAAAATATTTTGAACTCTGACATAAGCTAAATACTGTTAAAAATTTAAAAATACAGTGAACATAACCTCACATTCCTCCGTGACCACAACAATTCAATACGACCATCTAGCAGTCGTCAAATGCAACTAGTAGTCAAGCAATTTACATTATCAACTGATGGTAATAAACACAGAAAATATTCTCGTAGTGCCATCTATGGTAAAATGTTGAAGCTACTAGCACAGTGTTACCTTATGGTAATTGGTAGTGTGCACCAGCACAGACAAGGTATAGCAGTGAATTAATCACCTAAATTGTCTGCACCGCGCCTGTGATCGCAGTCTGCAGTGTAGCAGTAGAAGTCTCACGGTGCACCGAGTCTCTCTGACCCAACCTACACTCTTGTTACAAATGTGTAGAATATAAGTTATGTACATGTACAATAAAAACATTTTATGTATGAATCAACAATGAATAAATAAAGACGATATAATAAAAAAACGTATCGCGTATGGCGTATATATTTATTGAACCATCAATTTTTTCCGAACGTCCGATTTGTCGCTGAGTTTAAACCATACAATAACAGCAAAAATTAGGCCCGTCTGACTCGTCGTTGAGTTGTACTACTGATTTGAAATTGAGATAATAGTGAAGCCAAAAATTTTCGAATATCTGACATGTTGACTTATGCTACTGACCTACTGAATTTCGAAAATTTTCGAGCGGCTGACTTGTCGTTTACTTATGCTACTGACCTACCGAATTTCGAAAATTTTCGAGCGTCTGACTTGTCGCTGACTCGAACTACTGAATTTTCGTGCTACTTCCTTCGATATGATATTCGCCTAATACAATATTCAATTTTCGAGGCTTTCGAAAATCTTCGGAAATTTTCGGATATCCACTAGGAGAGTATGATAGTAAAAGAGGTAGCACAAAATTTCCGTGCCATCTCCTATAATATCAAATTCGCCTAATTTAAAATCGAGTTTTTTCTATGTTCAAGTACTTGGCTTTTTCCAAAAATTTTCAAAGACGTTGATTTAATTCTAATACCGAATATTTATATACAGGGTAGGGCAAAAAGAACAAATCAACTGATGTAACTAATATTCTTTATTTTGTACCAAATAAATTACAATATTAAACGTGTACATATAGGGTAGGACGTAAAGAATACACAGTTTTTATTCAACACATACTCTTTATTCACTGGTAAATAAAATGCAATACATGGCACAATTAAACATCTGCGGATATTACAATAAAAATATGGGAATTACAACCAAATTTAGCTTGGCAACGGCTGATTCGCATGCAGGTCAAGTGGCAGCTTACAAGTGGTAGTAGCTGGTAGCTTTCAATCTCATGTATCGTTGTCACCGTATGCATTAAGAAATCTATCACCTAAATACTATGATGATGAGACTCTCTTACTTTCTGAGGATAGAGCTTGATGTGTTCTACCCGATGAACACCGACGGACTTGTCCTTTATCATGATCTGAGAGTTACTGAACGTGAAACATGATCGCAGGGACTTAAGAAGGAAGCCTACGCAAAGTAGAGTTGGGTAGAACTTGATTTGTTGCTTTAATCATTTTCCCGACTACACAACTCGTTAACGGTAATACCCCCGAAAAACCTTACGGACTCAAACCCCCAGAAGTTCAAAGGGCTCTCAGAGATTATTATGATTGCTCCGTGAATGTGTGACAGAACTATATATACATTGGGTGGTCGGTCTATTAATATGCCTTGTCTGCAGTATCATAATAAATTGTCTGTCTCTCTACCTCTGTTGGGAATTGGATGTCTGTCTTTGTTTAATACCTCCTCAATAATTATGTATCCCGGACACAAAGTTGGTACCTGAGGGTATTAGGAGCCGTATGAAATACTGTTCAAAAGTAGGTGGCATGACAGTAACATTACTATCCTTGTCGCAAACTCAGTCTATACTTGTCTTACAAATTGCCGAGTATCCAGAATTTAGTTCATCCGTTGACCGCTAGATGGTTATAGCGTTTTGTGCTCCATGAATTCCAAAAGGAAGTAGAAGTTGAAAACAATAACACTGTCAAAGCCGAAGGCGATGAGACAAAATATAAACGATTGAAAAATTGAATAAAGTTGATACTAAAGTAATTAAATATGCCTCCGAAGCCTAAGCCAGTATGTTTATTATCCCCATTAATTATTTTCTAAGAAATATTTAAGGAATATACTCTTGATTTATATATTTTAACCTCTAATATATTAAACAATTGTGTTTATCATTTTCAGAGTAGTAAAAAGTCAACGGTGGCCAAGAAAAGTACCGGGCCACCAAAAGCAACAAATTCTGCGAGTAGTTCTGACAATAAAAATGCAGAAACTGCAAGTGGTTTAACGCAAGAAGCTGAGGATCAATTTGAGCTTGAATTATGCTGGTGCATTCAACAATTAGAAACTTGTCTGACTGCTGGCAAGCTTTCTGACAAGCAGGCACAAGATATGACTAAAAATTTGAACATTTTAAAGAGCAATATGGCACCGTTAATAAAAAAGAGACAAGTAATGAGGAATGCTCTAGGAAATTACAGAGGAAAAATGGCCTTAGATGAACAGAAACATGGGAAAAAAGCTTGTTCGATAAACTTTATATCTACAACCAAAGCAGAAGAAAAATACTTATTTGTTAAAAAAGCAGCTTGTAAATCAACAAAAGAGAAACAGGATTTGGACATCGGCAATGTGTCTTCAAAGACAGATGATGATTCTGTTAACAATGTTGAGACTGCGTTTAGATTTAATTTTACAATCAAGGAATAAATCTGTATTTTATAATTCTGTGTGTGTAAAGTTGTACATAGTTTTATTTGCCATTGTTTAACCTTTATATTGTATTTTATTATCCATAAATAAATGCATGTACTTTATTCTAGATGGTTTAAAGTAATATTCCTATAGAAAGTCGCACTTTTTAGAGTATTGGACTCGTTTCTGAGTAGGAATTTTGTAATAATTAAGTAAATTAAATTTAAAATGCTTACCTGTTGTTGTCAGTATTTGGTTAAATTGTAAAACATTAGAATCGTTGATAACACGGTCCTGTGGCGCAACGGATAACGCGTCTGACTACGGATCAGAAGATTCCAGGTTCGAATCCTGGCAGGATCGAATTATTTTTTTTCTCTTTTTTTAATTTTAATATTAACTTGAAGTGTTTAATAATCATTTATCATCATTATTATATCTTATAAAATTGCAAAAGAATTATAACGAAAAGGTTACAGACTCTTTCTAACAATAGAATTACCGAGCGTTAAACGAGACATATTTCTTTATAATAATAAGATTGAATTATATTGATTATGGTAATATATACAACAATAAACAAGTATAATAAAAAAAGGCTCGTAATAATTTCAATAATTGCTAAAGAAAAATCTAAAACCAGTAATTTTTAACCATCTAGTAGTTCTAGTATTAAAAAGAATGGTTCTCTCTGACTTTTTGATTTTGAAAAAAGTTGAATTGCAAAGGAGGCGAGGATTGAGAATCAAATAAGAATCCAGTTATGTAAATAAATATTATGTTATGATATATTTAACAACCAGTAGTAACAAAGGTATTTCGTCTCTCTTATAGCAACAGAACAGCACTCTTTATCGTATGGTACAAGCTGGAATCCGTATATAACTATATGTATATATAATACATACACTTAAGATGTCTCAAAAGTCTATCGCAAAATTTCATTAATCCGTCGATGAGGATGTAATTAAAAAGCAGAGATCGTTTGACGACGTGTAGATACGTATCCGTTACAAAGGAAATTATATTTTCTCGAGTTGCTTGATCATCATCGAATTGAAAAGAACTGTGTACCTCGTGGACGCGCGTGAAACTGGATGATATGAGATATCAAACATACGAATTAGGGAAAAGAATGCACTAGACTCTTACGACGTCCCGTACAAATATACGCATTCTCCAAGGAATTGCTCGGCCGTTCATTCCTCACCATTCTTAATAACGTAACAGTTGATATATGTATCTAGAAAAAGAGAAGTCAGTTTCTCCGCGGACCGGGCCAACTGATTCAACTCATTAAGACTCGGTTAATGACTTCGTTACGATCCTAAATAGAAATATCCTCTTATTAAAGAAATATTTTTTTTTGTTTATCTAGTATAGTCTTATATTAAATATATAATTCTTTTATATCTGTTCATTTTTCTCATTTAAATAGTTCTTTGTTTCTTCATTATCATCACCTGTTTCTTTCTCTCTCTCTCATTTTTTATCGTTTTAGTTTCTTTTTATCTTTATTCTCTTTCATACTCGGTCTCTCTCTCTCTCTCTCTCTCTCTCTCTCTCTCTCTCTCTCTCTCACGTACGTGATAACTATTTACGCCCAAATAAATCACGATACAGTTTTTCACGCTCTCGACAAAGTTAAGCGCGAGTTTCATTTTTGGTCTTTGCAGAGCAATTTCTATTTTATCTTTTGTTTTGTTTGTTTGTTTATACATCGCTTCGGTTGTCTTTGGTAGAAGCACGCGTCACTCCGTGGAACGCCTATTCCTCGTGTTCTGCTCACTGTTAGAGAATTTTTAGAGAATCCTCGGTGTCGCGCCTCTGTTCCCTGAGTCGGTGTACAACCATTTCAGTCTTCGCCATTTCGGTCGCGAAACACGTTCCCCATTTCCCGGACATCTCTTTCCTCTAATCTCACAGGCTAAATCGACGCGCAGCAACTCGCGGACTTATTAACACGCGCGAAAACAATTAACAAACATTTTCTAGCTTCTTTCGGTTAACCCTTTGCACGCGAACGTTGACTCTAAAACGCCTCTAAAAATAACAATACCATAATTCGAAACAATTATACTAAAACTTTATTCAATAACATAATTTTCATCCAATAAATTGCTAGTTGAAACGCAGTATAACCGAACACGCCTAATTCTACTTTTTCTTTATAAAATGCTCTGTATCGGCTAAAGTTTCTGGTATCTGATAGCAAAATAGCTTTGAGTGCGAAGGGTTGAGCCTTTGTATCACAACTTTGTTTATAATACAATATTAACAAAACAAACAGAAACAATAAGAACAGCCAGTGGTTCTATGCTAAAAAACGTATGGAAAATGTGAAAAGAATTTTTCTCGTAGCTCGCTTAGTTTCCAAGATAATCGGACTTGATGATTAAGAGTGTTCAAAGCCACGCCCACGGCGCAGGCCACACCCTCCAGACCTCCAGATTCAATTTTCTTGAAAACGGAGCCTCGCATGCAAAAATGTTATTCCACATGTTCGATTTGTCTGTGTCTATAGAACGATATTTAGGTGTTAGAATAAATTCGCGAGTCACTGTACATACACAACCAATTGTTCAACGAAGCTCAAAACGTAACGGACTACCACCATTAGTCAAAGAAGCAGCTCTCTATTTCTCGTTCGCTCTCTCTCTCTCTCTCTCTTTCTCTCGCAACTATACAACAGTTTCAACTCCTCGCCGATGATTGACGCGTGAGACAGAAATCGGAATTTCGAACCGGCTTCTACGAGACGGCAATTTGGACTAGAGTAGGCGTGTTCGTCGACGTATTGCGGGGCTCGAGGGACAGCGAGGGGTTGAAACGTCGTGTTAAAACATCTACGAAAATAAATCTCGCCGCGGACTCTCCTCTCCACACTCTGAAACCTCTCCCTTTCTTTCTCTTTCTCTCCCCCCTCTCTCTTTCTCTCTCTCTCTAAAATGTGCAACTATCTCTCCTTCTCGCTCCTCAATAACAATTCGATGCTCCATCGATTAAATCGCTCTGTATATGTTCTCGTTCGATCGAAAGAATGAGCGGGACGAACCGAATCCGATGTTCGAGGCCACTTGATCATGCGAGTATATAATTAATTATAGTTTAAACGGCTTCAAACTATGTTAAGCGACTTTTCAAGGAAGGACCTGAGAAACAAAAATTCCAATCTTCTCACAGACTTGTTAACCCTTCGTAATCATAATCTGCAGTTCAATAATAACAATCGTAATAGCAATACTATTTTTGTTTGCATCGAAACAAGGCAGGTCGGTAAAATAAATCGAGGTACATAAATTTACCAACATTTTCCACTTGCTCTTTTCATAATCAAATTTCTGGTTCTACAGAGCTTCGTTTTAACAATTGAAGTTGTTAACGGCAGCAAAGGATGTTCAGAGTGCAAAGGGTTAACAATTTCTTTTCTGTAGATGACAGGGGATCCAGAAAAAGGATTTATAGTCTTCAGGGTTTCGCAAGTCGTCAAAGTTTGAAAACCAAGTTCAGCTTAACGAAATTGGCTGTGCAAAATTAGGCACAGTCGGTTCGGACGCAGTATTACTAGCACAATTGAATTCATTCATTCCTTCAGGAAATAATTTTCGTGACCTTGAACAATCAATTCCATGCGTCTCGATCGGTGAACGTACGAAAGGAATTTCGAGAAACACGTATAATGCTCGTTGACGTTTTCGACACTAATCTCTAACATCCTCTATAATGTACACATGTATGTTCTCGTGTGTCGTTCGTGTACAAGTGCATATATCTATGCGTGTGTGTGTATATATATATATGTATATATATATACTATAATATATAATATTTTTATAAAGTTTCAGGACTAAAAATCAATGTATAAGAATAGCATTGTCGATATATGTATGCTCGTGAACAGAACTGTTTCGAGTACTCCGTAAAATCGGCGGGTACCATTCACTTATTTTCTCTCTCTCTCTCTCTCTCTCTCTCTCTCTCTCACGCATACAACAGACACTCCTTCTAGTCGAGTACACGCCTATTCCGTTAAATAAATAAGTTTTCCTCGCCGTTCACGAACCGTTCGAGATGTGGCGTGTATTTTCACCGCCACGAAATTGTCTTTTCTTCCACTCGCTCTCGTACGCGAGCTTCCGGAGGCACATTTTGCTAATTTTGTTCGGGGAGTATTCGCGAGCGGTCCTCGCTCGGGACGATGTCGCGCGTATCATCGGCTCTGTTCTCCGCGACTCTCTTCCTCTTTCGATCTCGTTCCTCTCTTCGTCTTGCGAACAACATGGTCCGAGAGAACGTTCTCGCAACCGATCGGACGATCCCGCGCGAAAGTTTATCGGTTTGGAACGAAGGACTTCCGAGGTCCGCCATTTTGAAACTTAGTAAGTAGAAGCGGCGTGCGATGGACAGACACAGGCGTCGGGTTCTGCTCGAAGACACGCGCTTTTGAGGAATATTCACGGCCCTTTACCTCGGAAATGATTTCATTCTGTTTACTGCGATCTTCTTTCGCCGAGGATCATCCGCACGACGGTTGCATACAGTAGATGAGTTTAGGGGGTGCAAAGTGCAGGAAGAAGAAGTACGACAGATGAATGAGGAACAAGAATATGTACGTATAAGGAAATTAATTTTTACATTGCTTTCTGTTAGCTTTGCAGTAGGTGATTTTAAAGATAGATAGATAGATAGATAGATAGATAGATAGATAGAGAGAGAGAGAGAGAGAGAGAGAGAGAGAGAGAGAGAGTAGATGATTTTAGGAAAAAGTAGAATGAAAGAGGAGGAAGCACATGATTACAAGAAGGAAAAAGAATATACAAGTTTAAAGAAATTAATTTTTCTATGGTTTTGAGTTGGGTCCGGAGTAGATGAATTTATAGTAAAGATAAAATAAAAGAGGAAACATGAAAACGAACAAAGGAGGAAAAATAGCGGACAAGTTTAAAGTTATCTTTTTGTCAATAGTTTTGAGTTAAATCTGGAGTAAATGATAAGAACATAGTATGAAAGAAGAGGATGCATAACGGATGAAAAAGAACGAGTAGAAATAAGGTAATTCTTGCATAGTTAGGCAATCTGGGTTAATACTGGTTTAAATGATTTTAAGGGAAGCAGATAGTTTTATGAAAACCGTAGTTCATACTACAGGAAGAGAATAGTTGATGATAGGCAAGACAGCGTAAAGGGTGCACAAATAGATCAATTATTTACCCTTTTTCTGTATGAAAATTACCCTTTTGTTGCATTTGGAAAACACATGATTTTATGGAGAATAGCTTGAAAGGAAGGAAGGGCTGAGGAAGGAAAAAGATTGTAAGAGTAGGAGAATTCTTGTTTCATGCTTCCGGACTCATCCCCTAAAGTCATCCACTCGGTTTGCCAGGTTCTAAGAGCTAACAATGGACCACCCAGTGTCTTACGAAACGATGGGGCAGGGGGGGGGGTGAGTAGAAGGCGATTTGGGCATCGGGAACCACGCCCAGGGGAAACGATGAAGCGCTTCAACGTTTTTTACGGTTCATCACAGACAACGTGAAAGAAAGAATCAACGAGAAGGAGGCTCTAGTGCGTTAGGATCGGACCAGGAACGACGACGTTCTCCCGCAACAACAACGGTTACGTTCGTTTAGGAGAATATAGTATTATATACACATATGCCCAGTAGTATTGACGTCACGGAGCTGATCGGACATACTACTCACAATACTACTACATATACCTAGAATATACTCCGTCAAGGAAATAAAATAAGTAAAAATAATTCTAATGATTTATAAAAGTTCGCAATATAATTCATTACTGGACTCTAGCTTTTATAAATTTATAAAGTTATTAGGAAAAAAAAAAAGAAATTTCTACTGTTTCCTATTTGCTGCAATTGCTGTAGACAATTTTTATTCTGCATAAAACTTCGCAGTCTACTTACTACATTGAGTAGAAATACACTACGTGTATTCAAAGTTGGCACTATCAATGTTTGAACAACTTGTGTTAGTTCAATTTTTGAAAAACCAAATGTTTATACTACTGGTACATTAACAAGTATCTTGCCTATATTGTTTCATTTCAGTCATTCGTTTAATTCTTTCTTAAAAGTAAATACTGGTATAAAGTAGAGACAATTTGTGTTTGTAAAAACGAGAAGGAAATCGCGTTCCTTATTTCTTGTTTAGAGTACTATGTCCCCCAGCTCCGCACAACGATTCATAGCCCCAAGCATGGCAAACAATTAAAATGTATCTACAATAATTTAAAGATTTCGATAAGGAACAGTGTCGCGCAGGGAGCCCACGCAAACCAAGTGCGAGTCCATCGGCGTGCAGCGTTCAGCTAAGAAGATGGTCGAATTCTCCTCATAATCAATTGTAAACAATTTCTAAAACAAATACATCATCTTTTCATGGGAGAATATCGGACAGCAAACTGAAACGCGCTATCTACTATTAGGCACTCTTTCCTCACCAGATCTCGTGCTCCGAGTCTCCGCAATAATTTCTTAGACTACATTACAAATTGCAGGATCGTTCCAAACTATAGAAATTTCAATCGTGACAAATTAATTCGATCGCCAATCAAGAAATCATTCTCAACAGAGAAATCCGATGATTTCGCTCGGTGCACCAAGGTGCAATGCCCATGCC
The DNA here is from genome assembly GCA_913789915.3 of Sphecodes monilicornis. Classification (NCBI taxonomy): domain Eukaryota; kingdom Metazoa; phylum Arthropoda; class Insecta; order Hymenoptera; family Halictidae; genus Sphecodes; species Sphecodes monilicornis. Next base: position 10,463,477 of record OU565296.1, on the reverse strand, counting down.
CGATTCAACGATTAGTATGGACACCTGGGCCTCGGTGAAACGGAAGTTTGTCTTTATCGTGCAACGCTGACTGCGCGCACACGAAATTCGAAAGGGTGCTCCCTGGGCCTCGTTCCGGAAATAGGAATGACGCAATGGTTCGCTCGCGCGTGAGCATCGAAGGCAGCAACGTTACAACAGCATCATCAACATCAAAATCATCGTCAACGTCATCATCATAATCACGTGGCAAATGCATAGGAGACACGAGGAAGTGCGAGACTGCCGAACCGATACGAGGTGGGTGCACACGATCTACTCCAAGATGATGGTGGCTATCCTCTTTGGCCGTTTGCCGGCTTTCTGTTTCCGGTGAACGTCCCTGGGGTCTGTGTGGGAACCTTCCGAGACCACCAGGTCGTCCGCGCAGCTGACAGTCTGCTCTTCCAGCTTTCTCTTTCTGGACCTGGTGACAGGGCCGGTTCTACTTTTGTAGACCTCGTTGTCGCCGTGTCTCTTGTGCCGTTTAGACTTGGTGTCGTCGTCGTCGGCGTCCCGCTTGCGCCGTTTCTTGGGCGCGTCCTGCTGCATGATCCTCGGCGAATTCGAGTCGGAGGAAGACGAGAGGGAGCTGAGGTATTCGTTCACCTTGTCCTCGCCGAAATCGAACGCGCTGGGCTGCGCAGGGGAAGCGGAGGTCGCCGGGTTCGTCGCTGCGCTCGGAGGTCGGAGCAGCTGCACGGAGGGGCTGGACGATGTGGTGGATGCCGAGGAGGATACCGAGCTGGAAGTCGATCGCTTGTGCAGCTTCCTGCGCTGCGCTAGCCTCGCGCCGTCTACCTCGCGCAACCGGAAGCCCTCCGGCTTCTCCAGGAAACAGGCGTTCGTGTTGATGTCGAGCGTGATCACGTCGACGGAAGTACTGGATTCGGCGAGCCACGGGTGATTGGCCAAGCCGCTCGCGGTCAGTCTTTTATTCGGGTCAACGGTCAACAAACCCTTCGCGACCTGCTTCGCGAGGTTGGACACGTGGCTCCAGGCTTCGCCTTCGAAGTCGATCTCTCCGGCCCGGATCCTGGTCACCAGATCCGGAGACCCGGTCCTGAACAGAGGTTTCCCGGACAGCATGGAGTACAAGATCGCCCCCAGACTCCACAGGTCGCAGCTCTGGTCGTAGCCTTGTCTAGCCACGACTTCGGGTGCGGCGTAGGGCAGCGTGAAGCAAGGCGTGTGCAGAGGCTCGCAGCCCCGCTTCACCCTGGCGAAACCAAAGTCCACGATCTTCACCGGCGAGTCCTCGCCCTCGTGCGCGAATACTATGTTCTCGGGTTTCAAGTCTCTGTGCACGACGCCCCTGGAGTGCATGAACCGCACAGCGGATGCCAGCTGGCGCATTATCCTGTTCGCCTGTTGCTCGGTGAACGGCCTCGGCCTCCGTAGCAATTCTCCCCCCGACAACAGTTCCATCACCAGGTAGGTGTGCGCTCTGTCCTGTAACACCTCCACCAGTTTCACCACGTTCGAGTGACCCTGACAGGTCCGCAGCAGGCTAGCCTCCCTGCCGCAGTCGATCCTGCGGCTGACGATCTTCACGGCGAACTCCTGTTGCGTCTTTCGGTGTCTACACTTCCGACAGACCGAGAAGCTACCATCCCCTAACGCTTCTTCGCGGGGATCGAGCTCGTAGGTTTGGAAAAAGGTGGACTCCTCGAATCTGGCTGCTAGGACGTCCGACGCGGACGGTCTTTGCGACTCGGTGCTCGCTTTCGTCGCCTCTTTGAAAATATCCTTGCTGACCACGTTCTCGCCGAAGAGGATCGACGGCGCCACGTACGAGTAGCCTCTGAAGATCTTGTCGTAGTTCGGAGGCACTACCGCAGGACTGTCCGCCGCGATCATTTTTGTGAACTCGTCGGAGAAATTGCTGGTGTCCAGCTCGTGGGTGATGCGAGGCACGAAGGGAGGGGAGATTTGTCTTCTTTCGAGAGCCACCCAGCTGAAGGGAGGCGGTGCTTTCCTGAAGAAAGGGTGGTCTTTCAGTTCCTTGGCGTCGTCGGGTCCTCCGCCCAATCTTTGTCGAGGGTCCTTCACCAACAGACGCAGGATAAAGTCTCGGACCGTGGGACTCAGGTGGCTCGGGATCGGAGGGTCCGTTTTCAGAATCCTTCGGGAGATGTCCTGCTGCGTGTTCTTCTCGCCGTCAACCGTAAAAGGCGACGCTCCGGTCAGCAATTCGTACGTTAGCACGCCCACGCTCCACCAGTCCACCGCCTGAAAATTGTCCATGTTTCGATTATACGTTCACGGACATCTATTATTAGACCGGTATTGTACCGGTATTTATCGGTTTCCCTTCTTTATTGTAATTTCCGAAGTACTTTCGAGCACAAATTTAGAACCGGTGTTATTCTATTATCGATATTATGTTATCAAATACCGAAACTGATAGGCAGTGTCACAATTGCTACGACACTGAGGTATCAGAGGTATCACAATCAAGAATTCAATACTACTTCCCATTTCACAAAACGTTGAGGGTCCCCCTTTTCCCCAGCAGTTATCCCCAAAAAATGTAATAAATATTCAAATATTAGTCTCTCTTAACGCTAAACCTACCACGGTTAAATTGACCGATTTACTATTTCGCAATTATTGAAATTAGAAAAGCGATTTCATAGGAAATGACTGAATTGACTTCTTTATTTAACACATGGACTGCCGTGTCACCCATATATGGGTGACGGAATTATTTATCCAGATGTAAAAATGAATATCTACTCCAATAATTCATTGTACCAATTTTGGTAAGGACATAACAAATACAATAAGACTGAAGGACTACTCAGTATTATACAATTTAATTCTTTAATTCTTATTTCATTAAATAAATTCTTTTTGATTTTATGAAATTTTTGAGGTTATTCGATTGGCAGTCAAAGTGTTAAGCACATGTTGTGATGGAAACGGTACAAAGTTTAAATAAATTCAATTGGTAAACCTTACGTTTAGGGGAGGATGCTCCGATGACCTTGACATATGTGGTTGAGGACAACATTCTGAACAACTTTTGTCATTACAAGTACCCGGTGCTCGGTCTCAGTTTTCGAGATATTTGCGAAAAACTATTGCTAATAGTGTATTAAATTTTCCGTATTTTTCCACGCTCCGTGGCAACGTAAACCTGTTCCGGGGCCGCATTTGTTTATTTTTTGTTTGTAAACACGTTGTGGGGATGAGAAGCGACAATACCACACCCACCCACCCAGTGTTTCTGAAAAGATGGCTCTCACATTATACAATATAAAATCAACTGAGATGAATACAGCATACATGTATTATATTATCGCATTTGATAGTAAAACAAATTGCAAAACCTAACCCAGACCTAACCCAGGCCAATGCAGCATACATGTATTATATTATCGCATTTGATAGTAAAACAAATTGCAAAACCTAACCCAGACCTAACCCAGACCAATGCAGCATACATGTATTATATTATCGCACTTGATAGTAAAACAAATTGGTATTGGTTTCAGTTGATTTTACATTGTTTAATGTGAGAATCTTCGTCTCAGAAACACTGGGTGGGTGTGTGTGGTGTCGTGTGTTGGTTAGGACTAGGTGGCGGGGGGCGGAGAGCACGCAGACGAAATTATGAGTATCTCGAAAACTAAGACCGAGCACCGGGTAGTTGTAATGACAAAAGTTGTTCAGAATGTTGTCCTCAACAACATATGTCAAGGTCATCGGAGCATCCTCCCCTAAACGTAAGTTTTACCATTCAATCTTCTCACTTGTTTAAGGCGTTTTACTTTTGTATATTTTGTGCTTGGTAGGTTTAGTGTTAATCATCTAATTGAAAAACAAAAATGAAGTCGATATCTTCAATAGATTCTGAGAAAACAGTTTGCAACACTTTAGTTGGCACAGCCTGTATTTTGGTAAACACTGTATCGATTTCGGTACTATATCGGTTACGGTACAGTCTTATTAGTGCCTTATTAAGTCCCAGGACACCTTACCCAGGGACGCTGGAACGTTAAGCTATGTCCACACTGAAGCAACGTCGTGCGACTTTTTGTTTACTATCATTTTGCCTTCTTCTTTATTTATTCGGTAAAAGCGGCTACGTTTTCAAGATTACATGCAACGTCAACTGGAAGTTGCTCGTTGTTGCTTCAGTGCGGTCATAGCTGTACACAGGAATGCCTATCTCGCCTACAGTTCTTGGAAATTCCGTTAGACATCCTTGGGGATACGAGTACAGCGTGCACGTAGCTTTTCGAACCGTGCAAAGCTGAAATTCGAGGATTCGAATTGAAGATTCCAGTAATGCGAGTGCAGTCTGCGCTTTAACATTTAAAGCTCGACCACCCGTTTCCTCGTATTCAATTCATCGCGCGAGGAACGCGCTCCGCTGCAGTTGTTCAGCTTTATGCATAATGGAACGTTTAACTCTGATGTTCTCCTCGATTACCTTATTTGATAGTTTTGTTTGAAATTTAGTGGAGCCTGTTTTTTTTATTGTTCCCAACCCATTAGGGTCATATTTGAGGCTAATTCTACCAGGTCAAATTGACCGGAGTCAGATTATTTATTTTAGAATTGTTGTAATTGTACAGGCTCTTTCATAGGAAATGAATGGCGGCTACTTCCTATGCTCGCCAACAGAGGGACATTACGACAACACCTTTCCCGCTAATACCTGCATCTTCCTCTGTTTGTATATACAGGGTGTCCCAAAAATGTCTCGCTTCCTTCAAAGGGGAGGTTCCTGAGGCCATTTGAAGCGACATTTTCCTTTGCAAAAATGGCCGTTTCGGCTTTGTTAAGGAGTTATTAACGAAAAACACGGACCAATCAGAGCGCGACCTAGAGACGTATTGGCAGAGATGGCCGCGCGCGACAGAAGTCGAGCGATGGTGATACACCGCGGTCGAAAGCAAGGAACAAACAAGAGAAGAAAATTTTTCGAGTCCTATGTCGAATAGTTCAAACTTGAATATATTGTAGTCTTTAGTAACCTATGAAGGAATCTCGAAGGATTTGTCGAAATCTTAAAAAATGTTGGTTTTACAGACGTGTAAAGAACTGTTTTTCATTAAATTATAACACTAGAACTAACGTACCGAGGAAAATGAGTTTTTAGGAGTTTATAGCGAACACAGAAGAGTATCTATTGAAAATATTTCGATTTGGAAAAAATGGTTTTTTCACCATTTATTTTGAAAATGTTTTAAACAAATGCAATTTTCCTATAGCCGGGACTTTTTTAAAAATTCGAAAAAAAACGTGGTGACAGCTCCAAGTCTCCTCTTTACGGACCTATTTTAAAAAGGCAAGCGCTTTAAAATTGACGGAATTAAGATTATTTAAAGCAAACGCTGCACCGCGATATTACGAAGGCGCGCGGCCCCTTGTTTGTTCCTTGCTTTCGACCGCGGTGTATCACCATCGCTCGACTTCTGTCGCGCACGGCCGTCTCTGCCAATACACCTCTAGGTCGCGCTCTGATTGGTCCGTGTTTTTCGTTAATAACTCCTTAACAAAGCCGAAACGGCTATTTTTGCAAAGGAAAATTTCGCTTCAAATGGCCTCCTTTTTCCATCTCTTCATAATTCAAAGCCGCCATAAATCAATTTCTTAAATCAAACTTTTGCTATTATAAAAATAGCAATGAGTCTATGATAAACTTAATCTTGTCATTTTCATAAAGCAATGTGTACCAGTCATATTTAATGCTCGGTAGGTTTAATGTTAAATACCGAATTATATTTAACACTAAACTTACCAAGAATGAAAAGTGAGTGTTCAACAAAGAAAGCTTTTCAATAATTATCCATGAATGCGTTTCCATAATTTCATTAATTTGTAAAATAAGAAACCGGTCATTTGATCGTGGTAGGTGTTAGTGTTAAATGCTAATGATTAGACTGCGGACCTTTATACAGGGTGTTCAAGGGGGAAACAGGGTGGCAGTATCAGTTTTTTATTTGGGTGGCGTTTTCAAGGTCATTTGAAGGTCAACTTTGTTTTTCGAATGGTAACCTATATTTTTAATTATGGAATCTTATTGTACATAAAAAACAGCAATTTTCGTAGGATACTTTTTTTTATCTGCGCACTAGTTTCGGAGATATTTAAAGAGAAGTAGAGCGGGGCATCTAATTGTGTAAAATTCTTTGACGCAAGTCGTTGATGTCTTCCGGTTGTACTAGCACGTACCGTTTGAAGACAAAATTGTCCTCTATTGATCTCTTGTTTATGTTGTCTGTCTGTCAATATAAGATTGTTCTATTTAGTCAAGTGTGAATCATCGTAATAAGAGATACTATATCGTAGTACAATTAATTGTATGTAGAGTTATTCCAACAGATACCGTCCAAAATGTTCGTTCAGAATTTGAGAATCGTCTGTATTATTGTTTAGAAAACAACGGAGAACATTTTGAAAATTTGTTATAGTTATAAGGAAATTACAAACTTTCTCGCAGTATAAGTCCGACTCACTCTCCTTCTCTTTAAATATCTCCGAAACTAGTGAGCTGATAAAAAAAGCATCCCACGAGAATTGCTGATCTTTTTACCTACAATAAGATCCCATAATAAAAAATATAGGTTTCCATTTTAAAAACAAAGTTGACCTTCAAATGACCTTGAAAACACCATCCAAATAAAAAACAGATACTGCATCCCTCTTTTCACCTCGAAATCCTTGAACACGTGTTTTACGCTTTTTTAATATCTTCCATACTTTTTGAGATACTCGGCTGGAAAGTTTTCAAATGAACACCCTGTATATGTATTTATGACATGCACAAGTTTATGAAACAGAGTAAATAATTTATATTATAACACAATAATAACAGGTTTCATTTAATTTTCCTATGGAGAGTCTTGTAATCAATGAAGAAAATGTTTCTTTCATTTCAATCTTTAAAAAACAGCCTATGAACATGAGGAAATTGCTAACTGATCCGCAGTTTGCGAGTTATATATAAAAAATCACATAAAATCGACTAATGCATATTTTTTAGTGAAATGTTCTATAAGACATTTTGCTTATTCAATATTTCGTTCGTGCGAGTACTGATCTTCATATGACGCGAATGGGTTAGGAAAATGGTACTTTTTGAGACCGACTTTTTGAGACCGACTTTGTTCGATAGAATTGAAAATCTGTTTCGAGTTATACAGAATATTTTGTTCGGTCTTCAGCCAAAGTTTTGTAGAAATTTTTACGATTTTAACCCCTCGCACGTTCCTCAGGGTGAAAATTCCCCTACATACAATAAAATTCCCCAGTAAAATAATTGATCTCTTCATGGCCATGTTATGTAATGTATTTCTTTAAAATGTAGCGTCATAAATGAAACATAATTTGTTGATTTAATGTGTACAGCAAAAATGAGTGAAATTTTATCCTAGGAATCTTTCATGCAAGTATTTCTGAGGAGCTTATGAGCATTATATGCAGTGGCGCGTTATGACTACTTGCGGCCTCTGGACAAAGTAGAATAACGGGGCCTCTAACCCCATCTAAATAACTTTCACGTTGGAAAAAATAAAACAATTGTAAAAACATCTATATATTTCTTATTCCATAAAAAGTGAAATAAATTCTCCTTCATCCATAAAAACCTTTTACATAAAAATACAAAATATTTGGTTTGTGTTCGGGGCCCCGGGCATTTGCCATAGTTGCCCATAGGGTAATACGCCACTGATTACATGCATATGTTTGAATATTAGTAAGAGGATAACGAATGTATAAGTTCATTTTGGAACAGAATCTGAGCAGTTTTGTTAGTAAAAGGATAACGAATGTTTAAGTTCATTTTGAAACAAAATCTGAGCAGTTTTGTTAACTTGTAATGTGTTTGGTGCATTGGTCGAGTTAAAGTACTCCAGATTCTGCTTTTACATGATAGATACAGTGGCATGCAAAAGTATCCGGACACCCTTTAAAAACGAATAACTTTTTCAAAATTAGTTTACTCGAAGGATTAGTTTACTAGGTAGCGTGTAAATAATTATTTATAAAAATTGCTAATGGTAAAAATTGTGAGGAAAAAAGTAACTCATGATTTTTAACTTTTTTATCTGTGCCTGTAATGAAAATTTAAAATATATCTTTTGTAGATCTTCATAGGCTATATACATGCGCAAAGTTTCATCGAAGTCGGTTAATGTTGCTACGAGCAGATGAGCTACGAACATTGCAAGATGAGAGCTTAAGAGTGAAAGTCGCAGATTTTCTGCCTTTTCAGGGAATTTCGCCCTTATGTGATTTACATTTTTACAGCTTTTTACAGGTACAGATAAAAAAGTTAAAAATTGTAATCTTTACTTTCTTCGCCGCAATTCCGACCAATAGCAATTTTTGGAAAAAATTATTTACACGCTACCTATTAAACTAATCCTTCTAACATCTCAAAAAAACTCAAGTCGTTTGAACTAATTTTGAAAAAGTTATTCGTTTTTGAAGGGTGTTCGGATACTTTTGCACGCCACTGTACATTTCAGAAATCCTCTTTTAAAGAAGATCTCCTTAGCGAGACATCAGTGAACTTGCAATAGTGTATACATTTCAACACGAAGAGAGCATCGTAAATTTTATTTTTTCGTTCAACACGAATAATGTTTATTAGTAAGTTGGTTCATGTTCATAGACAGGTTACCCTAACACACGTTTTCGTTAGCTTGGAGCGGCCCGAGGTTGTAGAAAGGAAACAGGGATGATAAAGAGATCACGTTGGCGTTTCCAGGTTCCCACATGTTGGTCGTCTCACGAAATCGGGCGTCGCGCCCATTATCGGAATAAACAACGATCCGATAAACATCGTGTTTGACAGTGACGAGGCTCGGGGCGCGATAGCGAACTTCCAAGAACGGTAAGGGAACAGATCGTGACGTAAATTCATCCTGACTCACAATATCGTGGCCCGCGGAGCCCCCTCGTACCACTTCCGGTGCCATGTACTCGATAGTTCCGCAAAAGGAGTAGGCACGAGCGTTGCTGTCCCTTTCGTGCGGCAGGAACTCTTTGCTAAGCCCGAAATCTGTTAGCACGATATGCCCCTCCCTGTCCAGCAAAATGTTTTCCAGCTTGATGTCCCTGTATATGATCCCCAGCTGCAACAGAAAACATTGTTAATCGCATGGGGCTCTCTTACAAGGGGGCCCGTCGTCGTTCTGCTAACAGTTTACTCAAACAAATCCTGAATTAGGATTGGGAGTTTCTGTATCGACTTTTTCGAACCAATTTTCAATTGTTTTGAATCTATTCTTGGATATTCAATTTTTTAGTTTCTTTTCTATCATTGACTAACAGTGCTACCACATATTGAGTGAACATCGCATAATATTGTGGTCAATATATTTATTTCTTTATTCATGTAAAAAGAATATATAGATACGACGATTACATCGACTGATATTAATTTAAACTTTATTTAAAAGTGCAGTTGAATATGTAAAGTAAAAACTGAAAATGAGGCTTAAAAGATTAGCTTTGTACCTAGAAATGATATGTATAATAAATCTGTAGATGATGATAGTATCACTTGATTAAAACACTTCGTAAATAAATAATAAAGTAGTATGACAAAGGGAAAAATTAAATTAGCCATTTAATGTGAAAATGGTGTAAGACAATATTTGTCTGCTTAGTTTAACACCATAGCATGAGGGTTTAATCATCATCAACATTTAGAGGTCCGACAAATGGCATAGAATAAGTGATTAGATTTATTCCAAGAACTAATATACAGGGTGTTTCGTCTAAAACAGGACACTTAAATATCTCCTCTACCTCTGAAAATACAAAAAGTGTTTCTAACGTAATCTAAATGGTTTCAAAAGGCGAATCAGGTGGAAGAATCGTTTTTTATAAATTGTAATTTTTGAATCGTTTTTTCAAGGTCACTCGTGTTTTTTTACATATATACACACACTTTTTGTTGTTGTATGTTATAGCAAACATTATTGTGCATTCATCCATGTTTAATAGCACGACCTTGAAATGACCGTGAGCTCTAAAATTTGCTAATTAATGCAGAACTTACTTTCAGCGACATTTCAGATTTCAACGGTAACAGAAATTCAACAGTCAACTTGAACTTGTAAATAAACATATTGTATCATTCTTGTGTGTACATAGAGAGTGAGAGATATGTATTTAAGAGTTTGCTCACTGCTAGATTTCTCAGTGTTTCGACAAGCGATCCATAATGCGTTATTCGAAACAGGAGAAAATTCAAATGGTTTTAATTTACAGTGAAGCTCGAGAGTGTCTGAGAGAAGCAATACGAATTTACAAAGACAGATTTCCAGAATGTTCTAGTCCATCACGTTCTGTATACTCAAGTATTGTTAAAACATTTTGTGAGACTGGTAGTGTCAACAGTCGCTGAAAGTAAGTTCTGCATTAATTAGCAAATTTTAGAGTTCACGGTCATTTCAAGGTCGTGCTATTAAACATGGATGAATGCACAATAATGATTGCTATAACATACAACAACAAAAAATGTGTGTATATATGTAAAAAAACACGAGTGACCTTGAAAAAACGATTAAAAATTACAATTTATAAAAAACGATTCTTCCATTTGTCTTTTGAAACCATTTACATTACGTTAGAAACATTTTTTGTATTTTTAGAGAAACACTCTGTATGTGCAATGAAGTTTGTTGCTAAGGCTCGAGTCATTATATCGATATTCCGTGTTCGAAGGAAGAAAAATGTCAAATTTTGTAATATTAACCTTTTTTAATTTTCTATTATTACCTAAAGCCAACAAAATGGCTTCCGGGCCCTCTAAAGATGGAACAAAATAATTTTAATGCAATTTTAATTATGGCTTGCACAAGATCAACGCAACATCCTTCGATATTGTTATCTTTTATAGAACTTTTACTTAACCCCTTGCACTATGATTTATTTTACGGTTACGTTGATTAGAACTTGATTGTCGTCCATCATTTCTTAGAACAAAAAGAAAATCTAAATTTATTATATACTTTTATATTCCCCAATGACTATATATCGACAGCAACAAAATAAAATTTTATTTTGCTTCAAAGGAAATTAATAATTTACATGTTTAGTAGATGTTGTTCGAAATTCTTATCACGAGTCTGACTCGTTATTATAGTGCAAGGGGTTAATTCCTCATTAGCCAATGATAAACTGTTTCGACTTGCACCAATAAGTGATCCAGTAATTTTTGAACCGACTTCGAAAAGTAATAGGTTACTCGATTCGATCAGTATGTTTGCAACTTGATGTAATTTTCATCGTTTCGAGAATCAGATTTACATTTCATCGATCCTCGATAATGATAAGCAATTTGTGCCAACCATTTAATTAGTTGGTAATGCACGTTTCTTGAATTTGATGAAGTTTCTATCTTTCCCGGAAATATGTTTACATATCGCTCGTAATTATGTGAATGACGAGAATTATTTGGAAGGTAATCTATTACGCTTGGAAAAGAAAACATGTACAGTGGCGTGCAAAAGTATCCGGACATCCTTTAAAAACGAATAACTTTTTCAAAATTAGTTCAAACTGCTTGAGATTTTTTGAGATGTTAGAAGGATTAGTTTACTCGGTAGCGTGTAAATAATTATTTATACAAATTGCTAATGGCCGAAATTGTGAAGATAAAAGTAAGTCATTGATTTTTAACTTTTTTATCTGTGTCTGTAATGAAAATTTAAAATATACTTTTTGTAGATCTCCATAGGTTATATACATGCGCAAAGTTTCATCGAAGTCGGTTAATGTTGTTATAAGCTGCGAACATTGCAATATGGGAGCTTAAGGGTGAAAGTCACAGATTTTCGGTCATTCCAGGGAATTTTGCCCTTATGTAATCATCTTTAAATGTTTGTAACTCATAACGACGTTAACCGATTTCGATGAAACTTTGTACATGTACATAACAATTAGACCTATAAAACGTGTCTTTTAAATTTTTGTTACAGGCACAGATTAAAAAGTTAAAAATTGTGACCTTTACTATTTTCGTCGCAACTCCGACCAATAGCAATTTTTAGAAAAAATTATTTACACGCTACCTAGTAAACTAATGCGTCTAACATCTCAAAAAACTCAAACTGTTTGAACTAATTTTGAAAAAGTTATTCGTTTTTAAAGGGTACTTTTGCACGCCACTGTATCATTACGGTTGGCAGATAGACTAAAAGATAATAGTAAATAGATAGTCATGTTGGATACAAAATTGTTATAACAGAGGACATTACGTTGCACAACGATAGTGAAACGGTTGATAACAGAAAAATGTGATTCTTCATAGGAATTATAATTTATGATTTTTTAATATATTTCTGACGAGAGTTTCGGAAATATTATAATATTTTTAAACGAATCATTTTTGGCAATTGTTAATTTGATAAATGTTATAATCTTTACCAGTTTAAAGTTTATAATCCTTATCTTTTTATTTTACGGTTTGGACAATGATATCATGACACGTAATTCCAATCTTTTGAAGATTGAGATATTGCTGATTATTGCCACATTTAGCGATGTTTTTTACTTTTTTTTAGATGAACAATTTATTATGTGGAGAAAAAATACTGGATCACTAATCGGTATATTTAAGATTAACAAAATAAATTTCGCCTACTGTTCTATTCGACGAAAGAGTATCATATGAGAAACAGCGAAGAACTAAATGTTGTATTATGCACGAAATACAGCTGTTGTTTTCGTAGAATTGATCACGAAAGAGGGGAGTATGAATATCTACCGATAAATGGACTGTCATGGCTAGACTGCGAATTTTCTGCAGTTGTGGCAACACAAATGCTTCGAACAAGACAACGGTAATCCTTGATTAGTCTTACAGAAAGTTTTAATTCACTTTTATGGACTCACGAACCCCGACGTAGTAAGAATACTAATTCACAAAATTTTAATTTTTGAAACACGAGCAAGCCATCGATTTTTGAAGCAATACTTTCAAATTTTTTTAGATTTGTCTTACAGAAAGTTTTAATTCACTTTTATGGACTCACGAACCCCGACGTAGTAAGAATACTAATTCACAAAATTTTAATTTTTGAAACACGAGCAAGCCATCGATTTTTGAAGCAATACTTTCAAATTTTTTTAGATTTGTCTTACAGAAAGTTTTAATTCTCTTTTATCGACTCACGAACCCCGACGTAGTAAGAATATTAATTCACAAAATATTAATTTTTGAAGCAACTATCAAATTTTTTTAGATTTGTCTTGCAGAAAGTTTTCATTCATTTTTATCGACTCAAGAACCTCGACATAGGAATACTAATTCACAAAATTTTAATTTTTGAAAGATGAGCAAACCACCGATTTTTGAAGAAACTTTCAAATTTTTTTAGATTAGTCTTACAGAAAGTGTTAATTTATTTTTATCGACTCACGGATACCGAAGTAAGAATACTAATTCCCAAAATTTTAATTTGTGAAAGACGAGCAAATCATCGATTTTTAAAGCAACTTTCAAAGTTATAATTCAGTCGATAATTTAGCTTTGCTATTTTTTCCACTGATAAAAAATTCGATCCCCAAATGTGCAAATAATAACATAATTAAAAATAAATTGGCAGCTGAAATTTTAACTGCTTAAAAACAAGCAAACCGTTGAATTTCAAAGCAACGTTCAAAGTTATAATTTCTTCGATAATTTAGCTTTGCTATTTTTTCCACTGATGAAAAATTCGATCCCCAAATGTGCAAATAATAACACAATTAAAAATAAATTGGTAGCTGAAATTTTAACTGCTTAAAAACAAGCAAACCGTTGAATTTCAAAGCAACGTTTAAAATTATAATTCATTCGATAATTATACTTTGCTATTTTTTCCACTGATGAAAAATTCGATCCCCAAATGTGCAAATAATAACACGATTAAAAAGAAATTGGCAGCTGAAATTTTAATTGCTTAAAAACAAGCAAACCGTTGATTTTCAAAGCAACGTTCAAAGTTATAATTTGTTCGATAATTTAGCTTTGCTATTTTTTCCACTGATGAAAAATTCGATCCCCAAATGTGCAAATAATAACATGATTAAAAATAAATTGGAAACTGAAATTTTAATTGCTTAAAAACAAGCAAACCGTTGACTTTGAAAGTAACGTTCAAAGTTGTAATCCGTTCGATAATTTAGTTTTGGTATTTTTTCCACTAATGAAAAATTCAATACTGTACAGGTGGGAGCAAAATTAATAATAAATTGGCTGTTAAAACTTTTATCGCTAAAGGACAAGCAAGCCGTTGAATTTCAAAGCAAGTTAATTAGAATACGTTTAACAATTCTGCTTCGCTATTTATTCAACTGATGAAAAATTCAATAGTGTTGAAATGAGAGCACAATTAAACACAAATCGGCTGGTAAAATTGTTATCGTTTAAGGACAAGTACGTTATCGAATCTTTCAAGCAGGTTACGCATAATCCGATGAATAATTCTGCTTCTTTGTTTATTCTACTGATTAAAATTTCAACACTGCTCAACCAGAGCAGAATCAAAACTAAATCCGCTGACAAATTTTGATTGCTTACTGACGAACGATCAAATCTTAAAACAATTTACTTACAATTTGTTCATTAATTCTGCCTCGCTATTTATACACTGATTAAAAATTCATTATTGCTGAGAGCAGAATTAAAAACAAATTCACTGCTAAAACTTTGATTGTTTTACACTGGAACTACCGAGCGCTAAACGCGACCGATATGTATTCGTTTATAATAATAACAAGATTAAAAACATTTTTATAGCTTCAATAATTGAGAAAGAAAAAATCTAAATAAATGCTCTGGACCCAGATCATTGAATCTTGAAGCAATTTAATTACAATTCTGCATTGCTATTTATTCCATTTATGGAAAATTCAATACGAGAACAGAATTAACGCTTTGCACTCGACTGTCTCCCTGAGGCATCACTAAAAAACTGCTATCTATACACCCAACTGATTTTTTTTACACGCTAGATACGTTTCTCAAAAAACCGTGCAAAAGAAGTAATAAAAACTTAACCGGAGAAAGTATGTGATTCTAAAATTTCTGATTTTCAAGAAATTGACAATATTTAATCCGTTGTAATTTCATAAAAAAAAACAATCGTACAGCCATAAACTTGGACTCATTTTTAAAACTTGCAGATTCTACTTTCGCACGCCATTATTCACTTTCTTCTAAGAAAATGCAATTGATTGCCTCGCAAAACGTTTAAATGTATGTGCTAGTGCTCAAAGTCAGAATCTTGAGCATTTAGTTCAATTGAAATAAACTGACGGCACATTTTGAAGTTATCGTTACTTTATGATAAATTTTTCTATTTCAAGGTCATTTGAAGGCCTTGCAAAACGATTAAATGTTCGTGCTAGTGCTCAAAGTCAGAATCTTGAAGATTTAATTCAATTAAAATAAACTGACGGCACATTTTGAAATTATCGTTACTTTATGATAAATTTTTCTATTTCAAGGTCATTTGAAGGCCTTGCAAAACGTTTAAATGTTTGTGCTAGTGCTCAAAGTCAGAATCTTGAACATTTAGTTCAATTGAAATAAACTGACGGCACATTTTGAAGTTATCGTTATGTTACTATAAATTTTTCTATTTCAAGGTCATTTGAAGGCCTTGCAAAACGTTTAAATGTTCGTGCTACTACTCAAAGTCAGAATCTTGAACATTTAATTCAATTGAAATAAACTGACGGCACATTTTGAAGTTATCGTTACTTTATGATAAATTTTTCTATTTCAAAGTCATTTGAAGGCCTTGCAAAAGCGTTTAAATGTTCGTGCTAGTGCTCAAAGTCAGAATCTTGAAGATTTAATTCAATTAAAATAAACTGACGGCACATTTTGAAATTATCGTTACTTTATGATAAATTTTTCTATTTGAAGGTCATTTGAAGGCCTTGCAAAACGTTTAAATGTTCGTGCTACTGCTCAAAGTCAGAATCTTGAACATTAAATTCAATTGAAATAAACTGACGGCACATTCTGAAGTTATCGTTACTTTATGATAAATTTTTCTAGTTCAAGGTCATTTGAAGGTCATACTACACCACACCATTGAACTCGTCTCAACATCAGTTACAGCACTGAACTGCAATTGAATGTAAAAAAATATATGGTGCCATTTAATAATTGTCGATGATCTTCAAAAGACCTTGAAAACGGCAACGATCAGAACATTTTTTCTTATATCACCATTATTTCCCTTCTTGAACGGTACAATTTTTCTCTCTGATATTTTCTTCTATCTTCAAGCCTGACGGGGATATTTAGGTGTTCTTTTTCTCGTGAATCAACCAGTATACACGCGTATCTTGTTTTTCGAAGCGTGTTATTTCAAAATCAGGTGAAAAAAAGGAGTTGAGTGTTCATACTACTTTTACACGATCATTGCTCATTCACTGGACAAGTCATCAAGCATATGCCGAGTCAGATGAAGCGTCAAAATTCTGGAGTCGGAATTTCTTCGAGTGCGAAGCGTTAAACATATTAACACTAAACCTACCACGGCCAAATGACCGGTTCCTTATTTCACAATTATTGAAATAATAAATACGCTTTCATAGGAAATGATTCAACTGACTTCTTTATTTAGACACAGATTATAATGAAAACCGTAAAAAGTTAAAGTAAATTAAATCTTTTCACTTGAATAGGGCAATTCACTTTTATATGTTTTGTGCTTGGTAGGTTTAGTGTTAAAAATTGAGAGAGAGAGAGAGAGAGAGAGAGAGAGAGAGAGAGAGAGAAAATAGCGGATAAAACAGTAGTAGGATTTACTTTGTGTAGATGCTCTAGCGCCAAAATAACTTCTCCGATATAAATCCGCACTTCGTCCTCGGTGAAGTGTTCCCGTTGATATAAATGCGTAAACAACTCGCCGCCGCTGACATAATCTGGAAGTTAAGCAGAGTTCTCGTTGTTTAACCTTTTCGGTACGACGGACGATAGACTTCGGGACACGGGGCACGCGATCGGCCGGACTCAATGGAGGCGCTTGTTTTCGCGAATCCCCGCGAAACCTTAAAATAGCCGATCAGATAAGCGAGAACGGTGGCACGGCCAAAGGAAAAAGCTTCCTAGAACAACTCCAGTACAACGAACTTCTTTTTTATTCTTCACCATTTACTTTCGCGAAACAACCGGCCGATCGAAGTCAAACGCACTCGATCGCGTCGCGATCGTAATACGTTCGAGGAGCAGACACGAAAACAAAGCTAGACCTTCGAGAACTTTATTAATCCTTTGCAATCGAATGGTGACTCTGAGGCGCCACTTAAAATTGCTATACCATTGTTCAAAATATTGTTTACATTATTAAATTTGTTCTTATTTAGTAAATTACTAAACATTCACGTATTGTACGAGGTTATTATATGCAGTTTCATACGCGGAACATGAAAAAAGTCATGAAGAATGGAAATATTCTAGGTTGAAAGAAACGTTTGATTTTTTAATTAAAATCACTTCGACTGCAAAGGGCTAATCCGTTGCAATCGAATGGTGACTCTGAGGCACCATTAAAAATTGCCATATCATTATTCAAAATAGTTTTTGTATTATTAAATTGGTCTATACTTCATAAATTACTAACCATTCAAGTGTTGTATGAGAACACAAGTTTAATTTTATGTGCATAATATAAAAAAGATTGTATCAAATGAAAATGTTCTAGGTTGAAAGAAGTGTCTTTACTTTGGAATTAAAATTACTTCGAGTGCAAAGGGTTAACCTCTTGCCGTTACCATTTTCTTTGTGGCAACAGTGATTAAAGCGTTTTTATTTCCAAAAATATCACAGAAGACAATAGAAAATTTATACTTTTTGTAAGGCTACATTTACTTCAATGCTTAAATAGTGATTACAAACGAATGCAATTTTATTTCGTCCAAAAAGAAAGGCATACTATTCATATTTGTTAGACTTCATTTAATATCTTCATCACGAGTTTGACTCGTTAAAATATGGCAAGGGGTTAACACTATGTTAGTCTCTGAGGATCGATGGTATCAAATTACGAAATAATATATAATTTATAAACTGCGGATATTTATGCAAAAGGAAAATTTTCTTTGTTAATCGCAAGACACAGGAACCACGTAGAAATTTCTTTCTTTACTGAGGCTCTAAAAAAGACAACTTTTTTTTTTAATACTGGTTCCTATGACTTGGATTTTTTTAGAGGTTCGAACAATTGGTTTACTACAAGACGTGAAAAAGATATTTTGAAAAAATCACAATTTGTCGGAATTGCAGAGAAAATATTAAGAGTTGTATTTTACGTATGTAAAAGTTGTATTTCTTAAAGTTGTAAATCTGTGTCAATTATACGTATTCTGAAAATTTCATTTATTGCAATTCTTCCGAAAAATCTAGAAAACTAATGTTTTCAGGTTAATTATAATACGTTTAACAATTCTACTTCGCTATTTATTCAACTTATGAAAAATTCAATAGTATTCAAATGAGAGCACAATTAAACACAAATCGGCTGGTAAAATTGTTATCGCATAATTGTTATGATAAGGAAAATTTTCTTTATCAATCGCCGGAGACAGGAACCACGTAGAAATTTCTTTCTCTACCGAGGCTTTAAAAAAGACAACTTTCTTTTAACATTTGTTTTTACGACTTGGATTTTTTTTTTAGAGGTTCGGAAAAAAAATCGCAATCGGTCGGAATTGCAGAGAAAATACTAAGAATTGTAATTTATGTATGTAAACGTTGTATTTCTTAAAGTTGTAGATCTATGTCAATTACACATATTCTGAAAATTTCATTAATTGCAATTTTTCCAAAAATCTTTATTGACGTCATGTAGAAAACTAATTGTTCCAACTTCCCAAAAAAATCCATGTCTTAAGATCCAATATTAAAAAAGTTGTGGTCCTTCTTAGTGTGTTCGAATATTTATGAGAGTCACTGCAGATGTTCTTAAATTATTTTAATCTTTCTACTATTTGGATTTTCGCCCACTTATCTTTGTCACAAATGCATAAAATCCTCAGTTTAATAATACATATGTATAATTCATGTAGTATTAAAAAATAGATTTACACTGTTTTAATAAATTCGCAAGAATTCGATTAAACGGAAATGAGACAAGCAGGGCCTTTTGCTTACGCACAGGTGCGTATTTTTGTGTTCAAATTTAAATAAAAAGTAAGATGAAAAACGAGTCTAAATCAACTCCACGTTTGACATGTTAAGCCTGAAATGATACCCTGTTTCCTCAGACTATGATGCATTGCATGGTCTTTCTAAAAATTCCGATAGAAATTTCTCTAAGTTTAAATTATATTATTAATTACTATATATATATATATATATATATATATATATATATATATATATATAAAGTAATTGAAAAATTTATTCGCATACTTTCAGATTTAGTTCGAGGCTCCAAAATCTAAATGTTCGAAAGACATTAAAGAAATTTCATATTTATAAATCAATAATGCAAAAATCACTATGCAGATCATTCTACTGGTATCATGAATCTTCTAAAATCTTCTATAAAGTAATTGAAAAATTTATTCGCATACTATCAGATTTATTTCGAGGCTCCAAAATCTAAATGTTCGAAAGACATTAAAGAAATTTCATATTTATAAATCAAGAATGCAGAAATCACTATGCAGATCATTCTACTGGGATCATGAGAGATCTTAGGGTACCCACTGCAGGATTAAAAGTATTTGTTACTTCTTGAAATTGTATGAAATTACATCCACAGCTGACTGACAATTATTTCTGTCGCATAGAACTCCAAAGTCTCGTTTCAAAGCTGAATTACTCAGCGATTAGATTACTCCAGAAAATGTTCTACCGGCTTTTGTTGTTGCTTCTTTTATCGTTTCGAATAATTCGAACGTTGAAGTCGCTTGTTAGCGTACTTGCGAACGGATTTTTACGACATATTTTCAAATTTATACTTGGAGAAACATACGCGAACGATTTCTCCCAGTTGCAATCTGATAAAACTTGTCTCAACGGATTCATAAAATTTATATAATAAAATATAGTACTGCATCCTTTTATTTGTCATTGCCATTAAATAGAATGTTCAGTGGTTGATCAAATTATTAGAGTTACTTATTCGTAAAATTTATGTCGTTAAATATAGTACTGCACCCTTTTATTTGTCATTGTCATTAAATAGAATGTTCAGTGGTTGATTAAATTATTAGAGTTACTTATTCATAAAATTTATATAATAAAATATAGTACTGCACCCTTTTATTTGTCATTGGCATTAAGTAGGATGTGCAGTGGTTGATCAAATTATTCGAGTTACTTCAATACGTCGGCTAGTTTGCATTAAAATAAACAATTTTCTAACATGGGAGGCGCGTATACTATTGACAGGGAAGAGCGACAAAATTTTTTTAATAAAATATTAATATTTATACCATAATATCTTAAAAAATTAAACCTTAATTCAGTTTTGGATGAATCTTAGTGGAGAATATGAATCTTTGTATTGCAAAGTAATGCAAGTGCTTGTAACACTTTATTTATGCGAAACGGGCTTTTCGGCATTGGCTGCAATGGAAACCAAGTACCAAGCCAGGTTAGTAGTCGAAAAAGAGATACGAGTGGCACACTCCACATTGCCCCCAAGATTTGATAAACTTTGTATGAATAAACAACAACAACTCTCGCATTAAATTTTGATACGATAGATGTAGTTGATTTAAATGATTAAAAATAATTTAATATAAGAATAAATATACATCTATGTATATGTTATAGCAAGACCTTGTTATTATTTTGTTCATTGTAGTTTTCATTTTTTCTTTTGTAATAAAATTCTATTAAAAAAATAAAATTAAGGAGGTGCGGAAAAAAAAATTTTTTACTCGGGTAAACGTAGTAGTATACAGGGTGGGGCATTTCTCCAGGCCACCTGGAATATCTCTAAAACTGAATTCAGGAAAAAAAATGTTTCAAATAAAAAGTTTAAGTCAAGGAGGGGCTGATGCAGCAGTCATATCCATTGTTAATTTTCATCATGTTTTCAAGGTCATTCCAAGGTCAACCTTATCTTTTCAAATGGAAACATATATTTTTCATTACAGATTCTTAATCTACGACTTGAAACAAATAACTTTTATTTGAAACGTTTTTTTCTCCGCCGATTATTTTGTATAATATTGAATTTTCAAACAAAAAATACACAATGTCGTTCTAAGGGAGAAAATCATCTTATTTTTGATAAATGAAATTAATACCCAACTAAAATAGTATCAAATAAACATGTAATCTAAATGAATAATTAAATAATAGCTAAATATCGAAACAAGCAAAACAGTTATACAAGATACAGACACGATGAGATTACACATTTTCTCGCATGCAATGCAAATAACATTAGAATGTTACTGAATACTTGTTAAATTGATTTTCTTGTAATTAAGTTACAATTCTCTTGTATTATTGTTAATCAATATTATACAAAATAATCGGCGAAGTAAAAAACGTTTCAAATAAAAGTTATTTGTTTCAAGTCGTAGATTAAGAATCTGTAATGAAAAATATGTTTCCATTTGAAAAAATAAGGTTGACTTTGGAATGTCCGTGAAAACATAACGAAAATTACAAATGGATATGACTGCTGCATCAGCCCCTCCTTGACTTAAACTTTTTATTTAAAACATTTTTTTCTCCGGAATTTAGTTTCCGAAATATTCCATGTAGCCAGGATAAATGCCCCACCCTGTATATGTTGGAAACCGCTGAGCTATACTGAATTTTTATGTACAAAGTATTTACAGTAGACTCCCGAATAACGTGATCAAAAATTGTTTAATAAAGATTGTATATGTGTATTTTTTGTGGTGGTAAGCGCACAATATTTTTAAACAATTCGTTATACATTTACTATGTCACATGAAATACATTTATACAATCTTTTTAAATATTCTTTTGATCCCGTTGTACCTATCTTAATGGATAGACTGCGGATATTTATGCAAAATAAACGCTGTCTGTATTAATTACAAGAAAACGAAGTTATATAACAATTAATTTCTGCTATTAATAATTTTTATATGTTGTGAATAATGTACCACTATTATTACATTTATTTGATGTTTCTACGATTTTGTTTATCACCTATTCATTTTTGCCATAAATGCGCATCAAATCCACGGTCTAGTAATGGAGTATAGACGTTTTAAGACAGAATATCATTGTACTGGTGACATTAGGTTCATGCATTTAATTACTACAGCTGCAAATAAATAATTGAACTACTGCAATGGCAAAAGATCGGTATATATTTCTATTTTTCTGAAGAGTTGAAAATTTTCATAGAGGATTTCGTTTCCCGAGGAAAATGTTTTCACTATTCAAACAATTCTCGTCCACAAAGTATTACACTTGAAATATACATATATTAGGTTGTCTCAAAAGATTCCTTCGTAACTTGCACATTTAATGTTGTTAGATACCTTTAGCATATGCAGACAATGTGTTCGTTGACAATCACTTGTTCGCTAATGTTTTATTATTTCCTACAAACTTCCTTTTACTCAACCATGCCATTTGCAATTTTAAAAAATTAATCTGGATTTGCATTGTGGGCAACGAAAGGACCTTTCGGGACAACCTAATATTTAATAACTAGATTGTGAATTTTTATGCAAAATAAAAATTGTCTGAATTAGTTCCAAGTCACAGGGTCGACATAGACATCTATCTCTTTCTTTAACAAATTTAATGGGTTGGGAATAATACAATAGTACTTTTAAACGATTTAATTATTTTCTCTGTTTTGTGGTTGATCTTCCTATTTTTATCAAAAATGCATAAAATCTGCAGTCTATCAATAACAAACACTACAGGCAACATTATCCGTCGGACGGGGCATAAATATATTGTAGTGTTGCTCTAATATAATTTGATCGTCAACTTTAGTGATTTCAGACTAAAAAAAAAGACTAATAGCGAAAGCGTGACGGTACAACCAGTGTCGCCAGATCCACCCAAAACTGGGTGGATTTCCCTCTCCACCTTTTCCCCTTCCACTATCCCATTCTACTACCTGAGCACACTCCAACGTCCCCCACTAAGACCGTACACTGGTCACGTGATGTGCCGCGCAACGCGTTACATATTACTCTGGTCACCAGAGAGGTGGTAAACGGTATTCCCCTCGATTTAACCGATCTGGCATCACTGGGTACAACACAGGACCAGAGGTACGAGATAATATTTTCTGGGCCGAGTCGATTGTTTTACGAGTAACAACTTGATCAATTGTTTTTCGTGTCTGCTCCCCGGTGGGTAACAACGTCGAGAGTATTCCGCGAACGATTAACAATCGAAGAAACAAGAATCACACCGTGTGTGTTTTACCTAATATCAAGTGGAGCTTCGCGTCCGTCTGAAAGGCGTAATGCAGCGTAACTAAAAAAGGACTGTCTCGTACGGCCTCCAGAACTTGTCTCTCCGTCTTCGTGTGCTCCGTCGTCTTCTTCTTTTGCACGATGGACGCTTTCTTCAGGACTTTCATGGCATAAAGACGACCAGCGTCGGTGCCAGTCCTCTTTCGCACCAGGAACACCTTTCCGTAAGCTGCACAAAAGCAATTCCTGTTTCTTGTACACCCGTGGCCTACGTCTTGTGCGTTGGAAAATACGATTCGAATAACGATACAAACGACACACACACACACAAAACCAGAGAGAGAGAGAGAGAGAGAGAGAGAGAGAGAATCGTTTGTGTTTCGCGAGAATCACCGAGAGCCACTCTTCTCCTCTACTTAGGAATGTTACACGCGTGATGTGCGATGCAAATACGATTTTACTCGTTCCCGGTACTATTAAATAATGATCGTCGAACGATTCGGTATTCGATGCTAATGGACAGAAGTGAATACTGTTGAACACTAGCAAGCACTTTTAACACATTATCTATCGGCGATTATTCCATAATTTTTTAAAGTCTCCGACCCATCACTGAGGATTTTTTTAACCCTTTTAGAGTGCCAAAATATGATATGCCGTGCTTGACTGTACCTGCAAAAAGTGATTGTTCTATAGAAATTTACAAATTTCGAAGAATGTTAGGATCCCATCTTATTCTAATATACGTATTATCATAGTAGAATCTAATTCCAGTATTAGAATCGATATCTTATTTTCATTTATGAATTCCTGTTCAGTATCATAAATTTAGCTCAGTATTTTTCGTTCAATTTTCATTTTTCGGTAAGCACTAAAAGGGTTAATAGATCCTTCAAACGAGCAACATTTTATTTTTTATCATTATGTAAAAGAAGTCCTTTACGCATCCATTTTATACAGCACATTTATTGAAATGCCTATTAACAGGCTTGCGGTAGATAACATGTTAAGCAGTGATAGGTACGATTGAGCATAGCGAAGTATTACTGAATAGTAATGAGTAGACTGCGGATCTTTATGCAAAATAAACATTGCATTAATTGTAACGTGTAGGAGCTATGCAGCGATTAATTTCTATTTTGAATTATTTCAATGAATTAGAAGTAATACGGTGGTGTTTTGAAATTCTTCAAACAGTTTTACTGTTTTGCTTTTGATGTACTCGTTTTTGTAAATAATGCATAAAATCCGCAGTCTACATTACCACTGGGTAACAGAAATTAATAACGAATAGTAGCGAATACTATTGAGTACCAGTAAATGTTATTGAATTGTAATGAGTATTACTGAATAATAACGAACATTACAGAGTAATAGTGAGCAATATTAAATAGTACCGAATGTTATCAACTATTAACAAGTGTCATTGAGTAGTAATGAATACTATAGAGTAACAGTGAGTAGTATCAAATACTACTAAATGTTATTAATGTTAAATGTAATTGAGTAATACAGTAACAGTGAGTAATATTATATAGTACTGAATGTTGCCAAATGGTTGTAAATGTTCCTGAGTAGTAACGAATGTTATACGGTGACAGCGAGCAGTATTATATGTATATGTATAGTACCTACTGAATATGATCAATTAGTGTTAAATATTATTGAGTGTGGAGTAACAGTGAGTAGTATTAAATAGTATTGAATATTATTAAATATTAACAGTGAGTAGTATTAAATAGTATTGAATATTATTAAATATTAACAGTGAGTAGTATTAAATAGTATTGAATATTATTAAATATTAACAGTGAGTAGTATTAAATAGTATTGAATATTATTAAATACTCTCGAGTGCAATTGACTAGTAACAAGTAGTGTACAGTAACAGTGAGTAGTATTATATAATACTGAATGTTTCCAAACGGTTGTAAATATTCCTGAGTAGTAATGAATATTATACGGTGACTGTGAGTAGTATTATATATGTATAGTACCTACTGAATATGATCAAGTAGTGTTAAATATTATTGAGCAGCAACGAATAGTGTAGAGCAACAGTGAGTAGTATTAAATAGTATTGAGCATTATTAAATACTGTCGAGGGCAATTGACTAGTAACAACTAGTGTACAGTAACAGTGAGTAGTATTATATAATACTGAATGTTGCCAAATAGTTGTAAATGTTCCTGAGTAGTAACGAATATTATACGGTGACAGTGAGCAGTATTATACATATATGTATAGTACCTACTGAATATGATCACGTAGTGGTAAATATTATTGAGTAGCAACGAATAATGTAGAGTAACAGTGAGTAGTATTAAATAGTATCGCATATTATTGAATATACCGTTAAGTGTAATTGATTGGTAAGTAATAGTGTAGAGTAACAGTGAGTGGTATTAAACAGTACTGCTCAATATTGAATAGTTTTAAGTGTAATTCAGTAATAACGAATAGTGTAGAGTATCAGTGAGTAGTATTAAATAGTACTGCACATTAATGAATAGTGTTAAGTGTAATTGAGTAGTAACGAGTAGTGTAGAGTAACAGTGAGTGGTATTAAATAGTACTACACATTATTGAATAGTGTTAAGTGTAATTGAGTAGTAACGAGTGGTGTAAAGTAACAGTGAATAGTATTATATAATACTGAATGTTGTCAAACAGTGATACGTGTTATTGTGTGGTAAGGAATATTATAGAGAAACAGTGAGTAGTATTAAACAACATCTACTAAATAAAGTGAATATTACTAGTAGGTACTACTGTTTAATAATATTATTAAACAGCGGTAAGTGTTATTGAGTAGCATCGAATAGTATAAAGTAACAATGAGTAGTACAGAGTAACAGTGAGTGGTACTAAATAGTATTGAATACTACCAACTAATGGAAAATGTTATTGAGTATTACCGAGTGGTATTAAGTAACAGCGAGTATTAATAGCACCGATAATTCTCATACTGCTGATTATACCCTACCCCACCACGTCCCAGAACCGACGATACTATCATTACCACCGTCAAGTATACATCAAACCGTGATCCGAAACCGCGATAACGAAGCATCTATTCCCGACCAAAGTGGCCACCGATTAAAATTCCCGGATACAACGCTACTCACACCCGGAGCATTCGAAAGTAACGACTCGAATGATTAACTACTACCTCGTTACGAACTTAGCTTATAGAACGGACTTCGTTCACGTACCTCCAGTTCCAAGGACCTTCAGCAAGTCGAAGTGCGTCATGTCTACCCTCTGGCCTCCGCTGTCTGCCAGGTTCACTGCAACCAGAAAGATCACTTTGTTATTTATTCGCTCCTTTTTCCTTGTTGCGTCGCTCGCGGACGCGGTACGATCGAAAACAAACAGAACAATTCCATGTCTTATTCACCTCGGTCGGTAAATTATTCCTGGGAAGGAAAATATCTAGCGAACAGGTGCTCGAATCGTTTCGCCCATTCTCCTTCGATCGTTCTTTAAATTCCATGCTCGGACAGAGAGTCAACGGATTCGGTTGTTACAGAGGAGCAAAGTTCATCGAACATCTTCCAGCGCCAGGTTCCATTCCGTCGAGCAAGTTATTAACCGATAAAACAAAACGGCTGTTTAATCGACCCGATAAATCTATTTCTGGTGTCTCCCGTCCGAGCAAAACGACTAAGGAGCTCGCGACTGGGGACTTTCATCAGGACACACGGTTATCGAAATACTGTTAACCGAACTTTCTATTCGAATGCCTTCGGACGGACTTTCGATCGGCTTAACTTTCGTCCGTACTTTCGAATATCAGATGGATCACAGTACTGTTCACTGAAATTTGTCTAAGATTGTATCGGTTAAATTTGTACGACCTATCCCCACTCTTCACCTAACATTTACTGTCTCGAGCTCGGTTAACATCTCAGAAGATAAGAAAAGAAAAGAAAACTACTGGGGAAAGGAGGCAGGCGTACTTCAAAGAACTGCCGTGAGTCATAAAAAATAATCACGCAATAAAGAAAAATTTCAAATTCAGTCATTTTGGTCCTCTCTTTCTCTCTCTCTCTCTCTCTCTCTCTCTCTCTCTCTCTGAACGTAGTACCATTGAATTGTTGAGAATTTTCTGGTTAAAACGAGTACAAACACGACGCAAATCGGTCCACTTTTATAGACTTCGTGCATAATAATCATATGTGTGTCCTTAATTTTGTTATTTGCATAAAGTATAAAACTAGTCCGATCTGCGTTGTGTCTGGACTCATTTTAATCGGAAGAATCTCAACTATCCAATGGTACTATTTTCGAAAAGGTGAAACAAAAATTAATGACTTCGAAGTTTTCTTTATTGCAGGATTATGTAAATCAAACCTAACCTAGACGGGTGGGTTGTTGAGATTTTTCTGATTAAAACGAGTCCAAACACTGCATGAATCGGTCTAGTTTTATACTTTATGTAAATAACATAATTAAAGGACATACGCATGATTGTTATACACGAAGTCTATAAAAGTGGACCGATTTGCGTCGTGTCTAGACTCATTTTAATCGGAAGAATCTCAACTAGACAATGGTACCATTTTCGAAAAGGTGAAACAAAAATGAATGACTTTCAAGTTTTTTTTATTGCAGGATTATGTAAACCAAACCTAACCTAGACGGGTGTTGTTGAGATTTTTCTGATTAAAACGAGTCCAAACACTGCATGAATCGGTCTAGTTTTATACTTTATATAAATAACATAATTAAGGACATACGCATGATTGTTATACGCGAAGTCTATAAAAGTGGACCGATTTGCGTCGTGTTTGGACTCATTTTATTCGGCAGAACCCCAACAATTGAATGGTACCATTTTTGACAAGGTAAGACAAATATTAATGTCTTTGAAATTGTCAAACCTGCTCTGTTGAATTTAAACAAATCCTTTTGCACACATATTCTACAGCATTTCTACTTAAAGAAGATGCAGAAAGTCGTTTCCAAAAATAAGAAACCGGTGTATTCCCTTAATTAATAGATTCTTTTGTCTCGCCCTCGACTGAAACCAGGAAAACCGCATTTGTCGCCGTGTTAATGCATTAAACAAAAATAGCAACGAGCATGCGACTAAACGCAGATGTGGTCAAGGTAAAATTCCCGCGGCCAATTACGCCAAGCAGGATTTCAATTATTCGCGGGATCGAACACGTTCCTCCGACGCGGAATTTCCAATCTTTTTGTTGTCTTCCTGATGAAATTTCTGCTCTGATTCATACCGCATTTTTTCGTCTTCCGTTACGAAAGCGTCTCTGCTTGCAGGAGAATGATGATCGAGCGGTTTTCGGAACGATAAGTTTCGGAATTAAAGGTCGACTTTCACTGTTCGCCTTGCCTGGCAATTCGACGAACGTTCAACGTCCGTTGCAGGCTCGATAATGAATTTTGTTAGCCTTCGAAGATGATTGTATAACTATATAGGTATGTTAGATTATTCATGGTTTAAAATGCGCATCTGTGTGCAAAGTGAACGTTTTCTGCATCTGGCGCGAGAAGGCTGAATAAAAAATGAAATTTCTCCGTTAAATGATTTAAACATATTACTTACAGCCAACTGTTTAATAAATATTGAATGTTTGTGATTGACATCTGAGTACTACTTAAAGAATTATTCAATGATAATGGCAATTGTAGACATTAACTGTTAATTAAGATAAACCTTTAGGAACGTAATTCAATTATTTATTTCATGGAAGATTTTTAAGTTTCTGTTTTTTATGTATAGAACAGTCATTGAGAATTTATATTAGGTGTACAAATCAATTCGTGAAACCTCCTTCGCGAATTTATTGATCACCTAAAAAGCAATTAGGGTACATTTTACTCTCCTGAATAATCATAATTTAATTATTTATTTCATGAAGATTTTCAAGTTTCTGTTTTTTATGTATAGAACAGTCATTGAGAATTTATATTAGGTGTACAAATCAATTCGTGGAACCTCCTTCGCGAATTTATTGATAACCTAAAAAACAATTAGGGTACATTTTACTCTCCTGAATAATCATAATTTAATTATTTATTTCATGAAGATTTTCAAGTTTCTGTTTTTTATGTATAGAACAGTCATTGAGAATTTATATTAGGTGTAGAAATCAATTTGTGGACCCTCCTTCGCGAATTTATTGATCACTTAAAAAACAATTAGGATACATTTTACTCTCCTGAATAATCATAATTTAATTATTTATTTCAGGAAGATTTTCAAGTTTCTGTCTTTTATATAGAACAGTCATTGAGAATCATATTAGGTGTAGAAATCAATTTGTGGACCCTCCTTCGCGAACTTATTTATCACTTAAAAGACAATTAGGATACATTTTACTCTCCTGAATAATCTCAATTCTATGCACTTTCTCCATCATGCGCAAGTAATTAGTGAATCTTCAATATGGTGGTTGAATTATTTGAATTCAAAATATATTTGCAATGGATTAACCGTGTGAGCCATGAATTAATTTGTATCTACACCTAATACTAGCATAGTGAATCTTAGTGCCAAATAAAAATTTCCTAACACAATTACCAAGCGTAGTAATTTACAAAAAATGTAATTTATAAATAACTGCATAACATCGATGATAAGTTGAAATTCATATGTCGATATCCCTCAACTTTTAATCTTCCTAATAATGTATTGAATTCCACCCATTCATTTTTATCATCAGTGTATAAAATCCATAGTTCCATCGCGATTGTTGTCATCGAATAACTGCGCACATTGTTGAACGTCGACTTTCAAAGGATCACGGGAATAACCAGTTTCGACAAGTAGTAAACCGCATTTAATTATCAGATTGCGGATTTTACACGTTTATGACATAAACGCGTAACCAGTAAAAGCCTCGGAACGATTTAACAATACTGTTATATTCTCCTCGACTTATTATTAAAAGGAGAAATGTTTTTCCCTTGATTCTCGTATCTCGCCATTGCTTTAGAAAGTTTTGGTCTTGCATGAAGTTATCCGCAGTCTATTAACCTTCGGACAGCGGATCATTCTTACAACTATACTGGGTGGTTCACGCAACTGTTTCAGATTATAACTTCGTTACAATTACAGTTACAGACAAACATCAAAGGAAAAGTATGAATGGTTCAAAGAGTACTACATCCGTAGGACCTAACTTTTTGTTTAACTGTAATAATGCATAAGGTAAAGGCACCAGTAGTTGACCAGTTAAAAGAAGTTTTCCACGCGAACAATAGTAACCACTTGCTCTGTCATCAAATAGCGAGAGTCGATACCTGAAGACACTCTCTATGTCTTCTAAATTATGTAACAAGACCACTTTTTAAAAAAAGTTTAGTTACACAAATTTAAAAAAACATATTTAAAAATTCAGTAATTACTTCAGAAGTTGGCCACTCTTAAAAATGAAAAACCTAGTAATTGTTCGTTAGTAGTTGACCACTTATACTAGAAAGAAGGTTAAAGCAATAATGTTAGAAATCATTTTAGTATCATTTAATTTCAACAATTACCAGCACAAATTACAATTAAAGAACAAAATAAGAAATAAAATAAATCAATTTCATAACAAATTCAATTCAGGAACAGAGTAGATGTTGCGAGTCAATATTTGACCGTGGATGCAATCAATAGTTGACCATGTGGCCATCCTCTAAAACACAGTATGCTACAAACTTTAGAGTTATATTTTGTACTCCTAACAATCTTATTGTTAGATGTAGATGTAAAATGGACACATTGTAAATCGTAAACAAATTTAAATGCGTCACGTCAGTAATTGACGTTGATTTATTGAGGGGTGAACTTCTGAAAATTGTTCAAATAACAATATTCAGAATTTGACCCCCCAATAAACTATTGTTTTTCAGGTTAAAATAACAAAAACGATGCATTTACCACTTATAAAACACTGTGAGAATTTAAAAAGTAAATAATTCAGTCGCGAGAAGTTCACAACGTATGGATTTTTTACCTGAACTGTACAGCTGTCCTTAACAGAAACGTTAAGGAAATAGAAATGTATCGGCATATTATTTACCTTAACACTAGAACTACCGAGCGCTAAACGCGACTAAATTGCATTCTAATAACGACAAGAATGCATTTATTCAACTTCCGTACAAATTTTGTTTAAATATGTATTCTAATAGAGAATTTGACTAAAACATTACCCCGGAAAACATTTTCATAATTTCAATATTTGTAAAAGAAAAATTTAGAAACCAGTCATTTTGACTTGTCCGGTAGTTCTAGTGATAATGAATTTAGACGTCCGTTGTTACTATGCATATTTCACTTTGCATGTAATTGTTTTAAAATTTAACCAACAGATAGTGTGGCATTCGAGGTTTACTTTCATCAAAAGTGTACAACTTATAATAACCTTATTTTTTATGTTTTTTTAAAAACTGGCCAACTACTGGTGCCTTTACCTTATGCAATCAACAATTGCATGCTTTCTTTAAATGAAAATGCATACTTTCTTTTGCATAGATAGATTCCTTTCTATGTAAAAAAAATTATTGGAGTAGAATTGCAAAGGAATGATTAGTTATCGAGATATTTTACGAAGTATATTTTTTAGAAATATTTCGATAACTAATAATTTTTTTACGTAGAACGTATGCATTTCCATTTAATAAGACAATTCAATTGTTGATTGCACATGCACCACTGTACTTTAGAAAAAATAATAAAGTTCTACAGACGTAGTACTTTTCAATCGACTCATCCGTTTCCTTTGATGTTTTTCTGTAACTGTACTTGTAACGACGTTATAGTCTGAAATAACAGCATGAACCACGCTGTATAATTGATGGCGCTTATGACCAGTGCCTCCAGATTGAGGAAATCGAGGGGAATACCATTTACCCCCTCTCTGATGACCAGAGTAATATCCGTCGCGCGTGCGGCACGTCACGTGACCAGTCTACGGTCTTAGTGGGGGACGTCGGACTGTGCTCATGGTAGTGGAAGGGGAAAAGGAGGAGAGGAAAAATCGACCGGTTTTGATCGATTCTGGCGATACTGTTTATAACTATTTCCCGCTTTATTTATAAATTTTTGGAAACATATTTTTGAAGGTAGTTCCTGTAGACACAAGAACTTTCTTTTCCCCTAATGTAACAGCTGTCCATTTCATTTAACGGCCGGAAAATGAGTAACTAAATGTCGATTTTTTAATTTTGACTCTTACAGCATAGGTATGGTGCCATGAAAACATTTGTGAAATGAAATTTAATTAAATCCCACTTTTGCTTATCTGTTTTCTGTAAGAAACTAACGATGCGTACAAAGTACAAGGAAACATCATAGCTATCACCGACTCCAAGGAACACCGCAAAAACCTAATCAATTTCTTATTTATTTATTTATTTGTAGTTTATTTTAATGTGCTCGCACTAACAGCGAGGTCATTAGCGACCACATGGTTCACAGTTTACAATGCGCTATAGTATAATTAGCAAGTATATTAATTTGTAACGGTTTAAAATTAATATTGTCACTTGGATGGAAGAAAAAAAAATGTTTATAACAATTTATATGTGTCGATAGATGAAATCAATTTCTTCAAACACGCCAAATTATTTAATCTAATCTGAAAAGACGACTATTCATGTACAAACTTGTAGTTGCTAATGACCCTTGTGAGGTTGATGCAACTTTAAAGTAAAAAAGAAATCTAATGACGCATTTTTCTATGAGTCACCGGGTAATTTAGTTTGAGAATGATTAGTTTTTAAGTACTTGCAACGGTGATTGTATGCACAGGCTAATGAACTACGTATTTAGATAGTGAACCTAGGAGGAACCATAAAACGATGTTTGGGTCCGGCGGTCAACAAAGGGAAGCCATAACAGTGGGGAACCGACACCTTCACGCTGCGAAAAGCAGTATATTAAATGAGCTTCCCTTCCGGGCCAGTTTTGACCATTTGTTGGATCGATGACTTGGGGCCCGTAAAATGACCTGGATTTTGTAACAGAGACTTCTGTTAGAGGTTATTATTATCGTTTCACGGTTTGGATTGAGGTTGACTGATTTGGGAAGTCCTGAAAGGTCTGAATCAGTTTCTTTTGCAATTCAACAACAATGGGGACCGTCCAAGGAAACATGAACGTTGTAAATGACCTATTCATCGATTACGAGTGTTTATGACTTTATTGTGAAGACTATGGTAAACCCTTGCACTACAATTTCTTAGGAGGCAATTATGAAAAAATTCAGTTGAAAGCATCAAAGCGTTCTAATTCTAAGAATTTAGTTATGACAAGACTGCAGATGTTTATGCAGATTCTCGTTGTTATACGTTATTTAACCATTTGCACTCGAAGTAATTTTAATTTGATGTTATTACGCACTTGTTTCGGTGAGTTGGTGAAATTTAAACAGTAAAACGATCAAATGATTTAAGATAGCATTTTCAATTTGCTAAGATTATTAACACTAGATTTACGGGACCCGTCAATTTGACAGATTTCAAATTTTGAAATGAAATACCCCAAAAATCATAGCATTAATTTGAACCATTTTGCATCGTAAATTAATCACTTCATCCAAAGAATATATACACACAATTATTTTTTCCTAAAGCTTTCTAATCTTTGAAATTTCTATGTAGTATACCTATCTCTACGAAACCCGTCAAATTGACGGGCTAGCTTATTTTGATAAACAATCCTTATATGTTTGCTTCGTTCATCAAATAATAAATATAAGAATAAAAGTAAAGTCTTTATTCTCTCCTCCTCCAATTCGTTATATCAATCGCGCCTCGATAATGTAAACTAAAGCGGATTGTATGGCCTGAGTGTTTATTTGGGTCTTCAATGAAATCGCTTATGTCTATTTCCGATGAGACCTCTAAAGCAAGAGCGATCTTCAATATGATTACTGTGACAGTGTAAGAACGTTTTTCAAAGACAGTGTGTAAAAGTTTCATTTATTGTAGACAGTCTCCGCTTATTGTAAGTATTTACAATAGGGTAATTGAATTTGGGCACAGTATTTTTTTATTTTGACCAATCCCCCTTTTCTAGCAGTCATGAGTAAATCCAGGAGATATAATAAAATATTGAACAAAATTGGCAACATCTCTGAAGATTGTTCTGAGGATACCTCCGAAGAAGATCAGTATGAATTAGACGAAAGCGAAGCTGACAGTGCAAGTTCTGAGTATATTGAAAGTGGAGAGTTAGAAGGATACCCTATATCGTTAATATTATTGTTACCATTTCCGTGATAGTTTAAAAAAAAAGACTTATTACTTATTAATTATTTATTTAAATGTGAAGCCTAATATTGTTCAATTCAGACTTAATTAGAATAAATCGATTTTTCAAAGAAAATGCGTATTTTCGTTTACCCGTCAATTTGACGGGTGCTCGTAGAGATACGTATATAAGAAACGCCCGTAAACCTAGTGTTAAAGAAAGAAGCTTCTAAATAACTACTGTGTTTTGCAGTTGATACGGATAATTTTTATTTTGCATGAAGTACCGCAGTCTATTCACGACGAACTATACCCGTTATATCAGTAAAAGTTGATAAAAATGAATACTTTCATTTCATTCCTACCGTAAGAAACATTTTAGCACTCGACTCTCTGGCGCCACTATAAATTGCTATATAATTATTGAAAATAATCTTTTACATCATTCAATTTCATTTCATTAAATTCATATTTAATGAATTGCTAAATATGTAAGTATTGTATGAGTAAATTGCGTCAGTTTCATATGCGTAAAACGAAAAACAATTATAGTAGAATGGCAACAATCTAGGGCGGAAGATATGTTTTACGAGTTATAATCGTTTCGAGTGCACAGGATTAATTTGTGAGCTACCAAAGTCTTTATTGCTGAGACATCACCCAGATTTTTCATTGTTAGACAACGATTGCTTGATGAAAAGAACTGTGCTTTAACGCTTGGACGGCGGACCATTTTTACAACTGAGTAATTGATGATGCATAGGACCCTTCATGCATAGTTCATAGCTTTAACCCCTTGGCCTCCAACAACGAGTGAGACTCGTGGTATAGTATTTCATCGGCAAATGTCCCAAATGTCTCGCACATAATTGTCCCTGAGATATCCCCACTAGTGCGGGGTGTACCCCCTTGAGGGGCCGTGAAGCTCGAGAGGCCTCGGTCGCCGAGAAATATGACACCATGCGGCTCGGGTATATCGGTGAGACCACACTAAACCGAATTTCCAACTTCTTTATTATTCATTATTTTTGTATGGGACTTCGATGATCATATTTGTGGCATTTTTTAAATAAAAATCATACCAAATATGATATAATTCCGATGATATTTACTTGTGTAATAAGCAATTAATGTTTCGGGCGCGAGGAAGAATAGCGTATGGGAAAGAAAGAGACGCGGAGAGTCGCAGTCGGTGGCACAGTTCAAAGGCTCGCGCGTCCTCACAATGTACTACCAAGGAATAACTTTTTTATTATTACTTATTTTTTTATGAGACTTTTCCTAATAGATTTGTGACATTGTTCTGATTAAAATGATACCAAACATGATCCAATATATTTTCCAATCCAATAAGTTTTAGAAATGTGTTGTTAATGATATTTCTTGTAGACACGTGAATCTTTCGGAAATCCCAAACGCAACAGCCATTCATTTACTTGAATTGCCACAAATTGAATATACCTACATGACGATTTTGATATTCTGAATCAAAATAGACTCGGGCACCGCAATCGGAGGGTTAACCCCTTGCCTTACAATATCGTGTGAGACATGTGATGAAGATTCTGTACAGAGTCTAATAAATTTGTATGTTATTAATTTCCATTAAACCGAAGTAAAATTCTATTCAGTTGTTGTTAATGTACAGCCATTAGAGAACATCTAGACATATTACAGATAAACATTTTCTCTTTCTTCTAGGAAGTTTTAATCACTGAAGTTGTAATCACTGAAATCGTAAAATAAATCGTAAGGCAAGGGGTTAAATCGCGTTTCGAGGGACAAACCAACGTTGCATAGGAAACGCAGCCGGCATTGCAAGCTGGCATACGATGCGTTTATTGGTTGTGTTGGTCTCGTCGCCGCCGCGATTTTAAATACACAGTTTGCGGTGCATATTTATGCACGCGAGCGCTCATTTGCGCCCGCACACCTGCCGATATTAGCTGCACCGCAGGTGCATCTACCTTGGCGCGTACAACGCCTCGAATAACAGGCATTCCATTGTCGATATTTCGCGATCCAGCCGCAACCGAGTCGGATGACAGATCGGACGTCGCGTCGTCACATGGTCATTCGCCGTCGTCGTCTTCGAGGTTAATTCCCCGCGGCTTCGCAACAGTATGTTGAAAGTGCTCGTTTTTTGGACAAAATTCCATTCCGCGAAAATTATAGGTGATACGAAAAAAAATTTCAAACGAAAGTTGTAGGATATAAAAGAAAGTACATAATGTTTGTATTTGTTTGACATTGCAGTAACCTTGAATAGCTCTGTAGAGATTACAATTGAAATTTTCAGTGAAAGCCTATATTTTTAATTACGTATTCTTGAAGGTGAGACCAAGGACATTCTTAAAACACTAAAATACTTTTGTCCTTGTATAAACAATTATCGAGATATAAGCTTTCAAATTTGATGTGCCGATATTAGCATTATGCAGCGTACATCGCGAAGTTGTTCAGTTGAACTTTGCACGGCATTATTCTCGTGTTTGCCTTGGAACTTTTTTGTGTAAATAGTTAATGTAAGCACAAGATTTACAATAATTTTCTAGTTTTTCTTTTTAGGACTGTTTGAAAACCATATATCCAAGATAGATTTATTCGTAGTAGGTCGTCGCTGACATAAATAGAATGGTTAACAATTAAGGGGCAGGTGAGGGCATCTAAATCTTGTATAATTTTTGACAACACATATCCACGCGGATTTCCGCCAAAAATCAGGAAAAAGTTCTGAGGAGTATTTTGTAAAACCTAAATGAAAGTTATCATTAGCGTTTAAATTTATATTATTCACTTGATCTTAAGAAAATGGAGAAAACAAACTAACATCAAAATAGCAAGTACATACCTCCAGTAACAATACTCTACGTGGAAATAATGAAAAGTTTACTCTTTTATAAAACGCACTAGCACAATTGGTAAATCAATTGTAATAGAAAGTTTTCACTTGCAGGTGACGTACCCAGGCATAGTTAATACTTGTTTATTGGTTTTAATGTCATTACATATCTTTGTAACAGATATCTAGGAACACTTTTGTGAAGGTTTCGAATACCAACAAGCGATTTCTTTTTATTTTTGTCCATTGTCAATGCACTGTGCGACGCATTCTCCGACGCCATCTCGGATCTGATGACTTCGGGGAATCGGATCTTTCGTCTCGGTATTTTTGTTTCCCGTCTCCGTTCGCTGGATTTCAAGCGAAATCGTTTCGACATTTAACTTCGAGTTACAAAAACGTTGATTCGAAACCGATCTTGTTACTTCGAGCAGATCGAGTTTCGAAATTGCATCAGAGCATTTTAACCTAACCTTTGAATAGTCCTCATCTTTGCGGCTATTTTTTAGTACTATTAGCACTTCATTTATCTACTGGAAGCCTATTAATAGGATTTCCAATAATTGTGTCGTACCAATGGAAAGCTTAAAACACTTTCTTTTACACAGTAATACCAAATGAAATTTGTAAATTACGTTACTCAGGGTAACTCGTTGGTCTACGATTGGACTTGCTTTTGCTGTTGAAGAATCGATTGAAAAGACCTTAGCCTTGGACCATAAACTTCAAAAAATTATGAAATAACCGCCGGTAGATAATGTATTATGATTGTTGTATATAAAATGTGCGATTTGGTAATTGTAATCAACATATTGTCAACCAAGTACAGGTTTCTGTATTTTAATTTTTGATCGTCCACGTTCTTCATTTACAAAAATGTCATTCTATTTCTGACTTTTTTCTACCATCGAGTTGTGTTCATTCACTATTATATATTTTGATCAAACATCGTATAGTACTATCGTTAGTTAATTTATTTCTTTATTCATGTAAAAGGAGTGCAGGGTAATCACATCGATTAGCATTGAAATAAACTTTATTCAAAAGTGAAAATAAAACTGAACATGGGACCTTAACACATTGTTTACCGGTGATTATTACATTTTTCGAAGTTTATGGTCCATGGTTAAGGATTTTTAATGGATCTTTCAACAACTATAGCAATTTCAATCGTGAACCTACGAGTTGCCCTCAGTAACGTAATGTAATTATTGGGATTATTATGTAAAAGAAGATTTCTGAGTTTCCCTTTAGTACAGCAAAATTAATTGAAAAGCCTATTAATATGCATCCGATAGGTAAGATGTTAAAGAACAGCTTTGTACCTTAACCCTTTGCACTCGGAGCTATTTCAACTAAAACACCAAACATTTCGTCTAACCTAGAATATTTCTATCGTACATAATTTTTTTCATTATATGCGTACGAAACTGATACAATAACTCATACAATATTTAAATGTTTAGTAATTTATTCCATATAAACAAATTTAATCATGTAAACAATATTCTGAATAATGGTGTAGCAATTTGTAGTCGCGCCTCAGAGTCGCCATTCGAGTGCTAAGGGTTAAAATGATGTATGAATAATAAATCTGTAGACATTAATATTATTTCTTGATCAAAACACTTCAGAACATACGGATTCTAAATTTTTCATGCAATTTTACATTTGCATACGAACGAAGATTTTTGAGTTTCCTTTTAGTACAGCATAATTAATTGAAAAGCCTATTAATATGCATACGATAGGTAAGATGTTAAAGAACAGCTTTGTACCTTAAAATGATGTATGTATAATAAACGTTAGTTCGGTTATCGATCGTAAATTTGTTAAACACGGAATAAATAATGTTATTGGCGCAAAGGTTCGATCTAAACAGAATATTAAATCAATCTTGCTAGTTTGTTAAAACTTTCTAGGTTTCGATCCTAATGTGGATCTTTGTATAATAAATCCTTATGTATAATAAATCTGTAGAAATTAATATTATTTCTTGATCAAAACGCTCCAGAACATACGTGTTTTAAATTTTGCATACGAACATTTTATATGCAACAATCTAACAGTATGACTGTATATTTTTTGTCTGGACTATCATTTTTTTCAACACCGTTTGAAATGTATTGGATAATAGAGAACTACAATAAGAGCGAGTCTTGTGTTATGGCTAGACTCATAACGAGCTCAATTTTCACTTCTCCATTGTCTAAAAATTCACGAACATCGTCGAAGCATCAACAAATACACACCCGAAAGAACAATTTCGAAACGCTTTCTAATTCCACAGTAAAAATTCACAAAGTTGCCCTAAAATTCCAAGTTCCCCCAACTCGACCTTTCTGAGATTTCTGTTAAGAAAAATTGCAAAATGACCTTGTTCAAGGTAGGTCATCCGAGATGATGATTCCTCGTTTCGTCTTTGCTCTTGCGGCATACGGACGCGGAAAGAGAGACGAATGAGAGAAAGAGTGGAAGAGAGGGAGAGAGAGAGGGGGCTTGTTCAAAAATAGATCAAAGATAAGTTCGAACAGTGAAATGTTGTCCCACGAAAACCGTGAAAACTCGAGCGGCAAGTGGGTCGTAAGACATTCGAATCCACTGTCTCGCGCTAGTAATCTAGATACATGGAGGGACAGGTAAAGGTGTGTTGTACGGTAGCGTTGGTGATACTCGACGTTCGTTCGTGGTCGCTTTTACTACCTTGACATGGATTCTCGGTTGGCAGTCAGGGCCGGGGACACGCGAGAAGGACCCCCGCGTGTTAATTTCACGAGGAAACCCTTTTAGCTCCGAGGCGAAAATTCGATCGCGTCTTCGGACGCTTCCGACGTAATTTTATATGTGATTTCGACGATAAAAATATGCCACGAACAACTAACGAGCTCTAAATTGAAAACATACATAACTCTTTGCAGTCGACTGGTGATTCTGAGTCAGTAAAAATTGCCATACCATTGTTCGATCGCTGCTTTGGACGCTTCCGACGTAATTTCTATGTGATTGCGATGATAAAAATACGCCATGAACAACTAACGAGCGCTAAATTGAAAACAGACGTAACTCTTCCCAATCGACTGGTGATTCTCAGTCAGTAAAAATTGGCACACCATTATTCAAAAGAGTTCTAATATTATGAAATTTATTTGTATTCTATAAAAACCCTAAAAATTCAATTTTTCGATGGGAAAACAGGTTTAAACCAGACGGGAATTATTTTTAGCATACTTCTCGATGGGTCACATTTATTTTCCTTGTGACACAAAATTGTTTACTCAGGAGCAAAGTATATGAATGAAACGATGGGAAAAGTATTATGTTCGGTAAAAATTTCTTTCATATTTTTTCAGATAAAATTGCGTAAAATTGCGTAGGCGGCCATTTGCAGACAATCGTCCGCAAAGGGTTAATTTCAGGTGCGTAATGTAAAAAAGATATACAAGAATAAAAATGTTTTAGGTAGAAAGAAATGTCTTGATTTTAGAATTAAAATTGCTTCGAGTGCAAAGGGTTAATAGATTGCGGATTTTATGCATTTATGATAAAAGCGGGTGTATG
Source organism: Sphecodes monilicornis (assembly GCA_913789915.3). Classification (NCBI taxonomy): domain Eukaryota; kingdom Metazoa; phylum Arthropoda; class Insecta; order Hymenoptera; family Halictidae; genus Sphecodes; species Sphecodes monilicornis. The sequence goes on along the minus strand of OU565296.1, from coordinate 10,422,486 downwards.
TAATTTCAAACCGGAGTAACATTAGAAGAATTTAAAAGTATCAACATGTGTTATACAACTTAGGAAAACCAATAAACCGAGAAATCGATTGCTATTTGGTCATTATGGTATTCAATTAATGCATGCGATGTTTATTTTGCAGAAAGATCCACGCTCTATGAATTATCGAGCTGGTTGACAATTAACATGATTGCAGCTGTAGGAAAATGAAATTCATTAGCAGAGTTGATAATCAATTTAAAACTCGATTTTCTTGAAAATAGAAACGTCGTATGAAAAAACTATATTCCTTATTTTCGACTAGATTTTATGTGAGGAATCATCCCCCTTCCCGGATTGTATCACGATTTCGCAAACACCTTGTATAAAAAGAAAAATGTGTTTTATTTAAAAATAAAATTAAATGTGTGAATAAAACTGAAGATGGGACTACAAAGTGATATACATATAATAAACATGTAGTCTATAATAGCATTTCTTGATTAAAATGTTTCATAACATTTGCATCCTAAAATCGTACATTATAAGCAACCACCTAATGGTAATTATATGAACATGTGCATTTCCAAAATTGTACATTATAAGCAATAATCTAATATTTGTGATAAACATATACGTATTCCAAAATCGTACATTATAAGGAAGAAATTAATATTTCTATAAACATGTGCATTCCAAAATTGTACATTACAAGCGACAAATTAATATTTGTATAAACATGTGCATTCCAAAATTGTATATTACAAGCGACAAATTAATATTTTATTAAAAATCTAATATTTGTGTAAACATGTTCATTCCAAAATTGCACATTATAAGCGACAAATTAATATTTTACACTATAAGCGACAAATTAATATTTTACACTATAAGCGACAAATTAATATTTTATTAACAATCTAATATATGTGTAAACATGTGCATTCTGAAATTGTACATTATAAGTAACAAATTAATATTTCTATAAACACGTTCATTCCAAAATTGTACATTATAAGCGACAAATTAATATTTCTATAAACATGTGCATTTCAAATTGTACATTACAAGCGACAAATTAATATTTCTATAAACATGTGCATTTCAAATTGTACATTAGAAGCGACAAATTAATATTTTATTAACAATCTAATATTTGCGTAAACATGTATATTCTGAAATTGTACATTATAAGCAACAAATTCATATTTCTATAAACATGTGCATTTCAAAATTGTACATTACAAGCGACAAATTAATATTTTATCAACAATCTAATATTTGTGTAAACATGTGCATTCTGAAATTGTACATTATAAACAACAAATTCATATTTGTATAAACATGTTCATTCCAAAATTGTACATTACAAGCGACAAATTAATAGTTTACTAACAATCTAATAAATGTATAAATGTGCATTCTGAAATTGTACATTGTACATTATAAGCGACAACCTATTGTAATAATTGTATAAAAATTCGTACAGGTTAGCAGTTTAGTAGATCTTGTAACGAAAATTTTCGTTTGATGTAACCGAAGACAGATCGTAATCCTCCGTGACTATAAGGGACTACGAAGCCTTATTCGATCAATAATCTATGTAACGAGATATCGGAGTGATTATAGATTTATGTAACAGGAAATCGGCATGATTACCACGCCGTGTAACAGGAAATCAACGTGATTGTAAATTAAGGAGGTCGTTGCCTAGTTTGTTTTGAAAGGAACTCCTACCTACCGCCATGATGGAATGCTTGTTATTATACCAATCTGACTAGAACTGTGAAAACCTTAGGAACTATCGTGAGTAAAAGCTTGTACGTCTGACTAAAGTACGACAGGAAATCGATATGTTTGAGAATCAGCAGGTTTGAAAGTCAGCGCGGGTGAAAATCTATTATAATCGAGAGTCAATATAATCTTAAGTGACTGATGATCGATGTTAGCGCAATCTGTTATGATTGGACATCGACGTGACTGTAATACGCTATGGCTAAAAATCAATGTGCTTCGAAAAGACTGTATTAATTGAATTGGTAGATCGAAAAAATAAATTGTGGAAATTTTGTTGACGGTAAAAATTGTGTCAATCACATTTTATTTTAGCAAACCAAATGTTTACTATACCTCGACACTTTATTCTGGAACGTTTTCAATGTTTACTTGTTTACTAGATATAGTTTCCTGATCTACTGTCAATGAAGAAGAAAAGTTTATGTGCATACAGCCGCCAAATTTCGAATATATATTTTAAACAATGGTTTAAGACGTTTTGTGACATTTATTTCTTTGTTGACATGGGACACTTTTTAATAAAATTACTTTTTCCTATTTAGTCATAAGCAACATATAAATGAACTTTCAATGGATAATAATTTTAAGTTGGTTATAACAGAATGATGACTGGATTGTGGATCTTTATGAAAAATAAAAATTGTTTCAATCGATTACGGTGAATAGTAGCCAAATAGAATTTTGTTCGCCACTTAATAATTTTACTAAGCTGAAACTACTGCATACCATGCATGATGATGTTCTTAAATTCATTGAAGCAATTAATTTTTATTATAAATGCAATAAAATCTGTAGTATAACGATAATAATAACGTCAATACATTTTTTAAATGTTAGTCCTTACGCAATTTGTGTTTTAAAATTGAATAAGTTTCATGATTTGGTGTTCTGTATTTATTCATGCTTCTAAGCCAAGGCTGGGCAGTTTTGTCTCAATTGAGACAAACCGTCCCCACCATAACGCCCACTGCCCCCTACCAATATTCGCCGTTACCATAGAGGAAGGAAGAGCTTCGCCCGTCGCGAACAATGCGCAAGTCTCGCGCATGAAAGAGAGGTTAGTGGGAGATGCAGGCGTTTGAGGGGCCTCTACCGTGCTCATCCCTGTTCTAAGCAAACAAATACGAAAAATATCATTACCTTCTTCAGAGTATGTTTAAATTTATCTAACAAATGAATCACCGTCTAAAACAATGATTCCCATCCTGTGGGTCTCGACCCATTAGGGGTTGCGAAGTGTTTTCTAGGGAATCGCTGCGGTTATTTTTAGTTGATGACTTTTAGCATTTATTTTAATATGATTTGCTTAATTTTCGTAACATTTCCATAACTTTTACGTACATTTTCGAAAATAACAGTATTTTTAACTTATCTTATATGAGGGGGTCGCCGCGGTTATTTTTAGTTGATGATTTTTAACATTTATTTATTTTAATATGATTTGTAGGGGTGTGCGAGTACTTAAAATTTCGGGTTCGGGTCGGGTCCGGTCAGGAAATTTGTTCGGGATACTGAAAAGATAATCAGGTCGGGTCGAGTCGGCGTCCTGAAAGATTGCAATATTCGGGTACTCCAAGTTAAAGTTGGAGCAAGTCTGCGGTCCAATCAGCGATAAATAACTTTGTGCATATTAAGATTTCCAATCATCGGTTGCAATAATATTTCGATTTGTAGTAAACACTGTTTAGTAAACAGTTTAGTAAACCCCGACTCGACTTGACCCGATTACCTTTTCGGGTACCAGAAAGTTTACAAACTTTCGGGACCCCGACCCAACCAGACCAATGATGTGAAAAACCACCAGAACTGGTTGTTTTTTCCTCTCCTACTTTTCCCCTTCCACCATCCCATTCCACTGCCTGAGCACACCCCAACGTCCCCCACTAACACCTTAAACTGATCACGTGATGTGCCGTGCAACGTATCACATATTACTCTGGTCATCAGAGAGGTGATAAATTGTATTCCCCTCGATTTAACCGATCTGGCATCACTGTACCCGACTCGATCATTGTCCGACGCAGCCCGAGGCTCGGGTACCCGCACACCCCTGATGATTTGCTTAATTTTCGCAATTTTTCCATAACATTGGCGTAAATTTTCGTAAATGACAGTATTAAATTCACCTAATCTTATGTGAGGAGGGGGAGTCGCAGATTATTTGGATATAATAAAAGGGGGTCGCGACTCGAAAAAGGTTGGTAGACACTAGTCTAAATGAGTATGCAAAAATATCTACCAATGTTCTCATAATTCTTATCTATGGCGTTCGAGTCTGACGTAACTACCTTCAGTTCTCAGGCACGTGCAGTGAAATTAGCACATTTTTAATGAATACAAACAAATTATCACCAATTAAAAACATTCCATAGTGTCTGTAAGATCTTGCATCACCTTACAAAACTTCAAATTCTTGAGTCTGCACACGTAAGGAAAAGCGACTCGTAAAATCTGACGAATTAGGAAATAATTAAATGAAACTGAAACTGGTGCTTTTAACTTAATTTTCTTTGAATTGCGAACTCAAATGAACAGAAACACGTCATTTCCAGCCGGGTGAATAGCGATCCAGCAGAGAACCAAAAATGCAAAAACGGACAGGGATTATGCCGGAATGAAAATCGCGAGTACATTCAGCGAAAACAGAACCGACGCGCGGGATAACATGTTTTTCCGGTGTGAATCGACGATTTTCATCGTGCACAAACACCGAAGCCCGCGTATGTCAATTGATTTACCCGGCAACAGCTGTCGATGAATATTCAAACTAAAACACATCCATACAAATTCGAGAGAGGTATCGTGACAACGTGGCGCGCGCGTTAGGCAACACACGCTGATACGAAATGGTCCGCCATTGAAAATGTTAAGTAATGCATCATTACGTCACACGATACGCGCTACTATTAATTACCATCCGTATACTTATTTACCCACATGTTCGGCGTGTCCGCCCATTGTTTCGCCATTATGTCGATACAATTTTAATACTTACTCGTAACAACAATTTACAGCGATATTGCACGCGACCATGATGGCAACGTGGCCACTGTGCCATTCGTTTTTTAATTAGCATATTTGTTATCGCGTTTGGTCCCTGAACTTGACAATATTGCACCGACATTTAAATGTTTATCATCGTTTTCTTGTTTATGTTCGGTGGAATATTTTATTTTTAAAAGAAAATTATTCGAGATACTTATATAAAAGACCATTATTCGCTTTTATATTATATTTCATAGTTTGCTTTGTATGAGTGTTTCAAAAATTCATTATTATTCTTGTTTGCATTGTGCAAATATTTTCTGAAAGAAAAATGTTAATAAAATATCCGTTTATAATCAAACTTATATTCAACGTACAAAAATAGTTCGTTCACATTAAACACTGTGATAAACATGTGATACTTTGCAACATTACGACCTCGGATCAATGTTTTAAAAATTTGTTATCATTCTTGAGTCGCATTTTCAAACGACTATAACTACGTTAATTTTACGAATTCGACCAGATAATTAAATATTATTAATCTTTTTCTGACTCGTTATTATATGGAATTAACAATCAAAGTGATTGAAGGGCACGTTCGTGAGAACTACATATCAGGTGTTGTTAGTTTTGTTGTATTAGCGGACAATTATTCGATTTTATATAATGTTTTGTACCAGAACTGCTCTGCACGAGTCTTTTAAAAATTCATTATTATTTATAGCGTGTTTGGCAGGAGTATTTTATTTTTACTTATCAAAAGAAGAATATCAATACAATATCCGTTCATAACCAAACTCATATTCTACGTTCAATGTTTATACTCTTCCTCTCAAAAATAAAACGATTCGTTCACATTAAACACTCATTTTAATATCAAACTATTTGATAAATGACGTCGTTTTATAAACCAGACTTATCTTATAATAAAATGTGAACGATTCTTAAATACTGCTCAGAAATAATCCTTAGATACTTTAAAAAATTATCACTCTTCAGTCGCATTATTCAAACGATTACAACTACGTTAATTTTCCGAATTCAAACAAATCCTTTCGTAGAAATATTCTGCAACGCTCATACTTAAAGATAGTGCAAAATATTGATTTTATGATTATTATGATTTTATAGTATATTACTGATTTTTTTTTCTGACTCATTATTTTTATAGGTTAACGATAACATTTTCAAAGGAAGTCATTATTATTAGAGGTTAACGATACAATTTTCAAAGGTAGTCATTATTATTAGAGGTTAACGATAAAATTTTCGAAGGAAGGGGGCACGTTCGAGAGAATTGCAAATTAGGGGAAAGTGTTGGGGGGTGGAGAAATGCAACAGCTCATAAAAAATTGAACCGGTGCTTCGGGTTAAACGGTTCAGCAGCCCTCGAGTAGTCGCGGAAGTTCCGCTTTTGTCTGACCCAGATGGTCGACATTCACTCGCTATTTCGTAACGGGACCGACTACTTTCCTTCGCTCGTCGAAAGCCTCCGCTATGACGGCTATACACGTGCATTTAATGTTGCATGACACTCATGCGTTCATGTATCCACCACGTATATAATATCTTTGTTCCCAACACCGTCTACCAAAAACTGGCAAGGATCCGTTTACAAAAGTTCCTCGTAATCCAACCGATACAGGCCGGACAAAAGAAACTAGAAATAAAAAAAACCCTGTTACGTCATTCCGTAAGCAATTCTGTCTCTCTACCATTAATCCTTAATTACAGAAAAATTACTGGCCGATCGTATTTCCACGGAGTAATCGGTTCATCGATCATCCCAGGCAGAGAGGACGTCGATTATCAAATAATTCGATGCGAAAAATGAGTACTTAATGTAAACGAATAATATCGGTCTTTATGCCGAGATAAGAAGATATTATAAAATATCGAGCGTGTAATGTACATTTTATTACAAACGAATGCTTCGTTATCAGTTTTCCACCACCGAGAAAATATAAATGTGTTATTATAAGAGAAATAATTTATGACAAAACATCGCTGAATTGAATATTAACTTTTTAGGGCTTATAATAAAAATTTCAGAAAATCTGAGTAAATACGTATTTTCATTATTTCTGGAAAGGGGTTACTCTGGAAAGGTAACTCGGTAAAAATATAGTGTTAATAAAATTATAAATCTATTTTAATTAGTTGGCTAATTAAATAAAAATTGTTGATTATTCGTTTGCACATCTGGTATTTACATTTTGTGCAAAGATTTGTATCACGTAATATTTAATTATCTGAATGTTATTCTTGGTCAAGAAATGAAGGCCAAAGTGTGGTTACTTTCCATCAGGCTTTTGTTTTCTTCAAACACGATTTTAAAAATTCATGCGAATCCGTTTGTCGTGGCAAGTAGAAACGAACGTAATAGCCAGACACGTCCTCAGTCCTATTTAATAGTACGCGCCCCAATGAATATTTTAAACTCCATTCCCTCGAAAATGGAACCTCGCGTGAAAAATTTCATTCTGCAATTTTAATGTGTTTTTCTACGTTCCATCTGTCGTCCTTGGGTTTCTCGGTATGGCAAAGAGTTCGGTGCAAACGAGTTTTGTAAGTATAGAATTTTATAAATAAGTACATTTTCGCAAATGATTTAATAAATAGAATTGACCGCACGCTGAAAGGTTTTAATATTCGCTTTCGCAGCTGGGACACAATTACATATTATGATTACCTACTGGCTACTTTGAAATTGTTATTAACCCGTCCGACAGCAACGAGCCTGACTCGTGTAAGTAATAAATTAAAAAAAAAACATTATTCCCTGCGCGTGGCATTAAGTGCATTATTATTTTACTGCGGTTAACGACTAATCGACTCACTTGTGTAAACATCGTTAACCTGATATGCAGTTCAATTACTATTCGAGAAATACTTCTTTATTTTACACTTTTTGGGGAAACTTAAAAATATATTGTTCAATGGGTGCAAATGAAATAAAATGAAATTCGTGGTTACATTACGGAGAATATAAAAGAGTTCTTAATGAAATATTTTAAATAATTCATGGAACACCATCAATTTGTTTGACAAATCTCTACCGCCTTCAAATGGGTCAGTGTAAATTTGTTTATCGGTATACTGACGGAATATTTAGATAATGATTTCAGTCTCTAGACTGACTTCAGGTCTAGACTTCACATTTGCAAATAAATTCATACAATAGGTACGTATTCAAAATTAACATTAGAACAAGCAAGTACTACACTCCTGCTTTTCCCCTTCCACTATCCCATTCCACAATCCCTGAGCACACTCCAACGTCCCCCACTAACACCGTAGACTGGTCACGTGACGTGCCGTGCAACGTATCACATATTACTTTGGTCATCAGAGAGGTGGTAAACTGTATTTCCCTCGATTTAACCGATTTGGCATCACTGTATACGGTGGGTGTAGAAAGTATTCGAACTACTTTAGAAATCGAATAACTTTTTTAAAATTGGATCAAACGACTTCAATTATTTTGAGATGTTAGACGCATTAGTTTACTAGGTATCGTGAAAATAATTTTTTCGAAAATTGCTATTGGTCGGAATTGCGACGAAAATATATTTTCTAATAATCATTACTATAATAATGATCATAATTTTTAACTTTTTTATCTCTGCTTGTCATCAGATTTCGTATACATTTTATAATAATAGATGTTTCAAGAAAGAAGTTCATGTAAACAATTCTCATAAAATTATATTTAAATTTAAATAATTCTGGACAATTGAAGAAATCAGAAACAAGTAATTTCGACCCGTTCGAAAGTTCTATTGTTCAAGAGACAATAGATTGAGAGTGCTCCAATGAAGAAATTCATTTAAATAATTCACACAAAATTATATTTATAATTTCCAAGATTGTAACTAAAAGAAGAAATCAGGAAGAAGTCGTTTTGACCAGCTCGGAAGTTCTATTGTTCAAGGGAAAATAGATTGAGAGTACACCAATGAAGAAATTCATTTAAAAAATTCTCACAAAATTATATTCATAATTTCCAAGATTATAACTAAAAGAAGAAATCAGAAACAAGTCATTCTGACCCGTTCGGAAGTTCTATTGTTCAAGGGACAATAGATTGAGAGTGCTCCAATGAAGAAATTCATTTAAAAAATTCTCACAAAATTGTATTGATTATTTCCAAGATTCTAACTAAAAGAAGAAATCAGGAAGAAGTCATTTTGACCCGTTCGGAAGTTCTATTGTTCAAGGGACAATAGATTGAGAGTGCTCCAATGAAGAAATTCATTTAAAAAATTCTCACAAAATTATATTCATAATTTCCAAGATTGTAATTAAAAGAAGAAATCAGAAACAAATCATTTTGACCCGTTCGGAAGTTCTATTGTTCAAGGGACAATAGATTGAGAGTGCTCCAATGAAGAAATTCATTTAAAAAATTCTTACAAAATTATATTCATAATTTCCAAGATTGTAATTAAAATAAGAAATCAGAAACAAGTAATTTGGATCTGTTTGGTAGTTTTAATGTCACAGAAAGAGCTGATAAGTTGAAATTAGCATGATTCGAGACAAAGTCCGATCGAAAAATGTTCAAGCGTTTCCATGCTAAATTTAGCACCTCCCAATTTCAATTTCGGCATATCGTTGGACGATTTCAGGAATCCGTCGCGCGTCCTCTAATTTCTAAATCGAGGCGTGTTTGCTCGTGTAATGGCAGTTGGCTCGAATTAACATACTCGCGCTCGCTCGCGAAGTGTAAAGTGCGAGTTGTTCTCACTTCGACTGAGGACTGAGGACGGATCTCGTTTTCCTCATTTTTCGTCGCCGGTGACAGAGAATCGAATGCGAACGAAAGGGATGCGGAGAAAGGGAAACGGAGGAAGGGAAATAGCTCTTCCACGCGCGAGTGAATTTTTTCAGATCGCGGCGACGAGCTTTTGAAAGGATTTCTCCGAACAAAGGAAACACACGGGTCGAAAGACACAAAGAGCGACTGAGCGAGCGTACAAGCGAGAGAAGGAAACAGAGAAACAGGAAGAGAAAGAGAGAAGAACCGGCAGCGAAAGAGAGGTGGCTTTTCGCAAAAGTAAAAGATGACAACGCAGAACTGCGAGAAAAAATCGTCCAGTTTTCACGGGCAAACGGGTATTTCGAGTTTGATCGCGGACTCTGCGGCCAGAACGAGCGCCGTCGACACATGGCACTTGTAATCCAATCTCGCGTCAAACCGTATATCAAACAAACGCTGCCAACAGCCGGAAATCAAACTTTTCCGACACGTTCGCCGTGATCAGCATTAATTCGATCCGGGGAGTTACGAAAGTTGAAGAAACAAGAGCCACGGACCGATGGAAATCACCTCTCCCGGCACGAGTTTCACCGATTCTTCTTTTTACGGATTTCAACACGGTTTTACGCCGATTTTATGAACCCACTCGATTATTTTCCTCCCCAGTTTAGTGCCCCGGAAGCATTTCCTTCTTCAAATTTGTTAACCGAGACTGAAGAAGTATTTATCAGGTCGATTGTGTGAAGTTTGTTTTTTCTTGTTTTCAAAGGAGGATCGGTCGATTGACTCTGGGTTAGTTTTAAACCGCTTTTGCGAGGCTTTGTTTAGCTTGTTGGTTCGATTGTGGTTATTCTGTTCAATATTGCCGCTGGTTCAAGGCAATGGGGAGATTACGATTTCCGTGGCCCCTTGTTTAGAGGTTAAATTGTGTTCTTGGAGTCATTTTAAGAAAAAAATGGATATGTCACAGGTATCGAATGGTCCTGGTTTAGCCAGTAATGTAGATTTCGTGTTTTTTATAAATCCGCAAATATCTCGATAACTATGTGAAATATGGCAAAATATCAAGAGACCTTTTTTGTAGAAAATTAAATTTAAAACAATTTATGACCTATGACATTTTTTTATCAGTTGCGCAGTTTCCGAGTATATTTATATTTCGGTGCAGTTGCAGAACAACTGCCTCCCTCCCGAAATGATGGTCTGGAGAACGTAAAGGCTCCGTTCACAACTGCTTATACGAGACTCAAGAAATGTCTATGTATTAAAACTCAAATAACAGTGAATATTATTGACGTATTAGGTTAGGTTAGGTTAGGTTAGGTTAGGTTAGGTTAGGTTAGGTTAGGTTAGGTTAGGTTAGGTTAGGTTAGGTTATATACTTCATTTTAATGTTTTTTATAGGAAATTCAATTTCCTACAAAAAAGGTCTATATATTTTGCCATATCTCGCATAGTTTCCGAGATATTTGCAAGTTTATAAAAAACAGGAAATCTACTTTACCGGCTAAACCAGGCCGATTTGGTACCTATGACATATACAGTTTTTTTCTTAAAATGACCCCAAGAACACAAATTTAACCTTCAAAGCAGGGGCCACGGGAATAGTAATCGTGCCAAGGCAATTAATGCTCTAGTTTAAAACAGTATAAAGAATATACGGTGGCTCACAAAAGTATTCGGTCGCCCTTTAAATCAGAATAACTAAAATGAAAAAGTTGTTAAAAATGTCGAAATCTATAATATATTAAAATTTCATCAAAATCGGAGTACGCAGACCTTTTCTATATAATTACCGAATAATTTTGTGAGCCACTGTGAAATACACTTACAGTTCTCACAGTTCAAAGTTCAGGATAGTTCGAAAGGTTCTAGAAGTTGTATGGTTTGATATGTTCGATAGGTTCATATCAACGGTTCGATAAGTTCCATATGTTCGTATCAACGGTTCGATAAGTTCTGACGTTTTAATTCCCTACCAAAGCTCGGGAAGAGATCATTCCTTTGCTAGGGATAAAAAGGGGTCGAATCACCAGTTCGGGGCGTAATCCTAAATTGTGCAACGCCTACAAAACTCCGTGATTTCATTTCCCCACACGTAAGCCTCGCTGTGTGGGCCTGCAATGCGTCAATTATCATTGAGCGAAGTACCGCTGGTCTGTTTACCCGTATCTAAACAACACACTTAACTTCCAGCCGTGCCCAAGTCCGTAACGAGTCCTTAGGGTCAAGCAAACCAATAAATATCTCCAAAAAAGTGTCCTACTCGATCGTAGCACAGCCAATTGTAGACGCTTGTGATCAACTAAAATGGTTAGTTTGTTGATGATGATCGTAGAAAAATGTTGAAACGTTTGTCTACCATTTTTAAGCTGCAGATTACAAATCATTGACTCATCTGACTTTCATATTCTATCGTCCTATGAAATTGAAGAGGCGTCTATAGTTTTTGAATAAAATAGTCGCAAACATTTTTTAAGTATCACCTCGTGTGACGTGCTGTCTGTGAGAATATCTCATTTGCAAGTTTTGTGGCAATTTATACAGTTTTAAACACATTTGCCTTTTTTGGAGAAACCACATTTTTGTAACTGTTACCGCCACGGTATCAAGATTTTTATTAATTTGTTTCGGACCGTATTCAGACTGATTAAGACATTTCCTTATTTTCTTGTTTTCGATCGGAAGAGGGCCGGAATCATGGTAAGAGTCACCACGTGTCTTTGAAAACATGCTCTATACAAAATATTATTACTGATGTAATTTTGATTATTTTTACTTTACACAAATCACACGTGTACTTCAAATACCAATAAATATGTATACAAAATTCCGCTGCAAAATGTTTAATGTTACTCCCGAAAAAAATTCCTAAAAGTTGTTTGAAAAATGGCATTCTAAACCAGAATACTATCCTTTCGAAACATAATTTACAGAAAAATAAATTACTCATAATTTCAATTATTTTTGCTTTAAACAAATCACACGTGTACTTCAAATACCAATAAATATGTATACAAAGTTCCACTGCAAAATTTTTAATGTTTCTCCAGAAAAAAATTACTAACCATTGTTTGGAAAATGGCACTCGAAACCAGAATACAATCCTTTCGGAACATACTCTACAGAAAAATAAATAACCCATAATTTCGATTATTTTTGCTTTAAACAAATCACACGTGTTCTTCAAATACCAACAAAAAAGGAAACAAAATTCCACTACAAAATTTTTAATGTTTCTCCAGAAAAAAATTACTAAACATTGTTTGGAAAATGGCACTCGAAACCAGAATACATTCCTTTCGGAACATACTCTACAGAAAAATAAATAACCCATAATTTCGATTATTTTTGCTTTAAACAAATCACACGTGTTCTTCAAATACCAATAAATATGTATACAAAATTCCACTGCAAAATTTTTAATGTTTCTCCAGAAAAAAATTACTAAACATTGTTTGGAAAATGGCACTCGAAACCAGAATACAATCCTTTCGGAACATACTCTACAGAAAAATAAATAACTCATAATTTCGATTATTTTTGCTTTAAACAAATCACACGTGTTCTTCAAATACCAATAAATATGTATATAAAATTCCACCTCAAAATTTTTAATGGTTCTCCAGAAAATTACTAAACATTGTTTGGAAAATGGCACTCGAAACCAGAATACAATCCTTTCGGAACATACTCTACAGAAAAGTAAATAACCCATAATTTCGATTATTTTTGCTTTAAACAAATCACACGTGTATGTCAAATACCAATAAATATGTATACAAAATCCCACTGCAAAAAGTTTAATGGTTCTCCAGAAAAAAATTACTAAATATTTTTTGGAAAATGGCACTCTAAACCAGATTACAATCCCTTCGGAACATACTCTACAGAAAAATAAATAACCCATAATTTCAATTATTTTTGGTGTAAACAAATCACACGTGTTCTTCAAATACCAATAAATATGTATACAAAATCCCGCTGCAAGAAGTTTAATGTTACTCCGGGAAAAAATTGCTAAAAGTTGTTTGAAAAGTGGCACTAAAAACCAAAATAAACACCTTGAAGTGATCAATTCCCAGTACAATTCTCGTGAAACAAAACGCAGTCCACCGGAAGTCAGGGGTGTCTTGACATCCACATTGCACTAATCAAGGGCACTAGACAATTCCATGGAAACTCGTCGATAGCGCACGACCATTCCGCGAACGTATGTTTGTTTCGTTCGCGTGGACGTTCCGCAGCGATAACGAGACGAAATTACAAAAAAATGCGACGACAAAAAAATAAGGAAACCGATAAGGTGTTACACCATCGATTGCAAGGCGACCACAAGAAGTTGTTGGCTATCTTGTCGGTTCGGAACCCTGTTAGACAACGAGGATACAGAAAAACCGATGGCAAGAAGGGAAAATAGATTGTAATGGCGGCGTGATCGAACGCCAACCATCGAACTGATTAATCGCGCTAATTGGTATGCGACACGCGCAAGAAATTAATGTTTATCTTGGGTTATCCAGCGACGGTTCAAAGGTGGCCATTTTCCCCGATCACCGAGAAGGCACGTGCGAACCAAATCTAAGCGTTGGGATTCGCCAAACTCTTCGGACGATGGATTAAATATTTAAAACTGAATTGTTCGCGCGAAGAATACCACTAGAGACTCGTAAATATAATTCCAGGTGGCCAAAAGGTCATAGACTGCAGATTTTCGTGCAAAACAAGGATGGTTCAAGTAGGACAAGGGGATTAAATAAGAGTACAGTTGTTCTTCTAATACGGTTAATTAGTCGAGAATAATGTACCAACGTCGTTCAATTCTTCTGATGCCTCTACAGGTTTATATTCGACCGGTTTTTGCGATAAATACGTGAAATCCGCAGTCTAGTCAATGTGTACGAATTTTTAGAACTGGAGTCATATAGAATTCCAGGGAGACAGAAAATGGTATTAATTTTAGAAAATATGAAGAGCTCTTATAAAACTATATCGATCTTCTATTTTGACATTAGTTCCTTGTAGGGTGTCAGTTTTGAAACACGAACGAATTAAGTTTTTTGTTAGACACTATACATACTACATTTGTGATGTATTGTGCTTTTAAACCAATTTGTGGTACAGGGCGGATCAGAAGTTCACTAAACCAGGGAGTTCCAACGTATTCCCCTCCGAGAACTGCAAGGTCCCCACCATCGAATCTCTTCCCACTACTACGTACAGCCGTAGAGTTGGTGAGTGCTGCGCGGCTCTCGTGATGGGAGCTTCCCACTACTGTACGTTATAACGATGAAGTCTAAGAGTGGGGGAAGAACCTAAGCAGGGAAGGGTCTCTAATAGCTCTGGAGCTAATAGTTGGAACTGCCTGCACTAGACCATTAAAATGTGTTTATATAAATGTGTTTATAAAAGAATGAGAATTTAAAAAAAAATAAAAGGATTAGTGACTTTTGGGCCACCCGGTAGAAGTATTAGTGATTTGAAAGTTGTAATATTTATTAGATGGACAACTTAATATACAGCATTTTCTGCATAAATCTAATGTTTATTTACGAACAACCAAAATACATATGGTTCTTAAAAACAATTCCCATTGTCTTCTGTGCTCGGTATACATAGAATACTATGTACATATGTATATTTACTATAAGTATATTACACAGTCATTCAACGACTTGTGCGGGTTAAGAATTAATTTATACACCTAATACAATTTAAGTGTTCACATTTTAAGTTACATTTTTTATTTTGTAATTATTATATGTAGAAAGTACAAAACATACAAAACCCTGAACTATATTAGTATTAAAAAGGTTAAAAGTAAATGTTGTTATCAAAATTAAAAATTCGATTATCTCCCTTTCCTTATTTGTTTCAAAACGACGTTTGATATTCAAAAAATATCGACGAACATTATTGACGATGAAATTAATGGTAAATAGAAACGCAATTCTCTTCCTCATAATAAAACAATTTACGTAATTAATTCCACGTTGGATTAATAGCAGCAGTTGCGTTTACACTTGTATGTTCCACTTTCTCTTTCCTTCGGAGATATTAATATAACCTTTCGACTTATTAAAATTATTGGTAAAAGAAATGTATGTCTATGTAGCTCCTGTGTCCTGCAGTTAACCCATGAAACGCTATGCCAGTTCCTGGGGACCGACGGAATCTAATTTATAAAATAATATACAGGGTGTCCCACATAAATGGGAACACCAATATCTTTCGTATTTACAGTCCTATCAGAAAACATCAGAGGACAAAGTGGCACTATTGCAGGGGGCAAATAAAATGGTAAAGAAAAAAATTTTTATGTCGTGTTTTTTCGCATTGTTATCACTTTCACGTTTCGAATTCGAATAATGCAGAAGGAACAACGTATTTATTCTAACCGATTAACCTTCTGTTAACGATCTCAATGATATATACTCTAACATAAACATACGCTGTTTACTATGAAAAATATTTCAAACATTTATTGTGGTTTGTAAAGGTCAACCCGACGTAAACAACGCGTAATCTTTGCTGAAACACGTAAATTTTAAACTTCCACATTTTATCCGCTCCAACATGATTATTCTTGCTCAAGGTCATTTCAAAGTCAAAAAGGTGGTATTCACTAAATTCAGTTTTTTATTGTCTATCATGCTATCGTAAAAAAATATACTATTCCATTTACAAATCTTGAAATTTCATTAACAAACACGACACAAAAAATTTTTTTCTTTACCATTACATTTGCCCCTGCAATAGTGTCACTTTGTCCTCTGATGTTTTCTGATAGGACTGTAAATACGACAGATATTTATGTGTTCCCATTTATGTGGGATACCCTGTATAATATACAGTCGGTCACAAAATGATTCGGATACTTTTAAAAAGACGATTACTTTTTTAATATTGGACTTAAATTTTTTGAAACGTTAGAAGAATTAACTTACTACGATGTTATTAAATTATTAAACAAGGAGTTATATTTTTTAGATAAAATTAATTTAAATTTTTATATATTTATGCCAATATTATCTCTAATTTTTGTGAGAAGAAACAATTTTAAAAAAAAAAAGAAGAAAACTGCAATTGGTCGAAATTTTCAGAGAAAATACTAAAAGTTGTTTGTTCAACTTTTTTATGTGGGTCTACATGGAAAATTTACGAAAAAACATATTGTAGATTTGTGTCAATTATACACATTCTAAAAATATCATAAAAATCGGCCAATATTGCCATGAGCTATAATATAGGCCCACATAAAAAATGTTGTAAAAAGAACTTTTAGTATTTTCTCTACAATTCCGACCAATTGCAGTTTTTTCCAAAAAAACTTTTTCTTGTCGTATAGTAAGCTGATCTTTCTAACGTTTCAAAAAAATTTATGTCATTTGATCCAATCTTACAAAAAGTTATTGTCTTTTTAGTAGTGTCCGAATCTTTTTGTGACCGACTGTATGCATAACTCGTACAATATTAACACGTTCCGTGCCGAACCGTTTTTGCTCAATTATTCATTCAAACTGTTTGATGTTTTGATCATAGACTGCTATCCTATCATAAACTATTTCATTATATTATTGATCGATAAGCAATTAGCCTGTACATACTAGTTTCGACATCATGTTCTATCCCTACATGAAATAAATACTCACTATAAAATGATATGTACGTTTTTATTAGATTTAATTGAAACAACTCAAACAAAAATTAGGTCAGCAAGTCGTTTACTTATACATGGGAGTTTTTTTGCACCGAGACATTCCTTAATTAATCTTTAATACAAGTTACTTCCATTAATATTCGGACACTCTTAAAAAGACGATAACTTTTTTAATAGTGCGACATACGACTTGGACTTTTTTAGATGTTAGAACAATTAGTGTTATATTATATGACACGCAGAAAAAATTTTGAAACAATTGCAATTAGTAGGTATTGCAAAGAAAATACTAAAAGTTATTTTTTCCTATTTCTTTTTTATGTGAGCCTATATTGAAAATTTAAAAAACAAGTTTTGTAGATCTGTGTCAATTATATACATTCTGAAGATTTCATCAAGAATTGTATAACGTGTAAAACAGTGACAGTCATCGAAAGATGTAAAAGAATCCTTCGATTGATTACAGCTTATTTTGATAAGCTGCAATTTTCACCATTTTCAAACGACTGTATCTCATTGCAATGTTTATCGGTTTTGGTAAAATGTTCAGAGTGTACACAGTTCACACAGATATACAACACACAGTTGTTAAACTATCAATATAGAGCCGCATAAAACAGTTCTAAAAAGAACAAATTTTAATATTTTCTTTGCAATTTCAACCAATTAAAAAATTTTCCAAAATTTCTACTAATTAATTGTTCTAACTTCTCAAGAAAAATTCAAGACATATAGTCCAATATTAACCCTTAGCACTCCGTTGTCACCGCTGAGGCGACATCGAAAGAGAAGCTGGCGTCGTGTTAAAAATTGCTCGGAGTGCAAAGGGTTAAAAAAAGTTATCGTCCTTTTAGGAGTATCCGAATATTAATGAGAGTAATTCTGAAAATCGCTGTCCATTACATCGAGTACAAACGCATAATCGATCATTCAGAACGTTCAAGACGTTCCGCCATCTTTCACCGAAGAATATCTCGGTAATTATTAGTTATTAATCCCATACACCTCATAGTGTTTTATTCATCATTCATTACACTTTCGAACCACAAGGTCAAACATTACACATCATGATAAAAAATTTCAAGGTGACCTTCACATCTCGATGAAAAAGTGGACTACGAGAAAAATTAATTATTACATTGTAAAGCCCACTTTATTCCAGGACAACTATCGTTTAAAATGTTTTTCGATACAACAAATAATTTACGAGTCAATTTATGTGGCACAATTAAATCATAAATCATATAATCATATAAACCATAATTTGCAGATCCATCCTTACTCTGTAGGATACGTAGTATAGTGAATCGTTTGCGTCAATAATATCAGAATACTAGAAGACATGAAAATTCTGCAAGGTTAATTGAACATTTAGTCTCTCAAAGTATAACATACAGAATTTTTCACGAGGTTACAACTGTACAATAAAAAAAAGACACCCTGTATAAAATTGTATATGAGCTAAGAGGGATGTCATCGCCAAATCCTCAAGGCAAGGCGATAATAAATAAGAAGAATAATAATAAATAAAATAGCAAGCTTGTACACGCAATAATAATAATAATAATAATAATAATAATAATAATAATAATAATAATTTCGGTCAAAGGCTACGATCTAGCCATCAATCCCACGGTAAAGGGGTAGGGTCACAGAGGGTTAATCGTGAAAGTGGTCACAGGGTCGTTCCCAGTGTAATTATCTCGAAAAAAACGAGTTCCTTCGCGTCGTCACGGGAAGTCTTTATTTCGGCCAGACATGATTTCATATCCTGCTTTTTAATACGACTTTTAATGGCACCGGCCCCCGTGTGTCCCGCCCTTCGTGAAAACAGTGAAACCTGGCCATACATATACATATGCATGTGTATACTAAATACACGGTCCGTTTGCCGTGGCACCAACCGTTATTTGGTACGGTACTGGGTTGCGTTACACGCATTCCGCCCGTTGCCTCGCGTCGCCCAGGTAAATCGTGCACGTGTACCGGTACACGTGCGGAGCAAAGTTTCGTGTATACGCAACCATCGCGCGTAGCTTAATTAAGACCAGATAAAGAAAGAAGGGCAACCCGCGGCAGCCTCGCTGAAATTCTCCTTCGTTACGCTCCTCCACGTCAAGGACGCGGACGAGCATAAATAATAAACCCGAGTATTGCGAGCGACAGGAAAATTAAACGCATCGGAGTAACCAAAAAACGTTTATCATGCTTCTTACAGGACAGACGTATTTGTGAAAGCTTCTACAACTGGCTGTGGCTGAGAAGCATAGTAGTGTAGGGTTACGCATATGGTACATCGAGTCAAATAATATTTTGCGTTTGTTGTAATTTAAGGGAAAAAAAACTCCATATACGCATTGCGGTTCAGAAACACATCCTTAAGTTCAGAAAACTATGAGAAATGTCTGTACGTGAAAATTAAAGCACGAAACAAAATTTTAGACAATTTGCAAGCGAATTATCCGATTAACCCTCTATGGGCTCGTGTAACTTTCAGGTCACATTTTAATTTATCGACATTTTACAAAATAATTATAGCTTTTTTCATGAGATGGCACACAAATCTTAACTCTATAACGTTGCGAACACAACCAATACTAGCATTCATGACTATTGCTAGGCTCATCAACCTGAAATAACAAAATAAATGCTGTGCAAACTGTCGGCAGTAAAACTACGCGAAACCATTTGATCCAATCGATATAATTTGTGCTTTTGTCAGTGATTACCAAACTAAAAATAGTAGACATAATAACTCTGGGTTAGTATATCAATAACAACCTACTTGTTTGCATTTCAATTTTCAATTTGTTACTGTTTTTGATGATACAGTTTTGTAACCTTATAGGCCGGTGTGACTTGAAAGTCACATAGTGAATATATCGCAATAAAATTGTTTAAACGCAAAAATTTGTTTTCATTTGCATATATAAGTTTATAATTTCTGATTTTTCGTTCCCACAATTTTTTTGTAGTTAAAACAAAAATTCGGCCCATAGAGGGATAAGATTTACTTACAGTGGCTCAAAGTATTCGAACGCCCTTTAAATTCGAATAATGTGTTTAAAACTGCACCGCTCAACTTGGCATTTTCTTTCGCAATTAGAAGCATTGATTCATTAAATGACATGCAAAAAGGATTTTGAAAAAATTGCAATTAGTAGGCATTACATAAAAAAATAACTATGACACTTTTTAAAACTTTTTTATTCCAGCCCGTAATGAAAATTAAAATATGCGTCTTGTAGACCTATGTTAGTAATACGCATGCTGAAAATTTCGTCGAAATCGATTATTCTATACACGACCTACAGGCGGTTCAAACTGATAAAAATCGCAGTTTTTCACGACTTTCGGTCAGATTTTGCTTAAAATCCATAGATTCTTACATCTTTCGATGCGTGTCGTTTTTTCTGCGTTAACCGATTTCGATGAAATTTTCGGCATGTGCGTAGCTAACATAGATCTATAAAACGCATATTTTAAATTTTCATTGCGAACTGAAATAAAAAAGTTTTAAAAAGTGCTTTTTTTATTTTTTCATGTAATTCCTACCAACTGTAATTTTTTCCAAAATTTTTTTACATCCCACGTAGTAAATTAATGATTGTAGTTGCTAAAGTAAAATTCAAATTATTTGGTCCATTTGTAAAAAAGTTATTCGAATTTAAAGTTCGTTCGAATACTTTCGTGAGCCACCGTATACCGATATACAGTCACTCGCAATAATATTCGGACTTTCTTAAAACGATGATAACTCTTTGGATGGTGGACTCTACAACTTAGATTTTTTTCGAAAAGTTAGAACAATTAATTTACTATACATGATGTGGGACACATTTTTTTTTAAAAATTGCATTTGGTCGGAATCAGTGTCGCCAAAAACATCCAAAACTGGGTGGATTTTCCTCTCCTCCTTTTCCCCTTCCACTATCCCATTCCACTGCGTGTTGCGTCCCCGTCGCGCATGCGTAACACGTGCACGTGTTAAACTGATTATCAGAGAGGTCGTAAATTGTATTCCCCTCGATTTCAGCGATCTGACGACACTGGTCGGAATTGCAGAGGAAATACTAAAACTTGTGTTTTACAACTTTGTTATGTGAGCCTATATCGAAAATTTAAAAAAATACGTTTTGTAGATCTGTGTTGTAAAGCAGCGGTTGAAAAGGAAAGAGATTGTAAGGTGGGCTTACACCACTATGATACCAAATGGCTCGTTTTATGCGATCAGTGACGAAAGCCATTTTTCCATTATCATTTTTCAGTAAAAAATTATATTCTATATCGATTAACGCTGCGTGTTAATAAATGATGCCTTCAAAATTCGAAAAACAATATTAACCTACACCAGCATAATACTCAGCGCGCCAATTATGACTAATAAAAATCCGGGTATCCGATTTACAGGCTGTTACAACATTTGTGGTTGCCGCTGCCGCAAAGCGTGACAAAAACAATTATGAAAGTTGTTTGTTTTTCATCATTCCATTATGAAACTTTTACCAACGCATTCTTGGCGTTTTTCTGAGTAAAACGAGTCCAAACATGAAACAATTCGATGCATATTTGTTTGTTTAGTTCACGATTTAGTGGAATTCCGGAACCGATATAAACAAATATACGTAAACAGTTTTTAATGTAAATTGATTCATATACAAGCACGATTTATTGTACAAATCTGTAAAGACTTACTCTAACACTGCAACTAAGCAACTGTACTAGAATTTAATATTCATGTTCCACCGAGTAGTTCGGATAAGCGAGTTTCTATTATATCGTGTATTAAACAGGTAAATACAAACCAAATTGTGTCGTGTTTGGTATCGTTTTAATCAGAAAAGTGTCACAATCATGTTGGTAGCAGTTCCATAAAGGAAAATTATCATAAACAAAAAAGTTCAATCTTGAAAATCACATGTACAATTTCGGTTTGGAATTTCTAAATAGGAAAATGAAGTAGAATTTTAATTCTAACTGCACCATTGGATCTTTATTTTACTTGTTTCTGAAGTTTAGTTGTTTGAAATCCAATTATAGCAATCGAGAATACCTTTAAAAACTTCAAACTATTTTTCATTAGATCTGGTGTCCCTTAAAACCGCTTTCGAGTCAAAGATTTTCAAAACGTCACGGTTTAATGAATTTGAAATTAAAACTTTCGGCGATTTCTTTATGAAAGAATGTTGATATATATATATTTTTTTAAAGGACAATGTATGGATATGTATAGTGAAATATGGTTCATATAAAATTTTATATTCAGGTGTGAAAGTTTCTCTGATGACTAAACAGGTATTCGGAGTTTCAGTTAATACCAGTTTTACGGGACGCGGAAAATGGCGCGTTATAATATTTGTTATTTACGATTACAATTAAAATTCTACAGATGCATCCGCGAGGAATTATTGAAGAATTTTATTTCTTTGGGTATACAATATTATTACAAAAATGACTAAACATTTGGATAGACACACATTCTCGTTATTTTTATAAAACAATGTAAAATAGTCACTTTTACTGCTCCGTAAACTTAGTGTTAAAGTAAAATCCGCGAGTCACGGCCAGGCACATTAGATTTTCGAATTCCCTGTCTAAATATAAACCGAACGAGTTTGATTCTACATTTTCGACTAACAATATAAGTAGCGCCCTCGATGATTGTGCCTCACGATTGCTGCAACACCCTGTATAATGCATGAATGAATAATACAAAGCGGTCGCAGGTGAAATCCTGCTGAAACCGGTTTTCCCTTATCGTTATTGGGAAATGAGGAATGTTCTGAGAAAAATTGTTGATAATATTCAATGAAATGCGACCGTGGGTTACTATTCAACAAGTGAAACGATAGCTGTCATGATTGTCGCTTGTCGATGGAAAAAAAAACACGTGTTCCTATCGTGCGCGGAATGACGTTATGAAATAATATAAATTATGGAAGGAACGTTGTTTAATGTTAATTAATGCTGCACGATTCGATCGAGGACTATCAATCTATCGAGTTGGAATTTTCATTAGCGTATTCGACTTGTTTAAAAACCGTCACGTGTGGCCGACTCATCCCCGGTTGTGTGCGACACAGTGACCCCGGTTAGCATGTTGCTTCAATGGAAAAGGAAATTAACTTTAACGTTTTCCGTGTGGTACTTTATTAACATTGAATGAAGTTTTAAATTATGGATTTAGAATATATTCGATCGCCTGAAGTTTGGTATTGTTATCTTGTTTTGCTGTTAAAACCTTTAAGACGGGCTTTCTCGTGTAACGGCAGTGGAAACAAGTGACTTTTAAGAATTTTTTTAGGATAATTATTGGATAAATGGGACGAGGCTATTTTGGGATGTTATCAGATAGCCTTGAAGTACAAATGCTATTTTTTTTAATTCAAGTCTTCTCATTATTTATTGCAGGCATGCCCAGAAGTAGCTCACTTGGAGGCAAATTCGAGGGAGACGTCTACTTCTCTCGTCCGCGCGTCTCGCTCCCCGTGGCGGCCGTAGTCCTCCGAGCTCCTCAGACCCGTGCCTACCGCTTGCGGTATGTACTGCGTGTGGCGCTTTGGGGCGACTCTCATACCCATAAGTTCCACATCACCCATAAGGTACTATGGTCAATGCGTTTTTTTGTCAGTGCTATCCCCTATAGGCCTATTCCATTGCGTCGCATGATAATTTCGAAAAAGTAAATCCGGGGGGGGGGGAAGTAGGCGTCTCCCTCGAATTTGCCTCCAAGTGAGCTACTTCTGAACATGCTTGATTTATTGCATAATACGCGTGTGCCTGGAAACTATGTTTTTCATGTTGCCATTTTACCTGTTCATGTTAGTTCAGTAAATTATTGTTATCGTAATTTTGTATTTCAAACAAATACATCGAATTATAACACAATTCAAAAGGAAACGGATATTTTACAAATATTTTACTGAGAACAGAAAATGTATGAGGATTAATGGCAGCATTTGGCTAATAATAAACTGTTGTAACATATTTCATGGCGCATATTCCACTCATTTTGTTATTCACAAAAAACCGTTAATGCTTTGCATAAAGGATCGTCAATTTTATCAGTTTTGTTTTAAAACCGAGATATGCCCAGTGAATTGCAAAATATTAAGATTTATTGCAAACGCCTGACCTATAAAAAATGTTCGATGTTTGTAGAGGTACTCCCGCCGATTGCAATTATTTATATAACACACTCGCAGCTTATAGATTTCCGAAATCAATAAAATAACGGTCCTATAACGCAATTTTTATGATTATAAATCAGACGGTAGAAACTCGTAATTATGCAGGAAACATGAAGAAATATTGAACAATAAAACAAATGATGTAACACCACTTGCATCGAACCTATCAAATCGGACAATTAATTACAACGAGCATTAACAATGGAGAATGTATAAAAGTTTCTTAAACCACCTAAACTGTTGAAATAGAAAACCTATTAACACCCAGAGGACTTTCTCATCAAATCATTTAACATAAAGATGATACTTAGAAATGTTTTTCTTGAAATATACAAGATTTTATAACAACGAACTTTTGTCCTTAGCACTAGAACTACCGAGCATTAAACACGACTGCCATGTATTGTCTTATAATAATGACAAAATTGCATTCATTCAGATTTTGACCATTTTTGTTTCAACATGTACTTCAATAGAGAATTTTTCTAAAACAAAAACTAATCCTGAAAACATATTTGTAATTTTAGTATTTGCAAAAGAAAAAATTAGAAACCAGTTATTTTGATTGATCCGGTAGTTCTAGTGTTAGTTTGTACACTCTTTTAATTTACAAACAATTACAAACACATTCACAAAAAACATGCGAACCAATTCGAAACGTCAATGATTTGAAACAATGTAATCAAGAGGAATGGGAGAAATTAAGACAAAAAAGTATTCAAAAATTATATAAATCTTTACTGATTGCTGTCATTAAATGTAAAGGAGGTCCCAAAAAATATTAATATTAATATTATTTACAAATTTGTTTATATGTTAAGTTTTTCCTTAACACTAGAAACACCGAGCGCTAAACGCGACTAGTGTATATTGCCTTCTAATAACGACAAGAATGCATTTATTCAAATTCCGTACAACTTTTGTTTAAATATGTACTCTAATAGAGAAGTTGACTAAAACATTACTCCGGAAAACATTTTTATAATTTCAATATTTGTAAAAGAAAAATTTAGAAACCAGTCATTTTGACTTGTCCGGTAGTTCTAGTGTTAAATGTGCTATCTTTTGGTCCTACTATATTTTGCCAAAAATTGTATTTTTCTATATTTATTAAATATATCTGAGGAAAGGATGGGGGGAAAGCAGGTGGCAGAGGGTAGCGAAATTTAGGCTGGGAAATGAGATGAGAGGGGCGAAGTATTGGTTGGAAGATGAGGAGAGAAGATGTAGAAGGTGCGAATGGGGGATTGAGACGTGGGAGCACGTGTGGGAGGAGTGTATGAAAGTGGATGAGGAAAGAGGATGGCAAGAGTGGGTAGGGGAGGTGTTGGATGACGAGGGGGGTGGGGAGGTGTGGATGAGGAGAGTGGAAGAATGGAGAGAGGGTATGAAGTGAAAGAGTAAGGATGAACGACAAGCGACCGGAAGAGGGGGTCGAAGGATAGGGTAGGGGGGAATTATTAGGGTATAAGGAGGAAGAGTTTTAGAGTATTTGTATGTAATGTAAATAGTGTAAATAGCGAATTTCTTCTGTAAATAGGTTCTCTCTCTCTCTCTATATATATATATGTGTGTATGTATGTATGTGTGTATGTGGATATATATATGTGTATATTTATATATATGCGTATGTATGTGTATATATATATATATATATATATATATATATATATATAAGTTTAGAATTTAAGATAGTATCATAAGATAGATATAAGACTAGTTGTTGGAGCGGGATGAAGAGGTAAAACGGGAGAAGATGAAAAATGTTAAGAATTGTAACCCTTAGGGGAATCAATAAAGTTACTACTACTACTACTACTACTATATTTATTAAATATATTGGAGAAATTTAATTTGATTTTTCTTTGTATACGTTAATAAGGGCATTCCTATAAATTTATGTGAAATTTTGTTGCAATGTTAAATAAATAAAAATTACATTTATTTCAAAGTGTGCTATCTTTTTGTCCCGGAGTGTAGATCAATAAACTGCACGAAGGTCTTTGGCAGTGGCACGGATCTTCGATTTACGGGATACGCGTTCGCGAATATGCGATTGGCGCATCGATGATAACGTCGAAGGATAAATAACTCGTTCCAAGGTAAGTTCGCAGCGGCGGTGACTAAATATAAATTCGCAACAAATCAATATCACCACACCGGCACACACGTTGTTCGATGGGCATTTAGCAGATACGCGCTCGCTCGTTCGCACGTTGCGGGAACGTGATCATGCTCGTGGCGTAGATCCCTGGAGATCTAGGAAAATTCGCGACGTTGATCCGTCTAGTGCAACGAAAAAGTTACTACATTCTGTGAACGCCGAACTATAAAATTATCAGAATCGAGGTAATTTAACGCTAAACCATAACGAGCACAAAATGTGACGAGTATACGTTGTTTTATAAAAATTACAAGACATAATATGCGCTTTAACCCTTTGCCTTACAATAGCGTGTGAGAGACGTGATGAAGATTCTGAACAGAGTCTAATAAATTTGTAAGTTATTAATTTCCATTAAAACGAAGTAAAATTATATTCAGTTGTCGTTAATGTACAGCCATTGGAGAACATATAGACAAACAATAGATAAACATTTTTTCCTTCGTCTAGGAAGTTTTGAAATACAAAGAAGTTATAATCATTGAAATTGTAAAATAAATCGTAAGGTAAGGGGTTAATGAAGAAATTCGTTTAGTAATTTCTGATAGATGCATCTTTGTTATTTCAATAATTGTAAAATAAAAATTTGAAACCGGTCGTGGTACGGTTAATGTTAACACTAAATCTACTACTATAGGTTAACTAATCGGTCTCAAATTAATCATTGTGAAATTATTAAAATTGCAAGGATGCATTTTTGGGAAATGATAAATTCCTTTACTGAAGCTCACGTTACAATAAAAATTGTACAACAAATATAATCATGTCATTTTTATAAGATAATATATACCAGGCACTTAGTGTTCGGTACGTTTAGCGTTAAAAGAACAAGAATTAAAAGTTTAACGCAGGCTTCAAATCATTGAAATAAATGATTTGAAGAATATTCTTTAAGATAGCATATTATCTTATCTGGCTACGCGTAGTTTGATATAACCGCGTGTTAGTTTATTTGAGTATCTCAATAATTCTTTTTTAAATTATTTCCTATTTTTTAAATTTAGAATGGGAATCAATTAATTTGTACAATCCACAATTCATTAAAATAAAAAATTACCATATAATCTTATCTGGCTACGTGTAGTTTGATATAACCGCGTCTTAGTTTATTTGAGTATCTAAATAATTCTGTTTTAGATTATTTCATTTTTTTTTTAATTTAGAATGGGAATCAATTAATTTTGTGCAATCCACAATTAATTAAAATAAACAATGGTAATTATTTACATTAGGGGCTTCCTCACCGATTTTGAGGACGTTGAAATATGTTGTCAAGGTCATCATTCTGAACAACTTTTTCCTATACATGTCACCGCCGCTCAGCTTTAGTTTCCGAGATATTCACAAAAAAGTTTCAACATCTCGAAAAATGATCGGAGTAGGTCTGGGTTAGGTCTGGGTTATTTATATATTATTTATATATTTATATATTTATATACTGGGTTATTATATATTTTCTTAATTGTTGCAGATATCCAAGAATTCGTATAGTTTCATGCTTAATACTCTGTATGCTAACACAGCTGACAATGAAATGAGTTCGCGTTCGACACGATTCATTTCAAGTTTCAGTTCGTAAACATAAACAGACAAGACAGTGGGTCTCAACTGATTGAAGTCGTTTTAAGTTGTGACTGTGGCCGCGTTATTGGCGGCCACAATTTCAAATCTAACCCAGACCTACTTCGATCACTTTTCGAGATGTTGAAACTTTTTTGCGAATATCTCGGAAACTAAAGCTGAGTGGCGCTAACATGTATAGGAAAAAGTTGATCAGAATGATGACCTTGACAACATATTGCAACGTCATCAAAATCGATGAGGAATTCCCTAATGTAAATATTTACCTAAAAAATTATTCGAAAGTAATTTATTTTATTTAAACGCCAACCGGAAATAAGTTGGTTGTTATTTGTACAATGTTAAAACAATTCAATGAATTATGAATTCATAATTATGAATTCAATAAAAATTACAATGTGCTTTCACTTCTATATTTATCCAGCCTTCAATACCTTACATAATACTAATTAAGAAAATATTCCCATCATTATATTTGACTTCAATCATCTATTCAAATAATGTTCTGGAACTTCTAATAATTGAATATACATATAATACTTGACAAACTGAACTCTTACAACAGAGATGGAATGTACTAATTGTAAGTTAATGTTAAAGCTGAAATGGAATGACTGACGATTTAATTGTTTGACGGTCGAATTTTATTGATAAAAGTTACCAGTTTCATTCGAGCCTTATTAAATAAGCACACCGAATAGCAAAATGGCTCCGTTTCTGTGGTTTCGAATGGCGAAACGGGACAACCTTTTCACTTTCGAGATACCGCTGTTTACCGTTTCGATCCTCAATGTTTTTATTGCGAATCGATACGCATAACACCCGTGTAACACGATAACCGGGTCCCATAAAGCTGCTTGGCACTGACAATGAGAAACCGTGTTAACACCCTACTGCAACCTGTAAACTATTGTTAGGCTCGTGTTGGTCCATACGACATTCGATTCCAACCTTTGTACGTTCCTCAGGATGAAAATTCATCCAAAATATGCTTCTAGACAGTTACTGTACAATTATGGCAAAATTCATCCAAATATTTACCATTCAATTTTCTTAAACATATTTGTGTACCTATTTCTTTGATATCAATGTTAATTCTTTTATTGGAGTTACTACAAATAGCTAATAATTCGATTAAAATTTAAAACTAGCTGGCACAAAACTAGAATTTCAATGTGACCTTGATAACATTAGGTAGAAATGAAATCAATCAATTTTATAAATTTTCTAATGTGGAATCATGGAAGTAGAATATAAATGGCGAATTATTTAAAGGAGCTGCTACAATATTAAAAATTTAATGGGACTGTGATAACTTTGGATAAAAATGGGCCGAATTCTCGCCACTCGAAGGTTAATAAATGAAATCAGAGGATTTATTCATCAATTTTATGAATTTTCTAATATGAAATCGTAAAAGAAACGTATAAATAGCCGATAACGGGTCCCATAAAGCTCCTTGGCACTGACAATGAGAAACCGTGTTAACATCCTACTGCAACCTGTAAACTATTGTTAGGCTCGTGTTGGTCCATTCGACATTCGATTCCAACCTTTGTACGTTCCGCAGGATGAAAATTCATCCAAAATTTGCTTCTAGACAGATACTGTACAATTATGGCAAAATCCATCAAAATCCTTATCATTCAATTTTCTTAAACATATTTTTGTACCCATTTATATGATATCAATGTTAATTCTCTTATTGGAGTTACTACAAATAGCTAATAATTCGATTAAAATTTAAAACTAGCTGGCACAAAACTAGAATTTCAATGTGGCCTTGATAACATTAGGTAGAAATGAAATCAATCAATTTTAGGACTTTCTTTAATGTGGAATCGTGAAAAAAGCATATAAATCACGAATTCTTTAAACTAGTTGGTAAAAAATGAGACCTGGATGAATTTGGATAAAAATGTACCGAATTCTCGCCACTCGAGGGTTACAAATGAAATAAATCAATTTGATTAATTATCTAATGTGAAATTACGAAGGAATCGTATAAATCCTAGATTATTTAAACTAACAGCTGCGAAATTAGAATTTCAATGAGACCTTCATAACATTGCGTAAAAATGGACTCAATTCTCATCACTCGGTGGTTAATAAATTAATAAATGAAATCAATGGATTTCTTCATCAATTTTATGAATTCTCTAATATGAAATCATAAAAGAAACGTATAAATAGCTAATCATATAAACTAGCTGGTAAAAAAATAGTAAAATTTCAATGAGACGTTGTTAACTTTGGATCAAAATGAACTAAAATCTCGCCATATAAGGGTTAATGAATAAAATCAATCAATTTTAATAAATACCAAATATGAAATTACGAGTAAATAAATAGGAAGTGTATAAATCGCGGATTTATTTAACACTAGAACTACCGGACAAGTCAAAATGACTGGTTTCTAAATTTTTCTTTTACAAATATTGAAATTATAAAAATGTTTTCCGGAGTAATGTTTTAGTCAAATTCTCTATTAGAATACATATTTAAACAAAAGTTGTACGGAAGTTGAATAGATGCATTCTTGTCGTTATTAGAATGCAATATACACCAGTCGTGTTTAGCGCTCGATAGTTCTAGTGTTAAAGCAGCTACTAAACAATTAGATTTTGGGTGGTACGCTAATAACTTTGATTTAAAATATATTCAACCCCATTCATCTAACAGTTAATGAACGAAATCAATTAATTTCTGAATCAATTTTACGAATTCTCTATTACAGACTCATAAATGAAACGCAATTTATTAATGTAAACGAATAGCTCGATTCCGTCCAAGTATTTTCAAATAATCCTACAACAAATGCTTAACAAAGATCGTTAATTATAATTGCATTTTCCCATGGTAATATCACAGTGGCAACAGAAACATCAATTAAAAGATATTATTCAATAATGAATTATCGTTTCAAGTTAATTCACCAAGACAAAGGGGATAAACGAGGAAAATCGATGTTAACGAAGTAGATGGCCGGATAATAGAGAAAAATGTATATTTAATTCCTGGGAAACCTGGGGGGTTTTTATCAAAAGTGATATCAGTTGCGAACAATTGATGAGACTTTTCTCCTTTGTTTGCGTACAGGAACTGTGCGCTTCGTCGAGGGGTTTCGTAATTATTTTTTGTAGTTCGCTCTTGTATAATAATCGGTATTGTGCCCGGTAGTACAATGAAGAGCCACGAATTCAACCGACCACTTGTCGATACCGTGCCCGGCTATTGTATTAATTCTATTTACATATACGGGGAAACGTACCGAGCAGATATGCCACGTGGCAATCAAGTTCGTCCACTGTTTTTCTAATAAACGATGATGCAGATTAGCCTGTGCAAAACGAGATTATATAAGTTCGCGTTCTGTCAAGGAATTTATTGTTTTTCGCAAGATCGAACCGAACTGAATACCGAACAATTCCGAGAGGAATCGCTGGAAAATAAAATAGTTTGCTGGTATCTTACAGTGGTCCATAAAAGTGTTCGTACGCCCTTTAAATCGGAACAACTTTCTTAAAATTTGATCAAACCACTTGACTTTTTTGAGCAATTAGAAGCATTGATTTACTTTTAAAATGTGCAAACAAGATTTTGAAGAAATTTCAATTAGTAGGAATTATATGAGAAAATAAAAATGGCACTTTTTAAAAGTTTATTATTTCAGCCCGTAATGAAAATTCAAAATACGCGGTTTGTAGATCTATGTTATTTACACATATGCTGAAAATTTCATCGAAATCAGTTAACCCTTAGTACTCGAATGGCGACTCTGAGGCGCCACTACAAATTGCTACACCATTATTCAGAATATTGTTTACACGATTAAATTTGTTCATATGTAATAAATTATTAAACATTTAAATATTGTATGAGTTACTGTGTGAGTTTCGTACGCATATAATGAAAAAAAACTTATGTACGATGGAAATATTTTAAGTTAGAAGAAATGTTTGGTTTTTTAGTTGAAATAGCTCCGAGTGCAAAGGGTTAACAAACACATGAGCTACAAGCGGATGAAATTGGTGATAATCGCAGTTTTTCACGACTTTTGATCAGTTTCTCCTTAAAATCCATAGTTCCTTACATCTTTCGATGCGCGTCATTTTTTTCTGCATCAACCGATTTTGATGAAATTTTCGGCATATGCATAACTAACATAGATCTACAAAAGTGATATTTTGAATTTTCATTATGGGCTAAAATAAAGAAGTTTTAAAAAGTGCCATTTTTATTTCTTCATGTAATTTCTACTAATTGCAATTTTTTCAAAATCTTTTTTGCACGTAATTTACTAAATCAATACTTCTAATTGCTAAAAAAAAGTCAAGTGGTTTGGACAAATTTTAAGAAAGTTATTCTGATTTAAAGGGCGTACGAACACTTTTGTGGGCCACTGTACGTCTCATCGATGCGAAGTACAGGGGACCTGTTAGTATAATGCAGAACATCGCGACAGATATGGGTAACATTTTTGGGAGAAAAAATATTTCAAATAATACTTTAAATAGTCGTTGTTCTCTGTGTATTAGATTGTCCGAGAAGTTCGTTTCGTTTTCGATTAATGCACGCAATGCGAATTTCAAAAAAATTCTTTTTACACATTACCTAGTTAACTAATCCTTCTAACATCTCAAAAAGACTCGCGTCGATTGATAAAATTGCAAAAACTTATTAGTAGTATGCGGATTTTATGCATTTATGAGAAAAATGAGTAAGTGTAACTTAAAACAGTAAAGACATTTCAAAAAAATATTGTTGTATTATTTTTAGCCTATTAAAGATATTAAAAGAGAAAATAACTTTCTTTTTCACTTCAGTTTGTTGCAATTCAGGTATAAAATTTTTATTTTGCATCAAGATCCGCAGTCTAGTTATTAGTTTTTAAAGAGTGTAAACTTAATTTCTAATTTATCAATACGAATATCAGTAAAAAGTAATTACATACCATGCATTTTTATTGGAAAATAAAAAATTTATTTGCGTCAATTTACTTTCCGGCGGTTATAATATGGACAAGAATTTCAAATATTTGTAATTCTTACAATTACTGCGATCTTTTCGCTTCAAGACTTTGTGATGTAATGAAAACACAAGCAAAGGATGAGAAGATCAAGTACAACATGTGCACTAGAAAAACAAAGCAACACGTTTTTCGAATTCCACCGCGGCAAATTAAATACCGACGCGACTGTACTTGAATAAAGAAGTATACCAAAAAATTTCTCATGAAAATATTTCAATAAATTCGGGAATTATAACAGGAAAATATTTCCAGCAACTTTATACCGAACAAATCCAGCATTTTCACGGGCTCGGTAGTTATAGTATTAACATTAAACCTACCAAGCACAAAACATATAAAAGTAAAACGCCTTAAATAAGTGAGAAGATTGAATTTGCTTAAACTTTGTACCGTTTCCATTACAATATGTGCTTAAATAAAGAAGTCAATTCAGTAATTTCCTATGAAATCCTTTCTCTAATTTCAATAATTGTGAAATAGAAAACCGGTCATTTTGACCGTGCTAGGTTTAGCGTTAAAATCAATGACTACCACCTCGGGTCCTCCCTTTGTAAAGGTTAAAACTGTTCACGGTTTTCCCATAACGGTTTCTAACAGTGTCGTACGGCGATCCCTTTTCTCGTCGTCGACGGATCGAAATCGCGTCCGAAATATGAAATCGAGCGCGAATATCGAGCCGAGAGCTATTCCCGGTGCGCGACACGGTGCATCGAATCAAAAGTGATAAATAATATCGGCTCCGGTTCGGCAAACAACGCCGTCGCGATTCGCAGCCTCGTAATAAATTTACAGATATTCCCGCGTAATACTCTCGAACGACAATGCCTGTGTTTCCGCCGCGAGTGTACCCGATCATTCGAGAGAGCTATGGCGTTCTAACGAGCTTGCTGCGCCCTCCGATAACCATGAGAAGATAAAATACTGATCGCGACCGTCTCAAATCTGCGCCCCGTTTTTCTTTTTCTCTCTTCCCTCCCTTATTCTTCCACAATACGTCCCGTTGCAACGAGAGACTCGGTGCACCTGTTAGACACGTAATACGCAAGAGTGTTATGTCATACCTGAGCCGAGGTATCGCGCCGGCTACAATTATGCCAGCCATATTGCTCACATGTCGCCTGGTTTGTCGATCGCAAATAAGGAAAATACGTGGGTATCCGCGCCGCCATTTTCTATGCTACATTCTCTTCTTATATTACTTTTCGGTGAAAGGAGATTCAATTTTTATACTTGAACATGTTGTCGATCATTCTCAGTTGCTGATATTGAGTTCTCGAGTGCGAGTCGAAATTAAAAATTATTTTAAGTAAAAAAAGATAGTAGCGGTACGCGATCTATGACCGAGCACAGACCCGAGAATCGGACTTACAAGGAGAAGACGCGCGGTCATGGGGATTTTCTCGAAACTTTGCATATTGATAGATTTCGTTCTCCTGTTTATGAAAATGTAACATTATAGGCGTAGATACTCAACAACTTTTGAGATCGTTAAGATTGACGAAGTTAGTGTTTCTTTCATATTATGTTCCTTTTCAATAAAATTATTATATTTTGTTTCCTATAGATATTATGAGTGTATTTTTCATGTGCAAAATACAAGTAATTAAAATAGATAAACTGAATAGAAAAAAAAGGAAAAAGGGATTTGAGAACTGGCCTTCCCGGTAATGAATCTAGTACGTTACCCTCACGCCGTTTGGCGCTTGACAAAAACTTCAACCAAAACTGTACTTAACGGCTTAACGGGTATAATGAAATTTAAATGGTAAATATCTCACAAATTATTAAGTATCCACGCCTATAATGCCATATTTTCATAAACAGGAGAACGAAATCTACCAGTATGCAAAGTTTCGACAAAATCTAAGACCCGATGACCGCGTCTTCTCCTTGTTAGATCAAGATTTTACTGTAATTAGTTTCTTGATACATACTTCGCTTTTCTTATGGAGATATGGAGAGAACCTTGAATTTTACAAGTAAAAAACTATAAGATATGTGGGATTAAAAATTAATGATATATTATCACATAGGCCTGTGATGGGCGCGGTAGGGGCCCCTCAAACGCCTGCTTCTCCCACCAACCTCTCTTATATGCGCGAGGCCTGCGCACTGTTCGCGACGGGCGAAGCACCTCCTTCTTCTATGGTAACGGCGGACACTGGTGGGGGACAGTGGGCACTACGGTGGGAACGGTTTTGTCTCAATTGAGACGATCAATGAGACTGTTGACACACGTTCAAGACGTTTCTTCAGCTTTCGCTGGAGAATATCTCGGTGATTATTAGTTTTTAATCCTATGTACCTTATCATTCGGTACTCTTTCGAACCACAGGATCAAACATTACACATCATGATACAACATTTCAAGGTGACCTTCATATCTCGATGAAAAAGCGGACTATCAAAAAAATTAATTACTACAATGTATGGCCCGCATTATACCAAACAAGTTGCGTTTGAAATCATTTTCTATATAACAAATAGTTTTCCAGCAAATTTATGTGACACAGTTAAATCATAAATCTTAAGTTGCACATCCATCCTTACTCTGTAGGATACGTATAAAAATTCTGCAACAGTTTGTCTCTTCCAAAGTATAACATACAGAATTTTTTCTCAAGTTTTCATAATCTTCGTGTATCGCTTCGGTATCTCCCTTATTAATGGCTATACTGAAAAATTGTCTGGATCAATTGCAAGACCGAAGACAGACATTTAATTTTTACTGTAATAATTTTGACAAGCTAAAAATAATAGATTGGCATTCTTAAATCGTGTTAACCTTTCTACTGTTTTAAATTGCATCTACTCATTTTTTCCATAAATCCATAAAATGCGCTGTCTATTAAGGATAATGATTTTTTATTTGAATCAATTTAAATTGGAATAGACTAATACAGCCCATGAACATTAACGAAAGACAAAATCATAATTTATTATAAAATATAAGAAAGAACAGAAAATGAAAGGAAAAAATGCCGAAAGAGTAAAATTCAATTGTCCAAGTTGTGCAGAAGTGAAATTAACGAAATCCGCAGCAAGTTTCCTAGTCAGGCCGCCATCACATATTCGTGACAGTTACATAAGTTAATCGTTAACATTAGAAAGCAAACGAGCCGGGAATGTAACTGGATGGGGCACGTTTTCGGTTTTCTATTGACAGCGTTTGCTCCTAATCCGGCGAATATATTTTACCGGATATCCATTGGTTATCCATCGTGGACAGTGATAAACGGTTTCGCAAACATACGCGAATGGCGATCGAGTTAATTTCTCGGCCGGAGGATTTGCTTCGGAACCAGAGTTCGACAAAATTTTGGAGAATAAATATTCCAAATACTATTTTAGATAGTCGTTGCTCCACAGATAAAATATTATTTTAAATAAACAGTAAAATTTCTGCGAATAAAATCTTATTTTGATAATCTAAAATATAAAATAAGATATTACCATTTTGGTAATCAAAAATATAAAATAAAATATTTGAGTTTTGCGCTAAATAGTATTCAAAATATTTCTTTTGGCGATAGAAATAGATAATATTAAAATGCAGGAAAAACCATAATAATTTCAGTTTCGATTTTCTCGAGGCGTCAGACGAGGAAATTTATTCCATATTTTTTATTTATTTTCCAATGTAGAATAAAATCTCCCCCAAATAAAATTCACACTATTTTGAGAATCCTTCAAATAAAATTTGAATTTACTATTCACTATTTGAAATTCTAGTTTACCCAGCTCTGTTCCGAATAGACTGCGCGTACTTTGGTCTTCAATTTCTAACGGCAATAAAATCATACAGGCCGATGCACGCGCGAAAACCAAAGTCAATGTGTTTTCCGAGCGATCACTGTGGTACAATCGATACTACAGGATTTTCGGTACAACGAGTTTGCAAGTCCGTCAACGATCTTCAAGGTGTTAAATATCACGATCCTGGAGGAAGGCAGACGATCTCGAAAGCGTCGATTCTCACAATCTGGCCCGAAAGAGCGAGCAATTATCAAGGTATTAAGTCTCGTGATCTGCTCCGTGCGAGCAGCTTTTCGGGTGTCGAATGTCGCGAATATTTTTCGGAGCGTCGACTTTCACGATGGCGTAGACTGGGTTGAAAAGCCCGTTTTTTAGACAAAATTCACAACGCCAGAGGATAAGCGGCAAAGGATTACTGCAGCATGTGCTTCAATTACGTCTCAGGAAATCGCCAATGCCTACAGATCATTTAATGCAAGATTGCAATATTGCATAAATGAGGATGGTCAACATTTCGAACATTTATTATGATATGTAAAAGTCAACCCGACGTAAACAACGCGTAATCTTTGCTGAAACACGTAAATTTTAAACTTCCACTAACATGATTATTCTTGCTCAAGGTCATTTCAAGGTCAAAAAGGTGGTATCCACTAAATTCAGTTTTTTATCGTCTATCATGCTATCTTAAAAAAAATATACTATTCCATTTAAAAAAACATCGGTGACCTTGAAATTTCATTTAAAAAAAAACGACATAAAAGAATGTTGTCTTTACCATTATATTTGCCCCCTGCAATAGTGTCACTATGTCCTCTGAAGTTTTCTGATAGGACTGTAAATACGACAGATATTTAGGTGTTCCCATTTATGTGGGACACCCTGTATACTTATAGACTCGGCATAGGCATAGTGTGTGTATGGGATGCAGTGTTCCGAGATATAATAGTATCTGGTGCCCACAAGTCACGGTTCGAGATAATTCAAAATGGTGGACAGCGCATGAGACGAGAATTTATCCGTCGAATAAAGATACTTTTTTTATTCGAACCTTCGAATAACGCGTAAAGATAAAGTATCTTTTATTCGAATCGTTATTTAAATAATTTTTTATCTAAATAATGCCCAACTCTGATTATATTCAACATGTACACGTATACTGTTCTTACTATTCTTTTTTTAAATAAAGTAAGTTGTGAGGAAGTAAATATGGAAGGTACTGCGATTTCTCAACAGACTATAGCACTTTGCCCACAAGAGTCGTCTGCTAGGCGATTTAATCTCGGAACATAGCTAACTATCTGAAGCCGGGTCTATAAGTATACATATATGGTCCAAGGTGCTCATTATGTGAAGTCGAGAGAGATCAATTCGAACACCTACTAACTTACAGGTAGTACATACGAATTAAAAATTATTCCGAAAATATCTCGTTAGCTATGACACATGAAGGTCAATAAATTTTCACGCAGGAATTTGATATCCAATCAATAATTCACGCACATACACAAATGTTTACATCACAATATCTCCCCCTCTCTACACTATGGAACTTTTGTATCGATTATATATTATCATTTTACTACAAGTAACGGAAATATTCAAGGTATACAAGTTGCTAAATAATTTAATCTCGATACAGATTAAACAGAAATGGGTTAGGCAAGCCTTTCGCTTATGCACAGTTGTACTTTTGTCTTTCAATTTAAATAAAAAGTGAAATGGGAAAGCGAGACAAAATTGCTCCGCATTTAGCGAGTGAAACGAGCGGCAATGACGGAAAAGCCGGGATCTGGTTGAAAGGGACAGGTTTCGGGGATAACGGGCAGCCCTAACAGTTGCGTTATCCTTGTCTCGGGTTTCTTTTCCGTCCGCGCGTATGCCTTATGTCCCGCAGACACCCGATGCAGCAGTAACAACTGGCCCTGCAAACTGGACCAAATTATATGCACCGGCTCTCTTCTCGCTTCTTTCTCCAGGATCAACCGTTCGGAGAAGAATGCGGATGAGAAAGCACTCGACACACGTTCTCCGGATCGATGTCCAACTTGCGTGCGTGTGTGCAAACCGCGAACATAAAAGGGAGACAGCGAACGAGAAAGACAGGAAGAGAAAGAAGAAGAAGAAGACCAGGAATAAAAACCGCACAATGCGGTGAGCTGCGAGTCCTCGGGTTTCTTACGTGCGATTTCAACGCCGGGGAACAGGAAGGTATAGATCCCCGATGATCTCTAGATCTCTCGAACCACTGTCGAAGCCGTGCTCCTAGAAAAACGACAATTATTTCTCCGATTATCACACCCCTCCCCAACCCCCCGCTTTCCTTCCACTTTGCAATCGGAAAGAAGATAGATCGCGCCCCATGAACTACTGAAAAGATAGCGGAAGTCTTCGGTGGTAGTGCCGAGCGATTTATCTCGCGATGAACGGAATTATAATTAATTGACGTTGCCGAGATATCGTGACACAATTCGACGTCGGTCAATGCATGCGTAAACTACATCAGAGATCAAAGTGAATGTTAATAACGTTGTTTCCTAACAGTTTCTTCCTCGTCCAGTGGCTTTTCTCTTGAGATCGAGAGACCGCTTTTAAACATTACGTTCGAAGTTGATTTAATCGGGAGATTTTATTAGTTTTTCGATAATGTTTTTATATAGTAGAACATTTGCGGACTTTGCTGTACGGATTCAAGGCGACAAGTTTGAAAAATTCAACATTTAAATAACGGTTATGCAACGGAAGATCGTCAAACTATTACGCAAGGGTCACCACCTACGATTTCGTATCACTGAGAAAAACAGTTTATCGGGACGATTACAAAAGGAAGTCTCCTTGAGGAGGTAGTTCAAGGTGGCCTGATTACGAGGAAACAAAAAGGAATCTGTAGTAACAACAGAAACAAGTTGCGCTACGATAAGATCATTGTTGACGCGTGCGCAGCGGGAGAACAGCAGGTATCAATTCTCGTTTCTTTTGTAGCCGAGACCATTGTGCGCGGCTGCTACGTTCTGCTGGAAGATAATTTTCAATTCAGGAAGAAACACGCCCTTCTCGCAACAATGCGACGACACGGAGAACTCCAAGATTGAGATAATAAAAACCGTATGGAAGAAGAAAACCGTTCCGAGATGTACGATATGAATCGTTAATCGAAACTTCGATCGCTCCTTGAATCGATAGGATCGAATTTAATAATGGTAATCGACGTGACTTTCATTGACAGCGGATACGTACGCTGTATTGATTCCTGGCTTTGACCAATGAAATGAAAGTCTTTTTTACGATAACGGTGCCATAACATGAAGACAAAGTAACCTAATAACGAGATCTCCGAGAATAACATGTGGTCAAAACAGAGTTAAAAATATGTTGTACGGTAAGGTGACCAATCGTACCCCTTTAGAGAGGACAGTCCTTCTTTTATAGTACTCATTTAACACTAAACCTACCGAGAATTAAAAGGGACTAATATGTATTGTCTTATAAAAATGTTAATATTATACAGGGTGTTCGCGCTATCACTAGCCAGAATTTTTCTTGTGAATAGAAAATATTTTTTAAAAAATGAAAGTGGAAAAAGTAGTACTGTTTTTTATGCGCAATACAATGAAGTATATAATTTTTTTGTGTTTATACTATTTTGTTAGATATGAAGGTGACTTTCATTTTTTTAAATGGAATGCTGTATATTTTTTGATATCACATGAAAGCGTGTGTCTAAGTCTAGACGAATTCATCCGCATACTGCACGATCACCTTGAAGGTCATGCAAGGTCAGAAATGGAAGAAACATTTTGAATATTTCATACCAGTGTGTCTACAAGTATTAATTATTGGTGAAAGTACAGTATGTTCACTATGGCTTCCTTGTGCATGAATGCACATTTCAGCTCCTGCCCAGAGATGTAAACGACTTGAAAAGCAAAATAATACAAGCATGTGCATTAGTATCTCGGATTACATTAGAAGAAGCCACCAAAAATGTAATTAATAGAGCTGGAATGTGCATTCACGTACACTACCGTTCATTGAAGTATTGGACACTTCTTTGGTTAGATTTCTTCTATAAATAATCATTCATAAATTGTATAAAATGTGTTGAAATTGCCATTCCTCTGCTCGTTTACTATTTAATAAGTGACTAATATTTTATAATATTAAAATCTAGACGAATTTTTTATGCGTTAGAAAAAAAATTGCACCACTTCTAAAACCCAGCTCTAGATAATGTTGCAAGAGGCATGGAGGAATATACCAGATGAAAAAATAAAAAATAAAAATATGACAAATGCCACGATTAACGAAAGATATAGGATATGTATTGATATTTGGTTCCCTCAGGGTTTCAAATCCATTTTACCATTCTCCCCCTTTTTCCACTTTCCCTCTTCTTGCACTCTCCCCCTTCTCCCACACTCCCCC
This sequence comes from Sphecodes monilicornis, assembly GCA_913789915.3. Taxonomy (NCBI): domain Eukaryota; kingdom Metazoa; phylum Arthropoda; class Insecta; order Hymenoptera; family Halictidae; genus Sphecodes; species Sphecodes monilicornis. Next base: position 10,381,152 of record OU565296.1, on the reverse strand, counting down.
TCCATCCACTGTCCTCCTTCTTCCACTCTCCACCTTCTTCCACTTTGTCCACTCTCCAGTATCGCCTAATTTTTCAGCCTATTTCAGGTTACTTGATTAACGAAAGATATAATAAATGCCAAAAGAGGATTATTGGACGAAAAGAACATTTCGATGTAAGAGTTAGTAATTTGTTTCTGTTTCAGTAGTATTTAATTATTCACGAATAATTCGTTTATTTTATGCTTATAAAATGAAAAACTGATCAGAAATAAAATGATTTTGCGTTGAGTAATTTCTATGCTTATTTTTTCGCTTAACTTTCAAGTGTCTATACTTCCATGAACGGTAGTGTATTGTGTACCATGATTATGTTTATATTTTCGTAGTTCACGCTTCAAAATGAAAGAGCATGTGAAAGACAATTCGACGAAATAACAATAACAAATGATAGATATATCGTAGAATGATTATGATTACTACACTACGGATCTTTATGCAAAATAAAAATTGTCTACATCATTTGCAAGAAACAGAAGCTGAATAAACAATTTTTTCTTTCTTCAGTGGTTGTAATAAGTCGAAAGCAATATATTGGTATTCTTAAATTCATTTAATTTGTCCACTATTATAAATTTTACTATTTTTAATGTTAAATAATATATAAAAGGAAATTCGCAAAAATGTCAATAACAAATGAAAGATAGCTCGTAGAATGGTTATATGATTACGTTCTTGTAGTTCACCTTGAATATAAAATAAAATATACGAGAGAAAATTCGCAAAAATAGCAATATAGTAAATCAAAAATATACAGGATGGTTGTGATTTACGTTCTTCTAAGTCACCTTCCAACATAAAAAAAATCCTTATTTACGAAAAGATCTGAAAGTCAAGATTCCCCAAATAATAAACCTGATAGTAATTTCATTATCGAGACAATCTTTCAAGAAAAAGATAAAGTCTAAATACTTCTTTCCGCAAAACAGCTTTATCACCACGACGTACTCGTACTTTTGGCTTGGAATTTTCGGCGAGTGAAAAAAAGGAGCATTCCCCGGTGGGAGAAGTAGTCGAACAAAATTCCCAAGGACGAGCTGTTCAGCTCGGTGGTTTTACGAGTCAATTAACGGGAACGTAAACACGCGTAAACATCCGCAGTCTATTTATCAGGGAATCAATGAACGCGTAATAATCTTCGCAGGTATCTAACGCGCAGAGAAGAACGAGCTCTGTTTTATTGCCCGCGTTTGTCTACCTGTATGGGGTTCCAACGTGACGTTTAACACGCACTCGTGGCGTGACTCATTATCCCCTTGGAGATACCATGGTAAGCGTATGGTGTGCGGGGAAATACACCGTGACCTTTCAAAAGAAAGGTGTCCAACCGGGGATTCGATACTTGCGGTTCGCATTCAGCTCGCATTCGTTGAGCCCGGCTTATGAGTAATTAGCTCCGCCCTTTAGCGTGCCTGGTCTTGCTGCGAACGACCCACGGAACAAGAAATACTGAATGTCCTTCGCGAAGCAAGTATTAATTGCCCTCTTCTTTTCATCCTGGAGTATTATTACAAAAATAAAAAATTCAACCGCAAGATTCTATCTTCGAACTTACGATATTCACCCCTTTCTAAGCCCCATCGCTGTCGCAACCGCTGTCGTATCATGGGGTTTCCCCTGCCATGATCATCGCATACAAGAGAACTTATGGAAATTTATATCGTGCCAGCAAAATTCAGAGGATCTCAGATTAAATGTATTTTTTCGAAGAATATTTTTGAATGTCTTGGGGTTTAATTTTTGGAGTGTTAGAAAATTGAGGGACCTATCCTACGCCACTGGAAATATTTATTGCACCGCTGTTGGATTAATTACTGGATGGTCTTTATGCACTTGAGGTGTGTGAAGAATAAAAGGAAAAGAGTATAGTGAAAATTATAAAATTATAAAATTATAAATATTGTAAAACTTAATGATATTTTTATTTCACTTTGATTACTTTTATTGAATGAAAAAGATTTAGATTTTATTCTAATTATTCGTAAAAGAAGCTACGAAAGTTAAGTGAAGAATTTTAGTGCTAGGAAAATATTGCTTTTCTTATGATTATTTTAAATTGTAAGTTGTAATTGCAGTAATTGTAGCAATTTAAATTATAAGTGTGAATAATTGTCAATAAGTGCATCTTTGTAATCTCAGTGATCATACAATTCTAAAATTTGGAAGCCGCCATTTTGTTAGATCGCACAGATCTAGTGTCAACAGAGGCTCCAGTAGCAATTAACTCTAACAACCTAAATACGCGATGCAATGACTAAAATAAACACGGTGAAATTGAATAATTGTTCATAAATGCATCTTTACAATCCCAACAATCATAAATAAAGAATTTTAGAACCCATCATTTTGTCTGATCCCGTAGTCTCTAGGGTCAACAGAAATATTAAACACCACTATCTCTAACAAAAATAAACGTGTGATGCAGCGAATAAAACAGTAATCATAAAATTGAATAATTGTCTATAAACGCGTGTTTACAATCCCAACAATCATAAATTAAAAACTTAAAAAACCGCCATTTTGTCGGGTCCCACGGTTTCAGCGTCAACAGAGAACCTAACAGCCATTATCTCCAACTAAATACGTAACGCAAGTCTCACATTACCGGGAAAATATTATTCTGTGACTATTGGTCAAGAAATCGTTTACGTCTACGCATTAAACGTTTTCTCGTTAACAATACAGTAGTGTTCGGTTAAATTAACATCATTTCGGAATAGCAGCTTGTTGTTTTCTGTCTTTACATTATATTCATTCAGTATACTCGTCTAAATATGTACCAAGGTAACTTCGACGAGTTCAAAACAAATGACATGAAAGAAAAGTGGGGCTGACTCGTGTAATAATTCTGCAGTGGTGTCCTAGGGTCTCTCGTGACCCGAACAAAATTTTTGTTCACTAATTTTCACTACTGTACTGCGCAGCAATTAAGTTTCTGAAATATTAAGTTTCTGTAACTTCTTTGGAACATTTAGGGCTTTCACAGTCTTAAATTATACACCTAAATGCTGCAAATACACCTAACCCAGACCTTAACCCTGTTATGGGCACAGTAGGAGCCCCTCAAACGCCTGCTTCTCCCACCAACCTCTCTTTCATACGCGAGGCCTGCGCACTGTTCGCGACGGACGAAGCACTTCCCCTTCCTCTTTACACTTTACGACTTTATGGTAACGGCGGATGCTGGTGGGGGACAGTGGGCGCTGTGGTGGGGACGGTTTGTCTCAATTGACACAAAACTGCCCGCCTTAACCCCTCGCACTATTGTCTCGAGTTAAACTCGAATATTTCAAATAGAATCTATTAAATACGTATGTTATTAACCTTTACACTGTAAAGGTGAATCGTTTATGTCTGATTCAGTTTAGTGAGTAATAGTTCTTAAAAACATCTGAAAAAATTGATACAGTACTTTCGAACATCTTAAATTCAGATTATTACAATGTCGTTGACAAATAATTTGTTGAACTATTTTATACCGTAAATAGTATAAAGCTAAATAATTGTCCTCCGAGGTTAATTTTCTTTAGATCGAAACAAGATTCTAATTTGTTGTTACCGATATTGTATGGACATTAGAGAATATATTTGGCATTCAATAAATATAAACTTCCTTCTTCTTCTAAGAAATTATGAACGTCGAAGAAATTCACTGCGACCGTAAAAAAAAAATCATAGTGCAAGGGGTTAATCAATTTCTACAGAATTTTAGAAACTCATCGGTATGATATTTCGTAGTCCGAGGAAACATAGCACACTACTTAAGGCATAACCGCACAGATTTTAGTTGAATTTAACTGAGCACTACTGTATTAAGATGGTTGACGATCCAGATCAACGCAGAGTAGGGTAGTAGAATTAAAATGGTAAAACTTCAACACAATTGCGGCCCGGGTTCCCGTTGTCAGATTGCGTCCAAATTTTGCATAGGTCGTTTGCTCACCAAATCTCTCAATTTAGAGGGGGTAAGACCAAAAAGTTTCAATAAAATTGTCGATCCCTATCGTTAAGAACCACCCACCTTAAAATGTCCACCCCAGGGTAAAAATTGTAAAACTTTAACGCAAATGCGGTACGGATTCCCCATGTCCGATTGCTTGCAAATTTTGCATATACTATTTGCTCACAAAATCTCACAATTTAGAGGGGGTAAGACCAAAAAGTTTCAATAAAATTGTCGATCCATATCGTTAAGAACCAACCACCTTAAAATGTCCACCTGAGGGTAAAAATTATAAAACTGTAACGCAAATGTGGCGCGCGTTCCCGTTGTCCGATTGCTTCCAAATTTTGCGTATATCATTTGCTCATCAAGTCTCACAAATTAGAGGGGGTAAGATCAAAAAGTTTAAATAAAATTGTCGGTCTCTATCGATAAGAACTAACCACCTTAAAATGTCCACCCGAGGGTAAAAATTCTAAAACTTCAACGTAAATGCGGCCCGGGGTCCCGTTGTCCGATTGCTTCCAAATTTTGCGTATATAATTTGCTCATCAAGTCTCACAAATTAAGGGGGTAATAATACCGGCAAAAATCAAAAGTAATAAAATAAGGATCATTATAACGCAGAGCCACCCGGTACGTGAAGCTCGAGCGGTTTGGAGGAAATCAACACGTCCGTACCTCTATTGAATCTGTCCTCGTAGTCATCGGAAACTGGCTTGCCGGAGTCCCTGACGTCGAGGTTGTGGATGGCCTTGGTCAAGCCGTAGCAGGCCGATCCATACTTCCTTTCTTCGGCGACGATCGTTTCCTCGACGACGGTCTCGACGTCGCTGCCGTCCTCGAAGTAGCCGCTCTCGTGCTCCGGGTTCTTCATGGTAGTGATCGTGGACTCGCAACACTCCAGCATGTCAGAGCAAAGTTTGCTCTCTCTCTTTCTCCTCTTTTCCTTCCACCCTCACTGCATAACGTCCGAGAGGACAATGACGAACCTGGTTCAACCGAACCACTGGCGTATCGTCAACATCGGCTCTCCGACACTCCTTCACCGGCAATCGGCAGCCAATATTCCCCTGCCCGACACCTTCTTGTCGATCCTTTGACACAAATAACAAGCCTGCTAAATATCTCGCGACATTTTTCAACGGTCACCCGCTGTTTTTCTCATTTATGGCCAACCGATTTCTCGTGCCGACACTCGCAGGAATTGGACCGGACTCGTGGGACTGAGTTCTCGCACACGATTTTGTGCAACGAGCCGATTGGCTACACTTTCCAACGCCGATTTTGTGTTTCGGTAACTAATTGGTGATTTGTACAGATTTTTACGGAAGCCGTTTCACTCCATCACCCTCGGTTTTAAAAAAATCTCATTTTAACGGAAAATCGCACGTTTGCGACTTTGAGAATTTTTTTCTGCTTCAACTATCAAGAGCATACGAATGATTTTACGTGGTATTATTCTACAATCTCTCCCGAATACAACGATGTATTTTTTTGTATCGTTGTAAATCTGTATGTTTTTTTTTTTAATTCTTTTGAATTTAAACCTGATTGATCAGGATACAGAACGTTCCAAAAACATAGACCTAGCTTCAAGAATAAATTAATTAAAATGACAAACTTCAGATTCATAAAATCTGGCTCGCTAATATTAACGGTTTACTTCATCTCTCATCAAATTTGTTTCAATAAATCGAGAATGAAATAGAGATTCTATTGAATCTAGACCTTCATTAATGTACAGGATGCTCCACAACATGTGGATCTGTCTTCAAGGTGAAATTAATTAAAATGACAAAGTTCAGATTAATTCAATCGAATTTCTTGTCTTTAAACAAATAGACTCCTAGACCGGATTTCAAGCATTTATAAGAAAAGTGGATAGAAAAGATAAAAAAGTGTAATGACATTAGAAAAATTTTAAAGTAATGTACCATATTTGCGACTTAAAATAAAAATACAATTTCTTTCGCTCCTATTCCGTACTATCAACTTAGTCACAGCGTAGTAATAAGTTTGGTTGAGACAGTGAAACATATGAAACCATCCTGTACATTCCGACTTGTCGAATGTTAGCAACTTTTTCCAGCGAACGTTGAAGCAGCCAACATTCTGCGAGTCCGTAGTATTTGGCGTTCTGCGAGCCAGTAAATTTGGTTTCGTCTCCGTGTGATTTTGCCGACGATTTCTAAACAGTGGAGCGCAGACGGTGGCGCAACAATCACGGAAAGATACTTTCGACGCGGCATGACTCTTCGAAAATGAAAACAGTCGGCGACAGTTTTCGTTTCAAGTGGCCCCGAGACTTACGATTCCCCGAGCAAACATCGGGACGATCCACGTTTCCACAGTGCAACTGGGGCCTCGTAAACAATGCGCTCTATCAGCGATAAAATTGCTCGGAACGCGACGCAAGAGGAAAAAACACACGCGCCGCGCCGTACATTGTTTCAACCTCCATTACCCACTGTCCACCGATAAACAGTTCCCTAAACGTTGAACCGCAAACACTCGGTTGCCAGTTTCGTCGGTTGGTAACGTCAGAAATGCCCGTTCCAAATAGATGAGTAATGCAGACGTGGGGAAAGGTACCGTTCGCTGACAATGTCTGTTGAATCAAATCGGAATTCTTTGCTTCAACACTTTCGTCGAATTGCCGTTCCCGGCAACGACACGAAATTATTATTTAAATCAATATTCGCGACTATTCTGGTCTACACTCGTTATTAGACATTTCTGTATTGAGCTCGACAAATTTCTATTCGAGTCTCCAAGAGGAATTCTAGTTTGTCAATTTAATATCCATTTCACATGTCCATTTAAATTAAAATTCCTGAAAATTCTTGCCAGTACTAATTCTTAGATGAATTATAGTTTGGCAAGACTTTTTATATTAATCTAATGGAGCACGTTTCGACTTACATGATCATTTAAATAAAAATTCCTGACGACTCTGATCTACGCTAATTTTTAAAGGCATTTATTGTATTCATAGACAATCTCCTCTGAATAGAGTTGGGCACATTTTTATTTGAGTCTTCAAGAAGAATTATAGTTTGGCAAGACTTTTTCTATTAACCTAATGGAGCATGTTTCGATTTACATGACCATTTAAATAAAAATTCCTGGCAATTCTGATCTACACTAATTTTTAGAGGCATTTATTGTATACATAGGCAATCTTGTCTGCATAGAATAGGGTACATTTTTATTTGAGTCTTTCAGAAGATTTATGGTTTGGCAAGACTTTTTATATTAACTTAATGGAGCATGTTTCGATTTACATGACCATTTAAATCAAGATTCCTAACAATTCTGATCTACGCTAATTTTTAGACGCATTTTTGTATTCAGGATCTTCTATGCACAGAGAGTTAGATATATTTCTGACAATTCTGATCTACGATAATTTTTAAAGGCATTTATTGTATACATAGACAATCTTCTCTGAATAGAGTTGGGCACATTTTTATTTGAGTCTTCAAGAAGAATTATAGTTTGGCAAGACTTTTTATATTAATCTAATGGAACATGTTTCGATTTACATGACCATTTAAATCAAGATTCCTAACAATTCTGATCTACGCTAATTTTTAGACGCATTTTTGTATTCAGGATCTTCTATGCACAGAGAGTTAGACACATTTCTGACGATTCTGATCTACGCTAATTTTTAAAGGCATTTATTGTATACATAGACAATCTTCTCTGCGTAGAGTTGGGACCATTTTTATTTGAGTCTTTAAGAAGAATTATAGTTTGGCAAGACTTTTTCTATTAATCTAATGGAACATGTTTCGATTTACATGACCATTTAAATCAAAATTCCTGGAAATTCTGGCCTATACTAATTTTTAGATGCATTTTTGTATAGAGGATCTTCTATGCATAGAGTTAGACAAATTTCTATTTGAGTCTAAGAAGAATCATAGTTTGGCAAGACTTTTTATATTAACCTAATGGTACACGCTTCGATTTACAGAACCATTTAAATCAAAATTCCTGGCAATTCTGATCTACGCTAATTTTTAGACGCATTTTTTTTATTAAGGATCATCTCTGTATTGAGCTGGAACAAATTCTGCGTGAGCCTCCAAGAAGAATGATAGTTTGATTAGGCTTTTTATACGAGTCCAATGGAGCAATTTATAATGGAGAGGATAGAACAAACATAATGACAAGCGTTTCTCGATACGTGGAAATTTGTATACCGCTTGTTGACACCTCAAGCTGAAAACATTTCTGTGCTACTCTATTTTTAGCGTCGATTTCCATAATTGTACAGTGACAGCAAATAAATTTTATTCCTCGTTGTGATACAACCTTTTTGAATATTTAGGTAGAACGTGAACGTGGTAGTTGTACGAAATTGCTCTAACGTGATCTTCCAATGGGTCTGTGTAATCTGATGCAACACCATTGTAATACATTGAAAGCCACTGGTTGCGATATTGTTCAACCAGAGACGTTGATTTAAAACGTTTCACAGAGTTCTGTTGAACACAACAAGTCATTATAAAAATTCCTATCTAATAGGGGTCGAATGAAACTGTTAACATTTTCAATTAGTAATGCAATAACAATAATAATTCTATTATAAAATGCACCCTATCAACTGAAACTTGTATTCGACACATTTCTCAGAAAATAATTAAAGTAAATAAGAAACTTTTACTTCCTTAAAAGTAGAAAATGTTCTGCATAACCCTTCGACGGCGGAGTCCGTGTCTATCTTGACCCACAGTATCAAAATCATCATTCAATGACTCAATTTCTAGCGAATTAATTAAATGAACATCTGCTGCATTAGGAACAATAAAAAGATTAACGTGTCTACAAGAAGTACCTTTAAAAAACTGGTGTGTGCTTAGACCACAAGGCTGAAGTGAAACATCTTTCTTTAATTATTTTTCGAATCTTTATTAACACTTTCTGATATTTCATTTTCTACGATTCTATTATTGAAACAATTGGCTTGTGATAGCTGAGATATTATATAAATATTCTTGATTCAATTTTGTCTAAATGTCTTGCAAATACTGCATAGAGAGTTGTTCCTGATCTTGTTGTCGCTTCATTAGGATTATTTACCATTTCCAATCTCAATTTACTTCTAAAAAATTCTATTAATAATTTCGATTGTTCCGATGCAAAGTTCACGTTGAAATCTCCACTTAGCACCATCGGAATTTTATCATAATCTTTATTAAGCAATGCCGAACCCTCAACCGTATATGATAATAGAATAGAATTTCGTTTCATCGTTTTATCGATTCATCGCCAGATCGGATTTACTCATACCGCGTCGAGGTTTTACTAAATCGTTTCATCGTTTCATCGTTTCATCGTTTCATCGTTTCATCGTTTCATCGCCAGATCGGTTCTACTCCTAACGCGTCGAGGTTTTACGCTTACCGCGCCTAACGAACTTTCACTTCAATAGAATAGAATTTCGTTCCATCGTTTCACCGTTTCATCGTTTCATCGTCAGATCGGTTTTACTTCTACCGCGTCGAGGTTTTACTAAATCGTTTCATCGCTTCTTCACCAGATCAGTTTTACTCCTACCGCGTCGAGGTTTTACGCTTACCGCGCCTAAAGAAGTTTGACTTTAATAGAATAAAATTTCGTTTCATCGTTTCATCACCAGATCAGTTTTACTCCTACCGCGTCGAGGTTTTACGCTTACCGCGTCTAAAGAAGTTTCACTTCAATAGAATGGAATTTCGTTTCATCGTTTCATCGCTAGATCGATTTTACTCCTACCGCGTCGAGGTTTTACTAAATCGTTTCATCGTTTCATCGCCAGATCGGTTTTACTCCTACCGCGTCGAGGTCTTATTAAATCGTTTCATCGTTTCATCGCCAGATCGGTTTTACTCCTACCGCGTCGAGGTTTTACTAAATCGTTTCATCGTTTCATCGCCAGATCGGTTTTACGCCTACCGCGTCGAGGTTTTGCGCCTAACGCGCCTAAAGAAGTTTCACTTCAGAATGTTTTAAAAAATTGATGAATAAATCAGTGAATGGTCCTGGACATGCCTCCACCGTCGGGTGATCAGAGTACATTTCAATGATCCACTAGAAGCGTTAAAAAGACTATTAGAAAATTACCGGCGAGTACAATGTTAGAAACAGAAAAAAAATCACTTAAAACTAACAATTTCAATATATAATAACCAGACTGCGGATTTTATGCATTTACAGAGTGATGTTATTATATTACTCCCAGTTTGCTAAATTATTAAAAGAGGAAATGCATCGTCACCGAACTTCCGTCTCTTGCAATTGACTTTGACAAATTTTATTTTCCTTAAAAATCCGCAGTATAACAGTTATTAGTATTTATAGACGTTAACAGTTCCCCGTTCGAGCCCCGCTATCTAATAATCAAGCTACACGGGAACAGTACTCCAAAAATTGTTTCCCAACCGGAATGCTCCGATTAGCCTTGTTATCGGTGCTTCTGCGACCAAACGGTACTAAAATTGGAGCTCTGTTTGGCGGAAAGGTCTCACAACAGTCGGCGGACTAGTACCTTGATTCATAACAGTTGTTTCGTCGTAGAGTGAGAAAGAAGGAAAGGGGGGAAAAAACGGGCGTTTCGTGTGTTACGAACCAGCAGAAGGAACACGTTCTTGCCGTGGGCTCGAATTCCATCGGTTTTTGTACGGACCCGGAGCTAAGTTTCCGTTGGTTCGATCCCGGGGCGCTCTCGTAAAACCGATCGTGTTTTCCACGTATCGTTATAGTTGGTCGCCCGTTGGTTGGCAGATAAGAACTGGTCGATAAGCGAGCGTATCTCTTTCTCTCTATCTCTATCTCTCTCTTTTCGCTCCTCTAACGTCTAATGTACCGTGTACAGAGAATGGAGGTCTTGAAAACCGGATAACCGGATGCGTCGGGCCACGAGCCGAGTGAACGATTAGTATCCGGGTAATACGGTTACGATTATCTCCCTGTATATACAGTAGCGCTCAATTTGCAAAGTTTTGGATCCGGAAGTCGAATCCTTGCGTTACAGCGGTTCTCTCCGGGGAATCGACTCGAGCACAGCCCGATAACGCAACAAAATATACAGCTAATTGTAAAATTGAGTGGACATTCTTTAAAAAATAATAACTTTTTAAAAATTCGACCAAACGACGAGTTCTTATTTTGAGATGTTAGAAGGATTAGTTTACTAGATGATATGTAAACAAATTTATTTTTTGAAACTGTCATTGCTCGGAATTTGGAAGAAAAAAAAGTAAAGGCCACGAGCTTTAACTTTTTTATCTGTGCCTATAATGAAAATTTAAAATATGACTTTTGTAGACCTAAGTAAATTATATACGTTGTTATACGTGGTCTAGTAAACTAATCCTTCTAACATCTCCAAAAAAAAATCAACTCGTTTGGTCTAATTTTAAAAAAGTCATTAGCTTTTGAAGGGTGCACCCTACATTTTACGACTAGCTGTATATAGTGATTAAAAGCGAAATAAATGGTGCCCACTGATCATTTATGGTTCAGATTCAGCACTTCAAAAGGATAAAAACATAAACATGCAAAATAAGGAAATTTCAAATTCAGTAACTTTGTTTTACCTTCTTTAATGTGGTACCAGTGGATTGCTGAGATTCTAGCGATTTAAATGAGTCCAAACACGACGCAAATCGGACAACTTTTATAAACTTCGCGCATAGCAATCATACATATGTTCTTAATTTTATTAATTACATAAAGTATAAAACTAGCCCGATATAGGTCGTGTTTGGACTCATCTTAATCAGAAAAATCTCGACGATCCCCTAGTCCGAGTTAGGTAATCGTGACAGAAAATTTTAGTCAATTATTTTAGTCGTATCTTTTCAAACGTAGTATGGGTGAGCTGTTGAGATTCCTGTGATTGAAATGAGTCCAAACACGACGCAAATCGGTCAAGTTTTATAAACTTCGCGCATAGCAATCATACATACGTTCTTAATTTTGTTAATTACATAAAGTATAAAACAAGCCCGATGTAGGTCGTGTTTGGACTCATTTTAATCAGAAAAATTTCGGCGATCCACTGGTGCTTCGTCTAAAAGGCAATGACAAGAATTATTGAATTTGAAATTTTCTTGGTTGCACGATTAAACTTTTTAACTCCTTTCCTCAAGTAGGTTTATTCTCTTACTTCATCTACTTTCCTTATCCACCTCCTCGAGGCACTAAGTGGCGGGGGAAGAGTGGGAATTTAAATGTAACCGATTTTGTAAATTTAACCCTTAGCACAGGAGTGGTGACTCTGAGGCACCACTAAAACTTGCTACACCATTGTTCAAAATATTGTTTACATTACTAAATTTTTATCTAATAAATTAAATACTAAATATTTAAGTACTATATGCAATAGGAAAAAATCATATAGAATGGTAATAGTCTTGGTTGGAAAATATGTTTGGTTTTGTAGGTTAAAATAGCTTCGACTGCACAGGGTTAAGTGAGCACTACCGTACGTTGCGTGCGCCGGATTACATTCCGTCTCTAAATTAATACAGAAAGTTAGCCGGCAAAAAAGAATGTCATTATGCCCGGCCGGTATAATTCTGGTCTAATAGACGGATGCCGAGTCTGCCAATAATCTCTGTTGCAACTACGAAATTCCGATGATGACTATACATTTCGTAAATGACACGTTCTCGGCTATAGTCGTCTACCGCGATGTAATAATACTCCCGCTGTAATCAAAAGGAGAAACAAAATATACTTTGCAATTATAGTCGTAAAATATGCTGAATCTGATAATTTCACAATATTGTGAAATAGTCGCGGTACTAGCTAAACTTGCATGCGAGTAATGATATCTTACGATATTCGTAAAGGAATGTGTATGCAAACTGTTCCGACTATCGAATGCTGTTGGCAATTTATAGTCTTGACTGTAACATTGTTCTAACGCGGTTGTGACAGTGCAGTCGCAAAACGTTCGTGTAACTGTCCGGCAACCGGTCGATTGAGTTATCTTATTACCGTGACTATACACCTGCCACACAATCAGGTATAATGACGTATTTAAATTGATATAGTTAATCTACCGGTATAGTTAATCTACCGGTATAGTTAATCTACCGATATAGTTAAACTACCGATATAGTTATTCTACCTGATATAGTTAATCACTAATTATGTTCTTGTAATATTAAAAAAAGGAAGAGTCACATAAGTATAGCTTCGACTATATAAGCTGACTATAAGAAATCGAGATTCTATCTACAAATGCAGTCACATTAAATCCTGATTGTACTATTCGTACAGCACTGTCGTCATAGGACAGTATAGTTACGAATTTAAAATACTGGCTACAACCTATGATCTAATAAAATATCGAAAAAATTATTTATAGATACAATCGTTACATCTTGACTATACTATACAGTGTGGAAATTATAAAACGTTACAGACTAATATCTCCAAAAATATTGATTATACGCAAAAATGTTTGAGATGAAAGTTGTTCAGCACCAAGGGAAGCATCATATGGTGGAACTTTTATTTTTCCCGATGGACACTCCAAGGTGAGGTGAAGGTCAACTTTCTTATTTAAAATGGAATGATATGTTTTTTTTATCCACCATCAAATAGTGCGTTTTAATCCTTGTGTAGGCAACCAAAATGTTCACTGTTGTTGGCCAACCGGGGTAGCGACATTTTTGCTGTTATTTTTTTTTCACTGAACGTTAATCTACGTGAAATTGTACAGAGAATGGGGATCCGGAAGGGTTTTGCAATATTTTCTCGGGAACATTAAAAGATTACTAAAAGAAAAATGGAAATGGGTACCCGGTTGCCTAGGAAAGGGTTAAGATGAGTTCAATTACCTATGACTCAAGGTCATTCAAGGTCAAATTTGCAGGGAATTGCAGAAAAGGTGTGATCGTTTTATTTGTACTTTGCTTCGTGCCTTCGAACTTTCACACCAAAACAATAACATGTGTTCGATATCAGCATTACTCAGGACAACATCAAAGTCATTATCAATGAAATGAAAACAAACGTATTCATGTATTACTGTGCTCTTCTGAAAGATAGTCAGTTTACTTTCATTACTATTCGTGCTAAGGTATCCTTCGCTGAACGATAGTACTTAAATAAGTGGTGAAAATGAAAATGTATCAAAATTGTTTTGATATGTTTATGGTACTGGGAGAATGCAGTAAAAATTACAGAATGACTGCTAATTTGTATGCACAACGCTACCCAGATCGATCATCAAAATCGCATATGGCATTTAAAAGACTAGAACATCGTTTTCTCCGTTCAGATTCTGTGCTTAAAAACAGCATAATGTCCATTAAGCCTACGACGCGTGAAAACAGGAAAGTCAGAATACGCGAACCTTGTGCTAAGACAAATGTTGAAATGTTGATCAAAATTAGAGAATCATTTAAACAAAGAATTGTTAAGTGCATTGAAATAAGAGGTAATCATTTTGAACACATACTAAACTGAAGTACAAATAAAACGATCACATATTTTCTGCACTTCCCTGCAAGTTTGACCTTGAATGACCTTGAGTCATTGGTAATTGAGCTCATCTTAACCCGTAGCACTCGAATGGCGACTCTGAGGCGCCACTACAAATTGCTCCGCCATTGTTCAGAATATTGTTTACATGATTAAATTTGTTTATATATAATAAATTACCAAATATTTAAATATTGTATGAGTTACTATATCAGTTTCGTACGCATATAATGAAAAAAATTATGTACAATGGAAATATTCTAGGTTAGAAGAAATGTTTGATTTTTTAGTTGAAATAGCTCCGAGTGCAAAGGGTTAACAAACACATGAGCTACAAGAGGTTGAAAGTGGTGATAATCGCAGTTTTTCACGAATTTTGGTCAGTTTTTGCTTAAAATCCATAGTTTCTTACATCTTTCGATAGCGCGTCGTTTTTCTCTGCGTCAACCGATTTCGATGAAATGTTCAACATGTGTATAACTAAAATAGATCTACAAAAGGCATATTTTGAATTTTCATTATGGGCTAAAATAAAAAAGTTTTAAAATGTGAAATTTTTATTTCTTCATGTAATTCCTACTAATTACAATTTTTTAAAAATCTTTTTTGCACGTGATCTACTAAATCAATGCTTCTAATTGCTCAAAAAAAAAGTGAAGTGATTTGTTGAAATTTTAATGCAGTTATTCTGATTTGAAGGGCGTACGAACACTTTTGTGGGCTACTGTATGTGACTCGGTCATTTTGTTTACCAGAAATGCATAAAAATCCACAGTCCAGTGATAAGGTTATTGTTTCGGCGGATGTATGGCATGCGACTCCATTTTGCCGAAACCACTCACGTACTACTAACATCGATATCGATCAATTGTGGCCACAAAAGTTCTGTAGCATCATGCGGTAATGTCCGCTAGAAAATAGTAATATCGTGTAAACAAATGTTAGGTGCTAATTTACTCGATATTGTATTTCATAATTAATTATAAAATGGCGTACTATAATATAATTATATAATTATATAATATAATTAAAACGCACTATTTGATGGTGGATAGAAAAACATCATTCCATTTTAAAAAAGATAGTTGACCTTCACCTTTCACAAAGGTGAAAATAAAAATAAAAGTTCCACCACACGATGTCCCCTTCGGTACTGAACAACTTTTGCGTATAATCAATATTTTTGGAGATATTCCTCTGTAACGGTTTATAATTTCCACCCTGTATGTACAATCATTAAATCCTGGCTGCCCTATTCGGATATCAGTGTTGTGATTGCACAGTCATATTACGGTCCACACGTTCGTGTAACCGTTCCGTAGTAGGTCAATTTTATTGTCTTATTAGCTGAACTAGAGAGCCAGCATATGGTCAGATATAATAGTAACATGTCTAAACATGCGGTATTTGATCACTGTTAAACCATATGGCAAAACTGCAATCGCACAACTATACGCCAAGTACGCATGATACTCGCGAACTATACAACTACAAATATTGTTCAGCAACCTAATTACTGTAGATATTCAACGAGGTGTAATACAGGGTCTTTCAACAAGAGCTACCGGACGGTCTTTATAAATTAAACATGTTTAAATTTCGAAAATTAGCAAAACTTTTATTGGAAATTACAGTACGATCTTTTACAATTAAATATGAAATACAATATCGGATAAATGAGCACTTAACAGTTTTTTAAATAATATTATTCTTTTTTCAACATTTTTAATCACATCCGCACACAATAATTTCTGAATCTAATTAGCAGCAAGACGAATATTTTTCTTCAATTCATCTGTTCTGTGATAATTGTTCTGATAGACTTGTTATCCGACTAGTGCCCAAAGAAAAATACCTACTGGCGTCAAATCGCATAATCTCGGCGGCCAATTGACATTACCGTTTTTTCACGGAACTCTGTCGCTGCACTTTGACCGTAATAAGTAGACTGCGGATCTTCATGCAAAATAAAAATGTTCTGCATCGATTGTGAGAAACAAGACTAAAATAAAGATTGATTTCATCCCTCAATAATTTTAATATTCTGAGAAAACTATACCAATATTCTTAAATTTTTCTAATTTTTTACTACTTCATACAGTGGCCCACAAAAGTGTCCGTGCGCCCTTTAAATCAAAATAACTTTCTTAAAATTTGACCAAACCACTTGACTTTTTTTTTAGCAACTAGAAACATTGATTTAGAAAATCACGTGCAAAAAAGATTTTGAAGAAATTGCGATTAGTAGGAATTACATGAAAAAATAAAATTGACACTTTTTAAAACCTTATTATTTCAGCCCGTAATGAAAATTCAAGATATGCGGTTTGTGGATCTATGTTATTTACACGTATGCTGAAAATTTCATCGAAATCAGTTAAACATCAGATAATCGCAGTTTTTCACGAATTTTGGTCAGTTTCTGCTTTAAATCCATAGTTTCTTACATCTTTCGATGCGCGTCATTTTTCTCTGCGTCAACCGATTTCAATGAAATGTTCAACATATGTATAACTAAAATAGATCTACAAAAGGCATATTTTGAATTTTCATTATGGGCTAAAATAAAAAAGTTTTAAAATGTGCCATTTTTATTTCTTCATGTAATTCCTACTAATTACAATTTTTTTAAAATAGTTTTTGCACGTGATTTACTAAATCAATGCTTCTAATTGCTCAAAAAAAGTGAAGTGGTTTGTTCAAATTTTAAGGCAGTTATTCTAATTTGAAAGGCGTACGAACACTTTTGTGGGCCACTGTATGTGACCCGGCCATTTTGTTTACCAGAAATGCATAAAAATCTACAGTCCAGTGATAAGGTTACTGTTTCGGCGGATGTATGGCATGCGACTCTATTTTGCCGACACCACTCACGTACTACTAACATCGATATCGATCAATTATGGCCACAAAAGTTCTGTAGCATCATGCGGTAATGTCCGCTAGAAAATAGCAATATCGTGTACACAAATGTTAGGTGCTAATTTACTCGATATTGTATTTCATACTTAATTATAAAATGGCGTACTATAATTACCAATAAAAGTTTTGCTAATTCTCTAAATTTAAACACGTTTTATTTACAAACAACTTCCGGAAGTTCTTGTCGAGAGACTCTGTATAATTCCAGCACGATATAGCGATATCATTATTCAATAGATATTTATAACCCTACCCTCGAGTTTTTAATAACAACTAGGGCTAGTACCTTTACCCGAGTATGAAAGATACCCCGGTATTTCAGGAGACAGCCGAGTAGTATCTTACAACTGGCTACTAGAGCTATTACTACCCGAAACCATATTCGGTTAATATTATTGTACGAAATAATAATCAATATGAAATAATTAAATATTTTTTATTTTTGTAGAAAAATATTGATAAAATTAGCATTCCTAGACAAAGGACTACGTTTAGATATAACAGTATTTCACGCCATAGAAAATACACGTTCTGATTCGGAGCTTGCAGACATCGCAGATATGTACAATTACATTTCAAGAATTTTTGCTGACCTAAGCTACTTTTGTCATTTTTTTCTATTATTCGGAAAAACATAGGATGTGATTTATTCGATTCTCTTAAAGACCCGAGACAATCAGGAAAATATCCTTCTTCAGAATTCATGCAAATAGTTGAATACTCTCCGTGATACGCAGATGTTTCTAATGGTTCGAGTAATTTACAATTTTCGTGTCAAGTGTTAAAACAATGAAAGAAAATAATTTTTTAAATTAAATATCCTTATTTTTAATGCGAGTATTAAGTCAACATTTTCAGATCCAGACAACTCATTCATTCAGACAAAGTCCTATTGCCGAAAAATTAAGACTTGTTTGATATTTTTATATAAAAACATCTATTTTGATAATTGAATGATTGACTTTTTAATTATCTGTCCTAAAAATCATATAAATTTTTATGTAAACATTAAAAAAAATCAACCACCTACTATTTTGTAATAGTAATAAAAACTATCTCATACACTCAGGTGTATCATAACATACCCGGGTACTCGGTTAATTTTAATTTAACCGAATACCAGGGTAATATTTTTTTACCCAGGTATCTCATAAGTAGACAGCGGATTTTATGCACTTATGACAAACACGGGTAGGCGTAATTCAAAAAAATAAAGACGTTGGAAGAATTTAAAAATACTATTATATTAATTTCAAACTATTACGCATATTAAGAAAGAAAATAAGTTTCTATTTTACTCCAGTTTGTTGTAATTCAGGCAAAAAATTTTTATTTTGTATGAAGACACGCTGTCTACTCACAAGTAATAGCCCTAATAACAACGTACAGTCACTCCCATTAATATTCGTACACTCTTAAAAAGACGATAACTTGTTTAATATTGGACCATACGACTTGGACTTTTTTGAGATGTTAGAATAATTAGTTTACGACATGACGTGAGAAAGAAATTATAAAACAATTGCAATTGGTCGGTATTGCAGAGAAAATACTAAAAGTTGTGTTTTACAATTTTTTTATGTGGCTTATGTTGAAAATTTAAAACATCCATTTTGTAGGTCTGTATCAATTGTATGCATTTTCAAATTTTCATCCAATTTGGATTACGTGGAAAACAGCGTCAGGCATCGAATAACGTAAGAATCCTTCGATTTATTACAGTTTAACTCTTTGGGGCACGCTGGGATTAAAAGTGTCCCACCTTTTTGATGCACCGTAATGCATGGTGGGACATTTTTAGTTCCACCTCGAAATATTGCAATAGCTGCATGCGCACAGGTTTATATTTCGTTTTGTTTACGTAAAGCAGTTGGTAATATCTTCAACAAATGTTACAAATGTATTTACTTGTGTTGGCAACATTCAACATGCCAATACAGGTTCATCAATTGTTGCAAGCGGAAGATTTATTGCGAAAATCTTTTTTTCCTGGTTGTATGTGAAAAATCGTAGAAGTAAGTTAATTTTTATAAAAATTAGTTCCATATAAGCAAGTGAAGAGCTTTATAATAAAAACTAAAGCTTAAATTTGTGGTGGTGGACTATTTGAGTCCGACCCTATAACAACAAATTTAATTAAACTATTACTATTTTTTGTTTTTACATTATGTGATAACTTTATTAATAAAAATATACCAATTTTGTTTCATTTAAAACGCAATAAAATTTCTATGCAACATGGGTCCATTTTATTATCTGAAATCCTGTGCCGCAAAGAGTTAAGGCCGAAAATTGTGAAAAGCTGCAATTTTTGCAATCTTCAAACAGTTGTAGCTCATTGCAACGTTTGCCGATTTTGGTGAAATATTCAGAGTGTATACAGTTGACACGGATCTACAAAACGTATTTGTTGAATTTTCAATATGGACACACATAAAACAGTTATAAATAACAACTTTTAGTATTTTCTTTGTAATTCCGACCAATTGCAATTTTTTCAAAATTTCTTTTTTTCAACGTGTAGTAAACTAATTGTTCTAACTTCTCAAAAAAAAAAAAATCCAAGTCACATGATCCAATATTAAAAACGTGATCGTCTTTTAGAGTGTACGAATATTAATGAGAGTGACTGTATATTTCTATGCGTTATAATCCCCTTAATATTCCTAGAAGAATAATTTGCATTTCCGACCGTCCTTTCGCTACCACATTTTCATCGTAAAACGAGGGGCTATCATTAGCGACGAAACGAAGACCGCTGCGCAATGCTCAAAGCGATGACTAAATCCTCCTTCAACATTCATGGAAGTATCACGGCAGGTTTTGTTTCAAAACACGAGTAATATTGGCACCCCGAATTCAACTTCGAAAACATACTACATATAATAAAGTTCAGACGCGTGCAATCGTTGCAGCAACGCCGAGGTATAACGAAGGTGACCTTGATGCGCCCCGTGACTAATACTATATAAAAAAGAACCGATTCGATTCCCATTCATCGGGCTTCCGCGGCGAACGACTTTCCCGTGTCTTCGATAGTCGAAACTGTAAACAATCGAGTGTGCACGCTCACGGGCCGTGCAACACTGGTTAATGGGATTACATGTGTATCGGCTTAATCGTATAACCATGTTACACACCGTATCACCCGTTGACCGACCGAACAACAATCGCCTCTTAACCGATCAATATAGAAATATACATAGAAACATGCGTTGTATATATATTTGCAGAAGAGATTGGCGAAATCGAGCGCACACGCAACATATTTTCCTTCGATTTTTCGCGTCTTACGTCGATCGCTTCGTGACGCAATCGTTGACGCGAGGAGAGCCAGGCCAGCTTCGCGCGAGCACCAACGACCCCCCCCCCCCCCCCAACCTCATCGAATTTCTTTTTTTCCTTCGCTCGAAACACGGCGTGTGTCAAAAGTCCGGGTGTCGCAATCCCTTTCTCTGGTTATGCAGTCGTGTTCCAATTCCTTCGCAGAGTCAGGCAAAAGTGTCGGCACGAACGAAACGGATTGCCGTCGTTATCCTACTGACACACTTAAGTAACGTACCTTGTACGGAGAGCACAGCCTCGGCCTTGGCCACCTTCGCGAATATCCGATTCTGTCTCGCCCCGTTTCGGGAAGAAGCGTGCAGCACAGACACACTGGTACACGCACGCACACACACGGTCCGACGTCAAAAGAGAGAGAGAGAGAAAGAGTGGACAAAAAAGGTGACACCACGAAAATTCCCTCGTTGCGCGATGCCACGTGTTCGTTGGTTGGGAGAACAAGGGGGACAGAGAGAAATATCGTCGTGTCCCTTTTCGACCGATCGAAAACGGGACGAAACGTCGCCCGGAGGGGGGTGGGGACAGAGAGGGGAGGAGCAAGGGCTTCGCGTTGGTATTTATTTTTAAATACGCAACAGGGCACTGCGGTATTCCCCTTCGACGACGTACACGGAAGTTTCCACTACGGTGTGCCGTTCTGTGCGAGCCGCCACGAGCATATGGTTTCGCGAGAACCGATCGCTATTAGGTCTCCCGTGCGACGCAAAATCGGTGCACACGGAACTGTGTATCTCGGGAACGATTATTCGCGATCGGCGTGACACGCGGAGTACAATCGGGAATACGATCGTCGGAAAATGTGTCCCGTTGTTCCACTTTCACTGGACGGGGGAGCACGTTACACGGCCACAAACACGGAACGCTCTGTTCGACGAGCACGTAACGAGACGACGAGAGACATACGCGAGCACGAGGCCCCTATGTACACATGCACAAATGTGTATACGTGTACACGCCACGGACGATGTACACACGACGAGGATCGGGTACGAGGTGCGCGATAACGAGCCACGATGCGCACCGGCCCGAGTCTCGATGTCGACTGACGACTGCCCCACCATTACGGAGCCGACGAGTCACCCTTCACCGGCGACTAACAGCTGATTTGGAAAACACCGAGACCCGCCCAGTGACGGACCAACCAAACCGGGTGCCCCGACACGTTGCGTAATACCGGCCAATCTGATTTTTCCGGTCACGATAGCGAATTCAATCGGTGCACGGTGGCCCGTTTTAGGATTTTAGGAAGAATTAACTATAAAAATTGAAGTTTCCAATATTTCTTAAACCAAAATCGTTTTAATTAATATCCTTATTTATATCCATGTATTTTTCTAATAATAACTTAACAATATGAGTTTGAACAACTTATATATTGATAAATAATTGTTTAATCTTAATTATGACAACTTTAAACCGTATAACAATGTAATAATACTAAATACTAACTTAATATGAATAAATAATTGAGAATAATAAAAAGTAGTTTATTTCGAAAGTATCGTTTAGAAAGGAATGAATATTTCTGGTATTAGGTGGTCGTTTTTCTGAAAGTATTCTTAAATGTAAAAAATGCCGGTCCTTTAAAGTTTAAAAATAGCTTTCTTCGAATTTTAAATATGCAGGTTGAAAATAATATGTTATAAGTGACATAGCCTCCCGATTTCCTTATAAAAAATTTTCAAAAAGGCCTGAAGCCCGATTAAGCCCTGAAGCCCTGATTTATTATATTATTAATAATATAATAAATGCCAACCGAGGATTTTTCGACGAAAAGGACATTTGGATTTACGAGTTATTAATTTGTTTCCATTTCACTATTATTTCATTATTTATACATAATTCGTTAATTTTATACTTGTAAAATGAGAAACTGATTAGAAACAAATTTATTTTGTGTTGAGTAAATTCTGTAGTTATTTTTTCGCTGAATTATCAAGTATCCACATACTTCCATGAGCGATAGTGTATATTACAAATTGTATCGGAAAGTTTTTCAAGGTTTGTTGAAAGAATAAAACAGTCGTGACTTCAATAAATTTATTTTACAAATATGTTACAGTTGATTCGAGTATTTTTATTGGTTATTCGCCAGGGATTGAAAGGGTTCTGAAAATAACTGTTTCAAACTGTTGTATGTACATCGGTTCTGACTGAAACCGTTATGGAGAACCGAAAAAGTCTCGTAACTGTTATAAGGTATGTAATCGGTTCTGACTTATATCGTTTATGATTTCGGGTTTTCTGGTTCTATAACTGTTATTTTTCGGTTCTAATTTAAATTAACCGACATATGTATATCAATTCTGACTGATTGACATAACCCAGAATCGAAAAATAACAGTTATAGAACCGATAAAATATCGATTCTGAAGTACCGAAACGGTAACCGATATACCTTATAACAGTTATGAGACATCTCCGGTTCTCCGTAACTGTTATTCGCTTAACTTCTCCATAAATGTTATTCGCTTACGTTCGAGTTTCGGTCGCGGTGCGACGAACAAAAATTGGTCGTGTTGCGGCACGCGTGGGGCGAATCCGTAGATTCATGAAACCTGTTTCCATACTGTGTGTAGTTACTTAAGAGGGCAGATAATGTTGGTTTGCGTCCCGTGGATAAAGAAAGTGTCGCAGTTGGGTTACATCGAAGAGAGTTCAAAGTACCACGGTGGAAGCATGCGCCTTCAAGGAGCACGAGCGACGTTTATGATTCATGATATGTATAACTAAATGTATCGTTGAGAGTCGTATCATTCGTGTGTTGCAACATACTCAGTAATTATTATAGATATCCATCGACAGAAGAGCGCATAGAATATGCCTATAATGTTCATAACAGGACTTTCGAGTCGGAGTCGGAATCGGAAGGAATTTCTAATCACTGGAGTCAAAAGAAAATATGCATGCCGACTCTAACTCGGTGTTAGTAAATTTTACAAAAATCAAAAATGTGCTCAAAATAATTGAAAGTTGTAGTAAAACTATTTATACATATATTAAAAATACTATATTTGCATGAAAGTAAATATTCGACTTCATTGTATTACCTTTCGCATCAGAGCGGGAAATGCGTGATTTTTAAAAAGTATTACAACTAAATTCACTATGCAGTTTGTTTTGGAGTAGTAGAAGTATTACAATTGTAACATTTTCATTCTTTGTATGTCGATGCCATCGCCGCGATGACAAATTTTGTCTTTCATGGTGCGTAAACAGCATTTGTCAAACGCCGATAAATTCGGAGTTAGAGTCGGAGTCGGAGACTCTGGTCTATAGTACACTCGAGACAAGTTAGTCGATCATTTGCGCACTCGAATCAAACGTTGAAAAATGAATATCGATCGTCGATAAACAGAGTGTCGATTCGATCGATAAAGCCACACTTCGTTGCGTGTCTGATGCTCTGTATACACCTTGCGTAATTGATTCTAGCCGTTTGAAAGATAGACTGCCTATGTAGAAACGACAAGAATAATAGAAACTCCATGTGTCACATATTTTAAATAGTAAATGCAATTATTCTGTAATTGTTTGTTTGTAGCTGTAGAAAATCTCGTAGATTGGGTAAACAATGCAATTAAAATCGACCGCTTACTATAAGACTATAATTTCAACACCGAGAACCGCGGTCTAAGCTGAAAATCTATTAAGGCAACTACGAATTCCATTTCCTTGAACTGGTCGTGAATATTTCATAGCTATTACGTAACGATCGGGGTATACTTCTTTTAGAACCATCCTACAGACGATGCTTATATTATCTATGATGTTTTGCGATTCTCTTGTCTCCAAATAATTTTTTAAATTTATGAAGAAGAAATATATCTATTATCTTTTTTGATTCCCCAAGCATCAAATAACATTTGAATTTATAAAAAAAAAATATTAATTTTATATTACAAGTCAAATCATCAATTGGTCTGTATCGTTCACTCAATATTTGCATAAAAAATAAAAGTAAAATGTATGCTATTAAGTAATTGGTAGGACTATGTTTTGGTTAGAGCCAAAGAGAAGGCTACACGAATGAAAAAATGTGATTGATGCGCGAAGTACATTAAACAAATCTAATTATAAAGTTTGGTCTGGTTATTTTAGAATATCTTATGGCTGTGCACAAAAGGTGCAATAAACAATTCATTGCCATGGCAGCATGGTTATTCGCTTAAATAGCCAGCACTAGCTTGCGAACCACTAAATTTACAGTATTCGCATGTGCATATTGGTTTTGTTCTTTAGATAGTTCACATGCAAATTCTTTATTTACTTTTGACAAAGCCACAGACTCAATGACATTGCAGTGTAGCCAGAATATTTTGAGCAAATGTTGCACGTGCAGCATCTGTGGCATCCTCGTGTGCTATCGACGCATTATGTTACAATCTTTTTACTTGAAGAAGAATTAGAAATAGAACAGAAGACAGAAACAAATACACGAGGCACCTCAGGTCAGTGTTAGATCAGTCATGATATATAGAAATGATTTAAAAATAACTGGATACATCCGATGCACACTGTGATGCACTGAGTAATCCTCAATCAATCAAGGAATTCAAAAGAACTGATAAAATAATATTTTTCAGACAAAAACAAAATTTCACTTGTACACATTTTTATCCATGATTAATTTATAAAACTAGGTTAAAAAGACCATTAAAATTCACAAAAAACTACTGATTTTTTAATCAACCAGCACATTTTTTTTACTCAGGAGGAATATCATACTTTTAAAATAGCTGTATAGACAGTTTCTGATTGGTTAACACGCTTCCTTAAAATACCACAGAAGGTTAAATTCCCTCAGGTAACTGCTTCCATCTTGCAGAACGAATAATAAGCAAAGTAAAATTTTAAAAAATATATATATATATACATGATTTGGTGTATCGAACATTCCTGTGGGTGCATAAAACTCTCGGTGCCTATTGATGCAACAGCTACACGTTCGTTGTAAGAAAAAAATACAAAGACATGTTATCGACGGCTCTCGGTGACAAGCAGCGTTATCGGAATCGGAGATAAACCAGTTATCTCTTGTGGAATCGCGTCGAAATGTGTAAAAAACATAAATGCAACATACCAAATGTCAAGACATGGGTGACCGTCTGTTCCGTGCTGGTATTCTCAAGGATTTCCGAGGGTGGGGGTGGCGGCGGTGGAAGTGGTGGCTGCATGGCGTTCTCCATTCCCCTCTTGATCATCAAACTTGGATGTCACCGACGATGATCCTTGGTCTTTTTCAAAGGAAACACATTTCGAGGAACACGAAGCTCGAGGGACCTTCCTCGTTCTCGACGAATACGTATTCGGTCGGTCAGAACGGTGGACACGCGCGACAAGATTCTACTTTTGACGCACGGCGAACGGAGGAAAACGTGTGTTCTCGTGCACTCGGGCACCACGATTGTTTTATTCGTCACGGGAACCGATAGCCGAACTGACGGATTCACGTTGACATTACGTTTTACATGATTACTACGGGGTTTTCGGTCCGTTCGTTTTGACGGGCGACGAAGAGACACGCACGTTTTGACACCGCGCACCCGCACCGCGCAACGGTCGACAGCGACTGCCTTTAGTTGGTGCGTTAGCCGAGACGAGCGATCGTACCGACACACAGTAAATACAATGGGTGTAAAAAGTAGGGCTGGGGAAAATTTGAAATAGTTTGAGATAAAATACTAAGAACTATATAGGGATCACAAGTTTGAACGTGTATTGAACATTCACGTGTATACATGTAAAAAATATATATGTGTTCTGAGTCCGTGTAATTTTTAATTCAGGTGTACAGGTGTAGTCGAATACACGTGTATTTATTTTGATACACGGGTACACATTTTTACACTACTAATATGCCCACATATTAATTGGTGTGATTATTTTGTATAGTATAAAATATACGAATATTCAAATATATAATTGTTATGTATGCGAGTAATTTGAAAAATATTTCCACACACGGGCATACGTGTATTGCGAAACACGGGTACACTTATATTAAACAATATACGGATTTCAACACGGATATACAAACTAATGTGTACACGTGTATTTTAGGTGTACGTGAAATGGGTATCTCTACTAAAAACTTAAATATTTCCATAAGCAAATACTATATGAAAATACTATTTCGGTTAACCTATCGATGTGTGACGCAGTCACCGATTTTTATGATTTTTGGATATGTTATATAACACAACATTTTGAACAACTTTTTCCTTTGCATGCCAGCGGCGGTCGGCTTTACTTGCCGAGATATTATCAAAAAACTGCCGATACCATACATAGAAGATTGTCTGAGTCGTGAGTGCATGCTTGAGAGAACGTATGCGTCAATACAGTGCGACCGCTTGTCTACTGTTTCTTTGAAGAATTTACAGCAATTCTATGACAGAAAGATTCACCGTAAATTTTAACGCATTTGTCTCAGTTAGGTTTGTGTTATAATACATAACGTTACGTTATTTTTGTAAAATTCTCGAGTTTTATAAACTCACAGACAATGAAAGATGTAAAAATCTTTGAATTTCGGGCTTAAATCGCATTTTCTCACAATTTTTGCCAATTTTTAATCATTCATGACTCGCAGCAACCTTAATCGATTTTGTTGAAACTTTGTGTACGTGTATAATTTACTTAGGTCTACATAAGGTATATTTTAAATTTTCATTATATGCACAGATAAAAAAAGATAAAAATCGTGACCTTTATTTTTTTCTTCACAATTTCGACCAATAGCAATTTTTAGAAACAATTATTTACACGCTACCTAGTAAACTAATCTTTCTAACATCTCAAAAAAAAGCTGAAGTCGTTTGGTACAATTTAAACTGTCAAAAACTGAAGTCGTTTGGTACAATTTAAACTGTCAAAAACTGCAGTCGTTTGGTACAGTTTACGAATACTTTTTACACCCACTGTACATAGAACACATACACGGAAAAATCCAAAATCAATTTTATCATTAAACCTCATCCGTCCCTCGCCACAGTGCGGCGAGTGATAGGCACATGTGGACTGTGGACACACAAATAATACTTCCTTTCTTTGGAATTTTGTTGATGCTAAGACAGAAAATTGATTCGGGTCGACATTCGAAGTTAGAATTTGTTTCACCTGTTAACTGTTTGCGATGAGTATACTCTTCACGTAGTACAAAAATTGCATATTTGCTATTAAACAAAATTTACGAGAGTGCAATCAACGATTAAATACAAAGAACCATAAAAAAAGTAATGTGTCGTGTGAATTTGACACATTTGTAGAACAATTGATCTGTAAATTAGTGACTTATTTTTTTAACATGAAATATGTATATTTAGTATTTCTAATAGCAGAACATGCGACAAAAAAAAACTTGATAACACGTGTTACGAAAAGGGCCCTGGTGTGTCAATGTGATACACATAACTTTGATGTTTTTCAAGTACTTTAACGGCTAGTTCATTGTTTTGCAATTGTTACACGACAATTAAATGCATTCATTGTACAACCCCTTTATAAGCTGTTGTGAACATGAAAAGAAGAAGAAGAGCCGTTATGTATTCTCTTCGTTCTTCTCTTCGCCGCGAGGCAAAGCTAATAATAAGTAAGAACAATAAGATCGAAACAGAGCGAAATCGAACACGAATATGCGAGCAACCTATTACGCAAATATTTATTATTTTATTCTCAATACAATAATTAGCAATATTAATTATTTATCGTTTCACTTCATTTGATGTTTTACCATTGTGCCAATTTGACACACGAGAGACATTCAGTTGCGAAAGTGAGGGACGGACGATGGTTAAAATACTTTTCCTTCAGTAAAGTGGCATTATTCGAATAAAATTTGCTTTGAATAATTGTAACGAATAAATGATTATTCGTTATTCGACCATTTATCATTCGAGTTATTCGTTATTCATTATTCGTTTGGGAGAGTCTTTATTCGTTATTATTATATACGGTTACACCCGAGCAAATATGATATAATACTAAAGGGGGTACCATAATAAGACAAATATTTCTTAAGTATATAACTTCATTACTACAATAATCAATGCTTCAAGTCCCAATTCAAATGATTTTCCCGAAAAGAGAGTAGTTTTTTAGATTTCAAAGAAATCAACTTAATTCATTGTTTTATATTATTTCTAATAATGCATTTTATGCGTTATCATTGTTATAATTAATATTATATTTAGTCTTTTGTATAAATGGTAAGTTCCGTTGTAAACGGTGCAAATAAAAATGTTTAAGTATTATATTAGTATTTGAATGATTTGTTTACCATCAACTCCAGCAGAAAAATTAAAAAAACGTTACAGCTGAACGTTTTGATTTTTGAACACGATTCACGACGCAGTGTCTGCAGAAACGAGATGATCTTGTTCGGCCACTATAACGAAACATCTTAATCATCTTCTATTATTAAATGCGATCTCCACAGCTGAAAAGGAGAATAACTCGAAACGAATGACTACGAAAGAAAAAGACGTAAAATGGTTTCTCCCCGGATGTTGTAAATAAATAATGATCGTTAAAAGTAAACAGTGACTTTATTTGTAATAACAAGTTTTTAACAACAGTAAGATGTTAATAAAGGTCATTGTCTAAGCCAGCGTCAATGGATTTATAGTAATTCTTAATAGCCTGAGTTTCTCTGTCGCTGAATAATTAAATCGTTACCATACTGCTTAAGATGTAGTTAAACATTCGTATTATAGATCGCATTATTTTCTCTTTTTGCGTTAAACGTAAGGTTTTGAAAGGTATCGTCGTTCAATTTTATAATAAGAATTATAATTCTCGTCATCATTTTTCGCGCTTAAAAAATTAGAAACTTGCTAGGTACATAATGTATTTAAACACACAAGTACTTAAGTATTTCGTTGTATCGTAAATGATCGGCAGGAATAAACTAATTAAACGTTTTAGCGCGAACGATAGGGTAACATTGCATGTACAACTCATGAGCGAGCGATGTTACTCATTGACTCATTGTCAGTCAGATATTTCAGGTCAGTTGCTTCCCACCATTCTTATTGCCGCTTTCTTTGATACTTGTTGATCACTCGCAACATATGACAGACAAAAATTAAATAACGATTCGTAACTTAACGCATTTTCTGCGAAATGTTCTCCGAACTTTTACCATTTTGGACGAAATACTGGTATCATGTACTGATCGGTATTATTTCCTGTAGCTTTTTAAAATTATTTTACGATATCGCGAAAGAACGTGCCGTACGTGAAAAAACTGATAAACGTGATTTAAAAATTTTGGATAACACTACGGAGCAGTTAGAAGGTAATACCCCACCTTATTGCCACCAGTCTTGGATTTGTAAAGCTAGAGTTTACTGAAAGCTATATATAATTTAGAATACAAAATTAATTTAATATTATGTCAAATCCATCTTGGTTTATCTTATACGATAATATAGATACTTCCAATAACTATTCAGAATGTAGGTTAAGTCTAATTAAAAGCAAAAGGTTTGGAGTGATAATATTTTCTTTAGACATTGGTGAAGAAAGATTAGAAGATTGCGAGGAACCTGCACTATCGATAGACTTGGAACATGTTCCATATAATTACACAAGGCCCTCGGAAGCAGAAACGCTTCGCCTGGCTTCAGAATTTTATAAAATTGTAGCTGCTAGAAGAACTATAAGATTTTTCAGTCCAGACCCTGTACCAAAAGAAGTCATACGTGACATAATAAAAGCTGCAGGTACAATATTATGTAATTACATTCACAAAACTCCTTACACATCTGAGTCTATTTTAGGCACTGCGCCTAGTGGTGCACACACAGAACCATGGACATTCGTAGCGGTATCAAACCAAAAGGTGAAAGAGCAAATACGGTCTATCATTGAAAGAGAAGAAGAAATAAATTACAAGCAAAGAATGGGGGTGAAATGGACAACAGATTTGCTTCCATTGAAAACTAATTGGGTGAAAGAATACTTGACTACTGCTCCTTATTTGATACTCGTGTTCAAACAAACTTATGGGGTTTTACCAAATGGAAAAAGAAAAGTTCATTATTACAATGAAATAAGCACATCTATCGCATGTGGTATTCTCATTACCGCTATACAAGTATTAACACTATAATACTATAGTTTCTTATACTGCGTACCTATGCGTAATATGAATCTTAATATATGAACTTTATATCTAGTATGCAGGTTTGGTAACTCTGACTTCTACTCCTTTAAATTGTGGACCTGCTATCCGCAACCTTCTTGGACGTCCTCAGAATGAAAAGCTTGTTGTACTACTGCCAGTGGGATATCCAGCAAAGGATGCTACTGTGCCTGACCTTCAACGTAAACCTCTATCCGATATCATAGTAGAAACTGAGTGACACTCGTGTAATAACAAAATCTGCTCGCAAACATTCCATCGGAATATCTGCTGTGTTTCGTGGAACAATATAAAATGAGTATATGTAATCATAAATTTATACAAATCCTGTTTGTTTTCATAAAAAAACTTATATTTTCTTGAGTATTGTTTGTTGCTTATGAATACCTTACATTACACTTTCGCAAATATATATTATTTATTATAATTATAGAATATAGTTTTCCTTGGTCATGACATGACTTCTGATCTTACAAAGTTAATCCTAAAATGTTCAAAAGGGAAACTAATCCCTGAAATATAGCACCCGAAGAAGTTCTATCGTTATTTATCATGTATTATCCCTTCTGCACTCAGAAAATTTCCATGGCACACAATAAGACTGTCTAAAAGTTAGCGATTCGGTTTATATAAACTAATGTTTATTCAAATTTGCATACAGTGTGTTAAAAAATAAGCGATATAAAATGTAAACTCACCATTTTGAATCAAAAGTCAAACTCAAAATACGTTTTGTAAGACTAACTTTTTCTCTCTCTCTCTCTCTCTCTCTCTCTCTCTCTCTCTCTCTCTTTCTCTCTATCTCTCGACACCTAACACACAATTCCATGTCATTAAGTGACCCTAAAATTACTGAATTAAAAAAGAAGAAAAAAGAATAAAGAAGAAGGAAAACAGTTACATCAATGAATACCAAATATCACCACAGTATCTTAAATTAAGTACATTCAATATATAAAATATGACAAATACTGAACTAACGATAAAAAGAATAATAGAATATAAATTTCTGCAGTACTGCAAGTTTTTTTTTTGTATGTCATAGCTATACTGCTACTAATGGCTGTGTCATTAAGTGTAAAAGCTTTAGTATCATGATACGTACAGATAAATAGACGGTGTCCTATTTATCGCTATTTTATGAAACAGATACTATTAATATCATGTTTTTTTTCCTCTAGATTATCAATTTCTCGTTATCGTTTTTTTTCGCTTTCTTCTGAATCTTCGGTTCTTTATCATTTTCGTTTTGGGCTAGAAGTCGATAGCGAGGAGCTAAGTGTATTTCGCAAATTCGAGATCTCCAGATTCGTTTTTCGATATAAGCAGTTCTCCAAAATAGTAAAAAGCAACCGAACTTCGAATGTCAATGGCTAAAAGTAAATTTGGCCTAGAACTAGGAGAGTATCGTCACACGTTTATACTTTTCTCTGTTCCGATTCCCAAGAAACTAACGCTAGAATTTTCTACGATAGTAATATCACCGCGGATACCACGCGTCATCCTAAAACGAATAAAAAATATATTTCTCACATTTCAATGAAAAATGCAATCGATCGACGACAATCCGCCGTCGTTGTCTCGGTATTCAATAGGTATCTCGTCGGTTACGCGTTTGCTTTTGTAATAACAGTGAGCTTAAAAAGTGACTGTTCGTCTATCATTCTTATGTTCTTTTTTTTTTTGCTGGTTTTCCTTTTATAGAAATATCTCGGGACAGTCCATTAACGGTACATTTCCATACAGCTACTGGGTAAACGCTAGGTTCGTTAAAATTATAAATACGCAATTATTTATACTTTTAATTTTCTGAGATCACCAAGTGCCTGAGATAATTAACGCATGTATACAGTACTAGGAATACTTTGTCAACGTTTTCGTCTTAATTATTACCGCGCACTTAAATAAAAAAAAACGTTATAAGAGGAGCGACGGGCGGGAGGGAGGGGCGGGGGAAGGTGTCCGTAAAAAAAAATATAAAGGAGAAAAGATTAAGAATCGTTAATGCTGCCAACGTTCAAAGATCCTCGAGGAATCGTTAGTATCACCCGTAAGTTAGTACTATGTTTAAAAACGAAAAAATATTAACGAAAACGAAAAGGAAAGCGATCTCTTTCTGAATATACTCTCCTAATTCAGGAACGGCCGCTGCACCACAGCAAATAGATTAAAAAAATCCGTGACTTATCTACGAGACAAAGAGGTTTAATCACGGCGATGAAATTCTGCTATGCACAGACGGCAAGACCAGGAGCCCTCGGGAGGAGATGCAAGAGGTGGAGACAGACAATACATGTGGTATCCACGATCACAGTCGTCACAGAACAGCAGCTGATCCTAGTTTAGTTCGCGAAACAGTTTTAAATTAGCTTCCAACGACACCTTTCAGAATGCTTCCAGAATGTTTCTCTTTTTTTACTTTTTAAATTAATTAAAAGAATTTTTAAATTGCCTTTTCTTTCTCAGAACAGAGTTATCGTAGACGTACTCAAAATCAATTTGATATCAATCGATTTCTTAGAAACGGTTTCGTTAAATATAAACGGTGGACGGAACTTGAACCGTAACACCGCCATACTAAACAATAGCTCATCAATAAGCGTAATTCCAGTACCGATCGGGGCAGCATGTCGCGCACTACTTCCTCCAACTAATTTGACTCCTTTCAATGATCTAAAGTATGCTAGTCATTCAAAATACTGGGTCATCTCATACGTTGATTTTTAACAAAGGTCCAACAACTTTTTGATTGCATTTTTTAAAAATTTCTATGGGTTTTGAATTAAAGAATTTCGACGTTAAACGTT
Organism: Sphecodes monilicornis; assembly: GCA_913789915.3. NCBI lineage: Eukaryota > Metazoa > Arthropoda > Insecta > Hymenoptera > Halictidae > Sphecodes > Sphecodes monilicornis. The sequence continues at coordinate 10,347,452 of OU565296.1, read as the reverse complement.
AACTGATGAAAATTTTACTTGAAAATTTGGAAAATCATTTTAAAAAATGCTTCATAGCACAGAAAAATTTCTGCAAAAATGTTTCCTAAATAAGGACGTTTAGATATAATATTGTACATGAAATGCGATAAGTAGACAGCGGATTTTATGCATTTATAACAAACAACAGTAGATCATATTCGAGTAGTAAAAACATTTAGAGAACTTAAAAATACTATTCTATTAGTTTCGACTTATTAAAATGATTAAAAAGGTAATAAACGTTTATGTAGTTCCTGTATTTCGCAGTTAATGTAGATAATTTTTATTTTGCTTAAAAATCCGCAGTCTAGTGATGAGAAACGATTCGATTTATGGGATGACCTAATATTTAATTGTTAAATTTGATTTATTTCAAGGGAGTGTTTGACCTTTTTTGCAAATTTAATACATTACCTTCCGGTGGCTATTCAATAATTTTTGAAAGTCTACGACAGCTAAGGATTTATCAAGATGATTTAATAATCTTTAAAATATCAGATGCAAATAGTAGAGAATTTTTTACTAGATTGAGTCATAGATAGAGTAGATACAGTTTTTGCTTCAAAGAGAATGGCTAAACTCCTGTTTCATATAAAAAAGACATTGAAAATCTTAATAATAGTCTTCCGGTAGATAAAGTGTTAAGAAAAATTTCAATAGCAACAATAATTTCAAGACATTGAAAATCTTAATAATAGTCTTCCGGTAGATAAAGTGTTAAGAAAAATTTCAATAGCAACAATAATTTCAACGATATTCCAAAAAAAAAACGAATAATATCAAAGATAACATACTGAACCTTCTATTATCCAAACAGAACATCCCTCAACAGATGGTCCAATCAAACAAATTCTAATCAAGACAATACAGCATAAAATCTACATAGTTACATAAAATTACAGGTTGAAATGTTTTTTTTATTTACCATCTAAAAAGACTAGTTTCAGAATTTTCAAAAATGAATAAAATGGATTGTTAGCAAACGTTTGTGTCCCTATCAAATAAGGGAGACGCTGCATTATAAAAGAAAGTCTTATGCCTTGAGATTATACTAATTTTTCGGGAAATCGAGCACAGGAGAAGGTGAAAATAGTTGGAGCAAGTTGTGGGCGACCATTTTCTTTCCTTCGTATTTGTTGATCCTGATAAATGATGGTAAATACTCACGTCGTTGTCAGAAGTGCCACAAATGGAACAGCATTTGCATTCGATACACTGCCACCTGTACTTGCGAACAGAAACGATCATGTTCGCAGTGAATTGCAAACAAGTCGGATGCCCTATAACAAGAACGTACGCAAGGTCATGGAACAAGCATATTGGGGACGGAGCAGGATAGTTGCGTTTGGACGAGTAGAAAGGTGCTAGGACATTTATCTTGTGCCGAAGAACAGTGAACTCCAAGCTATTTTGTTTTCTATTTTGTCACATTTCTATTATCTCGAATTTTGACTACGATCTTTATATTTTTTTGTCGCTCGCATCAAAGTGGATTTTCGCTTCTATTCTGAATTGTCAAACCAGTTAGAGCGCCACGACTCGCGAATATGAATCGGTTCTATTATTTTTTTTTCTTTTTGTGTCTTCACTAAATTTTGTTCCATTTGGAAACGCGTTACTGACTACTGACAGAATTGATCTTATGCATTTGTATGACTTTCACCCTTCCTCAGCACTAAAAACGTCCGGAATAATGATAACGTTTTGTTTATGTTTCCGCACAGAATGCTTTATTTCATGATATCTGCGATTCTTTTGATGTCACCTCTTGAACATATTGTTATTTTATTTGGAATAGTAAAGGTGGTAAAGTAATAGCGGTGCGTACCTTGGAATAGTTCACGTTCTTTCTTGCGCAGCACAATATAAACGTCGCGGACCAGCACACTCTCCCTCTGACATAATCGCGCATGCATAAACACAAACACACACACACGCATGAAACGTTTCACCCTTTCGCCCATTCATAAATCGTCCCTTTCATCCTGCTCCTCAAAGTGTCTCTCTTTCGCTCGCACAACCACACAACTCATAACGTATCACATTTGATATATATATATATATAATATATATATTTATATATAACTAGCGTTACTTAAATACTAGATTTGTAAGCCTCATGGGTATTGCTTAATTAAAAAATTGCCTAATAACAAGTCTTCGATTTTTATATAACAAGGAGGAACTATTTGCATGCTTTCGTATCATTTTTCATTTTCACCCCTTTCTCTCTCGCTTGTTCTCTCTTTCTCTCTCTCTCTCACTCACTCACTCTCTCTCTCTCTCTCGCTCTCGTTATACCATGTGAGTTTTTTTATGATAATAATAATCGGCTCGATCGTCATCGGATTAGTTATCGGGGACGCTCGATGATAGTGACGCCAATATTGTTGTTTTCATTCTGGTAGAACCGATGCGAATAATCGAGAGCGGAAGGGTGCGATAATTAAAATTGTAAGAACGTCCGGGGAAGCTGTCTAATTAAAAATCGTAATCGAGACGATACAACAAGGGAAAAATCATTATATCGAGTACGTGCGAGTTACAACTTCTCGTGCCCATAAATCTATGATAATATGTAACGGTATTAGCAGTAAAAAAAGGAAAAGATCTTCCCGAAGAACGTGCCACGGGCCGACAAACTCATAGGGTATGGTTTACAGCGAAACGGACGACGAGACGCGCAGAGGCGAATTTACAGGAACTCGTGGCCGTTGCAGGAAGCCCGCTGAATCATCGTCGAGAAAACTGGGTCGAAATCCACCGCAATTCACAGATTATTCGATTATTAAGCAGCTGCGAAACGAGGCTCTTCAACATTATTCGCCAGCTTATTTTTATCGCGATGATGGCGTTCTGTGGTTCTGAATCAGAGTCTGTTCGTGCGAAGCTCAAACATTAATTTGGTGCATATAGAATTTAAAATGTCGCTTTCAATATTTGTATCTTTAATGAATATTTGTTCTATCACAGCTTATCCGTTGAAAAAACGAATATATTCGGCAGTTTTTAGAAGCAAGTCTATGTCTTTTCACAGGATGAAGTTTAAACCATCTTTGAAAGCATCCCTCCTGTTTTCCAAATGTTTAGTCTTGTTTAAATTGTTCGTAAGATTATAAATGTCCTCTTCAAAATCTTTGTTACATGCAGCTTTCGAGTCAGTTTTCATTCTTCCCTATTGTCTCATTTGATTTTCTTTGTACATTGTACTATGCATTAAATGTCGTTTGATTTCTTTCACTAAACAATTGAGCAGGAAAGCTTCAAGCTTTGTAAAATCGTTCTATATGCACCAGTGTACTATAATTTTACTCTTTACTCAGAAATAAATAATTCTAGTCTCGTTCTTCCTCCCAGTAGCCTTTGATGAACGGTTACAACAATTTTTCACAATTTCCGCGTGAAGCTAGCAACGTAACGGTTTCGTCGGTTATTAATTAAGTCTCTGGTATTTATGACGGTGCTTCTAGAAGAAGAAATAGGAGAAAGTTGTAATAAACGGTCACGTTTTCGTAATTGTTCGCCTCTGCGCGACGTCCTCTAGCTTTACTCGACCGGTCCTTTGCGCGAGTAGCAAAGCTTGTACAAAACTAAGCTATCATCGAGTCTCCCACAGCGAGGAAGATACGAGACACACGTATCCTTCTTCCTGGGACACGTCGATACCGTGTCACGAGCTCGATTGCAAACGCGCTAAAAAGTAGCATAATTCTCTCTTTCTTTCGCGTTTTCTTTCTTCGCACGTCTCTAAGCGCGCGCTGCTCGCTGATCGGTCTCATTTTCCTTCTCTCTTTTCCCGTTTCCTCCATCATCCCTCTTTTTTCCTGTCTTTGCTCTTCCTGTTCCTTTAAATATGCAATAAATATATCCCGTCGTCATTCGATGACGATCCAAAAAACAGCAAACGACGAGTGTACACGCTATTTATAATATTTGCAACGCGGCGGAAAAACGATTAATGCCCAAGAAAACGTAACGGAAGATTTTTCGAAGCAGCATGGTTCCCGCTGGAATGCGTGTAAACGGATAAACGGATGGAAATAAAAACGCGGCGAAGAATGGTTTCATCGGAATTTCAAATGATCCCGAGTTGCGACGCGTCAAGGAATCTTCTTTAACAACCGGTCTCTCCGCGACGTTCGTCGAGTTGCCGCTGGATTTCCAACCGAATACTCCGCCCCTCCCCCCGAGAAATTTTTACCACGAAATATCCGTCGGGGTCTGTATTCGATAAAAAAAATTAGTTACGGTTCGATAATCGAACCGGTTCGCGGAAAATAAATTCGAGACGGTAGCGTTTCCGGCGAGCTTGACGCATGGCAAGCAGCGACCCATCTACATATTTAAAACGCGTTCCGTGGGTTGTTCTGTCTCTGAGAACCATTTTTCATTTATTCTTTGCGAGTAGAACGTGTACTTCCATCAGGAAATTCTTCTTTTATTTTATTTTGAAAGTCGAGGCAAATGTTTTCAGACGAATGTACTATTTACATTCGACAACATTGAATTCAGCTTGATACGCTGATAAATGATTCTTTAAAACGTTACCATATTTTCAAGTAATGTATCCAACCATTTAAATGAGAAAATAAATAGTCCGTTTAATAAATAATTATTTTAGTCTTATTTCTATAAAGTCGTTCACAGAAATGTGAAATTCTGTAGCCTATCACACGTGGCTTTTGAATATCTTTTTAGCTATAATAAAAATATCAATTTTATGCGAAAAGTACGTTGTTGATAATACTTTTAAAATTGAATGTCACGTTTGTAAAATCCTACGCGATTTGTCGGAGAGATCGTTGCATTTCCGGTGCAGGTTCGAATAATGAACTGAATCCAGCAGCAACCTGATGCTCGAAGATTCTTCTGAGAAAGACGAAACCATCATTCGCGCGTAGAATCCGATCTTACGTAAATGGAAGCTTCGATCGAGCACTCGTTCGATCTACCCGGTGTCCTAGAATGGAAGAGTACGGAGCCGCGATCGCGAAACGTAAAACATTTTCTATCCGAGTGCAGCTATGCAACGAGAAGATGCGACCGTGTGATTTACACCGAACTTCTTCCGTACTGTAAAACCGAGTTTCTTTTTTTTTACTCTTTCTCTCTCTCTCTCTTTCTCTCTCTTTTGCCACGAGTATTCGAACGGTAATACTTTTAGCTAGCGTTATATGTGCTGCGCCTCTTAGGTGTATTGCAGATCGATAAATAGAAGTACGGAGAACGCAAATTGAAAGGAAGAACGAAATTATTTACAAGACTGTCCTCTCACTCTCTCTCCCCCTAGAAACGTAGAAATATTCGAAAACATGGTTCTTTCCCCGTCTTACTATATATATAATATATATATAATATATATATATAATATATATAATATAATATATATAATATATATATAATATATATAATATAATATATATAATTTATATATAATATATATAATATAATATATATAATATATATATAATATAATATATATAATATATATATAATATAATATATATAATATATATATAATATATATATAATATAATATATATAATATATATATAATATATACATATAATATATAATATATATATATAATATACATATAATATATATATATAATATACATATAATATATATATATATAATATACATATAATATATATATAATATACATATAATATATATAATATACATATAATATATATATATATAATATACATATAATATATATATATATATATAATATACATATAATATATATATATATATATAATATATATAAATATGTTGCTCTCGTTTGAACGATTCACGACTGTGCTGGATAATATAATTATAAAGTCTATATTCGTATCGTTTGTTTAAGCTCTCTCTCACTCGCTCTCTCTCTTAAAATTTTCTCGATTATAGAACGATTACTTCGCGGCAAGCATCTCACTATCTTCTTTTCCTTTTCCTTTTCTCTTTCACTCTATTTTGATTTTTCAACACAATAACGTAAGAACGCGATCTACACTGTAGTCAAACAGAGAACACAAACACATCCTCTTCAATACGTGCTCTAGTGATACTGTGCAATAGGAATTTCTTTGTCTTTACGGTTTAAAAATGTCGAGTTTCGTGCACGTTTCTCTCCCCCGAAAAAATGGCAGAGTATAGTTTTGTTATCGTTCCGTTCGTTTCCCTTTCTTTTTTTTCCCCATTTGAGATATCCCGAGATTCGTGTTTGAATTCCTCCCCCCACCCCACCCACCCGGTCCTCGCTCGTTTTATTATTTTTGTACATTACTTGTTTGTTTTGTTCTTCGTAAAAATTTGTCCCCTTAAAAACTAATCACTGAATTACAATAAATCACAGTTGATCCGTGCAGCAAAGGAATCATCGAGGAATTCCCATCGCTCAGATGCGACAAGTTGCACCATTGACAAACTGATGTTTTTGCTTTTCTTGCCTTGACTAGTGTACGTAAAGCTCGTAACCGTTTTTTTTTTTGCACTCGCTCTGTCTCACACGCACTCTCTCCCAGACTCTCTCTCTCTTTCTCTCTCTTTATCTATTTTGTTTTCTTTCGTCCTCTCTAAAACGCTGAAACCGTGCAGCTTCCTTAATTATTGCACACATGAATTTACCCTTAACGATGCGATTCTCTCGAGCGTACGTCGTACAGCAACTAGGTTTTTTTTTCTTTTGTCTCTCTCTCTTTTTTTTGTTTTATCGTCCTATTCAACCCAAAAATAGTGTTTTCTTTCTTTTTCCGTGTGTTCTCTTTTTCCTCTGTCTCTCTCTCTCTTTGTTCTCGTTACGATCCTCCGCGGTGGTGTGAAAAAATAGCTCATCGAGTCGACAACAATTCAGAAAAAACGGGAACGATCGTCCCGAGAAACCGATTCGCTGATTCGCGAATACATACTGCGTTCTGTCTCTCGCATGTCGTGGATCGTACAGGAGACACAGGAGCGACAAAGAAAAAAGTACTAGTCCACCGACCATGTATACGAGGAGGACGGTAAACGGGAAAGATTTTTGCCGATTTTCCTTCTGTTTTCCTTCCAAGGGACCGAAGTAAGTATATGCACCAGAGCTCGAATGGAGCAATTGCTCCGAAAGAAAATCATAGAACCTGGAAAATACAATCATTAATATTCTGTTCTGCAGTAAAGTTGCCGTACGTTCGCTTAGTTTAAACAAGAGAATTCTAGACTGACAGCGGGCTTGGAGAAGGGACTCCGCGAACAGCAGCGAAAAAATCAACGAACAAGACGAAAATGCTGAAGCGAGCAAGAGAACAGAACCAATTGGGTATGATAGAGCAGCGGGGGGAGGGGGGGATGCGTTAAAGTCCAGATTCAACAAAACTTAAAACTGCCTTCTGGAAGGGAACCTCTTTGCCGGTTTCGGAACATTGTAATAGTGCCTCTCTAGTTGATCGTTTCGTTTTTTTATTCATTCCCTAATGAATCGGCGAGATTCTCCCGATAAAAACGAACCCAAACACGACTTGCGGAAATATCGTCGCAACTCGTTAATTGTACATGACCGGTCCCATGCAGCGAGTAACTATCGAGGCACTGCTAGCATGCATCAGCGAGGGACCTTAATAAAGGGTCTTATGCTTATTATAATTGAAAAATAGTGTGTCCAATGCATGGAAGGTATACTACAGTGGCTACAGTAAGTGGAAACAGTCAACATTTTAGGAAGACAATGACCTGACGCGGAAATGGCGAAGCAGTAAGGAATATTGAAGACGGTGAGAGACTATTAACCAAATAGGTAAGGAAACAAGTCCATTGAGTCCCCGTAATAACTCTGACTAATTAAAAGAGTCCTCGAAAAGGGACTCCAGCTTTGAGTCTGACTAGGGCACGATTGAGAGAAGTTCTTGGTTGTATGTGTTCTCTTATAAAATCATCATTAATAATTCCAAAAAGGACATTAAGTAGCTTGTAAAAAGTCTTCAACAATAACAATGTTATAAGGAAACATACAATATATTTAGGAACTTTTTCCCAAAATTCCGCTCTTCGTCACAGGCATATGCAACTCGTTCCTGGCGAGAGTAAAAATGTTTAACGGACTCTTTTTGATTAATAAATCTCACATATTCGATTAAATGGTAAAAGTTTTCCAAAAAGCAGAATGTCCTTGCTAGTTCAAGAATTAAAGATAAACAACAAGGCTATTTAAAATTAGATACTGCTATAAAAAGTTATAATAAGAAATGGAAAGTGGGTACCCGTGTAACCTGGTTATCGACACAAGGACTAAACCATGATGAACAGAATCGAAGTATTGCGTATAAGTTTATCTGGACCGGTCTCAGTAAAAATGTTCCAAAAGTTACTCTATATAAAGTGACTCCAGTCTATGAGGTTTATCAAAATTTGATATGGTAAACATTTGTGCCGCAGTACCATGACAAACAAACGCGTCGAGTGACCCGACGAAAAGACTACGAAACTCTAAAACGGTACCCAAAACATCTCTATCCTTTTGAGCCTATAGTCTGTCCAACGAGACGAGACAGTAAAGGTAAACAAATGCAAGTAGTAGCGACCAAGTTACACTTCTCAGATAATTAACAAAGAACGCGCGCCGATGCTCCACTGATTCGTCTCGTTGGGTAGACGATAGTCTATCCTCTAGTCAGGAGGCGTTCTCGTCTCAAGTTTCAAGTTGGACATGCCTGTCCCGAGGTCAGATCTGAAAGCGGAATGGTCCGGTGTGACAACAAGAGGGTTGGGTGGAGAATGCGTGGAAGAATTGATTTCGTGGTACTTACATCGGTCCCGCGACAGCGCGAAACGAAAAGCAAAAGTCGGCGGGGTTCCCGCCGTTGTTGATAGGGAACTGTGTGCTGACAGGGGGTGTGTCCGTCCCCGTATACATGGCCAGTGGTCCTGATACAGAGACCACCGAGGAAAGTAAAGGAAGTAATCCTCCGCTACCCAGAGAGGGTTCGATCGACGGAACGACACGACGCGCGATTACCCGACTATATATCGGCGGATACACACACGCCACCTGCATTAATTGTGATTCGTTCTTCGTGTATACTTGCGCTTGATCTTTTCCTCTGGCTTACCTGAGCGGCCGCAGTCGCTGCACGAGACCAGCTCCTCGGAACCGCCAGTCTTTTTATTTTCCCTAGCGTCGCCCAGACAGAAGTCGCAGTACGGGGAGGGTTGGGCCGATTTGCCAGGTTTTTTTTCGTTCGTCCCAGGGGTCGGTGGCCCCTCCGTTCTCACCGAGGAGGGCGAGGGCACCGCGGTACCCGGGGACGATACCGCCGGCAGGAGGTCCTCCTTCGTCGACGGGATCGTCGGTGAAGCGGGCGCTGTGGTCGCCTGGGCCGCACCTGGCACCTGCGGCGATGGCTGAGGCTGCTGCGCCGGCTGCGGTTGCGGCTGCTGCGGTTGTGTCGACGCCGGCTGCTGAGCCTGCTGAGCCGGCTGCTGGGATTGCGCCGGTGACGAAGCCGCGGGCTGCGTCGACGCCCCCGCAGCGGACGCGGTAGGCGCTGCGGGGGACGGACTCGAGGTACTCGATGAAGACGCGTTCTGACGACCCCGACGTGTACCACCTAATCACAAACCGACCACATACCCAGTTGCGCTTTGCGTCACAAGCTGATGACCATGCACACTGGCTTAGAGACAATGAGTTTAGAATCAGTCCTGTGACCACCACCAGTATAATCGATTCCGTCGGTCCTGTACCCTGAACAATCCCCAATTCTTCGATACTCTGTACAAGTTGGGCGGATTTTAAGTATTTCTAGAAAAAATTCGTAGGCCGAATATAAAACGGTAAAAGCATTGAACGAATCTCAAAATACTATTAGTTTCAATTTGCTAAAATGAATGCAGACAAATTTTATTTTGCATAGAAATCGGTAATTATATAGAAAAGGTCTGCGTACTCCGATTTTGATGAAATTTTAATATATTATAGATTTCGACAATTTGAACAACTTTTTCCTTTTCCAATGTAGGGGGGTCGCTTTTACTTTTCGAGATATTTGCAAAAAAATTTCGGTAATGTTAATTTCATAACGGAAACCTTCTTTTTAGAAACACTGGGTGGGTGTGTGTGGTATTGTCGCTTCTCATCTCCACAACGTGTTTACAAACAAAAAATAAACAGATGCGGCCCGAAAATCCAGGAAATGTCTATGAAAATTGAAAGCTCAGCCTATCTATGTATGATCAGAGTTATCTACAAGAGTTAATTCTGCTTGTTTCTTCTGTTATTCCATTTCCTGGATTTTTGGGCCGCATCTGTTAATTTTTTGTTTGTAAACACGTTGTGGAGATGAGAAGCGACAATACCACACACACCCACCCAGTGTTTCTAAAAAGAAGGTTTCCGTTATGAAATTAACATTACCGATAGTTTTTTGCAAATATCTCGAAAACTAAAAATGACCCCCTATATTGGAAAAGAAAAAAGTTGTTCAGAATGTGTTGCTCCATGACATATTAAAATTTCATCAAAATCGGAGTACGCAGACCTTTTCTATATAATTACCTAGAAATCTAGTCCTCTGTTTAAAATGGTAATGTAATGAGAAAACGGCGGATTTTAGGTACTTATGGCAAAAATAAGCGTAGTACGTTCGGACAGGGGGTGATTCTACATAAAAAATAAGAACAAAATTAGGTATCACAGTTTTTTTATTCGACGCTTCATTTTCGAGAAAATCGAGTTTGAAAATGCAGCAAATACGCGTGCTGTTAGATAGGAATGTGTCTGACTCATCTGATCATGACCAACCAATTCTACTTCTTGCATATATTAAAACAGGCGAACCCAACGGATCTTTAAACTCAATTTTCTCGGAACGAGGCGTCCTACGAAAAAACGTTATTCCTTCTTTCTTATTTATTTTTTCATGTAGATTCACCCTCTGCTCGTTTGTAATACAATTTCCGCCCCAGAATGTACACAAAATTAAATACTTTGAAAGAATGAATGAACGTTACCAGTATTTGATTTAGTGAATTTCTTTGGATTGGAAATTACTTTTACTTCAACCGTTATGTCAAGAACCGGATACCTGGATACCCACTTTCAATTTCTTTTAAAAACTTCTCTAACGTTTTCATTAACAAATAACAAGATTATTGTAGATTTTTATGTTCTTGGGTGGTCATAGATTAATTTGAATTTGAGACATAAAAATATACGTTAAAGCTGTAAAGTGTAACATCATTGAATATTATAGAAAATTGTGATTATTGACATAAGGATTCACTAGAACTGCCGAGCCCTAAACGCGACTTAAACATACAGTAATTCCGCGATCTAAGTCCAACGGAACCTTGCGATCTATGTCCCTTGGCCTACTCCTTCCACTGCGGAGCTCGAGCTGCCTCGATCGCCGAACAGTGTAAACATGCCGCGTAATCTGATCCTGGGTCGGGTATATCGGTGTGAATCACACTAATCCAATTACAAAACTTCTTTATTTATTATTATTTTTTCATGGAACTTTCACCAACATATTCGTGGCATTTTTCTAATGAAAATGATACCAAATATGATATAATTCCGATGATATTTACTGGTGTAATGAACGATGGAAGTTTTTTATTGGCATTACATTGTACTGTGCCGGTGGCCGCGTTTCTTTCTTTCCTATATGCTGTACTTCTTTACGTCCAGAACTTTCATCGTTTATTACACAAGTAAATATCATCAGAATTATATCATATTTGGTATCACTTTCATTAGAAAAATGACACGGATATGTTCGTGAAAGTTCCATAAAAAAATAATAAAAAATAAAGAAGTTTTATTATTGCACTAGTATTGTCTCACCGATACGCTATTTTTTATCGCGCCTTCGACCGTGCGGTCCGTGTTTGCATGCTGTCCTTTTCTACGTTCGGCGCGGTCGATGCGGTCACAAAAGAATAGTGTCCCTTCGCGATCTAAGTCCCGGCAGGGAACCGAAAAAGGACTTAGATCGAGGAATTACTGTACTTATTTGTAATAATAAGTAAACTGCGGATTTTATGCATTTATGCCGAAAACTAATACATCAAATATACAGATAAAAAGTCTTGGGAAGAATTTACGTATACTGTTACATTATTTTCGACTTTTTAAGGCGATTAAAAGCGAAAGTACGTTTTCATAAAACTTTGGTTTGTTTTAAATTGACGTGGACAATTTTTATTTTGCATGGAGGTCCGCAGTCTAATAATAAAATTGAATTTATCCAGATTTCGCACGATTTAAGGAGTGCATTATCTCCTTTCCCTTCATTCACTTGATTCCAGAGAGAATAGAAAAAAATCTGGCAAGTATCGAAGAATTTCTGGGAAGACGATCATGTTGTCACCAAGATCACTCTGTCAATCGGAATCGATTATTCAAAGCGTCACAGTGTTCAAAAAAGGAACTGGCACAACAATGAGGAAAGAAAAGTTAAATAATATATGTATATGTAAATATAATATATATATATATAAATAGATGTATGTATAGAATCGTAACAAGGTGCACAAATTACGTCAATCGATGCATTCCATCACCAAGAGCAATTACAATGATAAAATGTCGAAGTATCCGTTCCAAGGTCAGACAGAACAGCGGCGCAAACGCGGCAACACTACAATTTATGCGAATCTCTGGAGGGCAATCTCCGGGCGTATGGGTATGTAAATACATAAAAATGTCTTTAGTAAAGCTGCTGCAGGCGATCATCGAGAGAGGAACAATCGAAGCCATAATCGCTCCAGTATTGTCAAAAAGCGTATTAATTAAAAATGAAAAAAAGTAGGGTACAGTAAAGTAGAGAAAACGAGCAAAACGGAAGAGAAAACTAAATACTGTAAACGCCGTTAAATTACTCCATTACAAAGACTCATATCAAACTTCGTCATGCTGCGAAAGGATAATACAGAACAACCATGATCAAAAAAGTACACACACACACATACCAAACACTCGAGAGAGAGAGAGAGAGGCTGCGTCCAACAATTCTACCTCTAGCTATGAGAGTGTCGGCACCACACGGCATACGGCACAACACTCTCAAATTACGCGATTGCAGAAGCATGCTATTGCAAAACATTCGCCAAGAAGTCGCTATTCTCCTTTTCCTCTGTTCCCTTCTTTCCTCTCCCAAAAAAAAGAATGATAATATCCCGCGTGTATGTATAACATTGAGAAACAAATATATGTATATTCGAGAACACAAGGTGTACATAGTTAAGTGTACACGATGCTAAACAGAACCGTATCATACTGGCTTAAGGACACTGTCTCGGTATGATAATAGAGACTGTAGAAAAGTTGTGCAAATACAGAGAGATCGATCAAAATAGATAAACGTAACACGGACAAAAATTCGTGAACACAGAATGGTAAGAACGCTACGTTATTTGCAATGCATGCATTTGCAACACATTTAAAGAATGTAATACTTAAGTTCCATCGAGTAAAGGGGGGAAGAGAGATGATAATATCTGGATGAGCTAAGGTCGCGTGAATGGATGAGATCAGAGAGACAAAGATTTTGGGGTACCAGGGGCTGTGTAAGGGTATCCAGGAGCATGGAGAACTTCGGCAGCGGCGGTGGCGGCTGCAGCTGCCACAAAAGGAAAGTGAGAAAACTGAGCTGATTTTGGCTCCAACCTGGCTGGTTCGAAGCAGCGGTGTCTGCAACGCTCCTAGGTTCAACTTCAGCAGGACTGGGACTTAGTTCCTTAGCAGGATCACCGGAGGAAGTAGAGTGGGAATGACCGTAATGGTAGACCAGACCAGGTCTGGTTTTATACCGTGCGCTGCATACTGCAAAAGTGCAAATACTGTTTTTTTCCCACAAACCATCCAATGCAACACGTCCATGATGTGAGGAAGAGAGAGAGAGAGAGAGAGAGAGAGAGAGAGAGAGAGAGAAAGATCTTGGATTTTGACGAGGTTGATTGGATGATCGGGGAGAATGTAGCCGTCTAACCGCCATGTCGGATATTTGGATGTCCCATACAAATGTGACATTATTAAATGAAAAAGCGAAAACGGACAGACGGTTCTCGCTGTGCGAGAACATATCTACTAAATATCTATAGTTTGGAGAAGTACATGGCGGTTAAAGAATTCAAGGAGAGAAGCTTTACTAGGTTTGGGATAGCATTTGCACACCTTCCGTACCAGTACATATCCCTATCCACCTACGAATCTATATGTGGACAAGCAGTGAAGGAGTTCCAGCCCAAGAAGCAAAACTAATACGATGCAAGGCTTGATGCTTGTATACTCCTACAGAATGAGCTCGCTACAGTGTGAGCCAGTACATTCTTGCTCTGTTATTGGCAGGTAGTATATAGGTCCGAAGATATTTGGCCGGATACTGTAAGCTCGATCGAGTAATCAATGGTGTATAAATGTGCGAGCAGAGTGCGCGGTTAGAATCGAAGCTTACTGGTCGTGACCAAATGTCTTTAGATTTATCCGCTAGTCTAACAGGAGTGGTTTCAAGAAGTAAACAGATTGGCAGGCACATTCGAGTTAATTCATAGACTTCGCGTCTGGAAAAGTTCGATCAAATTAGTAATGACTATTATACTCCTTCAAGGTCTGAGCAAACGCGTCCCCTATCTGTTTTTTTTCTTTTTGGTGAACATTATTATTTTCCGCGAACTACCAATGACCAGATATAAGAAGCTCGTACAGTTCTCTGAACGCGAATCAATACGGTATACTACCTTTTCAAGCGATCGAAAAATTGGCAAATTAGTGTAAAACAGAAGTTTACACAGCCTATATAACGTTTGTACGCTCCGCATACGTTTCTCGCGCGAGAATTGAGATCTTTTGTACACGCGTGGTCAGTCTTATCCTTTCATACAGAATCATGTCACGTCTCTTCATACTTCGATAAACAGGAAATAGAGAAATTGGAGTACAAGGTTTGATACAAACACAAAGTATATACGACGAGGATCGGAGTATCCTATAGTATACTGCAAAATTGATAAACTTGAAGGAAAACAGCAGTCAATACGGTACTGATCAATCTCACTGAGCAAAGAGCATTAAAGTCAGACATGAAATTACTATAAGTCTAAAGGGTACCTCTCCACGTTATAAAGTTCATTATAAGTTCAACCACCATCCCCAAATTGTAAAATTATGCGGTAACTAAGACTAAAGTCTTCAACAATTTATTTCGAGCTTCCATATTATTTTTCTTTTTTATATCATATAGTAACTTTTTTGCGTAATCTTGTGAAATAATATGTAAGGCATCATAAAAATATAGTTATTTAATAAAATTAACAAATTTTCTAACGCAATGCACTTGTTTGCTTATTCGAAATAACAACTGATAGAACTAATAATAATAATCATAATGAAACTAGTAACAGGAAGTGGTCATTTGTAGTTGTATCTATGGTTAAACTTACGGTCACAAACGAATGGCTTATCAGTGTCAGCAGCATCATAGTTGGTTTTTTTGCGCCCACGTCCCCCACCCTATTTAATAAAAGTTTTTTACAAAATTTAATATTGAATATAAAAGAAAAAATATATATAAAACTAAAAAATCTAATTGCATGTTGAATCAAACATTTCACAGTATATTTATGCTTCTTATCTTACGTAATAAATAATTAGTTGCTCATGTTTAGAACAATGAAATAAATGAAACGTACCTTTGTACGTTTGCTCCCTGGACTATCTGTGGAAGGCGGATGATTTCGTGCAGGATGATGACCACCCCCACGAGGTTTTCTTCGTTTCCTTTTACTGCTGTAACTTTCCTCATAGTCGTAATCACTTTCAGGATCTGGTTCGTCGTACGCGTCCATATCTAATATGTCCTGCTCGTCGTAGAACCAAGCATCTTTGCTATGTTCCTCTGTAAGAAATTGTTGTTTTTATTATATTACATATAATGTATGTAACATCTTCAATTTTTTTTATAAATGTATTTACCTTTAAGAGCAACAGATTCTTTACTATCATCGTTTACGTGTGTTACAATTTCTACACCTTCTACACCATCTTCCGGGTCTCCCCTGGGACCTCTTTTTGGATGCAAATAATGCATTAAATACTGACGTCTTTTTTTCCTCCATCTTTTACTGGGATATGTATATATTTGACCGTGTAGCAAGCCTGGAAGTCTTTCTCTTGCTGACATAAACAGCGAAGAATGATTTTGTGCTACACCTGTAATTTTACAATAATTTATATTATCATTCTTCATTCGACATATGCTAAGTCCAGTTAGAACCATACATAGAAGCAATAACAAGTATCAAGAGAAATGTTATAAACGTTCTAAACATGTTTACCATATTCATAAAATTATACATGGAAGATGTACTTTACATGGGAATTGTAATAAATAAACTATAGTATTGAAATTGTAATTAATAAATTACAATATTAAAGTAGTAAGCAATAAATTATGATAGGATCATTCCACGTGACTAAATGAATTTTAATTTTGCCATTTATAAAGTGTCACCATTTTTGTATATAGGTCTGTAAAGGGGAGACTTGGGGCTATATCCTTACTTTTTTCAAAGTTTTAAATATTTCACCTCTAGAAAAGCACCTCATTCGTATAAAGCAATTGCAAAATTAATGGCAAAAAAACCTGTTTTTCAACTGAAATATTTTTTACTAGATACTCTTATATCTTCACTATAAGTACCTAAAATATCATTTTTGTTGGTTTGTTTGTTCAGCTGTTATAATTTAATGAAACAAGATTGACACTTTACTTTGCAGGTCTGTGAAACCAACAGTTGTCAAGACATCGAGAAACCATTTGACATACGTTCATATATTACTAAAGACTACAACATATTCGAATTTGAACAAAATTCTAAAACCTACTCTGAAAAATGTCACGTGGAATGATCCAATATTGAAATTGTAGTAAATAATAAAAAAAACTCGAATCCTCAAAAAAACAAAAGTACTTAAACAAAAATTTTGTTTTCAATAAAGTAACTTGTAATTTTTTATGGACTTAAATGGTCCCAGTATTTGTCTCGCAGAGAGTTTTAATGAAATGGCTCCGAAATTCCTCCTTTCCAATTATTTCATAATTATTTTATGCCATTGTCTCTTGTCACTTGCTTAGTAAATTGCCCAACTACAACTGTCAACAATCATAGGAGTAGTATTCGAAGAGATGTGTATGCTGATTACATTAAACAGACGCGATCGATTAGTTGTAGGAGTATTATACAACTGTAATAACGAGAGCGTTTTAAAATCATGTAAAAATGACGGTAAAAAAATACCTGTCTGCGAATCGAGGAAAGGCATACGTAATCGTCGTTCTCTGCACAATCGGCTGTTATAATTCGAGGCATTTTCGATGGACTCCCTGTACGCGGTGTCATTAAGGTAGCTGCAAAAAATCGATAGTGGCTGATGTAGATGCTCCGGAATCACAGAGGTGAAAAATCGCGAAGCTTTATTTATATTCTAACACGTACCTTTCGATTTTACACAAATTACTTTCGTTTACAACTTGAATAAGTCCGTGGGAAGCCGGTGAAATTGTAATGGCTGTCATTTTATAACAACCAAAAAGTACGCCTCCAGCCCTTGCTAGGTTGCTAGCTGTTTGCTCTTCTTCCCGGAAAAGGAGCTCCATTAACTTACGCATGCGCAGTTCGTCCGACTATAGCGGTCTCCGCGAGAGGGCAACTCGAATTAAATTGATTAAAGTGTCTCACAAGCAGAGTCACAAATAATCGGTCCGTAAGCGAATATAAGAATCAAAATTATATATAACACAACATCTAGGACAGACTTTACTATCTAATTTTACTAATAAATCAAAATGGAAGATCTAAAGAGGAACACTTCCATTTCCTTTGATTCAAACACTTCAAATCAACCGCCACAAGAAAAAATACATCCAGGTGTATAGATGAGATATGGCACGGATTTTTCGTACGATCGTAATTCTGCGATCACTGTGATAAATCTGCTGATTCAATGGATAAATCACAGTCAGTGGTTTTTCACGCCATCCCTAATCCACCCTAATCCAGTGATGAGATATTGTGTGGTTTTATTCGCGCATGCGCGCGATTTTAGCGTCAGTAAAGTAGAAAATTAGGCTAAAATGGGGTACCTTGGTCACCCCGCATAATTTAGTAAAATTTGTTATGTATTGATTTTGAAAAATGAATGTGTAACATGTGTGTTAATAATAAATTACCCCAAATTCGCAGCTCACTTCTGGCACTTTACCGCCAGAGTAGTTCCCAAATTTGTTATGTATTGATTTTGAAAAATGAATGTGTAACACAAATTCGCAGCTCACTTCTGGCACTTTCCCGCCAGAGTAGTTCCCAACGCCACTTTCCCTCTACTTTCGCTACAATATAGATACGTTACTGTTTTAGACGCGCATGCGCGAAAAACCACACAATATCTCGTCACTATTATAATGTATATTCAGATCATCATTGACATTTGCGCATGCGCGAAATTTGTATTTGACAAGATCGTTTCCTGAAATGAATTGTAATTAAACTCGTTAAAACTTGTTAACTGGTACACGAAGAATGACTTGGTTAATGCGGTAATTATGCACACATGTTAGTTTTTGCAATGTAAGCTACATTAAAAGCGATTTAAATCGAATGTGTTCATTTATTTTAATAGTTGGTACAAGAGATTTAAGAGTCGGAGAGTTTCTGTTGGCGAGGACATGAGATATACAATTTACAACAACAGTTTATGCCGAAAGGACATTAACTGCAATTACAGCAATATGCACATTGACCGTATCCGCAATAAATTATGGAGCACAGCCGTTGAGATGAACATTTCATGTTACAATGTACACTCAATGTTTCTGTTACAAAGATGGACGTAACCGAATGTTATCTGTAGCCTCCAAGTAAAGTAAGTTATCGTCGACGACTCCTTGATGTAGTAGATAGATATACGTCCCTTAGAAAAAATGCTTACCAAGTAGAAGCGAAGTATACTACCTCTACGTTTATCAATTTTATTATGCTTGCCTAATGCGTCATGGAACAGAATACGTCGATATAAATGCTCAACTTTTTACTAAACTGTATAGTAACTTGCTCAGCACGGGATTGCATGTAAAATATTCTATACAAAAGTTATTCTAGATTTTTTTACGACTTCCTTAAAAACAGGATTTCCGTAGCGTGACGTTTTTTTATTTCAATAGCTCGTGTGCATTGTTTTAACATGTTTCCAAAAATGTTATTTCATCTAGTTCTGTGGAGTTTGTGTTACAACCGATACCCGTTGGAATTACAGCCTAAAAATAAATAAATATTCCATTTGTTCATGAGAGCTTGTTTAAAACTTTTCCTCGCAATTCTGGTCCTTCCGCTCTTTAAACGATTTGAATTTTGTAATTAAATCGTCCACGGCGACCTCTCCGTGCACCACGTTGTCTCTGGTTCTGACATTCACTGTACCAGCTTTACGTTCTTTTTCTCCGACGACTAAAAGTATAATTAATCAATAAAATATTCCGATATTTAATACAAGGTATATAAAACATGATACATTACCGAGGATAAAGTTGAACTGTGCAAGTTGACCATTTCGTACTTTTTTGTTCAAAGTATCGCTTGCATCTGTATCAACCTCTGCCATGAATCCAGCCTCCCACAGCTTATCTTTCACCTGGAAAGCATACTCGTCGAACTGAGAACTTACTGAGATGACCATTGCTTGTCGCGGAGACAACCAGAATGGCCACTTTCCAGCATAAGATTCAGTTAATATTGCAATCATTCTTTCGACAGAGCCTAGAATAGCTCTGTGAATAATTACTGGCCTCGTCTTCTCTCCAGCCTCGCTAAAATTTTGTAAAATTTAATTATTAATTTCAATCAAACTATATTTTAAAATAATTTAGTCATTAATTGCGGTGAGCGAGAATCCGAAAATGGGTACTCGATGGTCGAGTTCTCGAAAATTTCGGGATTCTCGAGAATATACGAGAACCCTAATATGCTCGGGAATCCCGAATATTCTCGGAAACAAACCCGAAAATTTTCGAAAATCTCAATACATTCGAGAACCCGTCCTGTCCTGACCCGACATTTTCGGGTTCTCGTACACTTCTAATAAGTAATAGTTTTTCTCTTACTTAACATAAGACAAATTAAATCTAATCGGTAATTGGAAGTCTAATTGAATTGTAGCACACTGATGAGGTCTCTTCAAAGCATCCATGATTGTGATATCAATTTTTGGACCATAGAATGCTCCATCCTCTGGATTTATTTTCCATGGTGCTCCAAATGCATTCAAACTGTCTTCCAATGCTTTCTCGGCTTGATTCCACATGGCTATGTCTCCCAAATATTTTTCAGGTCTTGTGGATAGACATAAGTTAAACGTGAAACCGAAAACGGAGTACACGTGACGCAAGAAGTCTAACGCGCCGAGCATTTCATCTTTAATCTGTTCTGCCGAGCAGAATATATGTGCGTCGTCCTGCTGGAAACGTCTGACTCTGGTGAGTCCAGTCAATGCGCCAGACAACTCGTTCCTATGCAGCACTCCGAAATCAGCCATTCTCAATGGTAATTCACGCCAGGATCTATTACGCACATCGAAGATCATGCAATGGCCAGGACAATTCATAGGCTTCAGCGCGAACGTTTCTTTTTCAACGTCGAAGGAGAACATGTTATCTGCATAATGCTGCCAGTGGCCAGACGTTTGCCATAATTTGCTATTATAAATATTAGGTGTAACTACTTCTTGAAAACCTCTCTTTCTATATTCTGATCGAATAAACTCTACTAAGGTGTTGTAAATATGTGCTCCACGTGGTTGGAAAAAGCATGACCCTGGAGAAAGTTCGTGGAAGAAGTATAGCTCTTGTTCTCTTCCTATTTTTCTGTGATCTCGTTTAGCAGCTTCTTCTTGGAACTTCTCCCATTCTTTCAACTGTTTTGTGTCAGGAAAACTGATGCCATAAACTCTCTGCAGAGATTCTGCATTGGCATTTCCTTCCCAATAGGTGGAGGAATTTTTGGTGACCTTGATAGCTTTCACCTTCCCAGTGTGCCTAATGTGTGGCCCTCTGCACAAATCAATCAATGGTCCACACCTGTACACTGTGGTCTTGGCCGTGTTTATTTTTTCATTAATAATACGAACTTTGAATTCATTGTACTTAAACATCTCCAACAGATCTTCCTTTGTCATTTCTAGTCTTTCGAATGGCTGTTTTTCTTTGACTATAGTTTTGTAAAGGTTTTCCAAGTATGGAAAGTCTAGGTTTGATATACCCTTTTCACCTAGATACATATCGTAATAAAATCCATTCTCGATTGGTGGACCATAACATAAACAACCACCATATACCCTTTCCATAGCTTCTCCCAATATGTGTGCACTGGAATGCCAAAAAACTTGTTGACCATCGTGGCTATCAAACTTGAGAAGTTCCAGTTTGCAATCAGACTCCAAGGGTCTATCCAGATCCCACAATTCATTGTTAACTTTTGCAATGACCGTATTATCCGCTAAACCTTGACTAATACTTTTTGCAACTTCGTATGGTGTTGTGCGCCAAGCTTGCACAACAACTTCTTTTCCATCAGGAAGAGTTACCTTTATATCAGTAACTGGCTTCGAAGCCAACTCTGCTTCGTAATCTGCTTTTAGTTTATCCCATAATGTTATACGATCCTAACATGTTTTGATATAGATATAAATTAATACTTGAAATAGTAAAACTATTAATTTAAAAAATATTTTTTGATATACCTGAATATAGTTCGGCCAAGGATTTAATTCCGAAACCGTTTTCTCATCGGTAACAGTATTCTTTTTTTTCGATGCCTTCATTTTCGCCTAAATTTGGAAAAAAAATGTATTAGATTTATCTAAAAAGTTTTGGATAAGCATATATTTTTTAAACGCTAAATACAACGACGGAGTTAGTAGCATTCACCAAAACGAAACTTTGTTGTATTACATCAGATTATTGATTTCACTATTATGGGATGGTCATTTGTATAACAGAAACGGTTGGTATCGTTGTTTTTTAAAGAAATGTTTTTAACAACAGATAAATGGAAAAATTCGTAACACAGAAGTATGGAAGAAAGTATCAGTGTGACAATATACTATATAACCAACCCAATAAGCATGTGGCCGCATCGAAACATTATACAAGTTTCTAGAACTGCAAATACGCAAACTCGTCAACATATTTTAACGCTAAAAATGAAAGGGAGAAAAATTTGATCAAATATAAACTGTGTTCATGCCTTTTCTTCCTTTAAATTCAGGTTTTTCACGTTATTCACCATGTCGTCACTCATAATGTCGACCATATTGAAGCCTGGACTTACTGCCATGCTGTAAGCTGTAATGCATATGTATGCATATGTAGTGCGAATGTGCGAATATCTATATAACGCACAAATGATCAATGAACTTTCTAGGTATGGTGATTTGCAATAAAAACGTGTCCAAGGACATTTATTATTTATTGTTTTCTTTTATTAAAAAAATAATAATCTCCTAAAAAAATATTTAGGAAAAAACATTATGCAAATTACATTATAATGTTTATCATACATCAACGAATGTAAAACTAAAAGCACATAGAGTTCTAACGTGAAACAGTTTAGTCGTAATGATTTATATAACTGAAACAATAGGGTTTGGAATGCGTTTAGTTTTACACCCTGTATAATGTAAAATTTACAATGTTCTCCATTCATAAATATGTTTTGCTAGTTACATTTTTAACGTTTAAATAATTAATATATGTACGTCTTCTTCCTAAAAATGTATACGTTCGTGACGAATAATATGACTTCTATGATGAAATCTTTTCCCACAAGCTGGACAAACATATGGCCTCTCGTCCGTGTGTATTCTATTGTGTATCTTTAAGTCATGCTTTTTGAAAAACGATTTACCACAATGAGAACACACGTGATTTCTCTGTTTTAGATGGTCACGTTTCACGTGCTCCTACGATAACAAAAATTTATTCAGATAAAACCTTCAAAATATCCTTGAAATGAAATATACTCACATTTACTTGCGAAGAAGTATTGTAAATTTTTTGGCACATATCACACGAAAACTTTTGCGGACCTTCCGGTCTGTGGTTACTAGCAATATGCTTGTTCAACGTAGATTTCCAAGCAAAGGACATTTTGCATTCTTTACAATGAAATTTTTGCTGATCTGCAAAATGTGTACCTATATGTTGTTTATAGTTGTAACTAGTTGAAAATGATTTCTCGCATACAGTACACTGGAATTTTAACAGATATACTTTTGTTTTTTTCAAATCTTCTTGTTGATCCTCTTGTTTGTCATTACTGATGGGATCATCAGTTTGCACTTGTGTTTCCTTTTCATTAATAATTTGATCATTATTTGTATTAATTTCACATTGTATATCGTCATTAAGAGAAGTTAAAAGGGTCTGTTCACTGTCGCTAATTGCGTCATTCTTTTCATTTTCATGGATGGAATCGATTTGACTGAAACTTTGAAATTGTAAAAGTTGATCATCGTCTTTGCACTCTAAAATTTTGGAGCTTTGATTTTCATCTCCCGCGTTTTCCACGAATTTTAGAAATCTTTCGGAACTGTCTTCATAGTTTAATCGCTCAAAAACTTCGAAAGTCGTTTCGACATATTTATCAAAATCATTTTGTGGATCCAATAAGATCTGATTCGCGACGAAACTTTTCTCTTCCCCTTGTAATTCGTATTGTGTATAATTTAGATCACTGGGTATATCGTCTCTTATATTTTGTTCAGGCTGGTCGTCTTCGTTCATGTTTGTTATATTTTCAGAAATATCAGTAGTCTCCTCTTTATTTTCGGACGTTTTTACGGATTGTATGTTCGGTAGTTTCTCTACTAAATTATTAATTAAAAATTCGTAAAATTGTTCTCCTGTTTCTGTCTGTACTAAACGTAGCATTGGTTCTTCCTGATTTGTAGCATTATTTTCATCATTTGTATCCTCAGTAACCTTTGCGTTTTCCTCCACATTTATTTCTTCGTGATTTGGAATAGTTAAATCGAGTTTATCATGTTCATTGATATTCGATTCTGATAAATCTATCTTTTGAAACATATCAGTAACATTGATAGAAATATTTGCTGAAGTATTATAATTTTGTGGTACTTCTGATTTTTGTAAGACTGATTCATACGTTTGTGAACATGATAAATACTCCTGATTGTTCGAGAATTTTGTATTCAATTTACTTTTTAGGATAGGTTCATCCATTTGGCACACATACAGTACATTTTGGAGTATTTCATTATTGGATATCAGTTTATCAGAATCAGTTAATTCCTCAATTAATGGAATTTTCTCATTAATATCACAAAAGTGTTCTTGCGCAACATGATCCTTAGTGCTTTCAATGTTCTCCAAATTAATTTTCTTCAACTGTGCACAAAATGAAATTACATATAATCTATTTCAAAATTATGTAATTATGACCACATTTTTACCTGTTCCGATGTGATATAAATGATCGTTTCCAATGGCAATACTCTTTTCATATTTTCGTCGTTCTCAAGAAAATCGAAATTATCCTCGAGATTTTCCTCGAGTATCGAATTGTTCTGAAAAGTTGGAGCAACAAAAACAATCAGAAACAGAAATTTAATGTTATCTTTTCGATTCTTACCATTTCGTTATTCTTGCACACCAAATTGGTTACATTCTTCGAATGAGTGCACTCATGTTCCCGCAAGTGTAAAATTAAACTGAAACTCTCGCCACAAGTCTTACAATAGTGAAGTCTTTTAAGAATTTTTTGTTGAGCAAGTGTATTACCTTCAACAGACTGTACATTGCTAATGAGATATACATTGATGTCCAAAGATATTATACAATACAATATTGTTCAGTCACCTTATTCTTGTTTACCACGTGATTCTTTTTCTCAGCAATGATATTAGTGCTATTATTTTGTGCCTCATGCATATCTTTTTTTCGTTTCACATGAAGACGCTTATGTCTGGCAAGAGAACTGATCTGTGTAAAATGTTTGCCACAAATGGAGCATGGATATGGTTTTATCCCTAAAAATTTAATTTCAGATAATTTTCTAATTTTCATCTTTCCTTTTACAGTCGATGACATATAAATAATATGATTACCAGCATGCATTCTACTGTGCCTGATCAGATTAGATATGTGGTTGAATTTTCTCCCACACACTTCACAGATGCAAGTGTTGGTTCCCAAATGAATGTTTAAGTGCGTTCGTAGATCAGCTTTTCTAAAGAAACCTTTGCCACAGATTTCGCAAAGCTGTGATTTCTCACCTAAATGTATACTTCGATAATGATAATCGTATTGAGAAGCTCGATCGAATGTTAAGTCGCATTTTTGGCATTTGAAAGGCCTTGCCACGTTTTCGTGTGACTTATCAGATTTTTCTTGATTGCAATGTTTTACTTCCGTTTGAGATTCGCTATTTATGTCTATCTTCAAGAATTGTTTCAACAATCCGTCTCCAGCATAATTATGCAAATGATCATAAAATTCTTCCTTATTTGTAAACAAGAAGTCACATATTGGACAGGTAAAATTTGTAAACTGCATCTCAGTTACATCATTCCTGTAACTTTCTTGTAAATTTATACCGATTGACATATTCGTATATTTAAACGTGTGGATTCACTTTCTTCTAGAAAAAATGTTATTGTACTCAAATGTAAAAATTATTAGTAAAAACAAATCAAGTGCACGCAGATTTGTTTTATGGTTAAATAACCTAATAAGTTTCAATACATAACATCATCGTATAATATTTTATTTACATCCGGCTTTTCTTGTATTGTTTATTAATTAATTTGCACTACCAACTGATGTTTACAATAAGGTTTAAATTATTTAAATTGTTTCTTAAGAAATATGTATTTACGTCAACTGCCATTAATCGTACGATGCGTGATGATCGTGACTATGTCAGTCAATACAATTTATACGACTTATGCATGTTCCAAATTTATTTATGAAAAACGTAGCACAGACCGTCTTTTTACATATTTTGAAAAGCATATCATACATATATTCAATGATAACAATGATACGACCATACACGACATAAGTATGTCGTCGTCATTGAAATAGATCATGGCGCTTATTACGGTGAGAGCTCAAAGGCATTTCCAAACGGTGTCGGTAATTCAGAATTGTTGCGGAACGTCTATTCTTGTATTTTGTCAATGGTTCAATCCCAATGGCACATCAGTCACACGGTGCGCGTGTTATCAGAGAAGCGTTATTTAAAGTTTCACGTTGGTAGCATAGCTGGAATATCGCTCGGGTTTTCCGCGCATGCGCGTCCAAATGCAGGTACGTGTGTGTGTCGACACTTATATATATATATAGCAAATGCTGGTGCCTTTAGTTTCTTCTGCCTAATAAAATATTTTATATTTTTATTATATATTTGGTTTAATGTTATTATAGCACCCTTCTCTTCACCATCTCCAAAATAAAGGAAAATAATGGGTTTATATATTATATGTACATACATATTAAATTTTAATATAAAATACACAAATACATATGTTAGACATTCATTTTTCAAAATCGAATAAAAAAAAAATTTTGCGAAATTATGCGGGGTGACCAAGATACCACATTTTAGCCAAACTTTTACTTTATTGATGCTAAACACTACTAAACATCGTCTGGCATCAGTGATGGGATACTGGCGCTTTTCGCGCGCATGCGCGACGATTTTGGCGCCAGTAAAGCATAATGTTGGGCTAAAATGGGGTACCTTGGTCACCCCATAATTTCGCAAAATTTGTTATGATTTAATTTGGAAAAATGAATGTATAACATGTGTTTGTGTATGTATATATCAGTGTGTCGGTGCTCACTCGTCTCGTCGCGCGTCGTGTCGTCCTGGACTCTGCTGGTACGTTCCCGCCGATAATAGATCCCCACTACTTTCCTCCCAATAGCTCCCCACAAACTTAGGATATAGATACGTCCCTGGCGAAACTCGCGCATGCGCGCGAAGAGCGCCAAGTATCCTATCACTGTCCGGCATACGCGAAAAATCCGTACAATATTCCAGCTATGGTTGGTAGCACTTCATCAGTTAGTCGATTTAATTTTCAAAGTTGAGTTGTTTGGTTCTCATATATCGACGATTCTACTTAATGTCGTAGAGGCTTTCATAAACTTTTAGATACGATAAGTTTAACTATAAATCTTCAAATAACGATATAAGCCACTACAATCTAGAGTAATCGCTTGAAACAGTTTCGATCATTGAGAAATGTTGGCATCCAATATGTTCACCTTCTGCTTTTAAATGGACGGTTACATTTAAATGCCTTTTATATTAAATTATAGTCAATTAAAAAACATGTGGAAGCAGTAATAATAATGGGGAATTACGTTCACAAATATTTCCTCCGAGATACCGAGACTGAGAAAGGGGAAACAGGAGCACAGTCCAACACTTCCACAAATGAAAAAACTGTGGATGATAATGTCCACACACCAGTAGCACAAAAAACATTGCCTATTGATCCTAGATCAGTGACTAGTGGTATTAACAGAACACCAATAGAGGTAATTCGTGAACCATAATATTTTAATAAAATTTTTCCAACATTGTAGAATACATTAAACAATGAATAAAATAATATTGATAGGTATATTCCACACCTGTTGGAGTAAACAGAAAAGTACTCTCAGCAATTCCAAGGCATTTACAATGCAAACCATACTTAGAAACAGATCTAGACCAACTGCTATATTTATCACCAAAGACATCTGCATCAAAAGTAGAGGGTGATGCATTAGATTCTTTGGAGGTAGTAAATTATAAAGTGTACAACAATTTATCATTTGTATTACTTTATTAGTTTTCAAAATTAAGTAAGTTATTTTTAGGAACCGACAAATACAGAAATGCAATTAGCAGTGGATGACTCGATGACTAAAAGAGTATTTACGCGAGTAGATAAAGAGCATTACAGTGTCTTAGGCATCGACCCGAGATCACCAGCTGTAGATTTTGATAGGACTCCGCCGTTAATGCCAAAATCTATGGTTCTTTTAAAGGCTAGACACAGAGAGAATTTAATAAGACGTAGCTACGATGCAGATGTCCGTTATCCAGGCTTTTTTTACTGTGAAACTTCCTCACAGTTTAATATTCCCGAAATACAAGCCTTGCCTGATTTACGTATTTGTAAAGTAAGGTCTTTGAATTTGTTCAACAATGAAGTTGGTGGCAGATTACATGAATCTGACTTGAGTTCCAATCATTCATCTCAAACCGAGGCAGATTCTGGTGAGGATATTACTATCATTGACTCTTTTAATTTAAGATTAGCTGATTAAGATTAAGATTAACTAATCTACAAATATTTACAACAGAAAACAAAGAAGTAGAAAGCGAAGATGAAAGTAAAAGAATTTCAGATAGCTGCAATGATGTTAAAAAGAACAGAAAACATAAGGATGTTCAGGCTACTAGTGATACGATAAAAATATGGATAGATTCATTAATATTAGATAATCCCACAGAATCAGATTCAATTGAATCGCAAGATGTACACGTTGAAGAGAAAGTATCGCAACTGCCGAAATCTAAGTGTGAAATTAATAAAGAAAGGACAGATGTATATAAAAAGAAAAAAAAGGTGTTCAAATCAGAAGCCAAAATTACGGCAGATGAAAAGAAAATGTTTAATCGCAATGACAAAAATGGAACCGAATCTACAAAGGTATTTAATTTATTATCAATTGCATTGAAACATTAAAAGCATTAATCATTTTTAATTCCAGATTCGAACTCCTCTTGGCAATCGTTCAAACAATGAACACATCCAAAACATTTTAGCAACAAATTCACCGCAACAAGTAATTAAAAATAAAAGTATAAAGCCTAAAGTTTCACAGGAGAATTCGTCACCGCACAAGTATGTTACAAAGCATAAACCGAGAGATATAGAATGGGATCCAGACTCAACAGTTATTATTTAACAGTTATTATTAGAATCGTTAATATAGGATAAAAAATTTTTACATACGGAAATTCTTCGGTTTTTATAAAACTTAATACTTAACAATTATGTATTTCGAATACGAGCTTAAAAAGATTCGGTATCAATATAATTATTTGAAATGATAATAAATAGTTTTTATACAAGAAATTTACTTATTATTATCTCACGTTATTATAGTAAATTATCAGTCTTTTGCTTGCATTGCAACACGTATCTTCGATTTGGCTTCTTGAATGGAAAGTTGAAGGTCCTTGCTTGGTTGCACCAATTGTGACACACTGAAAAAATATATTAACAATAGACAATTGAAATATCAAATTTAATAATAGTTCTAACTCACCTTGGATCTTTTATTATAATCCTCTTCTTATTGTTATCATCTTTTGCGATTAATTTAATTGTTATATTGCTCTCAACTTTTTTGGGATTACTGAAAACCTTTTTATCAGAGGTATCCCAATTTACTATGGTGCTTGTGTTGACAATTGAGGGTCTTACTATTTTATTTTTTAAATTATTATCAATAGGCTGCCCTTTGTAATTCCTCTTTTTGCCTCTCACATTATCAAACCTTGATAACTTTTTATTGCTTATTGTTCCTTGAATGATAGCTTCATTTATATTGTACGGAGCTTGTGATATGGCAGGAGTAATTGCTTCATTATCTTGATAATTGTATGATGTTGAAGGTAAACTAGGTTCAGATACTGGCCTTGGGTCTATGTTTTGTGGTATACCATTATAAATCGAAGTTAACGTTTCTCCAGGATAATGTTTAGTCAAACGTTCTTCTGTTAATGGTAAAGCTGGTGTTCTCTTCTTTCTATGATATTGCTCCCTAAAATTTATTGCTGAACTTTATTTTGTTCTTAATAAATAATCATTAGAGGTGTGTGAGATCCTGAAAATTTCGGGATTCCTGAGCACATTCGGGTTCTCGAAACTTTTGGGATTCTCGAATGTATCGGGATTCCAAAGCACATTCGAGAAAATTCTCAAGAATCTCCAAACTTTTGAAAACCCATCCCGAAAGTAAATAAAATTCTCGACCTGTACCGACCCAACATTTTCGGGTTCTCGTACACCTCTAATTAGTCCATGAATTTTTATAGAGAATTAGTTTTATAACATACGGGGGAACAAATTTATCTGTACTTGGATTCAGTGCATCTTTTTGATTCCTCTTTATGCGTATAGCTACTTCTCTATGGCGTTGAACAAGCTTAGCTTTGGTTTCTGCCACAGTTTCCACCTCAGGTACATAAAATATGTGCAATGAACCTCCATAAAAATTTTTACCATCAATAAACCGTTTTGCTATTCTGTATAATACCATTTAATAGACATAGTTAAGATAAAAAGTTAATTATACAGTAACAACAAAGTAAAAAATATATAAACCTTGCACTTTGTATACGTGCATACTGTAAATAATAAGCTTCTGTAAATTCTTCTACAGGATAGTCAGGTACTACATGAATCCTTTTTATATCCCCATATGGTTCAACAAGCTTCTTTACCTCTTCACCTAATTGGAGCTTTGGTACTCCACATATCATAACATGTTTTGATTCATCATTTATTGTATAAACCTGTTACACAGAGCTGGCGTGTCAAGGAAATATTATAATAAAAATAGAACCTAATTATATCATGTCACAAATTATTAATAACAAACTCCAATTATGTAAATCAAAACAAAATTAGAAATCATGATGTTTATAAAAACAATGGAATTTAAAATAACCTATTCAGAACATGAGGTTACAATGATCGCTTAGTATAAAAGTACATTGTTATATTGAATAGGATACAAGTCCACAATGCTACCTTCACGGATGTCAACCTTTTCCCTTGTCTATAAGGTGGTCTCGTATTACAAAGCTTCTGTTGTATATGATGAGGAAGTTTTGTAATCTTGCATCCATCATTCATGACTTATATATAATAATATTTTTTTACAATTTTCTTTCACTGCTGCCTTTAAAATAACGTAGGCAGGGAAATATGTCGTTGTATTTCTCACATAACACCACAAATGAAATCAAAATGTGATGTTTCTGTCGTGTATTAATTAAACAATTTACTAATTTTCAGAAACAGTTTCTTATAGATAGTTGATCGTAATTAACTTGAATTTTTTGTAGTCATATATATAGCGCTTTCAATGACAGTCTCACAACAAGCTTTTATATCATAACAATCGTTAATATCTCGATTGTTGTAGCCGTTAAAACATCAATAAATTGTTACAAAAACCCAAGTAACTTCGCGTTTGCTTGCAGAATGACATGAAGTTTGAATCAATTTCAGTAACATAACAGGTGTTTCTTGCGTGTAAAAAATATGTAGTGTTTTCTCAATATTATTAAGTAAGTGTAATATAAACTATATTTATATGGTTAATTTGTTTTAATCGTTTTTAACACTTTTATTGCAAAATCGGGAAAGATTGCGTGTAGAACGAGGATAATAAATCTTAAAAATCCCTATTATCGTTCAATCCGTCTTATATGTTTTTCATATAAAAATATTTAGGCAGTATATTCTTGATCATCTCTGCGTATGCGAATTGTTTTCAATGTGTAATACTAGTTTTTAAATAAACGTTTTAATAATTCCCTAAAACCACCGACGGAAGTGGAAACGTATAAAACGGATGTCATCGTCCAGAAAAGTAATGGCGTTCATAGCGGACACACAATTTTCTTACTGTTTGCCCGTTGTGTTTAAATTTCCATATTAGAAGTAGATATTCTCTAGTTGTCGGTACACACGTCGAGTAATGATTCCTTTAATCTCTATGTTTCATTAAACGTTTGGAAAACATTTTTCTTACATTCGGTGCAAGGAAGTGGTTGTGTACATTTCAAGGGTTTTACAGTGAAACAGCATCAAAGAAAATTTGTTCGCAATTAATGAGCAGGTTGTTTACCAGTTTCCGTAAACGTGTTTCATTATTTATAACAACGACAAATTCTAAATTTCTATAAAATTTCCGTTCGTCGAGTTGCTTCCCATTTCTTTTTTTTTTAGAAAATTATAGTCTAACCTTCGATAGCGTTCCATTTTCGGTGGAAGCAGGTTTAATCGATCATTTATGGGTTTAGAATAGTTCATTGTACGATAATAAATTAATCAAAAACAAATTAGACTAGCTTTGACACCGATAAATAAAGTATGGACAATTTTTATCAATAAATACCCTGGATTTTACTTTCACATATTGTGAAAGTTCATTTTGTGACTTCTTATGTTTGGGTGTATAGATGCATATTTGAATGAAAAGTTTTCGATCATTGCAATGACCGTACTATTAACGATTAATTGAAACTATCAGTTTCTTTGGCCTTTGGTCAATATCACTTATAAATATTCAAATCAGAATTAAATTTTATTTTCACTCATTAGTTGTGTCTCATGACATACATATGCAAATCTAATAAAACTTACTTATGAAATGCATTTCTGTGCAAATTTAACAATTATACAGGGTTGCTTACTAGACTGCTAATAAAAACTGTATTTTATTTTTATTTACAGAATTAGTAACTGCAATGGGTTCAACGTAGCATCGTTAAGAAATATTAAGCAACAAATATGTTTGTCCCATATTATCCGTTTAGATTATATTTTCTTTTATATATTTGAATTGAATGTAGCATCCCATAAATTATTTCATTATGTCTGCAAATACTCAATTCGCAAATCCTCCACCAGCTATAAGCTTACCTAATATGTCGGTACCACCACCCGCAACTCCAAATTTATCAGCTCCACCTCCCAATTTAACTACCATCAATACATCTGGGAGCTATCAGCATCGATACACTAATCACAGAGATGGAGCTCGTGGTTTTTTCAAACCATTCAGACCATACCATGCTCCAAAAATTGTTGCTGCTGGCCAAGATAGTTTGCAAGACGAGTTTGATGGGAAAAGACTTAGAAAATCTGTTATGCGCAAAACTGTTGATTATAATTCTGCTATTATAAAAAGCTTAGAGGTAGGATACTTAATTTGCTCTGAAATTTAATCGAGTCAATGATAAACGGGTCTAATGCGATCGATCTTATGTGCATAGAATCGAGTATGGCAAAGGGACTATCGGGACAGACGTGCCCTTCAGCCAGATGTAATGTATTATCCTGATTTACTCCCACCACCCAGTTATGTTGACAATCCGATAAATGCAGTCACTACAAGATTCGTGAAGACTGCAACAAATAAAATGCGTTGCCCTATCTTTTGTATGGCATGGACACCAGAGGGCAGACGCCTGGTCACTGGTGCATCCAGTGGAGAGTTTACTCTATGGAATGGCCTTACTTTTAATTTTGAAACTATTCTACAGGTATGCTAAATTGCTTCGACAATATTCTAATTATAATTTATATTACGCTGTATATAGTAAAATTCAGTGCTCATCAAAATATTTATCCATTAGAACTCTTAGGGTATCCATGAGGAACCATAGAATTTTAGTGTATGCTCCGATTTCAGATATGTTTAATCAAAGTTTTCATTTTTCTGCGCAGGCACATGATAGTCCAGTGAGGACAATGGTGTGGTCACACAACGAGAGCTGGATGGTTACGGGGGATCATGCAGGCTACGTCAAGTATTGGCAGAGCAACATGAACAACGTCAAGATGTTTCAAGCTCACAAAGAAGCTATTAGAGGACTCAGGTATACCATCCACCACACTAGTCCTTACGTCTCTTGCGCCATTGTTATAGACGATCCGTCCATCCTTGCTGTAGTTAAGATATTGAACATGACTCTCATTCTCTTCCTTCTCTGGTTTCATGACTCTTCTGCTATGACAATAGTGATTCTTGTATGGGTACACAGGTGATTTCCAGAGATTTCGTAGTGTTCGAAAAAATTCTCTAATACGAGGCACATCGGAAATGTGCAAATAGATAACTCCATGACGAGTTGTATCACAGAAATTCGAGTTTTATATTTCACAGTATCTTTACTCGCGTTAGCAGAGACGATTGTGTGAACAGCAATTTTTTTCATACACTTTATCAGCAAATTTAATTTTAGAGAAGTCTATATGAGAAATAAATATTTGATAGAAATGAACAGGATGTGATGATATGCAATATGCAAGTAGTTCAAGTTATTATTGGTGCAATAAATGTATTAGTTGTTTTTGATAGAGTCGAATACATGGTATTAGGCTAAATTTTTTTCAAATTCTCTGTATCTCCACGGATCATGATGATATTCAAAGTTAATATGCAAGGATAGTGTAAACTTTTCTGTCAACTTTCTGTACATGTATTAATACGAAACATTTCATTTGTACTCCTAAAGTCTTAGGTATCTAAGTTGATCTACATATTCGTTTATATTGTAATAAAAGGAAACCTACCAATAATTTATACTGTCCTATATGAAATAGTCTGAAAGAGAAGTGAAAGAAACCAAAAGAAAAAAAGTAGGTCCTTATGGCTCTTGGTGTGAGTTTATACAGTCAGGCTGTGGGACAAGATGTATATTCTACAGTTACCAATAAACACAAATGAAATATATATAGTAAATCCTAGTCGAGACTCCCATTGAACTATAATAAAGATAAATATCCTGTGTCCTTACATCATCCAAGTTTGAATAAAGTTGAATAAAGACGTTTCAGTATTACATGGTTCTGATAATAAAGTATTTTTTCTTCGATTTGTGTCACTTGTGCCCTTTTGCAGATGAGAGAGAGAGAGAGAGAGAGAAAGACTAGCAGAGAGATATAATGAAATTCATGTACACTTCGGACATTTTTTTTGTGTAATAAATGTTAAATTTTTAAAAAAATATTACTCTTGGTGTATCACTCGGTGGTCATGTGGCATCAAAGAGAGATTCTAATCTTACTATATAATGATACCGTTTGTTGCTTAATGAGCGACGAATTTTGCTTGAGTGCCAGATATGACTGTCGAAGATGGTTTTTTGTTTATTTATAATATTTACACATAGATCTTCCTTTTATTACTGATGACTGTCGATTCCTCAAGGTGCACTTGTTACAGCATCCACGATGCATATTCTCACAAAACATTATGCCTTTCTGAAATTAATCCGAAAGTAAACTTCATTTGCACATTTTTACATATTGCCAGACGCGTTTTCAGCGCATAAACTGCTTACACTCATAGGAGGAATGATGCATAAAATTCATCAATAACAACAGCTTCTTATACATTTATTTTTTCTACAAACGATTATGTTAAGAAAGAAAATTACGACCATGAATTAGTTTGCTGATTAGAATTAACTTAGACAAACGACATTATATAGGTTTCACTTTAACTGCATGCGTAGACACGGAAATGTATAAATAACTTCCTTCTCAGGTACCACGAAGATACAGACAAAATACAATATTCTTTGCTTGTTTCATCCATACATGAACATTGCATGCGGTAGTGTTTATTTAACGAACCGAATGACAAATCAGTAATAAATGTAAGCTTTTAAGATCAATTTTCAGTAATCATCTCCTGAAGTCATGTTATAATAATGTCCGCAAGGTGTACCAAGTGTCCCATTGAATTCAATAAATACTTCTCACTGTCTACTTCCTATCATTTCGAATTTATTGCACTTGTAAAAACATCATTTGAATAAAACTCAATAAACCCTAGTCAATATTTCATTGTGTTGTTTAATTCTTTTAATATTTACTACTTTACACTTGTATTTATACGAGACAATGAAATTAAGATATATATTATTATAGCAATTGTTTCATTCGCAGTCTTTTATCCATCATAAACTTTCACAAAATAAAGAACTGTTTTCTAAACATATAATAGTGTATTGTTTGAAAATAAACTATTGTTTTTTGGGCGGGTAGTTTCAGCCCAACGGATCATAAGCTGGCAACATGCAGTGATGATGGAACTGTGAGAATTTGGGACTTTCTTCGGTGTCATGAAGAACGAATTTTGAGGGGTATATATCATGTTACGTCTTAATTGAGTAATCATGTTTTCCACAAATATTTAATCAAGCAACAAGTGGTATCTTTATAAACGTAACTCGACAAGAATGAAAAGGAACTCATTCGTTCAACCTTTGCCTAGGTCACGGTGCCGACGTAAAGTGTGTGCATTGGCACCCTCAAAAAAGTCTAGTCATCTCTGGGAGCAAAGACAACCAGCAACCGGTTAAATTATGGGATCCAAAGACTGGTCAATCGCTCGCAACTCTACATGCTCACAAGTCAACAGTCATGGACGTGAAGTGGAACGAAAACGGGAACTGGTTGGTAACCGCGTCCCGGGATCACTTGCTCAAGCTGTTCGACCTTAGGAACCTAAGCCAAGAAGTTCAAACGTTTCGCGGTCATAAAAAAGAAGCTTCCAGCGTCGCGTGGCATCCGAGTCACGAAGGCCTGTTCTGTAGCGGTGGTAGCGATGGGGCTATTTTATTCTGGCACGTTGGGTACGCTTCTGACTACCTCTATAGTTCATTACCCGATGCTAGCCGAAAATGTCAGGGCGGGTCAGGAATTCATCGAGCCGAGACGTGTCGAGTTCTCGAACATGTGGGGAACCCCGAATATTCTTGAGAATCTTGAATATTCGAGAACCTGCCTCGATCCCGAATAAAATTCTCGATCCATCCCGGTCCGACATTTTCGGATTGTCGTATTCCTCTATTCCATACTCTTCACATACTCCATGTAACGCAATTAACTTTTAGAGCCGATAAGGAGGTGGGTGCGATAGAACAAGCTCACGACAGCATAGTCTGGACGTTAGCTTGGCATCCGTTAGGACACATACTTTGTTCGGGTAGCAACGATCATACTTCAAAGTTCTGGACACGTAACAGGCCCGGTGACTTGATGAGGGACAAGTATAATCTGAACACGTTACCAGCGGGATCTGCTGGCGTTGACGATCACGAAATAGGTATGATACAATTTATGCAGCTCGAGGAATTGTTATTACTACTTATTTCATGTTTCTCGTAGCTGATGAAGCAGCTGTGATACCTGGCATGGGACCAGAAGACAGAATCAACGCCGACGGTGAACCGGAAGACAAAAGCGGCGGCATTCCCGGGTTGGACTTGGATCATGCTGTCGACGAAGGGAAGAAATTCGCGAACAAGAAGGTTCCGTATAGTAAACCTATTCCACGAAATTTCCAAGCGCAATGGAATGAGATGGAAGCGGAAGACATGGAACAAGTCGAGGCTCTGAACGCTTTTGTGAATCAGTTGATTGAAACTACGCCAGGAGCAGTACCACTGAATGAAGTCACACCTAATGGTATTATATTGTACGGGAAAATGATTCCTGTCGAATGTGAGTACTATTTACAGTTTACTGTCGGTCAAGAGTTCAACGGTAATTGCATAATGCTGTTAACATTGTAGCTGGTTCCAAGCTAGCGGAGGCGATTAGCAAAGGAAACGATGCCATAAATAAATTAGTATTCTCTGGGGACATAGAAGAGTTACGTGACGTCGTTGGACCACCAGAGAACGTAGACGAGGCGGAGGAGTATCTGCAGGACGATAGCGAGATAGATTATTCCAAGGTTCCCGACATCGAACTTCCTCCACCGTTACCTAGCTCTAAGTTCGCACAGAACCCTGAACTGCTCAAGGCCCTGAATCGCGGTGGAAAACGGAAATTCGACCAGCTGATCGGGTGGAGCGACGGAGGAGCCAGCGACAGGACGTCCAAGATACATCAGCCGGTTTTCGGTGGAGTGATGACTGAAGACTCGCAATCAAGTGATACCGATTTAAGGTACACCAGTAGCAAGGGGAACCAGCACTCCAACGATAACAACTCTTACCACGCCGGTCAAGACGAGGACCTCAGGAAACTGTCTCACGGTGACAACGTGAGAAACATGAACCGTGGCGACGAAGACATGCGATACAACATATCCAGCGGACCCGGCAGGCCTAGCTCGCGTTCCGATTACGATATAAGGAGTAACTACGCCGACAAAGATTTCAGGGGTTCGCACGGATTCCCACTGAAGAAACCCTTGGACAACGACATTTACGACGATAGGGATCGGGACGGTAGTTCGCGGTGGGACGAAGAAAAATCGATGAACGACGGCGCCCGGAAAGGGGACGGTAGTTTCTCTAGCAACTTCGACAAACGTGATAACATGCCAATGGGCATCGGCCCCGGCATTGGTAATAATATGCCCCACTTAAGCAACAGCATATCCCACATGTCCAGTCACCACAATATGCAAAACATTAATCCCAACATGCCCCCTCCGATTCCGAGTTTAGTGCCACACCCGAACATGTCTCAGCATCCGATGCAGAACAAACCCTTGCACCCCGGTATGCAAGGAATGGACGGTCCCATGCACATGATGCATCATCCCAACATGCATCCCGGGTTTGGTCCAAACGGTCCACCACCTGGAAACTTTGGCCCCAACTTTCGGCCACCGAACGGTAATTTCGGGCCAAATCAGCACTTCAGGCCAAACCCGTTGCCTCTGTTCGGATCGAACCAGGGACCGTTCGGCAATAGTTTTCAAGGTTTGCCAAACTTCAGGGGGCCGAATGCCGGTCCCCCGAATTTCGACAGACCCGGCTTCGGCCCGGGTTTCCGGGGTCAGAATCCTGGACAGAACACGCCAAATAACTTTAACTCGAATTTCGGTAACTTCGGTAATAAGCTCGGACCAAATCGTGTCATGAATCGGGGTCCTAACGACAATAATATGGGCAGAAGCGGGTACAACAACCGTGGCAGAGGACGCGACGGCGACCAGCCACGCGGTATCCGAGGAAGAGATAATTATTGAGACGAATCAGGAAGAATCTTGGTGTGCAAACGTTGGTAGACCGCCGTTCGCACCGCATGGGCCGCCACGTACCATGCAGGTTATACAGTTTCCGTATGAAGAATCATAATTCGTAGGACGGTGGTACTCTTGTAGAAGCACGGCAGTGTAAAAATAACGAGTCCCACGTTGGACGCGCGTTGCGGAACCATTTTGTACTCTCTGTTAAAGAATCGGACGTTATGTGCTTGAATGAAAGTATATATATACACGTATATATATATTTTTTTTTTGGAGGAACTTTATTTAGGAGAGCTGTCCTTTTCCAGAGAAGCGACTGATTATCCATTATTAGACGGCTAGATTTCTAAATACGGGAGGTACCTCATCGACGTAAGCGCGACTTCTCCACGTCTTGTAACACTATCGTGCAGAATATAACGAATTGTCTACGAGACGTTAGGGAATCGCAAGAATTGTAATATAATATTAATAACCAATGACACCAATGCTGTCTCGATGAAAAAAAAACTGTTCACAAGCTGCCTTGCGAAAGAACTTTCTTGTTCCGATTTGTGAGGATCGATTGGGCGCGCGAGAATGGAGAACACGAAGGAAGGAAAGAAGCATGTGGAGCATGTCGAACGTTTCGTAATTGTTGCTGGTCGTCGAAAAAAAAAGAAAAATAGAAAAAACTGTGAACCAGAACAGTTTACTTATCAATTATTAATAAAATTGAGTAAGACGCAGAATCATTCGAATTGAAGTTCTGTCCCAGATTTAATTTATAAATCTCGTAGATATACGTTTAATCGACTACTATATAGTTCAAATGTATAATGCATAAATATATATTTTAATTCTATCCTGAACATTCCACCCCGTATGTCGAATTGAATTCGAATATATATATGTTTTGATTATATTGGAACTATCTGCATTTGTTGTTATTAGATAAATTTATAATCATTCGTTGACACTTGGTTCGTTGCGTATC
This sequence comes from Sphecodes monilicornis, assembly GCA_913789915.3. Taxonomy (NCBI): domain Eukaryota; kingdom Metazoa; phylum Arthropoda; class Insecta; order Hymenoptera; family Halictidae; genus Sphecodes; species Sphecodes monilicornis. The sequence goes on along the minus strand of OU565296.1, from coordinate 10,307,609 downwards.
ACTTTACTTCCGACGTTTGGCGGTGGTGTTGTGATAAAAGTTAACCTCGTGTTATGTTCCCTTGAGAGAGAGACATAAGTTATTTGTACAAAATGGGTAAAAAAGGAAAGGCCGGAGGTGGAAATTTGGGAAAAGCTTTGATTAGGGATCGTTTTGGTTCTGTAAAACATAAAAAACACGATGATATGACTATGGTAAGGTAATGACTTTACTTATAACTAGACCGCGGATTTTTATGCGAAATAAAAATTGTCTGTCTTAATTGCAAGACACAGGAACTGCATAGTCATTTATATCTGTTTGAATGAGTTTAATAAGCTGGAAGTAATACGGTAAGAATTTTCGATTCTTTAAATGTTTTCACAGTTTTGTATTGCATCCAGTCATTTTTGTCATAAATGCATAAAATCCGCCGTCTACTTATAACCTTTTACATTCCGGTACATGTGATTGAGATATTTCGTTGTTTAAAAGTCGTGCCTTCGAATAGATCCACACTGTTGAGTTAAATGACGGCTACGATTGGGGACGTCTCAATCTTCAGTCTGTCACGGAAGAAAGTTCTTTCCAAGAATTCCTTTCGACCGCGGAATTAGCTGGAACGGAATTTCAAGCGGAAAAATTGAATATTAAATTTGTCAATCCGAAGAGCGGAATCGGATTGCTATCGAAAGATGAAAGGGAAAAGATTTTGGAGTCGCAGAAGAAAAATCAAGGTCTGCTTAAGATCCCGAGAAGACCAAAGTGGGACGCTTCCACTACGGCTCAGGAGTTACAAGCCAAAGAAAAAGAACTGTTCTTAGAATGGAGACGCACTCTGTCTCTGCTCCAAGAAGCAGAGGAACTAATGTTAACACCATACGAGAAGAACTTAGAGTTTTGGAGACAATTGTGGAGAGTTGTGGAACGCAGCGACGTCGTTGTACAGATTGTTGATGCACGAAATCCTTTGCTTTTCAGGTGCGAAGATTTGGAAAGTTATGTTAAAGAAGTAGATCCTAGGAAACTAAACTTACTGCTGATCAACAAGGCAGACTTTTTAACGAAGGAACAACGAAGAGAATGGGCAAAGTATTTTTCAGATATTAACGTAAGAGTTGCATTCTTTTCTGCTACATTAGCAGCTGAAGAACAAAAGACTTGTGACACAATAGAGGAGGAAAATTTAGAAGATGAAGAAAATACCGAAGTAGAAAATACCGATGACGACGAAAATGAGTCGATATATAATTCAGAATTTGCTTCAGAAAGCGAATACGAAAGTGCAGATGATGGTACCAGTCTGAGCAACACAGATAGCATAAGTAAAAATTCTGAAGAAGAGAATGGAGAATGTATAGAACCTGAAGAATGTTATTTGGATTCCCTAAACCCTTCCACAGAAGAAATAAACGAAGAAATTGCTAGTGAAGAGAACATAAAGGTTGAAAACTCGTCAGAGTTATTAAGTAGGGATCAATTGGTATCGTTCTTCAGAACAGTTTACAAGGGGAAAACATACACTAAAGATATCACAACAATTGGTCTAGTAGGATACCCAAATGTAGGTAAAAGTTCCACAATTAATGCTTTGTTAATGGACAAAAAAGTATCAGTGTCTGCAACACCAGGCAAGACAAAGCACTTTCAAACACTCTTCCTGGACAAGGATCTACTTCTTTGCGATTGTCCTGGTTTAGTAATGCCGAGTTTTGTTAGCACTAAAGCGGAAATGATTTTGAATGGTATATTGCCAATTGATCAGATGAGGGACCATGTTCCACCAATCACGTTACTAGGTACTTTAATACCGAAACACGTTATAGAAGACCTTTACGGCGTTATGTTACCTCTACCCATAGAGGGAGAAGACCCTGACCGTGCTCCAACTGCAGAAGAAATTTTAAATGCCTACGGATGTACGTGATCGAGTTTATTGCAGAGTTGGACATTAACGAATTAAACTTTTTATTTCTATTTTTAATCGTAAAGGATGACAATTGCATTATACGTTGTCCAACTCTAGAGGTGTGCGAAAACCCGAAAATGTCGGGTCGAGAATTTTATTCAAGAACCCGACTCATCTCGACCCGTCCCAACCATCGGGTTTTCGCACATCTCCATCCAAATCTGATATCTTACCAGATGTTTTCTTTGACTTTAGATAATAGAGGTTTCATGACTCAAAACGGACAACCAGACAATCCACGATCGGCGCGTTATGTTTTAAAAGATTTTGTAAATGGCAAACTGTTGTATTGTGTCGCTCCACCGACATTAGAACAAGATAACTTTCACACGTTCCCTCCACGAAGAAGAAGTATTCCTGTAAATAGACATGTACCAGCTAGGACAATACGTGTGAATAAGGGATTTAAGACTAGCTCTGAGGATGTAGATAAAGTATTCTTTCAAAACAATACTTCGAATGTACATACTAAGGGAATGATAGGAAGGATGCATGGTGTATACCATGGTAGTTCTAGGTATGTAACATTATTGTATATTTATTATTCAATAAAGTCATCCATGTATAATTATTGACAATAATCATTCATATATAATAAGTAATAGAGCGTTGGTACGAATGTCCTTGATAATATTTCGACAATTATTGTAATTTCCAGCAATACAGGATCGGTATTTGGTTCCATACAGAGCTTGTCAGCTGAGGAGAAACCGTGGAAAAAGATAAATAAACATGCGAATAAAAAGAAACGCGAGAAAACGAGAAGATTGTACGCTCATCTTGATCAACACTGATTGGTGGATATTATTAGCACTGTATCGGTTTTTTTGAACTGGTCAAGTTGGAGGTCTCTTCGCTATATAACAGCGGATCGTATTTTGTAACATACAAATCTCTGAGTTTTTATGTGAGGCATCAGAGATCCATATTGATTCTAAATATCACAAGTACATTCTAACAATAAAATACATACACATATAAGAATAATTCGCTGTTTTGCTTATATGTGTATATATTATAAAATTAAAATATTTCATAATTTATGTCCTTTATATTTCGTTTTCCTATCCCATTTCTTAAATAGTTAAATGTTCGATGTCGTTGAACAAACGCGGCCATAAATCTTGCTTTTACATTTCGCCAACGATCAAAGAAGTAATGTAAACAGCATATCTCTGAAACATATCTCATGGAAAGCAATGTTTTATTAAATAGGAAGCACGAATCGAATTTCTACCTGTTACCAGTGAAATTCGTTCCACATAGTCTGAGCCAGAGTATGTGGTAGTATGCTTTGTTAGGTATAATTTAGTTTCTTTTATAAATTAAGTCCATTGGTAAACACCAGGTTTCAGGCTTGTTACAGTGTTTTCAATAGAAAAGCACCGTGTGTAGAATCGTTCTTGCAAACTTCGATTCAAATTCATGAAGCATTTCGTCTATATCATTGTCTAAGTCTTTGCTATTAGCCAGCTGTAACATTACATTACAATTATTATACAAAAAATATTGCTCACTGTTATAGCTATAAAAAAAATGAAATTTTTTTAAATACCACTGTGACTAATTCACAAATTAGGAAAGATCCAACTGTTGCTTCCTCATGGTTATCCTGAATATCAATATTAATTAGGTGCACCGGTTGGCTATCCTCCTGAGGCCTGGATTCCATACATTCAATCACTTGATCATATACTCGTTCTTCGCATGTGATTAGGATATCAAACTTCTCTTTGGACAATTGAAATCGTTCTGGCTTAGGTTTAATTCTACGGTTTCTGTCCAGCATGTACAACAGACCAGTTTGCGTGTAGCTAGTGTTATTGTTAAGGAATTAATTTCAATTATTATACAAACTTATACTAGAACAACGTGTATATTTCTTTCTGACAATTTATTATAATTACTATAAATGTTAAAAGAAAAAGAAGAAACTGCAAATAGCTTCTTTTGGAAGTTACGTTTCCTGCCTGAAAAAGAAAATACCCAATTATCTAATTAGATAGGATACTATTGTTTGTCTTTTGCTAAAAGGTCATTGTAGATTTCTTCATAAGACGTTCCGAAGTCATATATGTTTGGACGATCCGGGGCGTTCCCGGGAAGCTTGACCTTGTCTCCCGTCCCAAAACTCTTCACGTTGAATCCTTTTTTGCTGAAAAAAGTTAGGTAAATTCAGTGACGAATAGGTTCTCGGACAAAGAGTTTTTAACTGGATTGTCATCAGGGCCAATTACCTCAGGAAAGCATGGGCTTCCATGCTTCGATTCATATTGCTAGAACATATTACCGCTACGCTGATATTGTTTAGCGTAGACATTTCGCTTAAATAGTGTACCGGTTAAAAAGAGGAGTCGTGCTATTAAAAAAGGAAAATAATAAACGTAATGTCACTTAATCACAAAGGACTTGCACAGAGACGAAACTCCGGCGTTTTTCGAGAACCAAATACCAATGCGCGTGCGTGTGCAAGTAGTTCCGACATGAAGGAAGCAGTTTCCGAGATATCGATAGTCAGAAACTGGGATCGAAATTTAAATACGAAATGGGATATTTTATTAAAAAAATCGATCATGAAAAAGTTGTAATGATATTAAAAATTTACAATTTTTAAGTTATTAGTGCAGACAAATTTGTTCTTTAGTACAATTTTTACACATAGAGGTTTGTAAATGAGTTTTCAAAATTTGCCACGCAACAGCACCCGAGTCGTTAGTGCATTATTATCAGAGAGGAATTCCTCTCTGTTATTATGTTTGACAGATTCGATTACTTCGACTGTTTCTCCAGATGACTGTGTCCTCACTTTTGCATTTACATCATCTTTCAGCGAGGAACAAAACCTACATCATCTTTTAGCATGGAACAGAACGTAGTTCATCTTTAGTATGGAACAGAACCTACGTCATGTTTAGCATGGAACAGAACCCACTTCATTGTTACTGATTGTTATTACATCTGTGGCATGGACATCGACAGGGTGCTTACAGTTTATAGTGATGTAAGTACTGAAACAGGCGAAACATATTTTCAAATTTAGTGTCACGCAGTGACATTTACACACAGAAAAGATATTACATCAACCGAAGTAATCGACAGCTACAGACATTGCATCTTATGGGCTTTTCTGTCTAGGCCACGGGGGGCCACAGTGGACCCCGTACCATTTCGGTGTCGCGCTCAATATTACCGATAGTTCACGAATTTTGCCGTATTAGCAAGAACTGAATATTCCGTATACTTTATTTTTACTACGGGTGTTTTGGAGGCTACTAATGCATACGGCGCGTGTATTTGAACGGTGAAAATAATATTTATGAAGAATGTATTACAAAAATACGAATTGTAGTAAAATTAATTTGGTTTCTATACGTAATATTATTTTTATTACTCGTGTCACTAATGAATGTATATTATAATAGTTTTATACACTTTAAACCAATAGTTTACTTTCTTTACGGTAATGCGGCAACATGGAACAGATCCTGCCTCATCTTTTTACCCCCTCTAACACATGAATCAGAACTAACTTTTAGTCTGGATAAGAACTAGTTTCAACCATTATTTAATTTGAATATAAAATAATGTTTCAATATCGAAATAATATGCGATATGTAACGTACATCTCAGTACGTACATCATATTTAGACTACATCAGTACCTACAATCTACTGCAGGAGTGCAAATCTATTTAACACTCGCTCACGAGAGCAAGAGTTACATGTATTCTGAAACGATAACTTTGTATTTGGATTATTAATTGAAAATAATTGTTGAAGCTGGGACATCGCAAAAGGAAGAAAGTATTAAAAGTCTTAAATTCTAATATAAAATACATATTTACGCAAACTCTAAATGTGCAGCTATTAGCTCGATATTATCCACTATATGCAAGATACTACAATTTATAAGTTATAATATCTTGCGAATTGTGGATAATATCGATTGCCCAGGTCTCACCACGAGGAGGTTGCTGCACAAGAGACCCGAAAGAGAGTGAGAACGAAGTCATCCTTCGTTCTGTCTCCCTTTCTTACAACGACGATTCTTAGAAACTAAGTTCGCAGGTCGCTAAATGGAAAAATAGTCTTTTTCACGGAAAAGACTTCTTTTCCATTTAACGTATGTCGAGTAATTATTGCGGGGCAAAGAGTGAATCGGAGAAGAAGTCTCCGATCCACGAGGGACCAAGGGCGAATCAGGCGGAAGGCTCTGATTCTTTCAAAGAGAGAAACAAGATCGAACCAGAGCAGAAGGCACTGGTTCAAGGGTGACGCGACGCGTTCAGTGCTTACAAGTCCTAAGCCGACCAGCCCGATACCCGTCACTCCATCACCAAGAAAGATGGCAAAGAGATGCGCTCAAACGGTTTCTGGCGCTACTGGGTGACATGAGAACATGGCGTGCCCAGGATTACGTTAACACAGAGGATCGTCAGAAGACGAGTGAACGAGTCTCTTAGACATCCCTCTCAATGACTTCACGCCGGATACCGAAGCTGGACCGGCTCAGAACCTGCAAGCAAGGCCGACACAGCAGAAGGCTGTGTTGGAGTCGGAAAACGGAGCGAGCAAAGTTAAGTTACGGCAATAATTACTCGACATAATTACAACGACGATATACAATCTTAATAACTAATGCACGCACTAAAATTAATTTATAAATAATCTGGAGTCTTCGTTCGATGATTCCTCTTCTTTCGATGGATTTTCTGCGTTCGATGAATTTTCTTCGTTCGATGAATTTTCTTCGTACGATGAATTTTCTTCGTACGAAGGATTTTCTTCGCAAGATGAATTTTCTTCGCCAGATGAATTTTCTTGGACAGAATTCATAACCAGCTGAAACAAAATTGACTCCTAATGGAAAAGCTGTTGAAAAAAAAATCGAAACAGAATCGAAAACCAGTTGATACGAAATCGAAACAGAATCGAAAACCAGTTGATACGAAATCGACACCAAATGAAAAACCAGTCGAAACAGAATCGAAACCATGTCGAGCCCTAATCTAATGATTTGTGGACGCAACGATCTATAGGCGATTCGGGTGGCCCCGGGGACGCGAGTCCCCGTACCCACTCACGGGCCCCGTCCCGTGAGTGAGCCCCTGAGGGAACTCCGATCGGAGTAATATCAATTTCAAGACAAAAATATCAATTTGAGAAAGTTGAACTTTGGAAGTTCAGGAGCACATTCCAATTACGAATCCAAAAATTAATAATGGAGGTGTTTGTTGAAGGTACATGTATTCTGAAATTGAAATTTCGTATTCCTATTATTAATTGAAAAAAAATGCTGAAGCGGCAATACTTGAACAAAGGAAAACGAAGAAATTATTAAGTCTTAAATTCTAATATAAAATACATATTTACGCAAACTCTAAATGTGCAGCTATTAGCTCGATATTATCCACTACATGCAAGATACTACAATTTATAAGTTATAATATCTTGCGAATTGTGGATAATATCGATTGCCCAGGTCTCACCACGAGGAGGTTGCTGCACAAGAGACCCGAAAAGGAGTCAGAACGAATTCTCCCTTCGTTCTGTCTCCCTTTCTTACAACGAAGATTCATAGAAACTAAGTTTCGCAGGTCGCTAAATGGAAAAGTAGTCTTTTTCATGAAAAGACATCTTTTCCATTTAGCGTATGTCGAGTAATTATTGCGGGGCAAAGAGTGAGTCGGAGAAGAAGTCTCCGATCCACGAGGGACCAAGGGCGAATCAGGCGGAAGGCTCTGATTCTTTCAAAGAGAGAAACAAGATCGAACCAGAGCAGAAGGCACTGGTTCAAGGGTGACGCGACGCGTTCAGTACTTACAAGTCCTGAGCCGACCAGCCCGATACCCGTCACTCCATCACCAAGAAAGATGGCAAAGAGATGCGCTCAAACGGTTTCTGGCGCTACTGGGTGACATGAGAACATGGCGTGCCCAGGATTACGTTAACACAGAGGATCGTCAGAAGACGAGTGAACGAGTCTCTTAGACATCCCTCTCAATGACTTCACGCCGGATACCGAAACTGGACCGGCTCAGAACCTGCAAGCAAGGCCGACACAGCAGAAGGCTGTGTTGGAGTCGGAAAACGGAGCGAGCAAAGTTAAGTTACGGCAATAATTACTCGACATAATTACAACGACGATATACAATCTTAATAACTAACGCACGCACTAAAATTAATTTATAAATAATCTGGAGTCTTCGTTCGATGATTTCTCTTCGATCGATGAATTTTCTCCTTTCGATAAATTTTCTTCGATCGATGAATTTTCTCCTTTCGATAAATTTTCTTCTTTCGATGAATTCTCTTCTTTCGATAAATTTTCTTCTTTCGATGAATTCTCTTCTTTCGATGAATTCTCTTCTTTCGATGAATTTTCTTCTTTCGATGAATTTTCTTCTTTCCATGAATTTGCTTCCTTCGATGAACTTTCTTCTTTCGATGAATATTTTTCTTTCGATGAATTTTCTTCTTTTGATGAATTTTCTTCGGTCGTTCTGACTAACAAGAGCAAGATGAATGACCCAAATCGAAACAGAATCGAAAACCAATTGAAAGAAAATCGAAACAGAATCGAATACCAGTTGAAACAAAATCGACACCAAATCGAAAACCAGTCGAAACAAAGTCGAAACAAAGTCGAAACAAAATCGAAACAAAATCGAAACTACATCGAGCCCAAATCTAATGATTTGTGGAAGCAACGACCTATAGGCGATTCGGGTGCCCCCGGGGACGCGAGTCCCCGTACCCACTCACGGGCCCCATCCCGTGAGTGAGTCCCTGAGGGAACTCCGATCCCAGCAATATTGATTTCAAGATAAAAATATCGATTTCCAGAAATAAATATCCATTTCCAGAAATACATATCAATTTCCAGAAATAAATATCAATTTTCTGAAATAAATATCGATTTCCTCAAATAATTATCAATTTCCTGAAATAAGTATCAAGTTCCTGAAATAAATATCAAGTTCCTGAAATAAATATCAAGTTCCTGAAATAAAAATCAATTTCCTGAAATAAATATCAAATTCCTGAAATAAATATCAAGATCCTGAAATAAAAATCAATTTTCTGAAAAAATATCAATTTCCTGAAATAATTATCAATTTCCTGAAATAAATATCAATTTCCTGAAATAAATATCAATTTCCTGAAATAAATATCAATTTCCTGAAATAAATACCAATTTCCTGAAATAAATAACAATTTCCTGAAATAAATATTAATTTAAAGACAAATATATTAATTTCAAGACAAATATATCAATTTCAAGACAAATATATCAATTTCCTGAAAAAAATATCAATTTCCTGAAAAAAATATCAATTTCCTGAAAAAAATATCAATTTCCTGAAAAAAATATCAATTTCCTGAAAAAAATATCAATTTCCTGAAAAAAATATCAATTTCCTGAAAAAAATATCAATTTCCTGAAAAAAATATCATTTGCCTGAAAAATATCAATTTCTAGACAAAATATTGTATCAAATTGGTAGAGTTGAACTTTGAAAGTCTTACAAAATTAAGTATTACCATTCTTACAAATTACATAAGAAATTTAAAACTCTAACGTCTAAAATTCTAGATCGTTACTTCTAAAACTACTTTAAATCGCGGCTATTTATTCGCAACATTAACTAGACATTTAGTCAATTTTGAAAATTTATACTATTACAACGCGTGTTACAATTTGTTTTTCAACGCTACTTAAAATCGCGAATGTTCTTATCTCACAGTTGATCGTTGCAACTGGAGCATGGGCGCCTGAAATATCGAATCATTCTAATGCAAACGCGATCTTTTTGATGCGCAATGCTAATTCAACAAATCGAAATTCAATATACTATTTAAATAAGAAAAGAACTCTGACGTCTAAAATTCTATATTGGTGTCTCTAGAATTACTTTAAATCGCGACTATTTATTCGCAACATTAACTAGGCAATTTGTTTCGCAACGCTACTCGAAATCGCGGATGAGCCCATCTCACGGTTGATCGTTGCAGCTTGAGCATGGGCGCCTGAAATGTCGAAAGACTCGAAATCAAACGCGAACTTTTAGTGCGCAACGCTAATTCAACGAACAGAGATCCAAGAAAGATTACTCTAATTCAATAAATCGAAATTCAAATTGCTATTTAAATAAGAAATTTAAAATTCCAACGTTTAAAATTGTACATCTGTATGTCTAGATTTACTTTAAATCGCAACTATTTATTCGCAACATTTACTACACATTTAATCAAGTTTTAAAATTCATAGTAGTACAACGCGTGTGACAATTTGTTTCGCAACACTACTCGAAATCGCGGATGTGCCCATCTCACAGCTGATCGTTGCAGCTCGAGCATGGGAGCCTGAAAAGTCGAAAGACTCGAAAGCAAGCGCGAACTTTTGGTACGCAACGCTAATTCAATGAACAGAGATCCAAAAAAGATTACTCTACAGTTTCTGCAAAACGAATCGCGACTATTTGTTTCGCAACGCTATAGTTTAAAGAAGCTATATCGCTGATAGAGACTACTATTATATTTAAAAGAAAGGCTAACTTTGATCTCTGTTCAAAATCGACTAACGCAACGCGTACTTTTTTCGCAACGCTAGTGCAAATCGCGGACGTTCCCATCTCGGCTGATCGTTGGGGCGGCGAGGCCTGCCCATGCATGCAACTAACTACTTTTACATTCTACTACAACTCTATTTCTACAGACGAGTATAAGGACAAGGTAGTGATAAAATGACTCACTCGAAGATGAGAAGACGTTGCAATGATTGTCCTTTTGAATTACAGTTTGTCCGGCATCTTTGGCATAAAACCTCGTCTGCTCCTTCGGCCTCATCCCGACAATTTGTTTCGCACCGCTACTCGATATCGCGGAAGTACCCATCTCACAGTTGATCGTTGCAACTGGAGCATGGGCGCCTGAAATATCGAAAGATTCTATTGCAAACGCGATTCTTTTGATGCGCAACGCTAATTCAACAAATCGAATTTAAAATGCTATTTAAATAAGAAATTTAAAACTCTAATGTCTAAAATTCTAAACAGGTATCTTTAGAACTACTTTAAATTACGACTATTTATTTGCAACATTAACTAGACATTTCATCAACTTTAAAAATTGATACTAGTACAACGCGTGTAACAATTTGTTTCGCAACACTAATTGAAATCGCGGATGTGCCCATCTCACAGTTGATCGTTGCAGCTCGAGCATGGGAGCCTGAAAAGTCGAAAGACTCGAAAGCAAACGCGAACTTTTGGTGCGCAACGCTAATTCAACGAACAGAGATCCAAAAAACGATTACTTTAGATTATATGTAAAACAACAACAATATGAACTTTAAAAGCGCAGTTATCAAATTGAAATGTAATTTTGAACCGCGACTATTTGTGATTTGCAACGCTACGCTCTAAACAAAATTTTTCGTAACATTAACTTTAATCTCTGTTCAAAATCGACTAAATGCAACGCGTGGTTTTGTCGCAGCTCTAGTGCAAATCGCGGAAGTTCCCATCTCGGCTGATCGTTGGGGCGGCGTGGCCAGCCCATGCATGCAACTAACTACTTTCACACTTTACTACTACGGTATACTACTACTTCTACAGACGAATATAGTAAGAAGGTAGTAACAAAATGACTCACTCGAAGATGCGAAGTCATTGCAATGAATGCCCTCTCTGAGTCCATCAGCACGGTAATGACTGCATGAAGGATACCGAAACTGGACCGGCTCAGAACCCAAGGTAAACGAAGGAAGCATTGAAGAATCCACGGCCCCCCCCCGAGCTAGCTCAAAGTAGGCCAAGGAAGTTTTAAATAACCCTTGGACTACCCTAAGCTAGCTAAAGGTGGACCATGGTAGATAATGGTAGGCCATTGGTGGAGGACCCTTGGTTAAGCTTAAGCCAGCTGAAGGTAGGCAAGGGTAGCTCTGGAGGACCACTGGTCAGCCCCAGGGTAGGCAAGGTAGGCCAGAGTAGCTCTGGATGACCACTGGTCAACCCCAAGGTAGACCACTGGTGGAGGACCCTTGGTCCACCCTAAGCCAGCTGAAGGTAGGCAAGGGTAGCTCTGGAGGACCACTGGTCAGCCTCAGGGTAGGCCAGAGTAGCTCTGGATGACCACTGGTGGAGGACCCTTGGTCCACCCTAAGCCAGCTGAAGGTAGGCAAGGGTAGCTCTGGAGGACCACTGGTCATCCCCAGTTTAGGCAAGGTAGGCCAGAGTAGCTCTGGATGACCACTGGTCAACCCCAAGGTAGACCACTGGTGGAGGACCCTTGGTCCACCCTAAGCCAGCTGAAGGTAGGCAAGGGTAGCTCTGGAGGACCACTGGTCAGCCTCAGGGTAGGCCAGAGTAGCTCTGGATGACCACTGGTCAACCCCAAGGTAGACCACTGGTGGAGGACCCTTGGTCCACCCTAAGCCAGCTGAAGGTAGGCAAGGGTAGCTCTGGAGGACCACTGGTCATCCCCAAGGTAGGCAGGAGAGTCCAGGGTACCGCTGGAAGACCCTCCTGGTCCCGAAGCCCATCCGCTCCTGCCGGAGGGCCCGGCCCGACTGATTGACTGAGCGCGCTCTGCGAGCTTAGGTAGCCAGTGATGCGCAGCGCGCAGCGAAGTGGAACGCTCCCCACCCCAACTAATTTCGGTAGATCTCGATTGCCGTGATAATAATTATTGATAAATCTATTATTTCTAGCTGTTTAATGTTTATAACAATTCCTTTTGCCAACGATGTCGACAACTAATTTTTTAGTAAAAATTGCTAATAGTACTGGAGATACAGAGTAACTTGTAACACACGAATATTACCAAACAATATTATATCAAGCAAATGTAATTAATAAAGTTACTATCTCTGGCTGTTTAATGTTTATAACAATTCCTTTTGCTAATTATGTCGATAAGCACTCCCTCGACTATGTGACCATCTAATTTTTCAGTAAGAATATGTAATGGAGCTCGAGATATTGAATATCTTCTGACACATGAATATTGGCGTGCATTAATTTATCGAACACAATTCACTGATAAATTTATTATCTCCAGCTGGTTAATATTTGAAACAATTCCTTTTGTCGATGATGTCGACGAGCACTCCGTTGACCATCTTGCCATCTAATTTTGTAGTAGAAGTAAGTAATAAAACTCGAGATCCAGCATAATTTATGATACATGAATATTACTAAGCATAATTATATTGAAAAAATGTAATTAATGAATTTGTTATCTCTGTTTGTTTAACGATTAAAACGATTATATGTTTGGTTACCTCACCACCCAATTTTTTAGTAAAAATGGCTAATAGTACTCGAGATACAGATTAACATTTATGCATGAACATTTGGAGTATACAAGATATTCAATTCTCACTAGTATGCACAGTTTCATTAGAACAAGAGTAACAAAAATTATTTATAACTAATTAACCTCTTATAGAATCGAATTGAAAACTATACATGAATGTTGCCGAAGGTTCATTCTATATTCTTCGAGAGCTAATATTTATAAAAATTACATGAAGTAATTTATCAACAATTTTTGTGGAGGTAACTTCTATCTTCTATGCCCGCAATGAGTAAGACAAGGAGAGTCCGAATATTTGTCGAAGGTAAACACACAAATCGTTGTGTCACCTCTCTGAAAATCGTAAATAACTAATTAACTAGGCGTCGAATCTACATAAAACTGCAACAGCAATGTAGCTGAGACATCATTCTAAATCCTCCGATCACAAGGAAGATTATTTTTTACCAGAGATCTGTTAAATTATTTGAGTTTATTTTAGAACGAGACTTAGAATAATTCTTTATAACTATTTAGTCAGAAATAAAATGTGACGATAAACTATATGTGAAAGTAGCTGAAGGTCTATTCTATATTTCTTAACTGCAAATATTTGTAAACAATTCCTCACAAGTGTGTTACTAATAAATTTTCTGTCGATTGTGCACAGTATTCAGCAGCTCTGTGTCTGTCTTTCTTTCTCTTCTTAATTGTGCATAAGTTCGTTCTTGTCGGATACAAACATCTTTATCATGTTCGCCAAATTTATACCAGCGGATTCGAAGTCCTGTAAAAAAATAGGCGGCACAAGTGAATAATACGTGGAGTATTTTTGTACGAATACAATTGCGTTTTAAAGCTGACAACGCTGTAAAATCGAGCCTCCTCAGACACACACTTTATGTGTTGCAACCTCGTGTAGTTCACCACCTAACCGTTCCATTTCGATAGAGTCCGCTATCGTACTAGGACATTTTCTACAGAGTCGGTAATTCAGAACCGTAGACAGAAAAACGCATTGCATGCAATGTCTGTAGGTATCTTAAGTCTGTGTCGACAGTCAATAACGAAACAGACGACGCGACGGTGGAGTTCGGAATTAGCATGATAAATTTTTATCGACTCATCTCGGTTGAGACCCGCAACTTTGATGACTTTATTTGAAAATTGGACAACATTAATATAGAATCAAGTAAGTAATATTAATATTGAATTACGTGTACGTAGAATATATATATTAAAAACGTTTCTTTGTTCTTCTATCCTAAATTTCGTTAATAAATGTACTAGTATGCTATTGTGAAACAGGGTTATGAAAATTGTTGAGGTTATTGTATTCTTTAATCTCGTAGCATGTAGTGTAAATTAGTTTTGTAAATTATTGAAAATAATTAGACAAGTTAGTGAAATTAATGTTTTTAAATGGGACTGCGATTACTATGAATTTTTCTTCTTGCAGATGAACGTGTTATGTTTCACAGGCTGTAAACAATTTCCTGGATCAATTTAAAGGACATTGCACCTGTTCCTCAACCTTAAAGGATATTGGATAACTTGGAGTGGGAATGAGGTATTTACTTAAGAATATTACTTATAAATAATAATTCGTTCCATTTTTAGTTGTTGTGCGCGATTGAACAATCGATATTTTAATTGTTTATGCTACCTAATAACTAAAATAAACTTTTACTTTACAGAATAATAGTTAAAAATAATAATTTATAGATTATATAAAATAATAATTCGTGCTATTGAAATTATAAAATACAAGAACTTTTTATTAGAAAAACATAACTGTTCAATATTTATGAACATTTTTCAATTTTTACATAAAGATACAGAAAAAAAAAACAAAGACAAGTATAAGCAATAGCTAACTTATTGCTGCATATAAGATTAATTATTAGTATAATTTTACTAAAGATTATAATTCAACTAGTACTTAGTAAGCAATTACAATATAAAAATGTATACTCAGCCATTAAGAGTAACAGTTAAAGAAGTGCTCTTCTTCAACTGAAAGAGTATAAAAAGAAGCAAACAGAACAGTTTCGGTTAAAACCGTTTCTTGCTGGCAAGATTCGAGGATGGTCTTCGCCGAGTTTGCCACTACACGAGCTGGTTGATTAGCTTTTGTAAAAGAAAGAGTAGCGAGCAGCCTTCTCGCCGTTAAATTGCATAATGTCGTACGGCCGCGGATCTCTTGCAAAATCGAGAAATAATGAGCGGCGTCGACAATGAAAATTGTGGGTTTCGGATCCCAAATTAAGGAGGAGCAGTTTGAGAAGCTTTAATCCCCGGATCGGCCAATCCTTGCTCACAATTAGGCCCATTTCCACTGCTATTCAGTCGAATTTCTTTCGTCAGTTTCGATTACACGTCGACCACCATTTCTTCGTTTTGTTCTTCAATCAGACCTCTGCATGACATTAAAATTCTTTCTTCTCGAACACAAAAGCAAGTTCAAATTTGAAATAAATTATAAGACTATTGCGATCTAGCTAATTGAATCTGATAGTCGCATTTGTATCCGATGTTTGCAAACTGTTGCGACATTTGCATAAATATCCACAATTTAGTCAGTGATAGCAGATAAGATACAAATTATGGTTTCGATAAGTAAGTTCAAGTTAAAGACCGCAACAAGGAATAATAGTCCACAAAGCATCAATTACGAACACGGACTGGTCGCCAATTTGCATTTCGCTTTTCCCTAATTGGATGATCACCTCGGCGATTGGAGAAACTCCTTTCGTCGCTTGCACCGGCGAACAGATCGACGATTGACGGAACCAATTTAGACTTGGAATCGTTTCTTTGTGACTGCCATAATAGACTGCGTCAACGTGCAATCCCTCCTGCAGGGGATACTCTAAATCGGCCAAACACGAACGGAACAAACACGAAACATCGATTAAGTTCGAATCGCTAGGAACCCATTTTATCTTAAAAAATTCTGCAAGAACTATCTTTAAACTTAGACCATCGAGCTGTTTACGAGCACCGTTCTTGCAAAACTGTGGATTTTGTGCACTTATAGCAAGAGTAGGTGAAACACAAAATATTAGGTTGTTGCATATGAAATGTCTGATTTTTAACAGTAAGGCCAAACAAACGCAACTTTTATCTCAATATATTTATTCATCAAAGTAAGCAGCAATGTAATCAACATCTTCTGTCAATGAATTTAAAGTTTCTTATTGTATTACAGTAGAAATTTAATTTCTCGGTCATTTACGTTCTTGAGTTTCACGATTTTCGTCTCCATTTTGTAGCTTTTTTACTATCAACGAATAGCACATCGATTAATCAACACATTTTGACAAAAATTCACATAATGCTATCATGAATATGTTGTTTTCCCAAGAGTATAAGAAGAATGCGCGACAATCATATAGATTGATATTCAGATAAAATTTATTTACAAGTAAATTTAGACATCTAAATTAAAATTGAATATAGGATTTTAAGAATCAGCGCTATAGCTTAAAGTGATCTACAAGGTGTCTTAAAAATGTTGTAAACCCTTGAAATGGGTACTTCCTGAGGTCATTTAAAGTAATTTTTTCCTTTGCAAAAATTTTCGCCTCGGCTTCATTAAGAAGTTATTAACGAAAAACACTGACCAATCAGAGCACGGCTACAGCAGACGGGTTCTGGCTCGGCCAACGGCAACGACACGCTCAGCGGAACTTGTCGCCCAGCCAGAATCCGTTCGCTATAGCTGCGCTTTGATTGGTCCTCATTTTTCGTTACTAACTTTTCAACAAAGCCGAGGTGTAAATTTTCAAAATTTAAGGAAAACGTTAGTTTAAATAACCTCAGGAAACGCCCATTGCAAGATTTTACAACATTTTTGAGACACCCTGTATAATAAACCTGTAGACTGTAATAGTATTTCTTGATCAAAATGCTTTATAACATTTCCATTCTAAAATCGGACATTTCTTATGCAACAACCTAATAGTAAAAACATTGCAAGAATTTAGAACTATTATTATTTTGAATTTACTAAAATAATTAAGAAACGGAATGTAGTCCTGTCTGCTGCAATTGATGTAGAACAATTTTATTTTTCATAAAGATCCGCAGCATAATCATTATAAAGCATTTAAAAATATGTTTGACCTTCCAAAGAAACAGAACAAATGAATTGAAAATGTCACATTTAATATTGAATTCATCAGTTAAAGTATTACAAAGAAATATAATTAGTAGCCGTAGAGGCTAATTATCCAGAGTATATTTAATTTTTGCAAGAGCAAGAAGTCTAATATTGACTTCTCCAACAATTCTCGTCATCTTCAAGCAGAAAAAGCCGGGAGGATGGTTCCAGCTAAGGCCACGTTGGTAGTTATCCGAGGAATCTAGTAAATAGCTCATTGCTAGAGCTAATAACTAGAAATCGGAATTCCGATTGGTCAACTAATTGTAAGAAGCCGGCTAAAATGTGGAATTCGCGAATCGGGATTTGCGCGCGCGCGCGCCGTTAGCGGAATGCGGCGGCCGGGCATCGAAGTCTCCGGGGGCTATGGCGATTCCACATGTTGTACGCGGGTTCCCGTTGACTCACGGCGTCCGTGCGATGGAAAAGAGAAAAATTCGCGAATCCCATTCCCGTATATGAATTTGCATTCGCAACGATGCGAGGAGAAGCTTCTCGCGAGCGAATTCTTTCTTGTCAGTGGCACGCTGAGATCTCAATAGCCGCGAGAGCTAGTGGTGACGAACGCTTGAAATTCCTTTGTTTCAAACGAATCGCGCCGTTTATTTCAATTTAAACCGGTGACTGGCCGATTCGCGAGATTTCGCCCGCTCGCGCTGCCACACCGTGTTCCAAATGAGGATTTAGCAGTTCGAAGGAAATACAAATAACTTTTTCAAAAGTTTAAGACAAACTTTATTATTAGAAGACTTTATACATTTATGACAAGAATGAGTAGATCAACCGCAAAACGGTGGAAACATTTATCCCCTTGTACTATAACAGGCTTGTCCAGAAGTAGCTCACTTGGAGGCAAATTCGAGGGAGACGCCTACTTCTCCCGCAAGCGCGTCTCGCTCCCCGTGGCGGCCTTAGTCCTCCGAGCTCCTCAGACCCGTGCCTACCGCTTGCGGTATGTACTGCGTGTGGCGCTTTGGGGCGACTCTCATACCCATAGGTTTCCACATCACCCATGAGGTACTATGGTCAATGCGTTTTTTTTTTGTCAGTGCTATCCCCTATAGCCTATTCTTAATTTTTTATAAATAAATTTGGAAAATATTAGCATTAAAAAGAGCAACGTACACTGCTGAGCGATTCTTCGCTATCATCTTTGATGCGGATATCGACATCCAATCTCCCTTTCGAAATTTCGGATTTGCCAAGCAGTACTAGTGAAAATGCGCAATAGTTAAACTTTGAATAGCGCAATAAGCAAGCTTCCCTAATTGTCAGTAAAATTTGACAGTATAATAAAAACTATTTTCCAAATTTATTACTTCGAAATTATCGTGCGACGCAGTGGAATATGCCTATAGGGGATAGCACTGACACAAAAAAAAAAACGCATTGAACATAGTATTTCATGGGTGATGTGGAGACCTGTGGGTATGAGAGTCGCCCCAAAGCGCCACACGCAGTACATATCGCAAGCAGTAGGCACGGGTCTGAGGAGGTCGGACGACTACGGCCGCCACGGGGAGCGAGACACGCGGGCGGGAGAAGTAGGCGTCTCCCTCGAATTTGCCTCCAAGTTAGCTACTTCTGGACATGCCTGCACTATAACAACAAGTTAGACTCGCGATGAAGATTTCGAACAAAATCTACTAAATATGGATGAACAGTAGAACGTCGATTATCCAAGACACAACACGCTACTAACAAGGAGAAGACGCAATCATGGAGTCTCAGATTTTCTCGAAACTTTGCATATTGGTAGATTTCGTTCTCCTGTTTATAAAAATGTAGCATTATAGGCGTCGATACTCAATAACTTTTGAGATACGTTAAGATTGATGAAGTTAGTGTGTGTTTCATATTATGTTCCTACCCAATAAAATTTTTATATTTTGTTTCTTATAGATATTATGAGCGTATTTTTCATGTGCAAAATACAATTAATTAAAATGGGTAAACTGAACAGAAAAAAAAGAAAAAAATGGAGAAAAAGGGAAAAGGAATTTGAACACGTCCCTTCCCGGTAATGAATCTAGTACGTTACCATCACGCCGTTTGGCACTTGACAAAAACTTCAACCAAAACTGTGCTTAACGGCTTAACGGGTATAATGAAATTTAAATTGTAAATATCTTAAATATTATTGAGTATCGACGCCTATAATGCTATATTTTCATAAACAGGAGAACGAAATCTACCAGTATGCAAAGTTTCGACAAAATCTAAGACCCGATGGCCGCGTCTTCTCCTTGTAAGTGCCATCGCGTTCAGTGCTGGATTAAGATCTTAGAGGCCCGAAGCACTTAAAAGATTTTGGGCCCTCTTATACAGGATCACTTCAACGGAATGTAGGATGGACCTGCACGATTTTTTAGGCAATTTCCACAATTTCACTAAAAAGTATTTTATAACAAAAGTTAGAGTTCTGCTCAGTCGCTACTAATTGTCATTCCTACCACAAAACTTTTTCGTTCTTTCGTTTCACACACACATGCACATGAACACTTAGCAATATTATTATTAGACTGCGGATCTTTATGCAAAATAAAAATTATCTGCTTCAATTGCAAGTGACAGAAGCAAGATGGAAATGTTATTCTTCTTTTAATATTTTTGATAGACTGCAGATAATGTATTGATGTTCTTATACTCTTTTTAGCTTTTCTATATTTTTTACCACGTTTTTATTAGCTCGCTTTCTTGTTTGTTTGTTTGTTCGGTACAAATCTTGCAATTGATTTTATTAAATAAAACCTACCCACTTTTGTCATAAATGCATAAAATCCGCAGTCTAATAATTACCATGTAAAAGATGTAAAATTCAGAAAATTTCTATGATTCCCTCCTTCTCCATGACGCCCCAAGCACGTGTTTAATTTGCTTGTTGGCTAATCCAGCACTGATCGCGTTGTACATTCGCAGTTTTGCCGAACATATATAGCAATTCTCTGCCCCGCAGCGTCTTTAATCATCGTTAGAAGGAACCGTTAGACTCGATTCGAAGATCTATTGGAAATGAAGCCGGAGATCGCAGAGAATATACGGCTCTGTTTATGTTTATTTACGACGCTCCTTAACGCAAGCCAATTAAACGAGTTTTTTATGAAAATTTTCGCAAAAATCAGAATCGAATGTGCACCACATTTCCTAGACAGAAGTCATAGTATTATCTTGTCTAAAACAAAGCGAGAAGTGTATTGCGCTGCAGTAAAAGTTTTACTGCGTCGTTTCTTACAGCATCTTTAAATTTCATCAAAATCTAGGACATTGGCTATAAAAAGCGATCGATCTTTACGACTTTCGTTAAAGCGTAGCGTTATTGGTTTTATTATGAGCCTCGTTGCAGATGCGCCATAGGAACTCGCATAATTCATACAAGAATTTATGAAGGCTGTATTAGACACGTTATCGTAAATGATTATGCTGTGTCAAAGGGGCTTAAGTTTTCTTTCAGTACGGGAAGATAGTTTCTTGATTGAAGTTGCTATTGAAAAATTGGTTACGAAGATTACTATTAGAAATTGGTTTAAAAATCAACTGTTAACCCTCGGATGATGGACCCTTCTTCAATTATACAATTGACTTGGGACCATTCGTAGTCTTATTCACCAATTTTTTTAAATATACATATTTTTGAACTTCTTGCAGACCTATTTCTATTGTTCCTAATTTAACAGATACTCAAATAATTTCATAACCAGGAAATAAGCAACAATAACTAGGTAATTATAGTCCTATCAGTCATTCGTGTTTTGCATCTGGCATTTTAACGTGGATCTACAAAGTGTACTTTAAAAATAGAATGAGTTTCTTTAAATCGAAACGAATTGAAATAATCCACGAACATTAACGAAAGATGAACAGAGACAAAATTCCAGTGGAACGTATGTCAAATAATAAACTAGCTGGTCAGTTGCTGACTTTTTTCATACGAATTTTTGTGTTAAGAATTATGTTTGGTTCCCGAATAAAACGTTGAAAAGAATCAATCCTTTAATAATCTATTCCGTTCGTCTAGAATAGAACATTGCTTAATTTATGCTGCTATTCACTTTCGAATCGCATAGCGGAAACTGCGACTAAAACAAAATGGCGGTGTTTGCCGCATGGTCCCCGAGAGGAAATGGCGTCACTTAGTCGTAGAACTACCTGCCAACGATTTTCGTCGTGGTTATCTCGAGTCCCTGTAAATTATTCCGCGTGTGTGCTCGAAGACGGATGTCCTTTAACTTATGGATATTGATGAGGGACGTCCGAAGAGCGCCTGCCGGGCATTGTCGACGTCTGACGCATGTCCTCCTCGCATAAACGCGGTGTGATCCGCCCGATGCACCGGCACCTGCTAAATTATACCCTGAATTATGGTTGGGCTCGTCTTTCGAATATCAATTGGCCCGTTCGCTGGCCTTTCTGCTCGTTTTCCTCGGTAAAACTTCGTGAAACTACTGTTACGAGCCTGAATCGCTGAAAAATCTCGAAGCATCCGGATATAATAGCTGGTTGGATGTCAGCTGTGATGTCCTGGTGAGGGAAACTCGTAGGATATCAATGCGACGTTCTCACGGAGGTCTCATCTTTTGAATTTAAATTATCGCAGCTAGAAAACATATACTATTTTTTGCTGTTTTATAAACTCACAAAGTTTCGCTAAAAGAAAAAGTGAATTTTGATAGTACCAGCTGCACGATTTCTAAAAATTAGAGAGAATTTTAAGTCGTCAGTGCAAAAAATCAAATTCATCGACTGTTTTACGACCGGTACTGATCCCTTGAAACTCATTAGAGAACAGACAAAAATTATGCTACTACAACAACTAAAGAACGCTTCATATTTCAACATGTCAAGGTTTCTGTCTATACAGTGAGATTATTAAAAAATATTTTTAAAATAGAAACTTATCGATGTTAGATTGTGCAGTGTGGTCTCGAGACATTAATATCAAGAATGATAACTAGACTGCGGATCCCTACGTATTTGCAATAAAATAAGACAACAAAATTTGTCTTACACCGCGCCCTGTTTCAGCTCATATTGTGACGCCAATTTTTAACATTCCATCTTTTGCAAGGGCTTATTTTAAAAGGGAAACTTCAAGGAATATAACCATTATTTTTTTCAAAATTTAAATGCTCTCTCATCGAAGGAAACGTAAAAAAAGAATTTGTTTAAATTTTTCGACATTATAAAGTTGATTGTCGAGGTTGAAAAAATTATTTTGGTGATTATTTACAAGTTGGTCCTCCTCACCGATTTTGATGACCTTGAAATATGTTATCAAGATCATCATTCTGAATAACTTTTCCCTATACACGTTACCGCCGCTCGGTTTGAGTTTTCGAGATATTCGCAAAAAACTATTGCTAATACTGTATTGAATTTTCCGTATTCGGTATCGCTAATGTGAAATATAATTATAATATACATTATTATACATTATATATATATTTTATATATATATTATATATATGTATTTCATTATTATACATTATATATATATTTTATATATATTATATATATGTATTTCATTATTATACATTATATATATATTTTATATATATTATATATATGTATTTCATTATTATACATTATATATATATTTTATATATATTATATATATTTCATTATTTATATTATATATATATTTTATATATATTTCATTATTTATATTATATATATATTTTATATATATTTCATTATTTATATTATATATATATTTTATATATATTTCATTATAAATAAGCTGACATAATTGCGCGCTTATAGCCACTGCATCGCCGTTACGCCGCGCCGCGCCGTACCCCGACGAACGACCGCGCTAGTGGAAGAGCACCACTGGCGGCAACTCATGTCGGGCGAAGATATTTTGCTTTCTGGTTCGGTTAAAATGTCGATGTTGTAAACTTCAAAGGGAGGTTTCTCAAGATAAAAGTCTGCTCTATCACGTGATATAGTACGATTTTACGCCGGACTTTTTTGAGATAAATTCAAAAATATCCTCAAAAATTGGTGCAAAAGTGGTGTCTCTCCGTCTTTAATGATTGTTTAAACATGTTTAAACATTCATACTGTATTAATATTGGATATCACTGTATTCGGAAAAGTCTACAGAATCTTTTGCTGCAAAAAACAAATCAATATCTTTTATAATAACATCACAATATTTGTTTAAAGTTGAAAAATAGGTCTTTTTTTCAAACTCAAATTTCTCAAAAACTGTACGTGTAGGTGAAAAAGTAAGGGCAGATTCGGAATCAGCACAAAAAACTCTATAAGAAACACCCAACAGTTATTAGGAAAAATATTTGGTGTTGGACAGTGTTATTTGTGGAGTAATTAATATGTCCTCACCAATTCTGAGCGATTAGAAATTTATGAAATTATAATTGTAAATTTAGAGGGTATACTAAAAAGCAAATTTATTTTTGTAAAATGAATTATTTGATAAAACATACTTTAAAAAGCCGCTCTCCTTCAACAAACTTTCTTTCTGCAGGATTTGTATCTGCCCTCTTATAAGTTTCATCCATACTTACAAACATTTTAAGGAGAAACAAAAAAGAAGATATCAATACAATGTTAAGATCAAGCACTTCGTCGCCATATTGGATATCTATATATATTTACCACGCCCCAATGTCAGATCCCAATACGTGGTCGAGCCGGCCCAAGGGCCAGCCCGTTCTGCCCCCTCCACAACCTAACCACAACTAATTCTATTCGCATAATCTTTGAATTGTAGCTGTCATCGAGAATTTGATCTAGTAATGGAAAAATCATGTGAATAGAATGAGTTGTGGTTAGGTCGTAGAGGGGGCGGAGAGGGCCAGCCGTCAACATAACATTTGTAAGAAGCAGAATACGTTACCAACGCCGTTAAGCGATCGCCTATGCTGATATACGAAAATCCAAGAGAGAAAATTCAAGACAGTATTAGCAGCGGTAACATGTATAGGGAAAAGTTGTTCAGAATGATGACCTTGACAACATATTTCAAGGTCATCAAAATCGGTGAGGAGGACGAACTTATAAATAATTACCATTATTTTGTGATAGCACAGTCCTTTCCGAATAAAACAAAAAAAAAATTTAGCTCAATCGGACTAACAGTTCCTGAGATAAAAATTCGTAAGTGAGGCCCGTTTTCGTGAAAATGGACGAAAATTGCAAATTTCGAAGGCCTGTCATTTATAAACAAATTTGAAACCGGCAAAATTATGACACAACCCCCCCCCCCCTAATTTTACATGGACTACAACATATTTCATGTAGAACAAAATTGACGATGGCGCCTGTAAAAAGTGATCGATTTAGCATAGAATGACCCAAATTACAAAACTGTGAAGATATCAGAAGAATGTCAGATTTTTGTTATAACAAGGTGTTAAATGTGCCAGTGATTATGAAAGCGGTCCAAGTCAGAATTCCAAATAAATTAATCCTATAATTTCGTCCATTGGTGTACGTATAAAGCTAGCTTCTCGAAGATTCTTATCAGCATACTTCGCTAATTAATTAGAGATCGGTTCGAGCCCCGACTGGTCAGTTACATAACACCCTATTTTAGTATAAGTTTCCAGGCTGCTGCTAATTATCGCAGGCAATTGACACGGACAGTTGCGCCCGTTTTGTCCACAGTCTTGACGAGAGTAGCGTTCCGAGGTACCCGAGGAATCGATATACTGCGGCAACTCGACCATAGCAAATTCCCGTCGATTGTTTTGAGTGTCTCGCGACTCTGGCCAGGTAACAGGCCGTAACCGTTCGTAGTAAACAGAAAATTTTGCTCGTTATGGTAGCAAACCGAGGATTTCGGGCCATTAGGCTCGCCAAAGACGACCGTTGCTTTTAACAGAGGGTCCCAGGAAGGATCCATTAATTCTTCTGGTTTAGAACCTCGAAAAAATCGATGTTTTCTACATTTTAAGGCACGTGTCTTTAAAAATATGATCGCAAAAGAGTTTGTTGAAATTCATAAGAATAACGAAATTATGATTGTTTGAAGAAAGCACTGTATACAACTGATAGCACTGTCCAACAAATTTCAACTCTTTTTATGTTTCCTAATTACTGTAGGGTGGTTCTTATAGAGTTTTTTCCGCTGATTCCGAATCTGCCCTTACTTTTTCGTCTACGCTCACAGTTTTTGAGAAACATGACTTTGAAAAAAAACCATTTTTCAAATTTAATCAAATATTGTGATGTTATTATAAAAGATATTGAATTGTTCTTTGCAGCAAAAGATTCTGTAGACTTTCTCGAATAAAGTGATATGTAATATTAATACATTATGAATGTTTAAACATGTTTAAACAGTCATTAAAGACGGAGAGACACCATTTTTGCACCAATTTTTGAGGATATTTTTGAATTTATCCCAAGAAAGTCCAGCTTAAAATCGTACTATATCACGCGATAGAGCAGACTTTTATCTTGAGAACCCCCTCTTTGAAATTTGCAACATCGACGTCTTTACCGAACCAGAAAGGTTCCACTAGCGCGGTCGTTCGTTGGGATACGGCGCGGCGTGGCGTAAGGGCGATGCAGTGGCTAAAAGCGTGCAATTATGCCAGCTTATTTGAATGTTAAATTTTATTTAAATGTTATTTATTATTTATTACTATATTTATTCTGCATAAATTATTTTATATATTTTTTTAATGTTAGTCTCCTGTTCATACTAAATTCATACTAAAAAGGTCTTTTGTAACAAAAAATAATGTAACACAAAAATCTATTTAATAGCGCTTATTGTGGAAATGCTTAAACAAGAAAACTAAATAAAAAAGAAAAACTTACTAAATTATTTTTTTGTTACAAAAGACCTTTATAGTACGAAATATACTATGAACGGGAGACTAACATTAAACAAGTACATAAAATAATTTATACAGAATAAATGTACTAATAAATAATAAATAACATTTAAATAAAATTTAACATTTAAATAAGCTGGCATAATTGCACGCTTTTTAGCCACTGCGTCGCCGTTACGCCGCGCCGTATCCCGACCAGTAATGGTATATGGTCTCGGTTTTCTCACGCATGCGCGACGGTTTTAGCGTCAGTAAAGTACAAAGTTGGACTAAAATGAATTGACAAGTAGCTCCTTCTCCAATACTAGTTGCCATTATGAAATCGAATATATTAACATTAACTTACCAAAATTTCGAAGTACGGTCGTCTCGTCATGTCGTCTTGCACTTTTCTGTCCGCTTTCCCGCCAATGACAGTTCTCCCCTACTTTCCCCACAAACATAAGACGTACGGCACGTTCCTGCATTTAGTCGCGCATGCGCGAAAAAACCGAGACCATATACCAGTGGTGGGCACGGATGGAGCCCCTAAAACGCCTGCTTCTCTCACCAACCTCTCTTTCATACAGAAGGGTACAGAGGGCGCTACGGTGTAGACAGTTTTGCCTCAATTGAGGCAAAATTGCCCACCACTGCCATATACCATCACTGATCCTGACGAACGACCGCGCTAGTGGAAGAGCACCACTGGCGGCAACTCATGTAGGGCGTAGATATTTTGCTTTCTGGTTCGGTAAAAACGTCGATGTTGCAAATTTCAAAGGGGGGGTTCTCAAGATAAAAGTCTGCATTCTCGCGCGATATAGTACGATTTTACGCTGGACTTTTTTGGGATAAATTCAAAAATATCCTCAAAAATTGGTGCAAAAGTGGTGTCTCTCCGTCTTTAATGATTGTTTAAACATGTTTAAACATTCATAATGTATTAATATTGGATATCACTGTATTCGGGAAAGTCTACAGAATCGTTTGCTGCAAAGAACAATTCAATATATTTTATAATAACATCACAATATTTGTTTAAAGTTGAAAAATGGGTTTTTTTTCAAGGTCATGTTTCTCAAAAACTGTGCGTGTAGGCGAAAAAGTAAGGGCAGATTCGGAATCAGCGCAAAAAACTCTATAAGAACCATCCAATTGTAATTAGGAAACAAATTTGGTGTTGGACAGTGTAGTTAAAGTATTAAACGCATTTTTCTCGAAACTTTATCTTCTGACATGGTTGACAGGATATCTTATGATCTAGTTGTGCGATCAACTTCAAATATGGGGAGAATCTTCAGAAACCTCGTCGCTACCGCATGAACTAAAAACTTCAACAAATATTGATAGCATTTCTAATTTTTTATCTATGTCGAATACAAAGAAAAAGCATAAAAAATCAACCCTCGAATTTCAAGGTGCCGTAATTTTTGTTAAATAATCAGATATTTTATTTATTTTGCGTTCATTTATACTAATGAAAATGCTATCTCATTTTTTTATTTTAGATCAATGAAACGCCTGGAATTTCATCAGCCATTAAGGTACTTCATTTTTTACATGCCTCTTTTCGATAAAGTCTAATTCCTCAAATTTTAATTATTTTCACTTAAAAGAATTGTACTACGTGCTCTAAATACTGGAAAATATATGTGCAAAACATCGCTACAAAACAGTCGCCGGGTTCCTTTATAAAAATTTCCAGACAAAGTCTGCAACGCTCTAGACAGGAAGACCCCCTAACTCGCGCACTTCGCGCCGATGTTGAGGATGTATCACGTTCGATCTATTAACCTGTGGCCATTGCAATTACTCAGCGGATACGAGAAGCGAACGGAGAAAGTGTTACTTTCTCCATTCATCTTCGAATTTTTCTAGAGCGTCTCGCCTTTGCGTCCTGCAGCCGGTCGCTAGAAAAGTCAACGACTATGATGTCGCCCGAATACCGGGTAATTAATTATCCTGACTCGTTGACATTTCGTTGACGGTTTGTCTCCGGATGACCGGATGGTTTGACGGTGATGGTAATTGCGCTATAAATAAATTTGCGCGACGATAATCGCGATATAAATAAATTTCCGCTTGTGGGAGACCTTTGCGGATTAATGGCGGCGCCGCGTCGTCGGGAGAAGAAGAATGGTGGATGATAAGGTCAGGGTCGCTGGTCTTTACAATGGAACTTCATCTTTGATTGAGAATAGAATAGATAATGGAAGGTTTAGCGAGAGACGGAGGGCTTGTGTAAGAAACAAGATTGCTATCGTGTCATCAGGATTAAAATAGAGGATGACACACAGGGAGGTTCGCTGGCCGGAAGTTCTATCTTCGATAGACGAATTTAGGCAGCGTTTGCTGAGAAAAGCCTGCCAGTCATCCAACCGAATCATGCAAACAAGCTGGTCCAGAGGCGAACCTGTAATTTACTAATGGGATCACGAGGATCAATAACGAGAATCGAGCTAATCGAAGGAGTAGATAATCATGATGGCCATTTTGAACGTCGAAGCAGAAAGACAGAATCAATTTCATTCATTGCTTCATTGTTTGCTGGAATAAAGGATTCTTTTGAGCCGTGCTGAGATGAAGGCTCAGTTTAATTTCATTCGTTGCTTCATTGTTTCACTGCTGTGTTAAATCATTCCAATTAGTCTGTTCAGTCCTGAGAGCAGCAAACTGGACCAGGATAGAAACCACAATCCTGAGATTGTTTTTTATGTGAAAGTCTTTAGAAGAAAATCGATATCTATTGTATGTCTGTATTTTCTCTAATGAAAAATAACGAATATAGAAAAATAGAATTTTATTTCGGAGTTGAAGGGAATTAATAACATACATGTTTAATTAATTCTGTTCGAAATCTTCATCACGAGTCTAACTCGATGTTGTAGAACAAGTGGCCGAAGGATTAGATAACCGTTATTCGTTGGCCATCTTGAACGTCGAGGCAGAAGCACAGAATTAATTTTATATGTTGCTTCATTGCTTACTAGGATAAAGGATTCCAATTAGTCTGTTGAGTTCTGAGAGCAGCAAACCAGAGCAGGATTGAAACCACAATCTAGGGTGTGAGGAGTCTCATGATTGACCGTTGAGGCTTAAGGATTACCTCTCTGGAGTAGCCGATGGTTAGGTTAGCAGATAGTGGGAGTCTATAGTCTCTTCAACGAGTCAAGTCAATACAGATAAACAACGCATAATCTTGTGATAGTGGCGAGGCTCTAGCCGGTCGCTCCATCAGGCTAATCCTATCCAAGCCTGTCTGAAGTGTCTTAGCAAAATGGTCGTGATGCATAGTTACTATAAGCCATAAGTAAAATGTAGTATGCGTCTTGAATAATTAACGCTTTGCCTACCGGCTAGGATTCAACAGTCTCTTAAACATCAAAGATTAACGAGCTCTTTTTAATATTTCTCACCGGTGACAGGAATTTAATTCGTATTCACAAGCTTCCAACAGCTAAAATGTGTTCCTGTGTGCCTTGAAATGAAATCTTCTATACACCAAGCATTTCTTTGCCGTTCATAATTTTCATAGAAGAAGCATCTCATTTATTATATATACTTATGCATTCTCCAATGGTTATACGTTTACAACAACATAATAGAATTTTATTTCGGTTTAATCCCCATCTCGATAACCAATATTTTCTACGATATTCAATGACGTTGCACTTTATATTTTCAATGCATATTTTTATGCCTCAAATGTAAATTAGTCTATGATCATGCAAGAACATGATTTTATTTTTATTAAATTTTATTATAGCGTTGCCTCCTGGCTTTGGCGAGATCATTTCGTTGTTATCAGAGTTGCGGAGTCGATAGACGAAATTCATAACTCCGACTCCGACTCCCACTACTCTTTTTTTTTACCTCCGACTTCGAATCCGACTCGGACGCCGATTTCGACTCCGACCCCGACTCCGATTCCGACTCTGGACTCTCAAAATTGGACTCGAAATATTGGACTCGAAATATTGTATTAAGTCTAAGAATATGGAAGATAACTTTGATACAACATAAAACGACTGTTACTTTCTATATATTCTATATATTCTAATACTAACGATAAAGTTTTCATTTTCGAAAATTAATATAATCTCTAATATTTTATAGAGACACTTGTTGTTTTTAATGATCTATAAACAAAAGAGTTGGAGTCGGAGTCGATATATTTTTTCCGACTCCGACTCCGACTCCGAAGCCCTGGTTCTTATACAATTTCGAATACCATCATACATTATAACATAGTACGCAATCCTGTGCAACCTAACACCATATACCCTAATATAATATAATATAATGTCCTATAATATAGCCCAACATAATATAGTATATCAAAATATAACACGACATAACCTAACATATAATTAGTATACCATAACACTGCTCAATACAATATCATATAATATCACACAATACGATACAGTGCAATATAACACAATACAATACATATGTAATCTTGTGCTTTTTGGCAAACTATTATGAATAAAAATATTAACGCTAGGTGTACGGAGCACTAAAAGTGCTTATTTTATGTACCCATTTTTTAAAATAATATAGTATACCCAAAGAAATAAAGTTGAATAATTTCTAATTGATGAATTTTTAAAATCTCAATAATCGTAAATGAAAAACAACTAGAAACCTCGTATAGGTATTTACCAGGTTGCTGTTATAAGGATTAAAGGAAATTAATAACTAGACAGCGCATTTTATGCATTCATGCAAAAAATGACTAGGTTTAATTTAAAACAGTAAAAATATTAATATAATTTAAAAATACTGCTGTATTATTTTCAGCGTATTAAACACATTAATAAGAGAGAAAATAAATTTTCATTTCACTCGAGTTTGTTGCAATTCATGTAGAAAATTGTTATTTCCCACAAAGGTTTACAGTCTATTAGTAACATAAATATTTCAATAAATATCGGGAACGTAGTGAAAAGAGAGTGTTGTAGGATATGTGAAAGAGGGCTAAGAACATTAAAACACTGGTTAGAGGAGTGTGAGGGAGTAGAGAAAGGGGAATGTTCCCTACCGGAAGTGTTAGAAGGTAGAACAGTTAAAGTGGGTGAGAATGCTAAAAAGGGAACTAAGAGGAAATATGTGATATAAAAATAGTATACCGTTGTATTATTCTGTTGTATTTTATATACAGTTTATACCGTGTAGTTCGGAGTTTAGTTATCAGTTTATGTTAATTGAAGAAGAGTATAAATATTGTGACGTGACCTATAGTCAGGCGAAACGGGGGTTAGTATGTAAGAATGTGGAGGGATGAATGGATAAGCGTAGAATGTAAACCAAGTGCTATTCTGTGGTCGATGAGGCTAGAATTATAATAAACTAGTAACAACGTATACATATTTAGTAGATCCTGTTCGAAAACTTCATCAGGAGCCCGACACGGTGTAGCAGTGCAAGGGGTTATCTAGCAGAACTAAGTAACTATTTGACAATTGGCTGACTAATTGTTAAAACGACAGCAGAAAGACGTCGGAGCAAAGTCCTTTGGAAGGTCGGAGCGATTAGTCGAGGATTTTAAGGAGATTCGCGGCGACGATTGCGGGAAAGTACGAGCTGTCTGGTGAAAGAGAAAGGCTCTGGGAAAGGATGTATAGCAGAACGAGCCAGGGCAGCGCGGCAGGCCGTCGTCTCTTCGCGGTGCATCAGCATGGTGACCTTTCGTCGTTGCGAAACGCTTAATACACTCGATGTTAGTCCTCTGCCAGTATCGATACCGTTCCGCTATATCGGTCGACGGTTGCAAAATGGTGGCTCCTCTTGCCGGCAATTCCTCTGGTAATTACTTAAACCCCGATGCTCGTCGCGTGTAACGCTTCGCTTGCCGCGCGAACCTCGTGCCGTCGAATTGGGAGTTTAATCATACTCGTTAAAGATGACTCAACGTTGTGTCCGGACGACGCTAGGCATAGCATTCTCTTTCGTTTAGCGCAAAAACGACCTTTCATTTCATATCAAATTGCTATAGCCGCTGGAAAAATTGATTGAAAATACCTCGATCGTCGATCCTTCATTTTCGAAAGACTGTTCAGTCATTGCCGGTTGTTAGACGCTAGTGTAAACGTTCTTCACTATTTTCTAAATCGACGAGCTTAATTATCGAGCAATTTCAACTGTAAACCTACCGCTTTAGGTACTGGAAACTTATTAATACATTATTTACCGGCGATTATTTCATAATTTTCAAACGTCTCCGATCCGTGGCTAAGGATCTTTTAATGGATCTTCCAACAGTAATAGCAATTGCAATTGTGAATGAACAAGTTACCTTTAGAATGGTAATCTAATTATTTCGTTTGAGATTATTATGCAAAAGAAGATTTTTAAGGTTCCTTTTAATACAGTACTACTATTGGCTATAATCTTCCGGTAGAATATAGTACCTTGATCATGCAGGTTTAAAATTATTGGCAGTGGTGCCAGAAACACCCACAACTGGGTGGATTTTCCTCTCCTCCTTTTCCCATTCCACTATCCCATTCCACTGCCTGAGGACACTCCAACGTCCCCCACTAAGACCGTAGACTGGTCTCGTGACGTGTTGCGCAACGTATCACATATTACTCTGGTCATCAGAGAGGTGGTAAACTGTATTCCCCTCGATTTAACCGATCTGACATCACTGATTATTGGTAATATAAAAAAATTGGTGTGTGCTTAGACCACATCACTGAAGTGATACTTCATTCTTTAATATTTTCTCGAATTTTTATTAACACTTTATGACATTTAATTTTCTATGATTCTATTATTGAAACAATTGGCTTGTGATAGCTAAAATATGATACAAATATTCTTGATTCAATTTTGTCTAAATGTCTTGCAAATACTGCATCGAGAGTTGTTCCTGATCTTGTTGTCGCTTCATTAGGATTATTTACCATTTCCAATCTTAATTTACTTCTAACAAATTCTATTAATAATTTTGATTGTCCCGATGCAAAGTTCACGATGAAATCTCCACTTAGGATCATCGGAATTTTATCATAATCTTTATTAAGCAATGCCGAACCCTCAACTGTATATGCTAATAGAATAGAATTTCGTTTCATCGTTTCATCGCCAGATCGGTTTTACTCCTACCGAGTCGAGGTTTTACGTCTACCGCGTCGAGGTTTTGCGCCCAACGCGCCTAAAGAAGTTTCACTTCAATGGAATAGAATTTCGTTTCATCGCTTCATCGTTTCATCGTTTCATCGCCAGATCGGCTTTACGCCTACCGCATTGAGGTTTTACTAAATCGTTTCATCGTTTCAGCGTTTCACCGTTTCATCGCCAGATTGGTAATACTCCTACCGCGTCCAGGTTTTACGCCTACCGCATCGAGGTTTTACTAAATTGTTTCATCGTTTCATCGTTTCAGCGTTTCAGCGTTTCAGCGTTTCATCGCCAGATCGGTTTTACTCCTACCATGTCGAGGTTTTACGCCTACCACGTCGAGGTTTTAAGCCTAACGCGCCTAAAGAAGTTTCACTTCAAAATTGTTGTTTTCAGTAATTGTTAAATAAAATGAAAATATGTTTTTAGAGGATGTTTAATGACACCTTGACGTTACTTCCATGTTTTTCCATTATTCTATGTAATCTTTTTTACATTATGCACATGAAATTGAACTTGTCTTCTCATACAATACTTGAATTTTTAGGAATTTATAGAATACAGACGAACTTAATAATATAAATACTGTTTTGAATAATGGTATGGACATTTTTACCGATGCTCCTGAGTCATCATTCGAGTGAAAAGGGTTAATCTTAAATAAGGAATGCCATGGAAAGCGAGACAAAATTGCTGCGCATTTAATACGTTGGTTGCCATGTCACTCATATATGGGTGATGGTATTATTTGTTTTATCACTAATATAGTCACTGTACCAAATTTGATTGATATGTGCAAAATGTGAGGAGGTTGGAAGAGTACTCAGTATTATACATTTTAACTTTTCAATTTGTCTTTCGTGAAATAAATTAAATTGATTTTATAGAGTCTTCGAGGTTCCTGGGTTGGAGGGTCAAGTGTTAACGTGTAAAACGTGAACATAGCGAAAGATACTTTTGGGCCAACTGAATATTTCATAATTTCCTTTTCCTTTCCTGTTCCTTTCCTGTTCCTTTCCTGTTTCTTTCCTGTTGCTTTCCTGTTCCTTTCCTGTTCCTTTCCTGTTCCTTTCCTGTTCCTTTCCTGTTCCTTTCCTGTTCCTTTCCTGTTCCTTTCCTGTTCCTTTCCTGTTCCTTTCCTGTTCCTTTCCTGTTCCTTTCCTGTTCCTTTCCTGTTCCTTTCCTGTTCCTTTCCTGTTCCTTTCCTGTTCCTTTCCTGTTCCTTTCCTGTTCCTTTCCTGTTCCTTTCCTGTTCCTTTCCTGTTCCTTTCCTGTTCCTTTCCTGTTCCTTTCCTGTTCCTTTCCTGTTCCTTTCCTGTTCCTTTCCTGTACCTTTCCTGTTGCTTTCCTGCTCCTTTCCTGTTCCTTTCCTGTTACTTTCCTGTTACTTTCCTGTTCCTTTCCTGTTCCTTTCCTGTTCCTTTCCTGTTCCTTTCCTGTTCCTTTCCTGTTCCTTTCCTGTTCCTTTCCTGTTACTTTCCTGTTACTTTCCTGTTCCTTTCCTGTTCCTTTCCTGTTCCTTTCCTGTTACTTTCCTGTTACTTTCCTGTTCCTTTTCTGTTCTTTTCTAAGGGCAGTCTTCAAACGTCCCTGCAAATCTCCTTCGTCTACGAAGTATGTTCATTCACTGGGAGATGTTTATTCACAGGCATACGCAATTGTAGATCTTTGAACCGCATAGTCTCAGATAGGAAGAAGTGTTTAGTCATACATTCTCGGAAATGATCGACGTTATACCGCACGCATATAATGCTTCGAATCACGGAAGGATCACGAAGATTGGGTGCAAGTAGCATAAACAATTCCCGGGAGAGGAAAGTCCGAGGCTCAATTTTCAGGCTGGTCGCAACGCAAAATGGGGGTCATCCACCTTGCAAAGCGATCACGGACTCACGATTTTCAGTCGCGAAAAACCGCGTGTCGTTCACTTTCGTCGGTGTTTGCAACCGCGACGGGATCATGGTACCGTAAACTTGCCTACTCGGCACCCGTGAAATCGAGTTTCATCTCCTCCAGTGAGAACTATAGTGGAATCCCAATTACTCGAACCTTCGATGCTTGAATTCTTTATTGCATGAAAACATTCCACGTACTCACAGCTCAGTATAAAACAATCAATGTACAACATAATTTATTGTACAATTTAGAGGGACAATGTGGTGTAAGAAAGTGTAAATCGATAAGTGCTATACACGGGCTCTAGATTATCGGCATGTATAAATATATGTATAGTTAATTGTTGTTGGCGTGTCGTGCGACAGTAGCTTCTTTTGTTTGTTTGCATCGAGAAGTTGCAGTCTCCTCCACGCAGTCATGTGAAAGGCACGCATTTGATACTTTGAACTTTAACTTATTTAACTTATTTAAAAGATATTTAAACTTTAACTTTAATTATATATATGTATATATACTTTAACTTTAATATATATATATATATAAGTTAAAGTTTAAACATATATACTTTAACATATTATATATAAGTGTGATAATAAAGCATTGTTTTTATTATCCCAAATCTTCTGACATGTGGACTCCAAGTTTTATATTTCCTCCCAAAATCTGATACATAATTGAAATGCATTTGAGTTTTTGCTTAAGGAGGTATTGTAGTCTACAATTTAATTTAATTCCTTGGTCTTCTTGATGACTTAAAAATTGTTTAATACTTTTACAAAGGTTTCCTGATTTTAACTGTACAAAGTTGAAAGAATAAAAATGTTCCAGAATCGATCTATGTAAATCTGCAAAAAAATTTATAAAACGATGTACTAGAAAGAAGAAACAAGTTTCTCAACTTCAATATCGTATTTCAATCCTGCTGACCGAAAGAACATTAAATAAATTCCCTGGCACTTCAGTCAAGATTTCCAGAGGCTTAAAACTTAAAGAATCTGGAACTGTCCATTTCATTTGTCCCCAATACAGCAAAAATTAAAATAAAGTCAAGGTGGATTCCTGTCCCAGCTTCTGAACTCTCTAATTGGTCAACAACAGATCCGAATGAGCCCGCCTCGAGGATTTACATTTACACAAGCAAGAGCAATCATCGAAACGTGTTCAGGACCGACGCGACGCGGGCAACTCCCAGGTGCCAGTCTGTCGACCGAATCTGTCGCGTTAGTCACGAGTGGTCGGTTTTCGCAACGTTCGCAGCCGCCAGTCGTCGTCGATCCGCGCCGATAAATCGCGGTTTACCGGTGAAACTCGAAAGTCAATGTCTCGTTCGGCTGCGTTCCCGGTTGGGCAAGGGTACATTTCCATTTTGATGGCCAAGCTGTGGCAGCGAAACTGTCGGACACGCGTTCCAAACAGACGGGACCCGTTAGATTGCGTAAACGCGAGCCGATCGAGATCCTCCTCGATCAGTGCTGGATTAACCCATAAGCAAAGTAATACATAGTAATAATATTGCTAAGAGAGAATGTCTAACAAATCGTACAGGGGCTCTCAAAATCTTTTAAGTGCTTAGGGCCTCTAAAGGTCTTAACCCGGCTCTGTCATCGATCGCCTTCGAGTACTATACAGGGTGTCTCAAAAATGTTATAAATTCTTGAAATGGACGATTCCTGAGGTTATTTAAAGTAACTTTTTCCTTTTTAAAAATGACCGCTTTGGCTCTGTTAAGGAGTTATTAACGAAAAACACGGACCAATCAGAACACCGTTACAGCGGACGGACTCCGGATCGGTGACTGGCCCTGCTGAGCGCGACGTTACCATTGGCCGAGCTGGAATCCGTCCGCTGTAACGGTATTCTGATTGGTCCGTGTTTATCGTTATTAACTCCTTAACAAAGCCGAGGTGGCCATTTCTGGAAAGGAAAAAGTTACATTAAATAACCTCAGGAACCGTCCATTTCAAAGATTTACAACATTTTGAGACATCCTGTACAGTAGAACCTCAATTATCCGAACAAATTGGGCGGACAGGATTGATCGGATAATAGAATATTTGCTTAGTTATTTACTATTTATTATCGCCTTGCCTCTCGGTTTTGCCGAGGACTCCCCTCTTGACTCTAATTTTCAACGGAGGGCCGACAACTGTTGTACGGCGAATTTATGGGACCGGACATATTTTGCAATTGTTCGTATTATCCAATATATTTTCAACGAGACGATGCGACTTGCAGTGTCCCTTTCTTTATTATTTACTCTCTTTGTCTGTCACCAAAATTTACTCCATCGTCAATTACAAAAATAGATATGTATGTATAATCAGAAAAATTTTGATCAGAGAAATATTACAAATATGATGGTAAAAGTCTTCTAAAAGATTAATTAAAAATGAAAAAGTGTCGTCATTGCATTACTGTTGCCTTACCGATGTTATGTACCTGACCTATACATAATGACCATACACCTGTATATGATCCGAATTATATCGTATTTCGTATCACTTTAATCAGAAAAATGTCACAAATTTATTAGAAAAAGTATCATAAAAAAATAAGTAATAATAAAAAAGTTATTCCTTGGTAATACATTGTGAGGACGCGCGAGCCGTCGAACTGTGCCGCAGACTGCGACTCTCCGCGTCCCTTTCTTTCCCATGCACTATCCTTCCTCGTTCCCGAAACTTTAGTTGTCTATTACACAAGTAAATATCATCGAAATTATATCATATTTGGTATGATTTTTATTAAAAAAATGCTACAAATATGGTCATCGAAGTCCCATAAAAAAATAATGAATAATAAAGAAGTTGGAAATTCGGATTAGGTATGTTTACATTTCTCGGTGACCGAGGCCTCTCGAGCTCGGCTGTACTCTACGTTCGGCAAACCTCAAACAATGATATCCCTCGCGCATAATTGCCCCTGCGCAGACCCGTGTTGTGGACAATTATCGATGAACTACTGTACTTGGTTTTCAACTGACTGCCCCCTCCCTTAAGGGTGTGTACTTAAGGGCGTGTACCATCGATTATGCAACTGACTGTAAATCATGTTCCCATGAGAGATTTGTTCGCCCGATGATTAGCGTCTAATCGAGTAGATTCCAGGAGTCGACCGACAGCTTCGAAAAATTCCAGAGTCGGCGTTTCCTAACGGTGTCCTTTCTCGTTAATGCGTATCACCGTCTCACCGACTATGCAATATCGTCCGAGCGGTTTCGAATATTAGATAAGAGAATTATGGTATTTAACGTTCCCGGTAATAACGGAATAATAAACGTTAAAAGCGTTCTCAGACGGATACGAGGCGGCCGCGATGGGCAAAAACGTCCCCGGACGTTCTACTTGTTTCTGGTAATAACCCCGGACCGGCGTAAGTCCGTTATGCAACGTCGGGATGATCGTTAATCCGATGATGTTTTGATTTTAATGGAATATACCGTACGACCGCACGAAAAGAAAACCGGAAATACGCTCCGCGCAAAATGTCTTCTGCCTTCCCAGAGACCAGTAATCGCGTGCACAGATAGATCGACCGGCGATAACGTATAACGGAAGAGGGTATCGATAATCGACGAAGGATAGTCCGTTCAACGATCAAGGATATGGGCGCGTTTAATTTTATAACAGTTTCACATTGAAGGTCCGGTATCGCATGCATATTTCATTTTCATTTCACGGTGGAGAAATGAAACTCGCCGCATTTTAATTTTCACATCTGTACCTGCACTTTATTCACGGCCACTCGAAATTACACTAAATAGTCAGATATAGGAACTCATGACTTCATTCGATAGGTACATACAGTGGCCCACAAAAGTGTTCGTACGCCCTTTAAATCAGAATATCTTTCTTAAAATTTGACCAAACCACTTGACATTTTTTGAGCAATTGGAAGCATTGATTTAGTAAATCACATGGAAAAAAGATTTTGAAAAAATTGCAATTAGTAGGAATTACACGAAGAAATAAAAATGGCACTTTTTAAAACTTCTTTATCTTAGCCCATAATGAAAATTCAAAATATGCCTTTTGTAGATTTATGTTAGTTACACATATGCTGAAAATTTCATCGAAATCGGTTGACGTAGAAAAAATCGACGCGTATCGAAAGATGTAAGAAACTATGGATTTTAAGCAGAAACTGTCCAAAAGTCGTGAAAAACTGCGATTATCACCACTTTTAACCGCTTGTAGCTCATGTGTTTGTTAACTGATTTCGATGAAATTTTCAGCATATGTGTAAGTAACATAGATCTACAAACCTCATGTTTTGAATTTTCATTACGGGCTGAAATAATAAAGTTTTGAAAGTGCCATTTTTATTTTTTCATGTAACTCCAACTAATTGCAATTTCTTCAAAATCTTTTTTGCACATTTTAAATGTAAATCAATGCTTCCAATTGCTCAAAAAAGTCAAGTGGTTTGGTCAAATTTTAAGAAAGTTATTCTGATTTA
Organism: Sphecodes monilicornis; assembly: GCA_913789915.3. Classification (NCBI taxonomy): domain Eukaryota; kingdom Metazoa; phylum Arthropoda; class Insecta; order Hymenoptera; family Halictidae; genus Sphecodes; species Sphecodes monilicornis. The sequence goes on along the minus strand of OU565296.1, from coordinate 10,267,922 downwards.
AATGGCGTACGGACACTTTTGTGGGCCACTGTACATATATGTATGTAATCAATAGGCAGCGGATTTTATGCAATTATTACAAATAGGTGTCATTTAAAACGGTGAGAAAAGGTGAGAAGAATTTGAAGATACTGTTATGTTATTTTCAACTTACCAAAGATATTAAGAACGAAAATAAATTTCTATTTCATTCCAGTCTGTAGCAATTCGGGTAGAAAATTCTTACTTAGCATAAAGATCCACCGTCAGATATAGGAATGTTGAGTAGGTGTAATTTGATAAAATGAGTAGGTGTAATTTAAAACGGTAAAAACGTTAGAAGAATTTGAAAATACTGTTATATTATCGTCATCCTATTAAACATATTAAGAATGAAAATAAATTTCTATTTCATTCCAGTTTGTAGCAATGTTGGTATTTTTATAGAATTTATACTTCTAACGATTTGTGTTCGTTGAAGAATATTTTATGAGTATGTTCAAATAATTGAAAATATAGGATGTTCGAATATTTATTATTGTATTGATTTCTTGGATAGTGTACGAAGTCATCTTTGTACTCAGAAAATGGTACCAGCGATTGTTCTGAACCTAACCTTGTATGTAATTTAACACTTTGTAGACAGATGCTACTGTTGAGGCTGTAAGATAATCATTATTCTCAAATAATATTGAACAAACTTGTATTAAAGCGGATTGTTTACATTCATTTAATTCTTAAGCTTTACTCTTTAGTCTTTAATCTTGTTTTACAGGAATAACAGCAGTCTAATAATTATATTCATTTTCCCACAAATTGCGATAATTAACTAAACTTACCGAAGCAGCAGTAAGCTCGAATGAATTAGAAGTTTAATCTCTTCCTTGTCCTTTATTATCCTTTTTAAGTTAAAAATTTAACTTTAATTAATTGTTTTTTAACAAGCCACATATTGAACGTCTTTCCACATTTGTTGCGTAAATAACTCATGTAAATGTAGTGAACAATTATCACCGTCTTATTGAATGCAGTATATTTTATCAAAATGAGAGTTCATGTAAAAACGAACATAAATTGATTAAAACTAACACGTAGCAACAACATGGAATTGCAGGCAAAAATTCTTATAATTTCTGCTGTCTTCATGGAAATGACTGCGAGTGGAAGGGTAAAAATTACAAAAATTGTGAAAATTGTAAAAAATGGCAGTTTTCCCTTTTAGTTTGCCAACAAAACTTCATGGATCCAAATAAAAATGGTAAGAATCGTGAAAAGGGCCAGTGTTATCTTTCATTTTTCAAACAAAATTACTTGGGTTCAAACAGAAATTCAAAGACTTGTAAAAATTCTATAAATGGCAGTTTTCCCTTTTAGTTCGCCAACAAAACTTCATGCATCCAAATAAAAATTGTAAGAATCGTGAAAAGGGCCAGTGTTATCTTTCATTTTTCAAACAAAATTACTTGGGTTCAAACAAAAATTCAAAGAATTGTAAAAATTCTAAAAATGGCAGTTTTCCCTTTTAGTTTGCCAACAAAACTTCATGTATCCAAATAAAAATTGTAAGAATTGTAAAAAGTGCCATGTTCCCTTTTATTTCGCTAAGAAAATTTCGTGATCCAAGTAAAAATTGAAAGAATCATAAACATTGAAAAAGTTGCAGTTTTTCCTTTTATTTAGCTAACAAAATTTCTTAGATCCAAGTGCAAGCTTACGCAAGCATCCGTCGAATTGGCGCGTAATTCGATCCGCAGCTTCCGGCAATTTTTGCAAAATCGGTCGCGGGGTCATCGAGAGTCGCCATAACGACGTGGCTTGCGAAGGATGCTGAATTATGTAACGGAACCCGCGTGCCATTGTGTGCTTTATTGGCTGCAATTATCACATTACATTGCTCAACCTTGTTGCGCCGTGTTATAGCAATTTTCGCGTTCACGTCTCCGTGGGGGCGTTTCCGCCAAAAACGTCCAGCAATATTTGCGGTTGAATATCGACGAATATATTATTGTAACCGATATAAGCTTAGTGGGGTATCGAAATTAAAATGTAAATAATGCATCAACACATACGGCGCATTTATTATCTGTCCATGCATATTCCGCGTGTCATAATAGCCGAGTACATAATTTATAATAATAATGTATTAATACGTTCTCACTGCGCGACATTGGCATACAGCATCCGAAGTAATATGTGCTTGCTAATAATGAATGTTTATGAGGGCCGCGTACCATGAATACTGATCGCTGCGCCAAATTAGTACTTTGTAATTATGTCCCTTCAGCCAACGTCAGCTAGTTTGATGATGGAAAATAAATGACTGGGCGAAGTACCGCGATTAAAATTAACATAATAAGGGAGCAGTAAGGAGAAGTATCGCCGAAGATTGTAAAACGGTAATTCGTTTAATCACTCCGGTTAAGTGCGTCTCGGGAAATTACGCTGTTGTTGCTGAAACATAATTGCGTGTGCTCAATACTAGAAATAGTCACATTGAAATATGATAGAAGATTGTCAATTAAAAGTTTCTACATACATATTAATAAACTTCTATTCAATAAAGTGAAACTTATCTTCAAAGTGTTGTGAAAAGTACGCGTTCTTTATTTAATCTTCTATAAAATGCACGAAACTACTTTTTATCCAACACGGCGGACGCAAAGAGGCTAGAAATGTTCAAAACGGTCTAATACATCTCAAATATTTTTTAACAGTAAAGGAAATAATAAACAAGATTAGAAAAAATTAATTTCGATAAGGAAAAATTGATGTGAACACAAAGGGACTAAAGATCTTCCTAAAAATTTAATAAATATCGTGTACTTTTCAACAATGAAGGAAATAAAGAAAAGATGATAGAAAAGTGAATTTTAGTCAAATAAATCTCGTTCTAATTGCTTTATTGAGCTACCCAACACATATCGCTTTATCTACTAATTACCCCAAAATGGCGGTCCTATAATAATCATAAAGGGTTTACAACTATCCACGACATTTGGCAGTGCGTCTCAAGCTTACTAACAGAAGGGAGAGTAGAATTAAGATCGCGAAAAGGCGAATTTCTCGATTCCGAAGGAATTTCGTGTCACTTCCGGCTGGACTCAAGTGTTTTACAGGCCCGGTAGCATAATCAGGCGGTCGATCAGTGAGCACTATACTTCATGAGCGCAATTCCGAGCCGCGTTACCGATAATAAAACCGAGATAATCCCGTGGCACGAAACAGCGTGCGCAAACGGAACGCGAGATAAATACAGGATGATTAATGGCGGCCGTGTATACCTACTTACAGCGTGTGTGCACTTCTGACATTAGACCAGTGTCGTTTGGTGGCTGGTAGCTCATGCTACCGCACGAGGGACCATGTTTTCGTCGGGTCATCCGCACTGCATTTCCCTGTTTCTTATTTATCACTTCCACGGGCCTGTTCGTTGTTGTAAACGCCAGACACCGGGGAGAAAGTGGCGTCGTATGTAAATAGATGCTGTCGGCACCAGCCATCCCCACCACTTCGTAAATTCTCCTATGGGATGCCCTCCGGGGATGAATTTTAAGGCTTCGGGTTCGTTTATTATGCATGTTGCAGCCGGAACTGCCGGCCACGGTCATCGAGTCTGTTAAGTATCCTGCCATGATGTAAAATTGGAAATTTTAGGGGAAGATTCCTTGAAATTGACGATATCATTGATTTACCAAGTATGACCTACAGACGAAGGAATAATTTTGCTACGAACGAATTCGCAAAATTGTGAGTTCGGCATGGAAATTTCGTGTCCAATTGACGACACAGACGTTGATCCAAAATGAAACGATTAGGGTTCGCGTCGCGTGCTGATGGTCGAAGGCGATCGGATCGTCTCGCAACCGCACGGCCACCGGAAACGGTGTACAAACGATGTCTAGGACGCGATGCAGTCTTCGACAGGCAGATCACGTGCGAATACATCCACGCAGCCTAGACACGCATATTTCTCGTGACATTGCTAGAAAATCTCCGGTGAATCTCGATTTTACTTAACCCAGATTCACCATACTTCTCCAAAAGGTCTGAAAACGCAATAAATCGCTTTATTCTTTTCCACCCTGTCAACAAATCGCGCAATCGGTGTACTTTTAAGGTGTTCAAATGTGTTCGAGGTGACGAGACGCACACCTGGTCGATTAGATTGAAAAGAATTTGTTCAATTATTTTCATGATTCGTTTGGAGTAATGGGATTTCTCAAATTGGAGAGACGATGAGGAAAGTGTGTTGCGACTTTGGATGTATTGGTGATCGTGAAACATGTTTCCTGGAAGTCTCTGTAGGGTGATTGAGCAGGTGATGAGTCGTTAATTAGCAACCTAAATTCCCATAGTGCGAGATACGAGCGAATGTTTGCGCAAGCGTTTATTACCGAGCTTTTTTCTGGCTTTGCGGTGAGTACTGTGACGCGATTAGGTGCATGGAGCTTTAGATACTTGTCTTGAATATCTGTATACATATGTGTTCATATTTTATACATTTTTGTAACTTAGTAAATTGTGTAAATAATAATGTACGATTTATGAGGATTAAGCATCTTTTCTTGTTCTTTGAGAATAGTTTAATGGGTTTTTATAAATCAGTCGTTTCTTTGGTATTGTAAGGTGTTTACTGTGTGACGCATAAATATAGGTTAGGATCTTCTTTGTTGTCTCATTTTTTGCACATTCGTTGCATTTAACTGTTTCAGTTTAATACAATTGATTTCAATTTGGTTTAATATCTAAAATGGCTCACTTTAAGGTAACTTCATGATATAAAGAATTAAAGTGAGATCATGTTATAAAGAATTAAAATATTTATTAAAATGCAACTGTGACTCAAGTTTGATAGTTCATTTCCGCTGATTGTAAAGGTATAAACAATCCTAATGCCAATTGTAGAAAATAGTCTTGAAGCATCCATCAGATCGAGTCATTAATAATTTCTATTCCTGGAAACAAATTGCAGCGATGCATTTGTGACACTCATTATATAAAAACGAACATATATAGTTGTATATATACTTATTGCTTCTTCTGTCGACGAATACAATCGATACGTTAACACAAAAATTATTTATAACTTATCCTGGTAGATTGAATGCATAAAAGGAATAGAAAGGTGATGTAATTCAAAGTATATAGAGCTAATCTTGTACTTTTCTAATAACAGTAAAATGTAAAAGGTTCGAAACAGTAAATGTCGCCATAAGATTCACTAAAGATTAACTTCTCAGGTTTTAAAAGCAGAAAAATTCACTAATATTTTTTTCTAGAAAACTATTATCTGTAAAAGTTTATGATTTTATCAACAGATGCAATGATACATTTAAAAACTAGAAAAAAATTTCTATTAATCATTTTATTACTATTCATATAATTCTCTCACAATCATGATGAAGTTTCGAACAATTATTTATTATACATATAATAATCTTAAAGACCTATATTTCATGAGTAAAAACTTTTTAATGGATCCTTCAACATTAACACAAATTCGATTTGTAAACTATCAAAAGTCACCCTCGGCAACGTTATCTAATAACTTCATTTTGGGATTGTAGTGTAAAACAAGATTTCTAAGCTTTGTTTGGCACAACACAATTATTGACAATCCTGACAATAGACTTCCGGTTAGGTAAAGTGTTAAAATGATTCGCACAATGAAACCGAAAGTGCGAAGGAGGAGTTCTAAGGGCAGTGCTCGCTTTCACGCTTAGAGTCGTAGAGAAAAGGTCTCTCGGAGAAAGCAAATGCACGAGAAGTCAGGCAGCTTCCTGACTGTCCATCTCCAACGGCGGCCATCGCCGTTACAATATTTTTAGACTTTCTTCTTGCTTCTTCGACTTTTGCTCGTGGAGTATTTATACCGTACGCTGGCCTGTCTACCGAGATAGTAGAACGGTCAGATAAGATCCGATTTACAACCGGAGCAACGAGCCATTTTATTTTTCGTCTTCCTACCCGATAACTCCGGTTGAAAGATGAGACGCAACGACATCCTCAAACAGTGACTCGAAACGTCTTCCGGCAGCTAAGAACCATTTTTCTGGATCTTCTATATAAACATCTCATAATTCTTGCATAACTAATATTCCGAAAATACTACTCGATGCGGAGGATCGTAATAGTTCGAAGCAAATCCAGTAAAAGACCAGTAGCAATGTGGTTTGTCGTGCAATTTGCTTCAAAGTTGATCTTCCTCTTATCGACGTCTTCATCTGAAGCTGTTCTCAATTTTTTTTTAAAATAAACTTTAATAGATTTGATTATTTTTTGATAGTCGCCTCGAAGAGAGTTAATAGATCTCTTGACGATCAACTCTGACATTCATTAGTGTTCATTAATAGGTTTCCTGGTATAAACTTGGCTTTATATAATTGGCTTTTTATCGGAGAAGTTAATGAAAGCCTCTTCCGTGATATAAAGTTCGGCAAATTAAACAGTAAAAATTAAACAGTATACTGTTCGTAATTATTCTGACGTTGAGAAATTCTATCGTGTTGGTATTATTACGGCGAAATATGCCGCTGTCTATATTTACGTCTACTAATTATGTGTTTTTATTGAATGGTATAATTGTGGACACTGATGTAGATTTCCATGTACTATACAGAGTGGATCATTTAAATGACTGATATTAACAATTTTATGGAAATAGTCATCAGCGCAGAAATGTACTATTTTAATGGCAGCATACAGTGGCAAGGTTAGTTGTTTTTTAACGTCATTTTGTTCAGAGGTCATCTGTACCATTACAGATACAATGATATATTTTTGCAAATTCCTTCAGAGCATAAGAAACAAACAAAATTATCGATCTTCATAACTATGCAATTTCTTGCAAGACACTTGCATCAATAATTATTATGGAACATGGAACAGAGTTATCTGTAACAGAAAATTATTACGTAAGTCAAGATATTTTTTCTGATTTCTTTTAGACATGATTCTTTGAATTTTTATAACGAAAAAATATATTACATAAATACAGAGTTTTCTTTTAATTTTTCGTAAAGAAAATATGGAAAGAAATTTTCGGGGTAAAATATTGTTACACAGGAAAATTGTAATTAATTTGAAAATAGTTTGGGGACTATGATTAGTCGGTACATCGAGGCTAATCTGGCATCTCGTTGTTAACCCATCTCATTTCCATCCGTTAGTCATGTAATATCGAATCCCGGAAGTCCCAGGAATCAGCTCACATCCGGTACACGCGACGAAAGTACGGAAGTCGGTTAATAACGATTATTTCGGTGGTGGAAAGGATCGAGGTATCGATCGAAGATGCTTTGCATCTCGCGAAAACCGGGAAGCAGCGAGTTCGAGCGGGTAAATGCCATTAGGCTGCGATTCGCGTCACGATTTGTCCTCGATCGGTATGCGAACGTCAAAGATCTGATGCCCCGAGTCGACATTGAAACGAGTCGCATGTCGAAAACGAATCCCATCGAATGGATCGTTCGAAGACTAAGAATATGTTTCTACAGGTATTCGTTAAATTTCAGGATTTTCAACATACTTTTAAGGCAATGATTTTTTATTCTTAAGTCAAATGCTACGTGTTCGCTTAGGTTCTTCGATCTCTAGATAATTTATCTACTTAAAATCTATTCAAAATATTAATGGGGTTCTGAATGATTGTGCTGCTACACTAAAAAGAATTTTCAAAATGAATAATTTCGCATGAAATTACTGGATTATGTTACTCGAGAAGATTTGTTACTTTGCGATTGAAATTACTATTTGCTGTTTACAAATTTGCTAAGATAAATTTTTAGCTGTATCAACTGTATTAAATATTCCTGATTTAATACATATATTAAATTTGATTTCATTGTACTTGCGTTTAAAAGTAGATTTTACATAGTAAATATGCAACAAAACAAGATCGTTATTTTATTATCAGGATTTCAGGAGTCCATATTTAGGCTTATGATTAATGCAAACTTTCATCAATTAACCTAAAAGGATCTTAGTTTTCATAATTCTAGTAATAAACTGTCAAAGAATGATCATTTCCTTCTAGTGCATCCTGTGGATTTCATACTGGAACGGTGATATTACTCTTTTGCAACCATAAACCCAACATCCTTCTTTACATTGCGTGATAATTAACGATTGGGAGTATCAACTTGAGAAGTCGTGTTCTTCTTGAAGGTGATTCGCTATTTTAACTATACTGCTCTAGTACGGGGAAGTATTTAACTTAAATCAGTGTATCTTGCGAAAGAAAAATACTTGCATTGTTACTAGTATCAATTGATTAAGAATTATAGTTTGAATGGGGCTAATTGATTCGAATTTTCAAATTCGATCAGCCTAGACACTGATTTAAATTCAACTGCTTTGCCGCAAATATTTGCTCTAAATTCTTCAACATATATCAAGTAAAAATGTGTCATTACGAACATGTAGATTATTATGTAAAATAAAAACATTCTCCTTTAATTACAAGGTATCCTAGTTACATACAAATTAATTTCTCTTCTTAATAATTTCAATTGCTTAAAAGTAATATCATCAAATTCTTATAAACCCTAATATATTTTTACGTTTACGTTTACGTTATAAATGCAAAATAAAAGTTGCAGTCTCGTCACTCCATTTACAAACGTTTGGACGCACATTTGAATGTTTTAAAACATTTGAAAATTTGAAAATGTTCACTCAACTGTTTGAAAATATAATGGATGAAATTAAATGTTTTGAAGCATTTGGAAATGTATGTACGTACATTCAAATGTTTGAAAATATAATGAACGTTTCGAAACAATTGAAAATTTGAAAATGTTCACTCAACTGTTTAAAAATGTAATGGATGGTTTGAAAGTTTTGAAGCATATGAAAATGTTTGAAAATGTAACGAATGGTTTGAATATTATGAATAATTAAAAAATTTTTTAAATTTTCATTCATATGTTTGAACATGTATTATCATTTGAAAATTTGAAAATCTACAATCAAATGTTTGAAAATGTAATGGATGGTTTGAATGTTTTGGAGCATATGAAAATGTTTGGAAATGAAACAAATGGTTTGAATATTATGAATAATCTAAAAATTTTTAAATGTTCATTCAAGTGTTTGAAAATGTATTATCATTTGAAAATTTGAAAATCTACAATCAAATGTTTGAAAATGTAATGGATGGTTTGAATGTTTTGGAGCATATGAAAATGTTTGAAAATGTAACAAATAGTTTGAATATTATGAATCATGTAAAATTTTTAGAAATGTTCACTTAAATATTTGGAAATGTAATGGTTGGTTTGAATGTTTTGAAGCGTTTGAAAATGATTGAAAATGTAATGGAAGTAATTAAATGTTTTGAAGCATTTGGACATGTATGTACGTATATTCAAATGTTTGAAAGTATAATGAACGTTTCGAAATATTTGAAAATTTGAAAATGTTTGAAAATGCAGTGCTAGTTTGCAAATTTTCCACATTTGTGGTCGAACGATGTAAAACAGTACCATTCAATCTGTGTGCTGTTTTTCATCGTTCAATCTCAAGCGAATCGATTTCAAAACATTTTTCGCAACCAATCACGAATAAATCGCAAGAACCCTTCACCGGTCGCATGACCGCAAGTGCGTACACGGGCAGATTAACCGAGGAACACGTGAAAAAAATAATCGCCGGTTTAAGGAAGTTCGTCGATACACGCTGACAACAACGTCGAGACACTGACAACCTTGATAGGGCATTGCCCCAGCATCTATACGCGGAGACAGGGCGGAATGCTAGTGTGCTCCGTGTGTATCGCGAGAAGTCACGAGAAGTCTCGGTTACATGAGCTAGAAAGTAGAAAAAGTATCGTTTACAACGCGGTTGCATGCGTTACGATAACCTTCTGTCGTGGAGATTTTTTTCGGGGACATTTTCGAATTCCGCGGATCGTTTAGCGTGACACTGCCTCGACATGGCAGCGCTCCGATCGCGTGAGAAAAAGCAACGAAGACATGTCAAAAAGTCAAGATAACAACGAGATAACGTAGTCAGAGGACTCTATCGATCATTGTAACGCTCGATCAGCCAGAGCGACGCGAAGATAATTAACGAGCCAGTTTAAAAATGTCTTACAGAAATCGTTGGAAAAATAGAAATTCTCATTTGACGGATTTCAGATTAATTTTGGAGAGAAATTCATTTATCCCAGTTAATTAATTTTATTTGTCAGTAATGGTAGCCTTGTGTCTATGTACTGGGTCGTTCCGAAACAGATTTTTTACGGCTGTAGTTACACATTCGCGTAATTATTGTATGAAGTGGAGAAAATGAATTTCTTATATGTTAATATAGTAATTAGACTGTGGACCCAATATGCAAAATAAAAATTGTATAAGTTAATTGTACGAAACAGAAGTTAAATACAAATGTACGCATTCTCTTAATAATTTTAATTAATTGAAAATAATGAAAGATTGTTCTTAAGTACACGTAACGTCTTCATAGTTTTATATTCTGTTCATTTTTATCACAAATGTATACAGTGTACTAATAACTAGTCTGCGAATCTTTATGCAACCTAGCATGTACACATTTTTAAAATACAAGAGAACATGTATAGTAACAAACATGAATGACATCTATACTACATTCTAAGAAATTTTTTAGTTGACAAATTGAACTTATGCCTCATCCTGATTTTTATAAAATACGCCATGAAATTTAGAATTTGCATAAAGATTTAAATATTTAAATACATTAAAACATTACTTCTTCAGTAGAATGTAGCAATGAATTTTTAAAAGTACAGATACAAATGTTTATTTGGTAATTACTTAAATCTTTAAGTAATTGTCCATTTTTTATTTGCTTTGCTGAACAACGTTAAGCTAACATACAGCAATAAAACTAATTTTGGATGATGTTGTAAAAACATGGAGGAGTGTTCAAGAATTTTTTGGAATTCTTTTGAAGATTTAATAAAAGTTTAAAAATAATTGCATGGGCTTTGGCGACCTAGTATGTTTGCAGACCACGTCAACAATAGTTTCGCACATAGAAAGTTTATATGGGTGGAACAATCAGTGTTGGTTTACACAGCTTTGTTTGATAATTTTCCACTTTGCAGAGTCGTTTTCTTCCTGAAGTATGGTCGCCACGATACTTAAACGGCCGAATGTTTCGATCGCAGCTGTTCAAGTGATTTCGCAACTTGCTATATATAGCACCGTTTAATCTCATGGGCAGCGGTTCAATGCTTCCGTTTCGAACGCGATATTTCATGGGTGTTACCCGCGTATCAGCGATGGAGCATGAGAATTCATCTCCGTCGATCTGAGCACTGAAATCATGCGACTATAGTACTATGTATCCAGAGCGGTTGGTATCTTGACGGAGACTAATCCAGTTCGTCGTTCAATAATACGTTAGAACCATACATATGAATATTTATAGTGACGCTGAATAATAAATAAATATTCGGATGCTCTCAAAAAGACGATAACTTCTTTATTATTGGACAATATTTTATTATTTATTATTGGAATTATTTTCAAAAAAAATTGTTTGAAAAATTGCTATTCGTCGGAATTGCAGAGAAATACGAAAAGTTGTATTTTACAACTTTCATGGGCCACTATTGAAAATTTAAAAAATACGTCTTGTAGATCTGTGTCAATTATACGTGTTCTGAAAATTTTAGCAAAATTAGCGGAAAAGAATTACAGGCATTGATATATGTAAGAGATTTATTACAGTTAGAGGCCGACAATCGTGATAAACTGCAATTTTTATCATCTTTAAACTTTTGTGGTTCATTGCAACGTTGACCGATTTTGATGACATTTTCACAATATGTATGTATGTATAATTGGCACGAACATGAAATTACAGTATAACACTAATTGGTCCCGAGCCGAGGGAGAAGGGGAGAAGTGGATAAGGAGGGTGGAAGAGTGGAGAGAGGGTATGAATGAAAGGATTGGGAAGGGCGATGGGCGACCGGAAGAAGGGATCCGCGGTTAGGGGAGGGGGGGAATGAGTAGGGATGTGAGAAGAAGGAACGGTAGTGTAAATAGAATATCGTAAATATTGTAAATAGCGGTTTTGGTAAATATGTTTCTCTCTCTCTCTCTATTTAATATAAGTTTAGATTTAAGTTAGCATATAAGATAGTAATAAGGTTAGGTTAAGAGCAGCGTGAAGAGGTGAAGAGGAAAAAGGTAAAGGATTGTACAAGGATTGTAACCCTAAGGGGAACAATAAAGTTATACGTTATTTATCAGTAATTGGTCGTGATTAAACGCCAATTAGATTTCTTAAATTGCATTCAATGTAATAGTGTTTAAGTTAGAGACAAAATATAATTTTGTCACAAACATAATTAATCCAGAGTATATCCAGTTTTCTAAATTGCATTTAATATGGCAATCCCAGAGACATACATACAGATATTAAATTATAGTGTGAAATAAAACGGTCCAATTCCAGATTAAATTTTCGAAACTACATCAAATACCTAGCAACAGTTAGGCTATAGACATAAGCACATTAAGTCGTAAGAGAGAATTAATTGATCCTTGACAGTCCCGAACGATCACGTAGCTTGTCTATCGTCGGCATCGGTTATCGATCGGCGTTAGTCAGAGTATTGCGAAGGCGCGAGGCAAATAACCCGGCCATTATGAAAGACAGAGGGTACTTAAGGCGAGACCAGACAGGAAAACGTGTTCCGAACCGAAGGTAACGCGGGCACGAATCGAGCCAAGGTCGTTCTACGTCCGAGAACCGCGATTCGGGCTAGCCTCGGTAGCATGATCTCGTGGAAAGTGGACTGGTATCGCGTGATCGTTCGAGAATTGCTCTTGGGCGAGCGGTTTACAGTTTGATGACGCCATTCGCAGTTGATTTCGTTCAAACATCGGAACATTCACGTTTTTTCCGGTGAAATAGCTACACTCTGTGTCCAGAGTGCTTAGAAATCGATAGTTCAGAAAACAGTGGCATGTAAACGCCCTGTAAACACTTGTCAGATCGACTGTCAACTGACAGTTGTTGAAAAGAACATTGGAAGAAGCGGATTATAATGATTAAACATTGTTTGCATTTACTACAAAACGTGGGAACCAAATACGAGTTTACTTCTCTCTTCAGTGGCTTTATTAGGTTGTGAGAAATGTATTGATATTCTTAAATGTTTCTCACCTTTCCAATGTTTGAAATCACGCTCACCCACTCTTACTATACAAAAATGTGTGAAATATGCTATCTAATAATGGCAGACGTGAAAAATTGCTCTTGGGCGAGCAATTTACAATTTGATGCCGCCATTTGCCGTTGATTTCGTTCAAACGTCGAAATATTCACATTTTTCCTGTGGAGTAACAACACTTCCTGTTCCAAGTCTCTCAAAGCGATAGTTTAGGAACAGAGGCTGTAAACAGCTTACTGTCAACTGACAGACGTTGAAAAGAATATATGTAGGAGGAAGCGGATTACGATGACTAGGCTGTGGATTTTTGTGCAACATAAAAATCGTTTGCATTAATTGCACTATGTGCCACGCGGGAAGGTTGAACTGCGTTTTGGAGAACTATCTTTTCTCAAGTATTTTTTATACAATCCTATAGATTTCGACGAGAAAACACCGAGAATGAAAATCTTATTGTGAGGAATTCATTGGTTCAAAAGTTATACGCTTATAAGGTTGAACACTTTTGAGCCTTTTTGACAGGTTAAAGCGCCGTCATTAACCAACCGCCTACCAAATACGAGTTTACTTCTCTCTTCAGTGGTTTTATTAGGTTGTGAGAAATGTATTGATATTCTTAAATGTTTCTCACCTTTCCAATGTTTGAAATCACGCTCACCCACTCTTACTATACAAAAATGTGTGAAATATGCTATCTAATAATGGCCTCCGTGAAAAATTGCTCTTGGGCGAGCAATTTACAAATTGATGCCGCCATTTGCCGTTGATTTCGTTCAAACGTCGAAATATTCACATTTTTCCTGTGGAGTAACAACACTCCCTGTTCCAAGTCTCTCAAAGCGATAGTTTAGGAACAGAGGCTGTAAACAGCTTACTGTCAACTGACATACGTTGAAAAGAACATATGTAGGAAGAAGCGGATTACGATGACTAGGTTGTGGATTTTTGTGCAACATAAAAATCGTTTGCATTAATTGCACTATGTGCCACGTGGGAAGGTTGAACTGCGTTTTGGAGAACTATCTTTTCTCAAGTATTTTTTATACAATCCTATAGATTTCGACGAGAAAACACCGAAAATGAAAATCTTCTTGTGAGGAATTCATTGGTTCAACAGTTATACGCTTATAAAGTTGAACACTTTTGAGCCTTTTTGACAGGTTAAAGCGCCGTCATTAACCAACCGCCAAAATTAACAAGCCGCCAACCAAATACGAGTTTAATTCTCTCTTCAGTGGCTTTCTTAGGTTGTGAGAAATGTATTTTTAAAGGTTTCTCACATTTCCAATGTTGGAAATCATACTCAACCACTCTTACTATAAATGCATGAAATCCGCAGTCTAATAATGGCGAACAGTTCACAGTTTGATGACGCCATTTATCCAAACGTCGGAACATTCTCGTTTTTCCTCCGAAACAACGACGTTCCCTGTCCCAAGTCCCTGTAAATCGATAGTTTAGGAACAGTGGACGGTAAACAGTTTACTATTAACTGACAGTCGTTGAAAAGTACATTAGAGGAAGCGCGTTATAACGATCTTTGCGGAAAATTGCTGGCCGGTCAAAGACTTTCATGGCTCAAGGCGCTGCAGGCCTAATGGCATCTAAATGATCCGATAATAACGGTGCGTACGCCGATTGAGAATCCGCGAGGACGGCTTATACAGAAAACTGATTGGCGAAAGCCGCCTGGAAATTGAAATTCTAGAACACGCTCGGCCTGCGCGAGCAATTTAGAACCTGAGGTTTGCGGCCTCGCTACCTTCGAGGGCAGAAAATTGTTGCTTGAACTTGGCAGCGACGAGAACTCGCTCTCGAGGCTCCAGGTTCCTGATGATTGCGAGCGATCGAACGCGTGGTACTCGCCTGTGGCTCCAAGTAGGATCCATTATCGAGGAAAGAACACCTAGATGCATATTTTTGGAAAAGCTTTTGGCTTTCCACTATACGATGATGGCCTCATCTTTGTTCAACTATTTCGAGAAAAGCTTTCAAGCGAACATGCATTAACCTTCGAACGACGAACGTCATAAGAATGGTTATTCTTATAACTCAGGGATGGGCAATTTTGCCTCAATTGAGGCAAAACTGTCCACACCGTAGCGCCCTCTGTCCCCTTCCAGCAAGCACGGTACAATGGGGCAAAGAAGACACGAGATATCAGCGTACGCAACGAACGTGCGCGCTACATGAAAGAGAGGTTGGTGGGAGAAGCAGGCGTTTGAGGGCTCCACCCGTACCCACCACTGTTATAACTAGACAGCGGATCCTTATGTTAAATAAACATTTTCTACTTGAACTGCGACAAACTGGAGTGAAATGGAAATTCTTTCTTAACACGTTGAGTGCCAATCCAGCAACCTAGAAAATTCCATAAAATCGAAGTGATTCATTCGATGACATCAAAATTGAAAAGTTTAAATGTATGACACTGACAAGGAGGAGACGCGGTCATGGGGTCTCAGATTTTCTCGAAACTTTGCATATTGGTAGATTTCGTTCTCCTGTTTATGAAAATGTAGCATTATAGGCGTCGATACTCAACAACTTTTGAGATACGTTAATATCGATGAAGTTAGTGTTTCTTTTATATTATGTTCCTTTTCAATAAAATTTGTATATTTTGTTTCCTATAGATATTATGAGTGTATTTTTCATGTGTAAAATACATTTAATTAAAATAGATAAACTGAACAGAAAAAAAAAGAAAAAATGGAAAAAGGGATTTGAAAACTGGCCTTCCCGGTAATGAATCTAGTACGTTACTATCACGCCTTTTGGCACTTGACAAAAACTTCCACCAAAACTGTACTTAACGGCTTAACGGGTATAATGAAATTTAAATTGTAAATATCTCAAAAATTATTGAGTATCAACGCCTATAATGCTATATTTTCATAAACAGGAGAACGAAATCTACCAGTATGCAAAGTTTCGACAAAATCTAAGACCCGATGACCGCGTCTTCTCTTTGTGAGTAGTTTTTCGACCTTCTTACATTTTCTGGATATTAATCAAGTTTGGTAGAATGAATATACTAACGTAAACATTTATTATATTATATAATCTGAATAAATCGTTCCGTCATCCCTATATGGAAAACATGTCACCTGAATAACTCGGTTGCTATTGGTGATAGAAAAATGTCAATAAATGTGTGGTAAAAATTCCAAGATTGTGTGCTCCAATGGTTCACCAAAAAAAGTTCCAAAAGAAAGTGAAAAAAAACAGCTGTCACATGGGATGACCCCCTTAAGACCAGTGATACCAGATCCACCCAAAACTGGGTTGATTTTCCTCTCCTCCTTTTCTCCTTCCAGTACCTGAGCACACTCCAACGTCCCCTACTAAGACCGTAGACTGGTCACGTGACGCGCCGCGCAACGTATCAGATATTACTCTGGTCATCAGAAAGGTGGTAAACTGTATTCCTCTCGATTCAACCGTTCTGGCATCACAGGTTAAGACACGTATCATGACGTACGACTCAAGGTCATTCAATATTGCTGTAGGTCAACTGCGATGTTCTTAAATTCTTTTAACTTCTTTATCGTTTTAAATCAAATCAACTTGCTTCTGCAATGAATGCATAAAATCCGCAGTCTAATTATGAATTATCCTTCCAGTTTCGTTCACCCAGAGTA
Source organism: Sphecodes monilicornis (assembly GCA_913789915.3). Lineage (NCBI taxonomy): Eukaryota > Metazoa > Arthropoda > Insecta > Hymenoptera > Halictidae > Sphecodes > Sphecodes monilicornis. Next base: position 10,251,128 of record OU565296.1, on the reverse strand, counting down.
TCAAAATCGCCGTTTAATTTCTCAGTATCTAGCGATGAAATTAAGTGTACGGTCTCATTAGAAACAGCAGGAAGACTTTGCAGATACGTTAGTCTTTCTGCTGTTGCTAATGAGAATGTTCCACTTAACCCTTTGCACTCGGAGCTATTTCAACTAAAAAACCAAACATTTCTTCTAACATAGAATATTTCCACTGTACAGAATTTTTTTCATTATATGCGTACGAAACAGATATAGTACCTTGTACAATATTTAAATGTTTAGTAATTTATTACATATAAACAAATTCAATCATGTAAACAATATTCTGAATAATGGTGGAGCAATTTGTAGTGGCGCCTCAAAGTCGCCATTCGAGTGCTAAGGGTTAATTTAGTCGCTAGACACTGAGGAACAAAATGGCGCTTTTGATACTCTGGGTAAACGAAATCGGATGCATAATTCATAAGTAGACCGCTCCTTTCAAAAATATGTTTACCAAAAATTGATATAAATAAACCAATGCACAGATCTGTGTATCATCAATTCTACAGAAAGAATGGCCGGTCGTCCAACGAATTAAAATCGTTCTTCCATCGCAAAAGCAGCCCCGAGCGATTAGAATTGCCATTCCTTGAGTTCTGTCAAATTGCGCATGATTCATCGTCCATTCTAAAGGCCCCGTGATAAAGTGCGGGGCTCATTGTGCCGGATCCGCTAACAACGCCGGACATATAAGGAGGGCATAGCACGTGTTGGATAAGTAATATCGCAGTTATATCGAGCGTAAAGTTACCGGGGCGAGGCATATAGTGACCGTGCGCGTGGACGCGATATAAAACGGTGCAGTAGTGAACCGCGACCAAATGTTAATGGAAAACAATCAGCGCACGTGCACTGTCGTCGTGTGTCGGTGCATTCCCGTGTAGACATCGCAGACAACAGACAACTGCAGGCTATGTTGCAGACGACTTCAGACAACCGTGTGGACGGCAGCGACGCAATTTTCTGCGCGAGCTGATACAAGGGGTGTGCGAGTACTCGATTTATTCGAGTATTCGAATTTTGAGTCGAGTAATGATCAGTCTGTCGAGCCGAGTCAAGCGTTTGAATTTTCCGAGCTACTTGAAATCGACGAACTGCTTGAAAAGAATGCGAGCTTATGAAAAAACCAACCGACTCGAATATTCGAACCCTCGTGAATCTTCGATTTACTCGAAAATGAATTTTCAGCTCGAAATTTTTCGAATTACTCGAATATATTCGATCAGTTCTTTAACTTTCGAGTTACTCGTAAAAATTCGAATATGTTTTCTTCATGAAAACGTGAAAATAAAACAGAAGCATTAATTTAGCGTCATATTTTTCTTCCTTATAGTTAGAATAGTATTTGATAGTAAATAAATGAATATTCGAGTAACTCGAGCAATTCGAGTTTTTACGAGTAACTCGAAAGTTAAAGATCTGTTCGAATATATTCGAGTAATTCGAAAAATTTCGGGCTGAAAATTCATTTTCGAGTAAATCCAAGTTTTACGAGGGCTCGAATATTCTAGCCGGTTGATTTTTTCAAGTAGCTCGCATTCTTTTCAAGCAGTTCGTCGATTTCAAGTAGCTCGGAAAATTCAAACGCTCGACTCGGCTCGAGCAATCGAATCGAGTTCAGCTCAGTTCGTAAATTACGGGTTCAAATAACCGGGATCAAATTTATTTTCTGCGTGGACGCTGGAATGTAGGCTAGGTTCAGCAGAGATATGCCATTCCGTGACCGTGCGCTACCTCGATGCACCTGTGAACACGTTGAACACCGATTACACTCTATTTCTTAAACAGTTTTTCCTTCACACTTGCTGAATACCGCCGGCGATGCAGGACAGGTTAAATTACACGGATTAGTGTGTAGTTGAATAACTGAATAACTGAAACGCCATGCTCGTTCTAGAAAGGAACAAAAATATGGAAGAATGATCGACGCGGATGAAGTAGCCGATCGCGGAAATTGGAATCCTGCGTTCGATGTAACATGGTTGTATTCGAGCTTCTTATAAATTTCATCGTTCCGATCGAACGGCTTTCCTGAAGTAATGAGCTGTCGCTGATGTAGCAGACACTTGTAACCATATAGAAACTTTTTGCCACTTTTTCTCTTGGTGCTTGTATTATTCGATGATCATAAGTAGACCGTTGATTTTGATGCAGTCTAAAAATTTTCTGCTTTAATTTCAAGATACAGGGGCTGCATACTGTCGGGGACAAAATTAAGTGGACTTCTTTTGAAAACTAATAACTTATTTCGAATTGGACTAAACGACTTAACTTTTTCTGAGATGATATAAGGAATTGTTCACTATTTTATTTCTCAATCATTCATTATTTATTTAACCTTTTTTTATGGAAACGTCTTTATAAATTTAATAATCGTAAAATGGTGGTAGGTTTAGTGTTGAAGAGAAAATTAAATTTCTACTTGGTATCTCTTTCTTGCAATCATTCCAGTAATCGTAAAATAGTGGTAGGTTTAGTGTTAATGAATATATTATATTTCTACTTGATCACTTTTCTTGCAATAATTTCAATAATCGTAAAATGGTGGCAGGCTCATGTAGAGTTCAAGAAAAAATGAAATTTCTACTTGGTTCCTCTTTCATGCAATAATTTCAGTAATCGTAAAATGGTGGTAGGCTTAGTGTTAAAGAAAAAATTAAATTTTTACTTGGTCCCTCTTTCTTGCAATAATTTCAATAATCATAAAATGGTGGCAGGTTTATATAGAGTTAAAGAAAAAATTAAATTTCTACTTGGTCCCTCTTTCTTGTAATTTCATGTAGAAAATATAGATTTTGCGTAAAGACCCACAATCTAGTAATTACTATAATAAATTTTACCTTTCCTATTCCTGTATTACTAAACAAGTTGTTTCGATTTTGTGTTTCTTGTGTGAGCACTCAACGCGTTAAAACGAAGAAATGAATGGGAAAAGCAATATTATAATGTAACAAATTGCCAGGAAGCTAAAAATGGCGTCATCAGCTTCAACATCCAGTGTAGTCGTCTCGTTGATGGGTCAAGCGAAGAGTATGGTGCAAGAGTACCACGGAGCTATCATCGATTTCACTATCGTTCGTCCCGCCGCATTTCAAGGGATCATCAATGACTGACAGAGGCATATTGTTCGTTGTGTCAATCGTGGAGGACGATAATTCCATAGAATTAATCGACTGCGTTCATTCCGGAGGTCTAGCTGGGAAACATGCCTAATACGTTCTCCCCTCCATAGTCGTCGTTTTAATTCGTTGGCTGGTAGTAATACTTGAAATCGAGAAAGACACGATGTTCTGCCTAACGATGTCGAAATCTGTAATGACACCCAGGATCTCTCTCGCTTTTCACCGCGTTGGCGGTGAGATCGAGATATTTCGAATGAAAACGACAGTCGTCTCTCGGACATGTTTGAATCTTTCGGCGAGAAAGCGACCAGGCTCCGTCACGTTGCGGATGTTCGTTTTACCTGGGATTCTTCGAAGAAAGAAAAGTTGCCGTTTGTCACGCACAGGCGTTGTGTTTGCTGACTCGCTCGTGCTCGTGTCTAATTACTGGTATTGCTATTAAAGACACTAACGGGCAGATTAAGCGCTTAGAGCGCACCGGAAGGCGTGACGGATCCTGGAAGAAACGTGGATGAGACTTTCGCGGGGATTGCTAACGAAATCAGAACGGAATTCCGAGAATCAGCCAGGAAATCTCTGGGCTATTATTTTTAAATTATTTGCTGGATCAATCACATGCAAGCCACACGTTTGAGTCTTTTATTCGGAAGTTAACTGGAATTTATTTTTCACTCTTCTGCATTCTTTAAACGTGAATCCTGAGAGCAAATGTTTCAAATATACACACAATAAGTAGAAAATTATAAAAATATTTATAAAACACACACTTTAAAACCATTTGATTCTTTTATTGGAAAGTTAATTGGAATTTACTTCACATTTTTCTGCATTCTTTAAACGCGAATTCTTCGGAGTAATTGTTTCAAATATGCGCACAATGAGTACAAAATTATTAGAATATCTACATAAGAGACATTTTGATACTATTTATTACTTTTATTCGAAAGGTAACTGGAATTTATTTTTCATTCTTCTCCATTCTTTAAACGTGAACCCTTGGAGTAATTGTTTCAAATATACACACAGACGGAAGAAAATTATTAGGATATTTTAAAACCACTTGATTCTTTTATTGGAAAGTTAACTGCAATTTATTTTTCATTCTTTAAACGTGAATATTTTAAATGGATTATTTTAAAACCATTTATTTGAAGCTATTCATAGATTTGTAGTCTTAAATGCATACTTCTTGATGACTAATGGTTTTTGCATTGTTTGTTCATTTATGTATATTTTAAGTGCTGGACATTTGTAGATATACTATACTACGTATAATAACTTTAGATTATGTATCTGTGATTTTTTACAAGTGTATTGGCATTCTTATTTCTTTTCCATTCTTAAACACCACAAAATGTATCACACAGCTGCATCATAAATCTCAGAATCATTCACAGTAAGGCCTTATCCAATATGGCCGCCAGGTTCCAATATGGAGGCACTCCGAAGAACATTGTAAACGCATTAACACTAGAACTGCCGGACCTGGTCGGAACGACCCATTCCAGAATTTTATTATTACTGGCGTCGTAAAGGCGTCGTTGGAAGTTATTACATAAATTCAATTACCCCTGCCCATATAACATTAACAATCATATTGGTAACAAATATGTATGGTGTCGCAATGTGAATTTCTTTTTATATGTTCAGACGATGAAGTACAAAATTATCATCGCAACCATTAATCTTCTATGTATCATTCTAATACACTGTGGTTGGATAATGAACTGTAGATAGATAAATGATCGTACAACCTTTAAGTAAATACATAATTGACATAATAATGTACTTAATATCCAATCAAGAAAGCATTCGAACGATTAACTTGCAGATGATTTGAAATACGATATTTCATATAATGTAACCCAGACCTGATATTTCATTTTTTGTGAGAGCCATGAATTAATTTGTGCAGCTAATAATGAAATAAACTAGCGAGCCACTACATATAATATCGGTGTACTGTAGCTAACAAGTTAATCAATAGACTGCGGATCATTATGCAAAATAAATTCTTTTTGCATTAATTCCAAGTAGACTGCGAATTTTATGCATTTATGATTAAAATGTCTTGCTAAAATACTAATCTGTGAAAACACGAAAGGACTTAAGAATGTTGCACCATTCTCTACAATTTATTATCACTAGGTTTACGGAGCACTAAAATTGATTATTTTACATTGCTTTATAAAAATAATAAAATTGTATTTACTTAGATCTTCAGCGATTTTTATTGTAATATGTACACAAAAAAATAAATCTATTTAATAATTCCTCACGAATGCCTTCTTACACTCTTAATAATCGTAAATTAAACTTTTTTCAATCCGTCATTTTGACGGGCCCCGTAAATCTAGTGTTAAAGTTACTAAAAGACGAAATACATTTTAATTTAACCTCTCGTTCTTATATATTAAATGTTGATCCCTTTTACCTTGTATGAAGATCCGCAGTTTAATTATAATAAGGTACTGGGACGAAATAAAAATTTGATTCTTTCTTTAATATTTGAATAAGTTAATGACATTCTATGGAAACTCCTTAATCCTTTTTATTTTTCTCGTCTTTCATGCTCCACGTGCTCATTTTTATTACAAATGCATAAAATCCGCAGTTTATTTACGAATTTCATCCAATACGTTGATTGAAAGATATAAATTCAAAATAATAATAATGATAATAACAGCGAATAATAATAACAGCGACGTATTAATTCTATCAGAATATTTAGCTAAATTTTCAGTGAAATCTCGGAGTTTGAGCAACACGTCTTCCGGTTCGCAAGGCTCGTGTAAATCGTGGATCCACGTGATCTTTCGTGGATCTCCGAAGATCGAGCGGTCTAAACCGCCTCGGTTACAGCAGACACAGACGTCATCGCAGTATTTGCATATTATCTCGGGCAGGCCGTCCGTATAAATAATAAGTACTTAAGTCACGATCAAGTCATGAGCTTGGAAACGGAATTACGAAGTTGCTGTCTCCAGGTGCTGTGATTCACGGCGTTCGGTAGCCAACCGGCCTCTAGCGAGAGTTATTGCTATGGCGAATTGATAGCGTACAGTGACCGTTTAAGACCACCGATTAGGTGAGCCTAAAGCCGGCCAGGGTATCCAGATGGACGAGAGAAGCGAACGGGAAACCGTATCTCGCGCTAACGGCTAACAAAACTTTCGTGTTCGTTCGGGAATTATGTGGCGCTAGTTGCGAGGTGAGACTCTCTACTCGGTTCGTTAACAATGTTCGAAATTTATGGAGTCCGACGGTGTCTGTATCGGAAGTTCTGATGGCCGCGATCCTGCCCCGAGTGATTCATTGTTATGTTTATGCTCATTAATTGCTGTTTAGTCAGGACGATTAAGCGAGATTGACGATCGAATTAATGCTGCCGATAATCAGAGACCTGTTTCAATTATGCGAGGGAAACGCGGCTGCCTGTTAACCGTTTAATGAAAATAGCGTTTGCAAATAGGACTTCAAGATAAAACCATAGTGGGTAGTAAATTAATTAATTCTGCTTCTTCTTGTTCTACTGTGTTTCACGTCGAGGTCATTGGCAGACTGTGGATTTTTATGCAAAATAATAACTTTGATGTGTTGAAAATGTGCTCCTTGTTTTGATTATTTTAATAAGTCGACAGTTATGTAATACTATTTATTATTAGTTATGCGAATTTTATGCATTTAAGACAAGAATGAGTAGATACAATTTAATAGAAAACAATAATTAAGAGAATTTGAGGGTATCGATGCATTATTTCCAGCTTTCTCTAATTATTAACTCTCGGACGACGAACCATTTTCGTACTTTTATAGTTCGTAATATAACAGCTATTTATTCAATTGAATCATCAGCAATTCAGTAATTAAATGACGATTTTAATACTCTGGGTCAGAATAGACTCGGGCACCGTCGTTTAAGAGTTAAAGAAGGGAGGGAAGTGCTTGCTTCCAATTCGTTGCAATGAATGCAGATTAAATGCTAACATGTAGACTGCGGATCTTCATGCAAAATAAAAATTAATTACTTGCGTGTAGTATTTACAATTTCAAACTTTTAAATTTATTTGACAAAATAAAAGGAAGGTCTTGCCTATATTAACATCTATTTATCTCGCATTAAAATAATCGTTTTCTTGAATAAAAATGTATTTATCTTCAGATTATATAAAGTTCCACGCAATCAATTTTGTAGAAAGTGGAGAGCGGATTAAATCTTTTTTGTTTTAGAGAAATATCTGATAACCTCTTGCAGCAGAGATTTATTTTATTTATTGTTACATCATAGTTGCATCTCGTTTCTGTTTTCTACATTTTTCAGCTTTCTACTCCGCTCATTTCGTCCATGTTTATTTTCGCTGTCCAGCTTTTCTGTTCTCTGGAGCGCCGCCGATTTTTCAAGATAAGATCGCGATGCATTGCAATGCATCAGAAGCCTTGTTAGGTTAACAAATGATTCGGGTATATTTTTTCGAGAGATAAATTCCATTTGATTTATCGTTAGTGGCTCGAATAGCCGTTTTCAGCGCACACGAGGCGCGAAATATTTCAAGGATCTCCTCTCTCGGCTCACCGACATGTTTACTCGCTTAACGATGTTAAACGGCTTGGTACCGGCTTTTATATAGGACGGTGCAATTATTTTGTTAGGGGCGTTGTTGTCTCGAGAGACACAAAGGTGTCGGGCAATCTGGACGCTCTCGACGAGTGCAGTCGAGAGATCGAGATCCAATGATCAAGCGCTGCTTGACTGATCGAGTGGGTGCTATGTGTTCCATTTCGGTGGGAACGTAAACTGTATTTTAATAGTTGTGACTCTGCCAATAACATTAATGAGTGAAATCATTACCATAGAAAATTTAAAAATTCTTCTTTGCCAATAACACGAAAATTTAAGGAAAGAAAAATTAAGAATTCTTCTTTGCCAATAACACGAAAATTTAAGAATTATTCTTTTCCAATAACTAAAATTTAAGAATTTATCTTTCATGTGAAAATTAAAATTTGGTTAAAAATCCGGAAACTCCAGAATTTTTTCTTTCATTTATAAATTAAGATCTTGTTGAAATCATCACAATTAAAGAATTATTTTTAATGTAAAAGTTAAGCTTTTATTAAAAATCGATCAATTTAGGGCTTCCTTCTATAATTTAGAAGTTCAGATTTTATTAGACATTTAAAAATTTAGGATTATCTTCTTCAGTCTAAAAGTTAAGATCATTTTAAAAGTTAGACCATGTAGGATTTTCTTCTTTATATTAAAGGTTCAGATTTGATTAAGAGTCCAGCAATTTAGGATTTTCTTCTTTAATTTAAAAGTTCAGAATTTATTAAAAATCCAACAATTTAGGATTTTTTTCTTTAATTTGAAAGTTCAGATTTTATTAAAAATCTAACAATTAAGGATTTTCTTCTTCAGTCTGAAACTTAAGATTATTTTAAAAATCCGACGGCTTAGGATTTTCTTCTTTAAATTAAAAATTCAGATTTTATTAAAAATTCGGAAATTTAACGCTAATCCTACCGAGCATTAAACGTGACTGGCGTGTGTTGCGCCGTGAGAATGACAAGATTGAACTTATTTATCTACGGCATAATTTTTATTGTATTACGTGCTTGAATAATGTATTCATGAATGCATCTTTATGATTTCAATATTTCTAAAATAAATAATTTGAAACCGGTCATTAACCGCTAGTGGTAGGTGTAGTGTTAAGAAATTCTTTTTTATACAATGACAAATCGCCGAGCTACGCGAACAAAGCTCTACTAAATTGTTTGCAACACACATTGAGACGTTCACAGTTTCATGAAAGACACTAACACGCAAGAATATGAATAAGTGATCAGCGAAGCCATCAAACTTATGTTCTACCCAGTGTCGCCAGATCCACCCAAAACTGGGTGGATTTTCCTCTCCTCCTTTTCTCCTTCCACTATCCCATACCACTACCATGAGCACACTCCAATGCCCCCACTATGACCGTAGACTAATCACGTGACGTGCCGTGCAACGCGTTACATATTACTCTGGTCATCAGAGAGGTGGTAAACTGTATTCCCCTCGATTTAACCGATCTGGCGACACTGGTTCTACCTCCGCAAGGAAATTGACAATTATGTTTCAATTCACAAACCGAAGGACAAAATGATCATTTTAGAAAATAACAAAAATTGGTGTGTGCTTAGACCACATGGCTGAAGTGAAACTTCTTTCCTTAATTTTTTTTCGAATTTTTATTAACACTTTCTGACATTTAATTTTCTATGATTCTATTATTGGAACAATTGGCTTGTGATAGCTAAAATATGATATAAATATTCTTGATTCAATTTTGTCTAAATGTCTTGCAAATACTGCATCGAGGGTTGTTCCTGCTCTTGTTGTCCCTTCATTACGATTATTTACCATTTCCGATCTTAATTTACTTCCAAACAATTCTGTTAATAATTTTGATTGTTCCGATGCAAAGTTCACGTTGAAATCTCCACTTAGCATTATCGGAATTTTATCATAATCTTTAATAAGCAATGCTCAACCCCCAACCGTATATGCTAATAAAATAGAATTTCGTTTCATCGTTTCATCGCCAGATCGGTTTTACTCCTACCGCGTCGAGGATTTACGCCTACCGCGTCGAGGTTTTACTAAATCGTTTCATCGTTTCATCGTTTCATCGTTTCATCTTTTTACCGTTTCATTGTTCCACCGTTTTATCGTTTCACCGTTTCATCGTTTCATCATTTCATCATTTCATCATTTCATCATTTCATCATTTCATCATTTCATCATTTCATCATTTCATCATTTCATCATTTCATCATTTCATCATTTCATCATTTCATCATTTCATCATTTCATCATTTCATCATTTCATCATTTCATCATTTCATCATTTCATCATTTCATCATTTCATCATTTCATCATTTCATCATTTCATCATTTCATCATTTCATCATTTCATCATTTCATCATTTCATCATTTCATCATTTCATCATTTCATCGTTTCATCATTTCATCGTTCCATCGTTTCATCGTTCCATCGTTCCATCGTTTTACCGTTTCATCGTTTCACCGTTTCATCGTTTCATCGTTTCACCGTTTCATCGTTTCATCGATTCATCGTTTCACCGTTTCATCTTTTCATCGTTTCATCGCCGGATCGGTTTTACTCCTACCGCGTCGATGTTTTACGCCTACCGCATCGAGGTTGTACGCCTAACGCGCCTAAAGAAGTTTCACTTCAAAAATCCAAAGGACAGAGCAGGGATATAAAGAACTGCGCTCTTAAATAAAGGATGTACGGTTAACGTAGAGATCCTCCAGCAATTGAAATTCGCGTTCAAAAACAGAATCGCGCGACCCGTGCTGTCTACTATTAACGTTCCGATAATAATCTGGCAGTCTCATAGCCTCTTAAGGTTTCCTGTACTTCGAAAAAAGTCGAAACGCGAGTATCGTTGACGTGCCAGCCATGATGCCCATCCCCAAAGAGACGTGTCTCGGTAACGACGCAAAACGCGTCTGTCCAGCCCCGGATCCTGGTGTCCGTGCTTTGAAGTGGCCGGCAAAAACTGGATCACTTCTTTCGACGATCGATCCAGGCATCGATGTAACCGCGGCTCGCTGGCGCAAGAAGCAAGAATAGCAAGAGTCCCCCTTCGCGTTCGCGTTCGGATCGATAGAACAACAACGCGTTCCCCGGTTTACCGAAAACGGCGATCCCGTCGCGCCGTGGCCGGGAAAGTCTCGTCTCGAGACGTTGCACGCTCTGAATCGGATCGCATCGGACAACAGACGAGCAGTCATGCCGGCTATAGGCTCGGCTCGGAAACGAAAGTGAACTAATTTCTAATCGACTAGCGCGATCCGGCGCACACGTGCATACTGCACACTGCGGACGCTACGAGCTGAATCGAAACCAGGGCTTGAAAACTGTTCCAACGTCGATTTCGGTCCCTGAACAATTTTATTCCGAAGACCTGTTGTAATGTTAGGTTGTTCCGGAAGTTAATTTCGTTGTTTTTTCCAACGGGAAAATGAAAGACAATTTTTCACTGTTTAGAACAGGGGCCGCCAAACTTTTTTGATCGTTGACCCCTAAAAATTTGCTAATTCTCTTATCGACCACCTCTATAAAAAATGTTAAAAAAGAAAAAAAACTTGTGTTTTTTCAAATGATTTATGTTATTTTCACAAAATCAAGTTTTTACATAAATCAATGAGAAGGATGTGTTTGATGACGCTTGGCAAGATTAACAATGCGACGCGCGCAGCATTCACGAACTCTACGGCTGTAAGTAGTAGTGGGAAGAGGTTCGATGGTGGGGACTTTGCAGTTCTCGTAGGGGAATACGTTGGAATTCCCTGATCTAGAAAATGGAGCAGTCTAGAGGAGATTATTTAAAAGTCTAATCCTCTCGTTTATGTGCTTGAATTGGTGGATGTCAGACCTGGGCAAATTCTATTTGAAATGAAAACAAGAAACAACCATTTGAAATAATTAATTTCGCACCGTCACTTTCAATACTGTTATTTGAGAATAAAAATTTCATTGATTTATTTCAAACAATAGCAATTTCACATGACGTGATATTTCGTTAGTTATTTATTCCAAACAGAGGATCTCAGTATAAATCAGACTCAAACCTAATCATTAGGTCATTTTATGTAACTTCGAAGAACAATTTCCAGATTATCTCAAATAATATTGAAAAAAAATAACGTGTTATTTGAAATAATATTTCTATCGTCACTTCAGAAGTGCCCAGGTCTGGCGGATGTAGCAGAGGTGGTGGCGATAAATACTTATAATATAAATAAATTCTTGATAGGACATCTTTCGCAGTTCTTGATGAGTACTGTAAGGACTGCAAGTCTCACACAATATCTTTTTTGTTGCAATATTCGGATCAGTTTTAACAGATCTTTCAGTTTCAAGTCCTGATCGAAACGCATCACGGTTCACGGATCCTGGATAGCGGCCGAGGGGAGAAAGACGAATGTGGAGGAAGCGAGCGATGAGACGAGAGACCAGCTGAACCGCGGCAAGAGAGAAGGCTTGTGCAACGACCTCAAAGAATATATATGAGCCAACAGAGAAGCTGTTCGAGATCGTTAAGCGACCATACGTCTTCGCGGGCCGGTGTCTAGCGAAACGTTCACGCTTCTGCGAAAGGCACTGGCGAAATTAGCCCCCCGAGGACCGACACCGTTCGGGCAGCTCTGCTTGGGGGACGTCCTACTGTGATATGCATTTTCTTTTTTCATTTTTCGACTTTGAAACACGGAAACCTGGTTTATGGCGAAATATATTAGATTGTGCGATATCAAATGTCGGACTTCAAATCGTTTGCAGTTTGAACGTTCAGATACTCTTTTCGGTTGCATTTCAATCCTTATTCCCACAGCCTAATCTATTCCTCAATATCAAATTGTTATAATACTAAAACAATAATGGTGATACAGATAATTCGTAAATTCATTCTTCGATACTTCGTCAAAATGACGCGTTTTAATATTTTTAATTTACGATTATTGAGATTGTAAAGATGCATCCGTGAGAAATTATTCAACAAATTTATTTCGTTGGGTATATGTTACAAAAAAGTGGCTAAAAATTTGGATAAACATATTCTTGTTATTTTTAAAAAATAATGTAACTTGTTCACATTTATAAGAAGGCATGATGAACTAACTTTATTATTCAGTTCACAACTAATGAAACGATGTACAGTGGATGTTCGTATAGCACGATCAGAAAAGTTTGCACGACGATGTCCATTACACCTAAACAAAAAAGTTTAATATTGTTTTACGAGAAAATTGAATATTGTTTGTGTCCCTATATTTTCACTAATGATTAAATATTGACAACAGAGAAATAGGATTTTATTTGAATTTATAAAAAATGAATAACATATAGATTTAGAAGATATTGTTTGAAATCACGAGCCTGACTGAATATTCTAGGATAGGCATGAGCATTTTTGTCTCAATTGAGACAAGACCGTCCCCAGCATAGCGCCCACTGTCCCCCACCAGTATCCATCGTTACCATGGTGGGGGCAACAAAGGCGCAAGACCTGCGCGATCGCGAAGAAGGCGCGCGCTGCATGGAAAACAGGTTGGTGGGAGAAGCAGGCGTTTGAGGGTATCCACCCATGCTCATGCCTGTTGTAGGACATGGCGTTAATAAGACTGTATAAATGTATTTCATGTGCCAGTGTATGTATAGTAGACGTAAAAAAGATGGCTTAAAAAGACTGTACAATTACTGCCACAAAAGATGCTTTTATACAGGATGAGTTCGAAGAAACTGAACACCAAAAAGACTTCTTAGGACAAAGTTACACTGTTTGAAGGGCCATATGTAACGGTGTAAGGGAAAAAATTTTCAAGGTAATTTTTATATGAGATTTCTAGGTCATCGATGTTTTCTTAAATGGAATGATATATCTTCGTTAACGTAATGTTGTAGCTGACAAAATAACGAATTCATCCATGTAATACAATATGACCTACAAATGACCTTCAACCCAGAAAAATGGAATAAATAAAATTCTCATATTAGGATTAAACTGAAGCTGTAAAAAATATTTTAGGTTACGTGAACATGTTTTAAGGACTATGCAAAAATAGTATGATCTGCAAGAAATTGTTGTGGTCTATGAAAAAATCGTAAGGATCTCGCAAAGCGGACGAAACCTCAATAGGATCTAGGTCCTACGATCACACGATCCGCTACTGATAAGATGTTCCTCTTACTTTCGTTACCCAAGCGATTTATACATAACTAAGCGATCATTCCCACCGTTTGCGGTATGCAACAGACCAGATTTGCTTTTAACACTTTGACTGTCAACCCAGCAACCTCAAAAATTCCATAAAATCAAAATTGAAATAGTTAAATGTATGATACTGAATAGTCCCTCAACTCTTTTGCGCTTTCCGAATATGAATCTTTATAAATATCAAATCTGGATAAATAATTCCGTCACGCAAATGTGGGTGACAAGGTAGCCAACGTGTTAATCATCGGAACAGGAATATAAGAATTTTTACATTCCATTGTGTCGGTTCTAATGTCCCGTGACAGTATGAATCTTTATAGTCATGAAGAAGATAGCTGTCGCATGAGATGTAACTCCGAGAACCCGTCGCACCCGGTTTAAGAAGCCTAATCCCCGAGCAGATGATTGCGAAACTATTTTTCCGCGATGAATGAACCTCGATTACCGTTGACTTTGACTGATATATAAATTGTTTCGAGCACGGAATTAATTGTATAGTTATGGTCGAGTGGAATCGGGGGGCCTAGTTTTTCCGTGGATTTACAGTGTAAACTAGTATGAAATGTAGGCCTCGCACGGCGCCGGCGATTTTAATTACAAATCGGTATGAAACCGAGGTCAGGTCAATTACATAAAACGAATAAATCCAAGATACATAGTCAATTAAGATGATATCGAGTGTGGTTGATGGCCTACAGGATAACAGTTTCTATTCGCGCGATAATGAATTCGCGAGCGTGCACGGACGCCATATGTTGCGTCTTCGAACATCTGCAATGATGCATCATCCGTGGAGTCATCTGGTTAGCAGACTCTGCCAACATTCTTAGAACAGTACTTTTACATTCTTAATACAATTGAGCATTCAAATTAATAGACGCTGAGTTTTTATGCTAGCTACAAGTCATTAATATTTATTCACGTGCAAATTAAACGGTTTCGCCAGAATGAACAGTATGGGTGCATAAAGAATGCACGAAGACGGTAAAACAATTATTTCAATTGTAGAAATTGTTGAATAGTATCATCTGATCATCAAGATGAACAATATCTATGCATAAAGAATGCATAAAGACGGTAAAACAATTGTTTCAATTGTTCAATAGTATCATCGGGTCATCAAGATGAACAATATGGATGCATAAAGAATGCATAAAGACTGTAAAACAATTATTTCAATTGTAGAAATCGTTGAATAGTATTATCGGGTCATCAAGATAAACAATATGGACGCTTAAAGAATGCATAAAGACTGTAAAACAATTATTTCAATTGTAGAAATCGTTGAATAGTATCATCGGGTCATCAAGATGAACAATATGGATGGATAAAGACTGTAAAACAATTATTTCAATTGTAGAAATCGTTGAATAGTATCATCGGGTCATCAAGATGAACAATATGGATGCATAAAGAATGCACGCAGACAGCAAAACAATAATTGTAATTATTTAAATCGTTGAATAGTATCATCGGATTATCAAGATGAACAATATGGACGCATGAATAATGCATGAAGACCGTAAAACAATTATTTAAATTGTAGAAATTGTAGTACAGGATCATCAGCTTCTTGGAGCCACGAAAATGGCCGCGGGCAGTTGCAAACTTTCAAAATGGTGGATATATTCTCCAAAAATATACATAAAAGTCATACAGTGTTGTAGATATTGTCCTGTGCTCTATAAATATTCCTCTTTAATTATTTAAGCACGAGTCGTCGTGGCACGCCCAAAGAAAGTCCGCTATCGATGGAAAGTTTGCAAAAATTTACGGTTCAGGAAGCAAACTGTGCAGACGGTTTTCATTAACCTACTTGATTCCGGCAGACCTCAATTAAGGTTCGAGTGCACTGCTCCAGTAGACCTCGATCGGTTTTACCTTGCTATTGTGCGTGTTCGTCAACCAACATGTGACATCGCCAACATTGTTCCACTTGTCAAACCATTTCCCCATAGAAACGAATAAAAACAGTACAGATACTGGCACGGGCTGTACTAAAGAATTGTTGAAAAATGGCTGTGCCAAGAAAATGCTTAAAGGACGTTCTATCGCTACGCAAAAATCTTGTTTTCACATTTGGCTCTCGATCACAGCAGAGGATAACAATTTCCTTGCTGTTTTCGTAACCGGCTTGCATTTCCAAATCGTTTCGAACTGTAAAAAGATTCAAGATAGTAATGCTTTGCACCGGGCTGCTCTTCGAAATTAAAAACCAAAGCCTTGAAGTTTGAACGAAGCTTCCAGAAGGTAAAAACGATTGAGAAAATATTTGTTTAGCGTTCTGAGAAGATCACGGGATATCATATTAATCGATTTATCACGTCGCTTCGCGAAAATGTTACGCAGTCGCTAAAAGCATTGCTTTTTCGCAAATTAAATGCGAAAATTGGAGATCTTCGATTGATTTTGGATTTTAGTGACGCAATTTAAGTTTGACCGACCGAGTTTGAGTTTAACTGTAAATTTTGACTTCAAAATTTACAGTTTACTGTTGAAATATGAATTTGAATTTGACCGTTGAAATACGAATTTGAATATGACTGTTGAAACTTGAATTTGAATTTGACCGTTGGAAATTGTATTTTAATTTGAATTTGACTTTGACTGTTAAAATTTGCATTTGATCGTTGTAATTTGCATTTGATTGTTTAAATTTGCATTTGACTGTTGAAACTTGAATTTGACCGTTGGAAATTGCATTTTAATTTGGAATTGACTTTGACTGTTAAAATTTGCATTTGATCGTTGTAATTTGCATTTGATTGTTTAAATTTGCATTTGACTGTTGAAACTTGAATTTGACCGTTGGAAATTGCATTTTAATTTGGAATTGACTTTGACTGTTAAAATTTGCAATTCGATTGTTGAAATTCACATTTGAATTTGAATTCTTATGTCACCGTTGAAATGTGTCTTTGAATTTGAGTTTGAATGTGACTGTTAAAATTTTTCATTTGAATGTGAATTGGACAGTTCGAAATTGAATTTGATTGCTATAAATTTGTTTACATTCACAAGAAAAGTTCATGCTACAGTGGATTGAAATTTGTGTTCAACTGTCAATTACAAGATCATTAGAACCGCAAGAAACGCGGACGAAAACGCGGCATGGAAATAGTTATCGTGTACCTACTGATCGTTGGCTTTTTATTCTTCGATCAAACATATGTACAAAGAAGCCGAACTGGATTTTCACGGATAAGATACCACAAAATTCCACGTTTAGAGTTCTCGATCGTGATGTTTGCCGAGACTCGAGACTTTCGCTTATTACTTTGTCCGCTCTCATTTTAACGTCGCATTTAGATAATGCGCAGATTTCTGAATCGCGTGATCGAAATCAATTGGATTTCCGCTGTTACTTGGAGCGGCCTACGCAATTGCGCCTGAATTGAGATCCAAAATATTCATGTTCCAGTTTCAATGATATCAATAGATTAATAGATTGAAATAAATTAAAAAAAAACTATTAGCACTAGAACTACTCCAATTTTTTAAATTTTATAGTTGCTGAGATTGCAAAGGTGCATTCGTAGGGATTCAATCAATAGATTTATTTCTTAGGACATAGAATGAGAATCATAACAAATTGGCTTCAATAAATTCTTGTTATTTTTATAAAATATTGTAAAATATTGATTTTCAGTGCTCTCCAAATATAGTGTTGATCTATTGTTAATTAATAGTCTATTCTTCTTTGGGACTTATAAAACAATTCATTCTTTGCTCTATTGATTTTTTGGCTATCCAGAAGTTTCTATTTTAATTCTTCCAGGTTTTCCTACTTTAATTTCCCACTCTGTATGGTACTATTCCGCGCCATCTTTCTTTTGCTAAAAGGAATAAATCTACAATAAGAAACGTAAATTATATGAAGCACATATTGTGGTCGATGCCTAAATGTTGTGATAGTAAATATTGATAATTTTTCAGTAAATGCTATACTTCCTCGTCTACATAATATATTTACTCATTGTCACTGTTTCAAATTAAAAATATCCTTTTATTTCGTTCGAAGGATCAATACTATGACTATACATGTACATCCTTAGGATAAAATCAAACCAAAGGATTAACTTACAAAGATTGTCCCAAGTTTTTTCGTAATATTATTTTAAATCATTTTAATTGAAGGGATAAATTGCAAGGATTAAAGATTACCCCATTTTTCGCAATGCCATTGCAAATCGATTTGCAAGGTCCTCAGAATCCTCTGTCTGGGAATCAGGACAGATCAGATCTTCCAGGATGCAAGGATCTCCATTGTAAGGATGTGCACTCGTATTTCAACCAGAGGATACCTTGGAAATGACCATAATCGCATCAAGTCTGCAGTGAATGCTTAATCGTCCTATTAGAAGAGGTAGGTCGAATCGTGATGAGATATGATACTCCGCCATGTTGGTTGGCGATGTTCGTGACAAAACGGTCCTTGCGGATTTCTCCGCAACCGATCTAATGATTCCGACATGGGGTCGAGCGTGAAAAGATGACTGGTTAGCTCGATTGGCAGAACGAAGCTTCGTAGCGTTAGATAACAGCACTTGAGAATGATCGGAGCACCCTCGTCCCCTTTTCGAGTGATTATTTATAGAGAGGCTTACAACAGAGAAATCCTTGATGGTCGATTTACAAGATTTCAATATATTATGCTCCTACAATACTTAAAAACGCAATAAGAATATGTTGTACAATGTAAGTCGGTACTATTCGCTCACTCGTCGTTCCAGCCATCGTGAAAACAATTAAGTAGAATAGTACATGATGTAAATTGAGTGTAAGACACGGCCTACTTAAACTTCTACTTAGTCTTATCTAGATAAGAACAACTATGCTGTTATACAATACGAAATCCGGCTAATATTTGACTGATCCTTGTTTGTTAGCCTTTAGTCAAAATATCAACGTCTTAAATTGAAGATATGGCAATGAATTGAGGCTGATCTTAAATATCCTGTTAAAAATAAGACATTTCAAGATGACGTCGGTAGAGCTTAGAAGTCAAGACATAGGAACTTCCTCCAATGTTTCACTGCATGGAATTCTCGATTCCCGATCCAGCAATTTATACCAAAATTACGAGCGTTTCTCTGTATTAGTTGTTTCAGTTTTATGGAAGTGTTAACGCAATGGTACGTCTCATTAATTAAACACGTGCATGCTTTCTTGCCTAGCAATAACAGTGTTTCACTTTTTTTTTTATTGCCGCGAGTAGAGTCGGTTTCGTAATTAACGCGGTACGCTCGGTAATTAAATTACCTTGAATATATTGTACATACAACAGCGTAGATGATGCACACTATGTTTAGAACGAGGGGGAAGCATGTCATGAATGTATTAAATCTTTATTACAGAGTAGTCTGTTCTGTAAGCGATAATTGAAACGATTCGGTTGAAAATTCCCCGGGAAGGACGCAACGTTGGATAAATAAATTTCCTGAACGAAGTTGGAGAAGAAGTATAATGATTTATGAAGAATGGCGGATCGGTCGAGGACGATACAGAGGCGAAAAGACTTTATTTCTTCTAGGCGGATTCGCCGTTACGCGGATCATCCAGGAAGTACCATTTATCAGTCCAGCCGCGGCAAGAGAAATCGTTGGGAAAATAATATATTCGTCGGGGTATGCATTATCATCTTCCCCGTGGCTCGTGTATGGCGGAAGGTGGGCCTCGATGGCGGGCAATTCATCGTCGTAGATAGCATACAAGAATTGCGATTCCTCGAGCATCCCTATCGGTGACATAACCTCGAAATGAAAGTTACCCGGCACCGACGCGACGACTTCATGAAATACTTGGTAATTTCCGGTGCTGACGGTTCCGTGCAACCACAGGTTATCGCAATTTTCCAATCCCTCGAGCGTTTTGCAATAACGACACGGAAAACTGCGTGCCCACGCCTTATCCAGATAATTGCCCGATGAACTTTTCGTTGAAATTTGTACCCTTGGCGACGTCAACTTTATTAGACGAGTTAATCTTCTCTGCTTAAAACTAGTTTATACTTTTTGATTTTGTTGGTTTCGAAAAGCTCAACGTGCTGGAAGATTAGAGATGGAAGATGATTGAACTTAAACATTGATTTACAAAAATTCATCGATACATCAAAGTAAATCATGTGAAGATATCTAAAGATTGTTCGACCCTATACAACTCGTAGCACTAGATCATCCCATAAATACCTGGTGCACATTTCTGTTCATAGTTTTGTAAGTTGACGTACACCAACGTAACCGCAACCATTATTTTTGTATACATTTTCTCTCATTTTTCATCAGACATGAATTGTTACACAAAATTAATACTCATTGTCAGACCTTAGACAGAGAAAATTATTACATAGAACTAACACATAGATTTTAGGCACAGAAGTAATACTCAGATTGTAGACGTAGAAGTAATACACAGATTAAATATAGAAGATCAAATACCGAATAAGTATCGATGAAATCCGTTCAAATAATTACAGATCACGATACCAATCATGCCAGGCATCGTTCCGATTTCGTTAGCCTGCCCTCCATCGCAGTCATTTCGCTTTCGTTCGATCCGCCATTGCGAAAACCGGAGCAGAGCCGCGAGATTCGCGCAGGCGATTACACGTCAGACGTCAAACGCGCGCTGATAAAAAGATGCAGAAAGAACCTCGCAGTACCGGCTCTAAAGTGAGCCTAATTGAGAATTCATTGTGGTCACTCGGCCCGAGCGAATCTAGAACCGTGCATTGTGATTTAGACAAGGTTGCCGGCCAGTCATCGGGTCGGATTATATGCGCTGGGCAGACTTAACTCGCTCTTAACTGATCCGACTTAGACTTAATTGACGTAGCTCGGGCGGAGAGGTAAGCGTCCTATACATGCGAATTAAATCTAATCGGTCTAAGGTGGGTACAATGGTAATTTCGTTTCATTCAGTTCAAGATCTCGGTGACACATCTCCGCAGCTTCGCAGCTAAGCGTAGTTTCGCTGGATGGCCTTGCCAGTCCCGGGTTCGACGTATGTGCTCATTATTTTTATCTGAAAGATGGATCAATTTTACGACATTAAGACCAAAACTAAAATAGTTTTAGGGTTCGTTCGGTTTTTGTGCAGATAGAGTTCTTCTAAATCAAACTAATTTAGTTGAAGCCGATTTTTGGGAG
Organism: Sphecodes monilicornis; assembly: GCA_913789915.3. Taxonomy (NCBI): domain Eukaryota; kingdom Metazoa; phylum Arthropoda; class Insecta; order Hymenoptera; family Halictidae; genus Sphecodes; species Sphecodes monilicornis. Next base: position 10,230,038 of record OU565296.1, on the reverse strand, counting down.
AAATAAAATTCGTTTAGGATTTCGTTTTGAACAGGATTTATTTAGCACAGAAATAAATTTATTAGAAGTAAATATATCCTTCATTCTGTTAGGATGATTTATTCTATATTTAATCAAGGTCCACACTATTCTTCAATTTTTACCGGATTTTCTTATAATAGAAACAATTTTATTAAACATAGATGCATCCTTCAGCCTTCTAAAATTATTTAGTCTATACTTCATTAATATTTACACTGTTTTTGATTTTGTATTGGACTCTTATAGAACACAAACAATTTTATTAGAAGCAGATGCATCCTCCATCCCTTTAGGATGATTTATTCTATATTTAATCAAGGTCCACACTATTCCTCAATTTTCACCGGATTTTCTTATAATAGAAACAATTTTATTAAACATAGATGCATCCTTCAGCCTTCTAAAATTATTTAGTCTATACTTCATTAATATTTACACTGTTTTTGATTTTGTATTGGACTCTTATAGAACACAAACAATTTTATTAGAAGCAGATGCATCCTCCATCCCTTTAGGATGATTTATTCTATATTTAATCAAGGTTCACACTGTTTCTCAATTTTCACCGGACTTTCTTATAATAAAAACAATTTTATTAAACATAGATGCATCTTTCAGCCTTCTAAGATTATTTAGTCTATACTTTATTAATATTTACACTGTTTCTGATTTTGTATTGGACTCTTATAGAACACAAACAATTTTATTATAAGTAAATGTATCTTTCATTCTTTTAGGATGATTTATTATATATTTAATCAAGGTCCACACTCTTTATCAATTTTTAACTGGACCCAGTTGAATTCCGCTTCAAACCGCGCGCAAATCGGTTTGATTTCAGCTGGTCCTAAGCTCCGCTTAATCAGGACCTAGGCCAGATGTTAAGTCATATGTTAGCCAGTACCGTTTGGTAACGTGTTAAGTAGAAAAGTATTACTCACGTTTCATCCGATTCGGTGTTAACCGACAGCTGTTGACCGGCACCGGTGGCCTTAATTTTCTTTGCTCTCGCGATAGACGTCGACCCAAATTTTGCAGAAGCACCTTTGCCAAGTAGCCAGACGGCATCTCGACAGCGCCATTATTCTTTTCGTGGTCAGGAGAATGAATTATTCGGTTGTTGCGGTGTTCGTTGACTGGTTTCTTCGAAACAAACATTGGATTGCGACATAAATGCATTCAATTGCATCTTCATCATTCTTTTTCCATTTACCAACAAAGTACAAGGGTTACAATCGATTAATTACGAAATTGTTGAATGTGAGTGGTTTCTACTTAATCATAGTTATATGTACTTACAATCAGATTCCACTGAATTGTTAAAATTAGAAAATAGTTATACTTGCAGATGAACTCGTTTATGTTATAACTAGACTGCGGATTTTATGCATTTTTAGCAAAAATTGGTGTGTGCAATTTTCAACAGTGGGGAAGTTAAAAGTATTTAACAATATCAACCCATCTCTTACGACTTAATAAAACCATTGATGAGCGAGATAAATTCCTATTTAGTTTCTACGTCTTGCAATTAATGCAAACAAGTTTTATTTTGCATAATGTTCCGCAGTCTAGTTATGACATAATATTACACGAGTAAACTCGAGTTCCTTTTAATTAAAAGATATTGGCAATTGAATTATTTTTATTTGAGTCATTGAATTACAAATATATCATTCATGTACATATTACATATCATAAAATCAGATAAATATTTCTTGATCAATCTTTATTAGTCCATTTTTTCCTCCTTGGTCAATTGTTATTTTTTGTTTCTTTTTATTAGGGAATTCTCTACTAATTTTTACTGGTCAACTTTTGATCTTTTGGGTATGATAAAATGATTGTAAAATTCGTAGAATATTGACACAAATTTCATTACTTGTCCGAGAATGTCCATTAAGGCACATAATTCATTAGTCAATTATTGATAATTGATTCTTTTTAATAGTAAATTCGTTATTAATATTTATTGGAAAACTGTTGATCTTTGGGACACGTTAAAGTGATCGAACAATTCGTACAAAAATTGACAGAATTTTGTTACTTGTTCGACAACGTTCATTAACGAACATTAAGGTATTCTTCGTTTTATTCTTCCTTATTATACATATATACTCCATCAATTCTTTATGCTCGATTCTTTTTATTAGAAAATTCCTTCTTAATCTTTATCGGCATTTATCTTTGGAATCCGTTAAAATGATTGAAAAATCCGAACAACATTTAACCCTTTGCACTCGAATGGTGACTCTGAATCACAGGTAAAAATTGCCATACCATTATTCAAAACAGTTTTCATATTATTAAATTCGTCGCTCTATTCTACAAATTGCTAAAAATTTAACTGTTATATGAGGCAGCAGGTTTACTTTCAGATACAGAGTGTAAAAAAGATACATTGAATAAAAATGTACTAGGTTGAAAGAAATATCTTGATTTTGAAAATAAAATTCCTTCGAGTGCAAGGGGTTAAGGTTAACATGCTACTTGTTCAATAACCTAACACTGACGTCCATTGGTGTGTTCAAAAAGTTAAAAAGATTGCCTCCGCACAGTGTTGCCAGATAGGTTAAAACGAGGGGAATACAGTTTACCACCTCTCTGATGACCAGAGTAATATGTCGCACGTTGCGCGACACGTCACGTGACCAGTCTACGGTCTCAGTGGGGGACGTTGGAGTGTGCTCATGGTAGTTGAATGGGATAGTGGAAGGGGAAAACGAGGAGAAGAAAATCCACCCAGTTTTGGGTGTTTCTGGCGACACTGCTTCCACAGTCCATCGGTCTATTATGTGATACCTTTCGCGTGAATAGGCCATTCCTGGAACGCTTTTGCACCTTGCGTTCCTCCAACAGTTTCGCTATATCACGCATCGCACTATAAAACTCTCTATCATCGTTTTTATGAAACTTTCGAAGCAGGAAGCAGCACGAGCACCTCAGCTAGCAGATATTCAAAATTTATTCTCGGTCGATGCCGCTGGGATCCCTTACGAAACGAGCACAGTAACAAAATAATTGTAAATTCGCGTGCGTTGCTCGCGAATTGTTTAAAGAAAGTTTCGTGAGTCGAAGAAATAATTTCCCATTTTTTCCATGATTAAGATCGAAATCTGTTTACCTCTTTCTTTGCGAGCTATCTGGTTCAACATCTTCCGAGCAATTTTCATTATTTTAGTGAATTAAATTCACTATTTAATTCTCAAGACATTTCTTGCAATACTGTAATAATTAGACTGTGAATTTTATAGAAAATAAAAATTGTCTGCATCAACTGTGAGAAGGGGGTGTTACATAAAAATTTATTTCTTCTCTTAATAATTTTGATAGGTTGCAAATAATGTACTAGGAATACGAAATTCATATGATGTTTCTTCTATTTTTCACACTCTAGTAAGAATATTTAGTTTCGTTCTCTAAGAAATTACTGTTCTTTCTGTGAATTTTGAAGAAAAAATTGTTTTTTTGTATGAGCGAATGAATGTTGAAGAAAAACATGTTCCTCGTGTGAATGAATGAATGTTTTATTCATTGGTAGATTTGTTAATGAACAATGAACTTTGTGGTTTTATATTATGCTTAAAGGCAACGAATAAAAGGGTGCAAAACTTATCGCTTATTTTATTCCACTCTTTTACCTAATATAATTATTTTGCATCAGTTTACGAAAATAAGTGAGGTTAGCTATTTTTAACTGGTATGGGTAAAGCAAAATGATACTAATCTAAACAACAGTTTTACCACGAAGTTTGCGTCTACAAGTCGGACTTTTTAAACACATAACAACTAATACATTAACTAATCTGTCTCAGAACTGTTGTATAATAATACGAGACATAATTCACATTAAAAAATTTAATTTCTCTTTGTCTTCAGCAGTCGTTCGACGTTTGACACAAATTGGCAAATAAAGCAAAATATAAGGTTGTTCGAAAAGTTTCTTTCGCAATGTGTACGTTAAATATTGTTAAATAATACGAGCATATGCAAACACCATGATCATCTGTTCGCTAACGTTTTATTACTTCCGAAGCTTCCTTTCACATACTCGTGCGATTTGTTTTCTTTAACACTAACCGTACCACGACCAGTCAAATGACCGGTTTCATATTTTTCATTTTTTAATCATTGAAATTATAAAGATGTTTCCATTACAAATTACTAAATAAATTTCTTTATTCAAGCACATATTGTTATCAAAATTGTGAGAAATATAAATAAGTTCAGTCTTGTACTTTTTACAAAGCAATGTGTACCAGTTTCATCATCAATTTGCATTACGTGCATTAACCGAAAATGAAACGAACTTTTGGGACCACCCGAAGTATTGAAAATTTAAGAACAAAATCCGCAATTATTTTGACGCCAACGTAATAGTTTCGTCTGGCTTGTCGATCGACATTTGTCGTGTCCCGCCGTCCCGTCGATGTCTGCAATCTCGATAACCGAAGACAGACATCAGAACTCGCGTTTTCGTGGTTCGTACACGCGAGCGTAATGCTTATATATATGTATTTCGGAATGAGCTCGGGAGAACGTTACATTTTACATAAGCACGCTCGCTATCAAGAATAGGCATTATTCCGTCGTATTATAAGTCGCACATCGCCCGCAATCTGCCGATCTGCTTTGAAACAGGATGTTCAATTAAATTTCGCTACGCGAACGCGAAACATCTGGCTGAGACTACGCTTCGACAACGATTCATCGTCATTTTATACAGGACGTTTCAACATGATCTTTCTGCCAATTTCCTCGTGAAAATTCGACAAAATAAATGTAATTATGAGAAGTTAGAACAAATATATTATTATTCTAACTTCTCAAGAAAGTACACGTCGTACGGCCCAATATTTAAAAAGTTATGTTCTTTTTACCAGTCGCCGAGTGTTATTGCGAGTGACTGTATGTTGCAGTTTTATTGGACATAAAATTACATTTAATCAGTTTATACTACATGGCATGAAAAGAAAAAACTTGTAATTGGCCGGTATTTCAGAGAAAATATTAAAACTTGTTTTTTACAACTCTTTTATATGGACCTATAGTGAAAATATAAAAATACGTTCTGTTGATCTGTGTTAATTATATACATTCTGGAAATTTACATTCAGTAAAAACATTTAAAGAGTGTAAATGTGCTGTTGTATTGTTTTCAACTTAATAACATTATTAAATGATTTTTTACAACTTTGTTATGTGGGCCTGTATTTAAAATTTAAAAAACGCCTTTTGTAGATTTGTGTTAATTATATATATATTCTGGAAATTTCATTAAACTGACTACGGATCTGACTCCATTCAAAATGGTTAGATCAAATGCAAAACCATTTAATGAATTTAAATGTGTTGTATTGATTTTAACTCTCATTCTAAATAAAGGAAGAAACAAATGTCTATGTAGCTCCATGATGGGCACGGTAGGGGCCCGTCAAACGCGTGCTTCTCCCTGTTCGCGACGGGCGAAGCACGTCTTTCCTCTATGGTAACGGCGGATGCTGGTGTGGGATAGTGGGCGCTATGGTGGGGATGGTTTTGTCTCAATTGAGACAAAAATGCCCGTACATGATGTAGCTCCTGTGTCTTGTGCTTAACACAGATGATTTTTATTTAGCATAAAAATCCACAGTCTACTAATTACAATTGATTGCAGCCGTTGTTCTCCTAACCTTTTTGCAATTTTTAGATGCTACTGTCCGTACTGTTTCATTCTTTACTTTGAATAACGTGTTGATGGATAAAATTTCTACCTCTGGAAAATTCGTCGAAATCTAAGTTAGTTAGTGAATCTAAAAGTAGGAAAGATAGAATTGATCATAGTGTTTATTGCTTCAATACTTCTGCATCCTTCGGTCGTAATGACAATTAATTTTCTCCATTGTACAGCTAAAAATATCTGATTTTCGTAAAATTGTTGATGTTCAAATTTATTTGTGGAGCATCCTGTACATTACCTCTAGAAATTATCTAAGCGTTCATAATGTGCCTCGTTATTAATCTGTGAATTCGTATGCAACAATAAAATGATTCGCACAAATTGTAAGATACAAAAACTACATAGACATTCAATTCTTTTGTTAATGCCTCCAGTGAGTTGGAAATTATAGAATAGTCTTCTTAAATTCTTTAAATGCTTTTATTGCTTTGCATTTCATGCACTCATATTTTATATAAATACATAAAATCCGCAGTCTACTTATTATCGATCAAAGTGGGAATAGAATTTGTTGAACCTCTGTATAAGTAATAGTACATTAAATATTTTAAGAAACAGGTTTAAAAATACAAGAACTTTAAAGCTTAAAAAAATATGAAAAAGAGACGTATTCGGTTCTAGAAAGGCCTCCAGATTTAAACGAACTAATTTATACGAGTTAAAATGAAATAAAATCGACTAGATTCGAAGTTTAATAAAATCTTTCATCCATCGCACACGGAATAAAAATCTAGTTAAGTTCACTAAAAATATTCCAGGATTTATGCTATTTTACAGCCACGATCTCTCTCTCTCTCTCTCTCTCTCTCTCTCTCTCTCTCAGCGATATAAAGTGATTTATCTAATTAATCTCGAAAGTATTTACAAGAGAATACAGTTTACGTCACATTCGCCGATAAAACTATGACAAGCATTCCCTCCACAACTCATTGGCGATAAAAAAATAGATGATGACAAAGCAGGATGTCATTCCAGCAACAATAATTTCACATTTGTTATTTAACACTTCTTTGTAAGTGACTAGAAAAAAGCAAATTGCTTTTAGATTGCTCCCGAAAACAAAAAAGCCCCAGAGAAAGGCGTCTGTATGGATGGTTAATTGCATGTTTTTGCGGCCGCCATTAATAACAATTTATTAGGATGCTAGTGCGCCATTATGTATCGGTGTACTTAATCGACAATACCAGGAACGCGGATAAATAATGCATCGCGGGGATCGATAGATAAAAGTCATTTTGCAGATTCCTCTTGGCCGCATACCCGTTACTGTTTCCTTCTAACTGTGCTCGCGTGGTCTTCATTTTGCAACCGGTGCAATTTCAATCCGTTGCCGCGCGAAGTGCATCCCATCGGCGGCCCGTGCAACCGTAAGATCCGCGCGGATTATTAATTATTCGCATTTAATTATCACATCCACGAACGGTATCGCGTTATCGGGAATAATTAATCAGAAGTCAACGGCGTACATCCAATCGGTCGCGTCTTATATTTTTCCCCTGTCGTTCAGGCTTTATTAACGCTCGATCGTTCACTCGCCGCCATTGCGCAGCTGCGTAATAGAAATTTCAAAAAGAAACCAAACTGATCGAACACAACGGTCCAGAAATCGTTTTCTGCCAACTAGAATCTCGCAGTTCAGTTTCTCGAGTCAGTCATTGCATGCGAAAGTGATGCAATCTATTTTGCCAGTTTGCAAACGCTTCATCTTCATTAAATAATATAATTTTATACTAGGTTATACAAAAAGTGATATTTTCGTATATTGCACACTTTATAGAGCTTTTATTGTACTTTTTCTTCTCTTATTCAGTGATTAATATTTTTTATTTTATACCAGTTTTTGGCATTCAGTTCTTCAGATATGTACAGTGGCGGACAAAAGTATTCCTACGCCATTTAAAAAAGGTAAAACTTTTCTAAAATTGAACCAAATGACTTGAATTCTTTTAAGGCGTTAGAAGTAAAGCTAGTTTACTTGGATAATGTGTCAAAGAATTATTTAGAAATTACTATTGTACAAAATTTCGAAGTATAAAGTGAAGGCCACGATTTTTAACTTCTATGTCTGAACCATTAATAAGAATTGAAAACACACCTCTTATAAACCTAATCGTAAGTGAGTTAAGAGGATTTATTATAGAGAGTAGCTCCAAAAGTCGTTAGATCCTTTACAATTCAAAGAAGTGTATTTTTGTATGTAAAAGAGTAAATGTGAATTTTTAAGAAATAAAAGAGTTGTTCCATTTTAAAATAATCTAATGACTTTTGTGTCACCATATATATAGGAGAACTATTAGAAGAGAAAATGTTTAAATAATTACTAAAAGTAAAAGAGGAAATGTTTAAGTGCTTGCTAAAAGTAGAAGTGAAAATGTTTCAAGTATTTGCTCAAGGTAGAAGAGAAAATGTTTAAGTGATCGTTAAAAATGTTTAAATGTCTGTTGAAAGTAGGGAAAGTTTAAGGAATTGGGATAATTTTCTTTTGTAACGTAGAAAGATATTAATCGGTGCTTTATGACATTATAAACAATTATTACAGGATCACATTTGGGGTATAGGTAAAAGTAATTTTTCTGAATATTGAATGATGTTATTTATTTATGATTTTCGTACTTTTACTTTCGGACTATATTTGCATGGGCTCCATCGCATTTGAATTGTATTTACATAATCCCAGTGTGAGAATGTGAGTAAATATTAACAAGAAAAGGAATCTGAAGAAAATAAGAACAATATTTCTTGTATTCAATTTTAGATAGTATAAGTTTTAAGAACTTTTCTTATCGATTGTATCACGAGTAGCGATCTATCATCATCGCTATGTATAAACCTGTTTCTACTTGCTAATTGCAGACGTTTTATCCTATCCAATACTATAATTACAGACTGTAGATCTCCGTACAAAATGAAATTTTCTAGTCATAAATGAAGATTAAAGACAAACCACAGTTTACTTTCGTGTCAATGGCTCCGATATATTATGAAACTTAAATTGCAAACAGTATTACATTTTATTGAACTTTATGTTTAATGGTACTTCTCATAACTGATTTAAAAATATATAGAATTGCGGTCTAGTAATTATTATGTTGGAGCACCATTGTCGTATTGATCTTTCAAAATACAAAATTCAATATAAATAGATTATAGATTGCAGATCGTTGTAAAAATTTACATTTCCTAAAAAAATTTAAGACGATAATAATTACTAGTCTGTGAATCTGTAATCAAATTTATATTTTTATAGTTTGACAGAATTGGTTAAATATGTTTGATTCTTCTACAATATAAAAAATTTATATTTTCAACGAAATTCGAAAATGAAAATTAGTCTATGCTGTCTAATGTGTTTGCGTCTACTTTCATAGTCTGACGGAACGGATAAAATTCTGTCAGACTATGAAGGATTTCTTCAACCTAAAATCAAATAAGAAGACTCAAATTTGATTTTAATCGTGTGAATAACTTTTCTATTATGAGCACTGACGAAGACGTCACAAGAGACAAGTAAAAGTGAGATTACGAAAATTGTACATACGATATCATATATGTCAGGGCCCGCTCTAGGGACGGGCAACTCGGACATTTGTCCGGGGCGCCAAAAATTAGGGGCGCCATTTTGGCTGTAAGTGTGAGAAAAATATTGATGTGTTAAATACCCAATTAATAGAAAATTTCACATGTCGATTTTTTCGTTCGCTAAAACTGAACTGAAAGTAAGATTTATGTGATTTTTGCGTAGTTGATGATACCTTATTTTATTTTCAAAATAATGGCATTTTGATTGTTTGTGCAATAATACACATTTTTAATAGCATTTAAAAATTTTAAAAATTATATGGTTAACAATTTGTGGCTAGGTACAGATATTTCTTCATTAATTTCTACTGTTTCGTACTGCTTGATTATCAATGTTATGTTATGTTATATGTTTCTTTTTAAATATATGCTTTTATTAAAATTTAAATGAAACGATATGATTTTTATTGTAAATAAAAAATATGTACCTTTATTTAAAAAAAAATATATATATGTATATATATTCTTAAGGGACGGCAATTTGTGTTTTTGTTCGGGGCGACGTAACGTATGAATTAAAAAGAAAGTGAAAAGTATATGAAAGTGATAACAAATTCAAATAACGTATTAACTCATCATCTCTAGCGAAAAGTGCATATAAACATTTTCTTACACTTTTCAAATGCACATGTACCATAAGTGCATAAAATCTGCAATCTAAAAATGACACATACATTTACGCTCACCATAAATCATTTTAAACAACCAAAAATAATATAAAATCATTGTGAAACATCACGGAAAATATTAATTTATTTCATTTCGAGCTGCAGTAACTTAAAAATGCAATCTACCAGCGTTTATATCAGCCACAATCTCCACAATTACAATATTCTATAAACTGTACTGCATCCTTTTATAAAACATGAAAAAAGACATTCTTATAACTTCACCGAATATTATATACTATATTAACATTTTAAATGACTACATACACAAACACAATTTAATTTTCTCCACACAAAAATCACAGCTGTAACGCACATGCGACGTAGGTACCGACTCGAACAACTCCACATAAACCACAACACGTTCGAGACGAATAACCTTCCACCACACACTACACAGCCACCATAAACCTCGACTCGCCTGTCACACTTTTGCATGGGACTGTATCCGCGGCAAGTGTAGGGAAACCCGATTCGCAGCTGCCGGGTCTGAGCGACCCACCCTGTATATTCCCCGGTGTCTTCCCATCTGTTCCCAATGCCCATGGGGTCCCGTGGGTATCTCCCTCTCCGAGTTAGGGCTACGTAAGTCGACCAATCGTTCCCTCCCTCGCCATCGCCCCACCGTTCTCTTTCTCGCTCCTCGCCCTCTCTCTCTCTCTCTCTCTCTCTCTCTCTCAGAGCTCTCGACCCTCGAATGGCCCGTATTCAAAGACTTCGTCCGGCGTCTGTCGGCAGTTAGTCGCGGGACGTTCGTCGTGAAACGCGTGTTCCCGGTGTGTCGTGGTATACCGAGCACGATTAGGGTATCCGTTAACAGAGACTACCCTTATCACGGCCACACGATAACATCCGGAGTGAACTTGACCCGGTCGGGCTTCTAGTTTCGATCGAGTGTGTGCTTTTGCGCTTAGCTACCAGTGCAACAGGTCTCCCAGGCAACTTTCATCAATCTTCATCGATCATCAGACCCATTGCGAGATTCGTCGTCGTCGGACTACCTGGAAGATCCACCTTAGAGTCTATGCAATTGGTCAACCTTGAGACGTCCGAGAAACACTTTGATCACCCGGACCTAAAACGGTTCTAGTGGTCAGAGGGGACCAGTGAGAAGAAGGTCGGCTAATTACGATCGGAGCCGGGTCCAAGGACGCAGGGAGCCGGCAAAAACCTGGTGGAAAGGCCCGAGGAAGAGAGACGCGGGTCCTTGACGATATTTCGGAGTAACTGCCCGTCGATCTTTCGAAGATCTTTCGGAGAAGAAAGTTTGCTGCATCCGGCTCGATACTATTCTCATCCCACCTTCCTCGGGTCGCTCATCTTCCGAGCATTTCGTAACTCCATCGACGGGTATCTTTCCTCAACGGCGCATTCCTACGGGTCGAAACAGGTCGAATGATGGGAATGACGCGATCCCGCGCCGGAATGCCGGCAATTTGACCACTCCGATGCGTTTCTATCACCGGGGATCCGTAAACAGCTGCGGAATGACCGTCGCAGCGCGTGCTCTTCTATCGGACACTTTCGGATCGAATGGAGCTGTTTCGAGGACGAACTGACGATCAATCGACCCGCACGAATCGACCTGTCTCTCCGCGACTCTTGTGAGTAAATTGTGCGAAATTCTTCCGGCGATTTACCCGCGAGTAACCCGCGCATTTTCGTTTACTCCATTGCGTTTGCGTCGATTTCACAGCTGACGCTATCCGCGACGAGCTTTTCCGTAGATTGCCGTAGGTGGTCTAGTGTCCTGTGATATTCCGATGTCGTTTGATTGCGTTTGCATTGGTTTCACAAAAACTGATTCGCACCGGTTACCTTTTCAAAAAAAGGATCTAGTGTCCTGTGATATCCCGAGCTAGTTGTTTTGGTGATTTCTTTTTGGTTACCAGTGGTTGTTACTAGATCCGTGGACCATGGTTTGATTGTCAGATCTCACGAAAGATTCCTTCGAGCTAGGTTTTTATTGAACATGAGGTACGTACGATGTTTAAACTAATTTGTTCCATTGTGTCTTACACGTGGATTTCGTAATACTCGTGCCGTGTCCGCGTTGGAATAATCATGTGCGAACGTTTTAGGAGAGTATTTATGGGACTTTCACGCTGATGGCTTGTAAAAGCGTTAACATTCTTGCGAACTTTCGGAAAACGTTTCTAAATGGAGACTCTTACCTATCATATTCTGAAAGTTGTTTTAACGGAAGATGGAAAAAAAAAATTCGTTTCAAATTGCAACGAATGAATTGGATGTTTCTTTTTAGTAATTAGAAGCATTGATTTAGTAAATGACGTGCGAAAAGGATTTTAAAAACGTTGCAATTGATGAGAATTACATGAGAAAATGAAAATAGCACTTTTTAAAACTTTTTTATTTCAACCCGTCGCGAAAATTTAAAATATGCGTGTTGTAGAACTATGTTAGTTATACGGATGCTGAAAATTTCATCGAAATCGATTAAAGCGGTGACAGTCGCAGTTTTTTTTAGATTTTTGGTCAGATTTTGCTTAAAATCCACAGATATTTTCTACCTTCGAAGCGTGTCGTTTTTGTTTCAGCATGTGTATAATTAACATGACTCTACAAGACGCATATTTTACATTTTCATTACGAGCTCGTATGAAAATGTTTTAAAAAATGCTTTTTTCTATTTTTTTCATGTAATTCTTATCAATTGCATTTTTGTTTTAAATCTTTCTTGCGCGTCATTTAGTAAATCGATGCTTCTAAATACTAAAACAAAAAGTTATGTAATTTGGTTAAATTTTAATGAAATTATTCTGATTTAAAGGGCGTTCGAACACTTTCGTGAGCTACTCTAGATATTTAGACATTAACCAGTTAGCTGTTTTTGACGAGTATAGTCGTCAAGAAGAAATGGCACAGTTTTTTGTTGTGACGAATATACTCGTCATGCGTAAAAAGTAGCTACAATTTGCTGTTTACATTGCAATTTTAGTGAAAACTTAAATATATTCTTAAATTTCAAGATGTTTTGAATATTTGGAGGCCGAGACAAAATAAAACGTACAAATACGGAAATATAAATAACTATTATGAAAAAACTGTATACAGTGTGCACAAAGTAGTTCGTTTACTTTTTGCGATACATTTTAGGTACACACTTATCAAAGAGGTCGCAACAGCTAACTGGTTAATTCGTGGATCCCATAACAAAACACGATGTAGATCTTTTTTATCCTTTAACGTTTTGAAAGTTGTTTTAATGGGAAATGGAAAAGGAATGAAGTATTGGATGTATGTACAAATTAATTCGTAACTCTCAATGGAACATGATGTAGGTAGATTCTTATTTATCGTATTTAGATAGTCGGTTTAATGCAAAATTGAGAAAATAAATTAAGTATTAGGTGTACAAATTAATTCGTGGATCTCACAATGGAATAATTGTAACTTTACTTTGAATCCATATCTTTCATCTACCATATTGGAGATTGATTAGAGAGTGGGATTTTATGCATTTATGAAACAAATAAAAAGAAGTGAAAGATAAACCAGTGAAAATGTCAGGCGATTTTTAAAGTATGGATTATGTTATATGTAATTTATTAAAATTATTAAATCAATGGAGAAATCGGCACGAGTACGATTTCCGTGGCCCCTCGTACGATTTCCGCCCCCTCGTACGATTTCCGCCCCCTCCACGACCTAACCACAACTCATTCTATTCACATGATTTTTCCATTACTAGTTCAAATTCTGGATGACAGCCACAATGCAAAGATTATGCGAATAAAATTTCATTTTCCACAAAAAAGTCTTGATATTTTGCCATATTTCGCATAGTTACCGAGATATTTGCAAATTTATAAAAAACAGGAAATCTACTTTACCGGCTAAACCAGGCCAATTTGACATCATGTTATATATACATTTTTTTCTTGAAATAACCCCAAGAACACAAATATAACCTCAAAACGAGAGGCCACGGAAATCGTACTCTCCACGAGAAATCAATGCAGCTCCTTCGTTTTGCAATCGATGCACAACATTTTTATTTTTCATAAAGATCCGTAGTTTATTGATTAACTTATGAGATAGAGAAAACGCATAGTGGATGATTGAAATTATTGTTGCTTGTATAAAAGGCCGATTAATTTGTTACACTTAGCATTTGAATTTTGTTTGTTATAGACTGAGAAATTGAACGATGTTTTTGAAACGTTCAGTCAAAACGGGAACCGGCTACCCTAATGCAAGGTTTAATGAGTAGAGTATATGGTACACTATCGTCCAAAAGTTTTGGAACACTGTGAATTGATAAATCATATAAGTAAAAGTATTTTATTTTATTTTCCAAGTCGATAATTGGATCTTTCAATACAATAGACATTGAAACTTACACAATCACTATAGGTCTTCTGGACCGCTAATATTTATTGCATTTCTGCCGAGAGTTCTAAACAAAATTAAACAACGGAAAATGTATGAAAAACGAAAATACTGTGATAATCAACTGCGGTATCAAAATTGAAACATAGATGACCGGAAATTGTGAGAATTCTCACTAGACATTTTATGCATTTATGTCAAAAATGAAAAGGCGCAATTTACAACACTTCAGAGATTAACCAGTTAACTGCGTAGCTCGACTTTGTATGTGGTTACTAAAAATTTTTGAAAACTTTACTTATTACATATTGAGCTCTCGTCAATTTCTTTGTTTCGTTTCTTTACTTCGTCTTTGACTCGAAAAATTCTAAAATGTCGACAAATTAATAATACGTTTTAATTTTCACTACAAATTTTAACATAAATAGCAAGCAATTAATTTTATTCCATGACCAGTATACTCGGCAAAAGCAGCCAACTGGTTAAAAGAATTTAAGAATACACCATTTTCAACTTACTGAAATGATTACAAAAAGGAAGATATTTGTATTTAGATTCTTCTTTTTCTTTTTTTTATTAGCGACCATAAGATTTATAACAAAAGTATACATAAGCATAAACATAACTGCAGGCATATTATGAAAGACATATCAGTTTACAATGTTCAACTATCACGATTACAGCTTCTTATAGATATAATAATAGATCTTACAAATAAGAGAACTTGGTTGACGCTGTTATAATTGTAGAGGGGCAATCGCTTAACACTAAACCTACCGGGCATTAAAATTAGTTAGTATGTATTGTTTTATAAAAATAACAAGATTGAATTAGACTTTGTGTGATTTTGATTATAACATATGTTTTAGTAAGGAAATTTATTGAATCAATTCCCATGAGGTCGTCTTTATAACTTCAATAATTTGAAAATCAAAAATCTGAAACCGGTCATTTGACCGATTGTGGTAGGTTTAGTGTTAAATTGCTAGGTAGATCAAAGTTTCGATTCTGTTTCTTGTAATTGATGCAGAAAATTTTGATTTTGCATAAAGATCCGCAGTTTAGTTAGTCGTCTATAGTATTTGAGGGTTAGGAATTTCAAAACGTCTAAATAGTCGTTTTTAACCCTCATACGCTTCTCATAAATTGTTGCATAAAAGATGCTGAGATTCACATTTTAACCATTTTTGTTTTACACGTTAAAGCAACAAATTATGTTTCATTTATAGCGTCACATTTTAAAGAAACACATCTCACAACACAGACACAACGAAATCAATCGTTTTACAATATGTAAGAAATGTGAATGGGTGAATTTTCACCGTAAAGAACGTATGAGGGTTAAAAATAATTTGAGTCAAAAGAAAATTTTGATCAGATTCTACAAATGATAGTCTTACGATTTAAGAGTGGATCCTCAGTTGGCATATTTTTCGCTGGAACGTTACCTGGACTCTGCCAGTATCTTGCAATTATTAATAATGAATTTCCCTCAATATTAATAATGGTTTCGTGAACAAAGTGCATGTATTTTCTTCGCTGTCCCGAATCCAGTGACAAAGTAGTTCTTTAACGTATGGACAGACTGGAAATGCACAGTGTAAAATGTCAGGAGTGCTTGAACCACGGTTCGAAAGCATAACCAGGCGATCGAATTCGCAGTCATTCGCGAGGCCACAGAAATTGACGTAATTAAGAGCCGATCGAGCCATTTCGATACCAACAGTTTCACGGTTAAAAGCGATTGTCCCCAGAAAACTACCGTTAAAGTGATCGTGACCTCGATCGAGCGTCTATAGGTTCTATATAGATCCGCGTTGATCGTCTATATATGACTAAACAACCGGATCGGTGACTTTTTTGCGAAATCGCTGAAAGGATACAACCTAAACTTGACTCCAAGAACGTGTTCGATCTTTTTACGATCGAGACTTCGAATTCGTTAATGCGATCCTCGCTCGTCTCCATAATCGCGAAAGTTTTTGCGTCGGATTAACATTCACGAGTTCTTATTATTGGAGATCGCTGTCTACCTTTCAGGAAATGACCTTTCATCCGTGAAAATTGTACTGCCATCTTGCGATCGATTCTGAAACGTTTCCTTATTCATACAGTACTGTTCTTCTGTCCCAAACTATCTTAAGTTAATTACAGTTTGGGTCACAAATTCCGATATCTCAAATTCAAATTCGTAATCTTCCAATAGGAATCACTGTTTACCATTTGCGAAAAGCTCATTCTTCATCCGCGGAAAGCTCATTCTTCATCCGCGAAAATTCTTCAGCCATCTTGCGATCGATTCTGAAACGTTTCCTTATTCATACAGTACTGTTCTTCTGTCCCAAACTATCTTAAGTTAATTAGAGTTCGGATCACAAATTCCGATATCTCAAATTCAAATTCGTAATCTTCCAATAGGAATCACTGTTTACCATTTGCAAAAATGCTCATTCTTCATCCGCGAAAATTCTTCAGCGATTTTGCGATCGATACCGAGACGTTTCCTTGTTAATACAATGTTGTTCTTCTTTCTCGAACTATCTCAAATTAATTAGAGTTCGGATCACAATTTCCAATATCTCAAATTCAAATTCGTAATCTTCCAATAGGAATCACTGTTTACCATTTGCGAAAATGCTCATTCTTCATCCGCGAAAATTCATCAGCCATCTTGCGATCGATCCTGAGACGTTTCCTTATTAATACAGTGCTATTCTTCTTTCTCGATCTATCTCAAATTACTTAGAGTTCGGATCATAAATTCCGATATCTCAAATTCAAATTCGTGATCTTTCAATAGGAATTACTGTTTACCATTTTCGAAAATGCTCATTCTTCATCCGCAAAAATTCTTCAGCCATTTTGGGATCGATCTTCCCACAAAGTACCATAAATTAATTACATGTCAAATTAAAATTTGTGTCAGATCAAACTTCATAACTCAACTTAAAATTTGCGTTTCAAATTAATGTTTATAGACTTCTAATAGGAACCACCGTGCAACATTTATGAAAATTGTAAAACTTCATCGATAAACATTTTTCTGTCATTCCGGGACTGTTTATGGTTCATGAAAATTTTTAATAGAATTTTTCAGCATTTTTTGACAATTCTGAGTCATTTTTTCATCAAAATCTCAAATTAAAACTCAAAATTCTTTAATGGAAGTTGTTAGTTTCTATTTCGGGAAATGAGTTCTGCATTAGCAAAATTGTTCTAACAGTTAGAAGCTATTTTTTATGCATTTCTTCATCAATACACTATTCCTCCCATTCTTACAAGAATATTTCGTTGTGCCTTTCAAACAAGCAAGATTTTATAATCCCATAAGCTCGTAAAAGAATTCTCCACTAAAAAGCTGAAAAAACTCTTATAATACTTGTGGACAATTTTTGTATTATTTTTGAATCATTCATTTGGTCAGTTAGTAATTATTATACTATTTTTTCTCGTATTATCAAAGCACCTTTTCATGCTTTTGGAAAGATTTTAGTAACATGTAAGATCATAAACACTTTCCCTGTCTTGTTTTATCATATATCAATTACATCTTTACTGAAAATCGTAAACAAATTCTTGTCATAGCTAAGAATATCGTCGAACAAGATTCTTGTACCATTTTTGTGCCGTTTCCTCATCAATGATTTTACCCATCTTATAGCTCATAAACGCTATTTTAATCTTCTTTTATGCTTCACTGAATTATTCTTTACTAAAAATATTTAATAAATTTGTGTAGTATTTCCGAACATTTTCAATCACAATTCTGTTGCCACTTTTGTACTATTTTCTTAATAATTACTGCTTGTTGTCACAAAACTGTTTCTTCGTATATACAATTTTAATTTTCTTTTCTTCAAATAAATCGCTAATACTGACAAATATTTTCAATCAAAATTTGTGCTATTTTTGTACCATTTCTGTGCCATTTTTATACCTTTTTTGTGCCATTTTTATACCATTTTTATACCTTTTTTGTGCCATTTTTATACCATTTTGTACCATTTTGTACCATTTTGTACCATTTTGTACCATTTTGTACCATTTTGTACCATTTTTGTGCCATTTTGTACCATTTTTGTGCCATTTTTGTACCATTTTGTACCATTTTTGTACCATTTCCTTAATAACACATTAATCCTTGCTGTTTTAAAAACATGTGTACGTAGAAACTCTGTTAACCCTTCATGGGCCGAATTTTTGTTTTAACTCCAAAAAAATTGTGGGAACGAAAAATCAGAAATTATAAACCTATATATGCAAATGAAAACAAATTTTTGTGTTTAAACAATTTTATTGCGATACATTCACTATGTGACTTTCAAGTCACACCGGCCTATAAAGTTACAAAACAGTAACAAATTGAAAATTGAAATGCAAACAAATAGGTTGTTATTGATATACTAACCAAGAGTTATTATGTCCACTATTTTTAGTTTGGTAATCACTGACAAAAGCACAAATAATATCAATTGGATCAAATGGTTTCGCGTAGTTTTACTGCCGACAGTTTGCACAGCATTTATTTTGTTATTTCAGGTTGATGAGCCTAGCAGTGGTCATGAATACTAGTATTGGTTGTGTTGGCAACGTCATAGAGTTAAGATTTGTGCGCCATCTCATGAAAAAAGCTATAATTATTTTGTAAAATGTCAATAAATTAAAATGTGACCTGAAAGTTACACGAGCCCATAGAAGGTTAAATTTCTCTCTTCCAAGCAAATTCGTCGCCAATATTCAACGTAATCAATAACATTCAGGAGTATCGAAGCGGAAGAGTGACTTCAGGGGTGAAGTGAAACAGAGCTGAAGTTACTGAACACGATCCCCTAATTAAGTGTTGCAGTCACACACACGAAACCATCGGATGGATTATCAAATGGAGATCCTGTTGGTAACGTTTGCTAAATTAGAATCAGAGCAGTTCGACTTCCGTTGGGAGGTAGCTCTCCTTGGGAGATGTTTAGCGTTTCGCATCGTTTTAATTGGAATGCATTTCAGATACAATTAACTCTTCAAAATGGTAACTCGCGGATCGGCGCTTCCGGCCACTGCGCTCCGATATTGTCAGTTAGGCTCTTATTACATTATATTTTTTTATTTCAACTCCGCCGCGCCGGAGCCAACCAACCACAGTCTGCCGTTTATAATTTCACGATCCACGAATTCCACGGTGTGTTCGCAAACTGGTTTTATTGCCGGCGAGAGAAAGAAAAGGAAGCGGACGATAGGATCCGCCGCAATCTTGTAAATTTTGCGTCGATCAATTCGCGACTTCCCCCGGCTTAACGAAGCTGCATTTAATTGGAGGAAACCGGGCATTGTAGTTGCAAGATTTTTCCCCGGTTCGATAAACCCCGTGATGATCGCCTTTGTTGTGCCAAGTGCATAAGAACATTGTTGCTAGACGTACACGCAACGCTCATGAAAGTCGTCTCCTCCGTTGACTCTTGCTTTCGATTGTTAACGCATCTCGAAGGATAACGATGGAGATTGCGGCAGACTTTCTCGTGAATTCAGATCCTGGGAGTGGCATCTTACAGGAGTAGACGCGGTCATCGGGTCTTAGATTTTGTCGAAACTTTGCATACTGGTAGATTTCGTTCTCCTGTTTGTGAAAATATAGCATTATAGCCGTCGATACTCAATAATTTTTGAGATATTTACAATTTAAATTTCATTATACCCGTTAAGCCGTTAAGCACAGTTTTGGTTGAAGTATTTGTCAAGTTCCAAACGGCGTGATGGTAACGTACTAGATTCATTACAGGGAAGGCCAGTGTTCAAATCCCTTTTTCTGTTTTTTCCATTTTTTTCTTTTTTTTCTGTTCAGTTTATCTATTTTAATTAATTGTATTTTTTTGCACATGAAAAATACACTCATGATATCTATAGGAAACAAAATATAAAAATTTTATTGAAAAGGAACATAATATGAAAGAAACATTAACTCATCAATCTTAACGTATCTCAAAAGTTGTTGAGTATCGATGGCTATAATGTTACATTTTCATAAACAAGAGAACGAAATCTACTAATATGCAAAGTTTCGAGAAAATCTGAGACCCCATGACCGCGTCTTCTCCTTGTTAGTGTAAATGATTTTTAACGTGCCAAGTTGTTCGAAATATAGTGATAAATAATTTTCAACGTGTCAAGTTGTTCGAAATATTGTGATAAATAATTTTCAACGTGTCAAGTTGTTCGAAATAGTATCACTAATAATTTTTAACGTATCAAGTTTGTTCAAAATAGTATTATGAATTATTCTTAAAGAACCAACTTGCTTGACATACTATCACGAATTTAGTTTAGGAGATAAAGTAGTATAGTCCTTATTATTATGCAAAAAACAGAAAGAGGAACTAATTGTGTAAAAGACACAAAATAATAATAACTGAATTGAGGAATAATAGCAAGACACATAAAGAAGTAATAAATCAAATAGTATAAAATAACAAATAAACATTTATATACAATTAGAATATAATTGATGGTGAACAAAATATGAAGTTTTATTTTTCAGAAACATATATTTCAATTTAATTTTATGATGGTTAACGAAATAATTCTATACAAAGAACAAGAATTATACAGGGTGTCCTACGCAACTGGAACAGGCTGTACCTCCTAAACGGTTGGGAATAGAGGAAAATGTTATAAGAAAAAGTTGAATGGCATCAAGCGGTGCATAATACGCAACTAATTTTATGCACTTTTGTGCATCGGTGCATCAGAAAAATGCAACTGCACTTTTTTTTTAAACGGAAACCTACATTTTTGACTGCAGCAATCGATGCAGTTTGTTGTGCTCCACAACGTTAGGACGTAATCATAACTAAAAGTTACAAACATTATAACGCGAGCACTACGTGATACTCCAGAACACTTGCCGACAGAGCGAAATCATTCACAAATCTACAACAATCTTAGCTACGATAACTTTCGAACGAATAAGTTTAGGACATAAGTATGTTACTTCTTTTATGTAGAGCATCATAAATTGCATTGATTAGTCCAGTCAAATATGTAGGTTTTCATTTAAAAAAAAAAGTGCAGTTGCATTTTTCTGATGCACCGATGCACAAAAGTGCATAAAATTAGTTGCGTATTATGCACCGTCTGATGCCATTCAACTTTTTCTTATAACATTTTCCTCTATTCCCAACCGTTTAGGAGGTACAGCCTGTTCCAGTTGCGTGGGACACCCTGTATATTGATAAAGAAATATTTCTGAAATGGTACCAGAATGATAGAAGAATGTTAATTTTTCAGTAAAGAATCGTAATGGAAAATAAAAGAGATTCCAAAAAATAAAATTTTGCTTGCTTGAAAGGTATAGAAATATTTTGGTAAATGTATCCAATAGAAGAATTTTATATTCGTAACGAAATAGCCCTCAAATGGTACCGAAATCATAGAAGTATTTTACTTTTCAATAATGAATCATAATAGAGAATAAAAGAGATTTAAATAGTAATATTTTGAAAGCTAAAGAAAAACAGAGTGGCCTAAAAATTCTCCAGGTGCCATTTGAAATTTTAATCCGTGTATAAAAATATAAATTCTTAAAAAACAAAAGAGTTATTCAATTTGAAAATAGTCCAGAGACTTTTGAGTCAGCCTGTATTTTCATAAAATTGTCCAATAAAAATATACAAAATGGTTCGAACGTTCCCTCACTTACGTCACTCACATTAACGACCAGTTCTCCAATTAAATTGTTGCAAAATCTGTCAGAGCGTTGCTAGAGCGAAATTATAAGGTGGCTTTTGCCAGAGGCTGTACGAATTAAAGTGAGATAGAGATCGAGATTGATCAAGCGATGTAGAACAACCGAGGGATCAAGATGTTAGCGGCAGTTTGACATCGTCAAAACGGCATCGATTAAACTTTGCTTTGCCACTACGAATTGATGAAGATTCTAGTGCGCACGCGACCACCGGCAACAATGCTGGAAGATACACCAAAGATACTGTAAAAACATCGTTTTGAGCCGATGATGTAAGACAGATATCATCTACGAAGAGGATATTATAATATAATGCGCCAGAGAGGCAGCCGACGCGATGCGAGTGTGTGAATAACGTTTCGTAACGTTTAGCGCTGACTAGACCCGGATTGTTATTAGCATTGGTGCCGAGAGATTCGTTAAGCAATGTTAAAAAATTGCGAAAGGTTTGATAATCCCGTTGAGTGGAAAAAATGATCGATTTCGATCGCTTAAACCGCGTTAGGAGATTTCAATGCCGGGATATGAGCATCCTTGTTCTCAGGATTATTGTCATAGCTTTCACTTAATTCTATTAAAGATGATTTTATGATACATAATGATATTATTAACTGTTAAATTAGATGACCCTGTTATTAGATTAATTTCTGTATTTTAAATATTGTTTGCTGTTTATTCAGCTATTTGTTGGTAGTTTCATTGACTTCTAGAGCAGGCCTGGCCAACACGCGGCCCGCCATGTTAATTGTGCGGCCCACCAAGCGATTTTTGCGTCCACATCAAAAATTAATTTTTAAAATACTCGTATTACATCCGAGAGATATTTCAACTTAAGATATTTTGTACAACGAGTTGTAAATGCTTTTGGATCCACATATGTTTGTGTAACATTTCTTTCGAAGATGAAATTTACAGAGTTCATCAAGTGCTTCATTAACTGATGTCAATTTAGAAAACCAGCTAAGATGTGCAACGTCGAACATAAATATAGATTTACAAAAATTAAGTGAAAGAAAGGATAAACAAATATGTCACTAATTAAGACTCGAGAGTTAATTATATTGAATCATAGTTAAACAATAATGTTTCATTCATTTTGTATTCGTATTACATTTTTTAAAAGTATGTTTACCTAACGTGCGGCCCGCTGTAACGTTACGCGTCATCAAAGTGGCCCGTGAAACCCTTTTTGTTGGCCAGGCCTGATCTAGAGCAATGAGTGATGCATTGTTTATTTTTTACTATATGTTTTTTATTATGTACATGTATTAGCATTATCAATCAATTAGACGACCCTATAATTAGATTAATTTCTATAATATTTTTTAAATACTGTTTTTACTGTTCATTCAAGTATTAAACTTCTGATAATCTCATTGATTACTAATGCAACGAGTGATGTACTTTTTGTTGTATACTTTCATTAAGTTTTCTTCGATTTTATTAAACAAGACCTCCACTACGTTATTATAAATTAAACGACGTCATGACTAGATTTTTTTTGGTGATATACTTTGAATATTGTTTTTACTGTTCATTCAACAGTTAAATTGGTTCTGATAATTTGCTGAATTTCTAATGCAACGAGTGATGCACTTTCTATTGTGTTCTTTTACTAACATCTCTACTGATTCCTTATGCGGTTTTAATTCTTCTTATGATTCATAATTAAATTCATTTTTGTATTACATTTTAAATATCGCTTTTACCGTTCATTAAATTATTACTTTTATTCCGTTCATTTGCCTGGTTTCTGATGCAATAGATGATGCATTTTCCATTGCATTCGGTTGCCAACTCTTTTCCTAACCGTTTGAACTTTCGTTTCGAATTAGCAATCACATAATTTACTCGATTTCATAAGATTATCATAATGATGAAAAATATTAGAACAAATAACGTCAGAAAATATAATGGACTATCTACAGTAAAATATTCCTCTGTTCCGACACAGTTCAAAAGATAATTAGGCTGGGCGCATAATTCTTTTCGTTATTATTTTTTTCAGCAGGACGCACTTAATAATAACTTCTTACACATAGCTTTCTCGAAGATAATTTCCTTTGTTCAGCAACTAATTGAAGAAAAATGTGCTTGCTTGCCGCTATCATCTTTAATCGTTCTCGTTGAGGACCCCGAACATCATTAACCAATTAGACACTATCATTTAAAAGGAAACGGGGAGGATGACCGATTATTTTTCCCATAAATCGAAATTTCTTAAGCAGCTGCAGGCTGTTACAGAAGCTACACAAACAAAATTACATTTCAAATCGAATTCAATAGAATCGATATAATCATGTTTAATGTTCGCTTCATTTCTTAGTACGAAATTAACTGTTTTAGATTTTGTTTGAATCATAGCGATTTAGTTTTATTCCTTGTACTTAACCGTTTGAGTCTCAGGGGGTATTGAAAAGATACTGTCGAAGAATCCCAAACAGCGCAACCGCGCTTTCTCTAAATGACTACGAAAAGACCCAAGCAGCGCGATAGCGTTTGTTTTATTTTATTTTGTAATGTATCATTGCATTATTGTAGTATTATTCTACCTATTGTAAAATGTACCATTTACATTAAAAGTAGCTGTGTGATGTACTTGCGTCAGTAAATCTGAGCGCGCGACTTCGACAATCAGTAACGGACCGTCAGTTGTCCACAATGCTCGAAATGTGCTGGGTTTTGTCGACATAAAATCTCAACAGCGCGGTCGCGCTGCTTGGGACTCAAACGGTTAAGTACATTCATTACGTTATCTATTAATGCATATAGTCTTCTAAACCTTCGGACGTATGCATTGGTATTTTTTCTACAATCAAGTTTTTAAAAAATTAACATTTCAGTGTTTCATGCTCAGACATACACTGGTTAGCTTCCATTCAAATTCCAGTCAAATTATTCGAAACTCCTGACTGATTACTACAATTTTGTTTTAATCAATGATGGCTAGATTTGTCAGCTGAAATAAAATACGTGATTGTTTCAAATAACATGTAACTAAATAAAATAATATCTTATATTATCATCTTTAAAATAATGTATTTGAATAATGCCCAAGTCTGTTATACATCTATTAGATTTTTCTTCTCACAAAATGGACACTAAAATAAAATCGAGTAACCAGAAAATGATTTTTTAGTATTTGCATGTGAAGAAAGACCACTGGCACATTTTTCTGCGACAGAACTGTTTGGTTTTGTCCAGCAAGCATGATCAATTCGAACCAGAGTGCGCCAGGGCGTCGTTCGTGCAAGAAGATGGCGCGTCTGGAGGAATTAGCGACATTCTCGTGATTCGCGTGCGAAACCATGACTCGCCGGGAATGACAAATCATTTGGCGACTCGGGTTTCTCGAATGAGACCTCTTCTGTGCTCGGTAACGGTCGTATGAGCCAACTATCGAGCAAGAGCCCCGACAATGTCGGTCGACCCGCTGCAGGCGGCCTATTAAACCCACGTTCGCGTCTCATCGTGCTTAACCCGGTCGCTTACCTCCTTGGCCCTATAAATATTGCGGGAGTCAACGCGTGGGTGGGATCCTTTCACTCTCGAGTCGTTATCGTTTCGGTATTTTAATTCGTCGGTTCGGCTACCGTCATCCGCGAATCCGTTAACTCCTTGCATTCCAATTTATTTTCCGGCTGCAATGATTACAACTTCTTTGCCGCTCATTATTCCTTTGAATAAGGAGAAATTTTTGTTTATATATATTATTATTATCTTTTAAAGGAAATTAATCTTTCGTCTGCAATCTGAAACGTTCATGTTCGGATCGTAATTTCACTCTTGAATTTCTTTCTCCCAGTATTTATTTCTTTCCATTAAAGCTTTAAATGTTCGACGTTCCAAAAATTATATACTAAAATAGCGACTTCAATATGAACTCCAGAATTTTTTTAGATTTGTTTAAAACCTAGAACAGTAAATAAATTAGTCGTGAACATGAACGACCCAATATGCAGTCGGCGTTGATAAAAATAAGGTCGCAAGTCGGAAGGTTAATAGTGCAAATCTTGTTGATAGGTTTACGTGGTAAAACGTGCTCAGTTTGCGTCAGATTGCGTTTTAACACAATATGCACACAATGCGGTTCCTCGAAGGACGCGAGAGATAAAAGAATGGAGATAAAAGAAGTCAGTTGTGGAAAGATTTTCCTGGATTCGCGATAAACGCGACAGACCGTAGAGAAAAAGAGTTTCAACAATAAGACTCAGTCTATACAGGGTGTCATGTAATTTGAATGTGCGACAATAGCGTCTGTGCGCTGAAGGAAAGAAACAATTAAGCGTCTAATTTATGCATTCCTTTCGTTCCGTGTGTGCAACAATACACAAGCTGGCCTATTTGCTTCGCACAATAGCATTAAACATTATGCTGTTTGAATAACTCGTTTAGAAACCGCTGAACAGGAGATTGTAATGTTTGCATAGAAAATTCATTGTTAGAATTTATAGAAAATTTGTCGGTCACCCTGTGCATGTAAACTAGGGAAGATTGATGAAGGCCAGTTTCAGAATACTCGCGAAACTCGCGGTCATAAAGATGCAGCTTCATAGGCGACACTAGCAAAGCTAAAAAGATGAAGACGTCTGGCGAACCACTGTTGAGCAAGTGCCAGCTGGTTTCGAGACTAAACTGGACGTTGACGATTCTCTGGAAGTGTCCCAATAGGTGACCGCAGAATACCAATTTACTATCAATACCTCTGACTAGGCCGAGGACAGGGTTTACGAGCACTCGAATGGCATCGATAAATATTTCTGCACTCGCTAAATATTTCAACCGCGAGTCTGACCTACCTCCTTTCTTCTATGTCTCTAACATTCCACGTTACACCTTTCTCATCTCTATTAACTTCCCCTCCGATTTTCTTCATTTTCGGAAAAGTATTCTAGTCGGAAGGCTATTAGATCATTCCATAATTAATGCCAATTTTCTTTCATATTTTTGAAAAGAGAAATATAAGAATGTGACCACTTCGTTCTTTTATATGATCATTTAATGTCTAACATCAAATAAGAGTTAAATGCTAAGTATGTCTCGCTGTAAAACGAAAGAATTGGCATATTAAAACATGGAAGTCACAGAATTTTTTATAGAAAGATTATAGTTAGCGCCTGAATGAAATTAGATTCATTTGTGACATGAGTATCGTCGTTTTGGCCCAATTCATACAATTAGAAGTACATAAGGGCCATTTTTGTAGAAATCAGCTGTTAAAGAGGTAGCCATTTTTGTCTCCACCTCGAAGTTCAGCAGTTAGACGGGAAGAGGTCGCCACTTTCGATCAATCCTATCAGAATATAAAACTCTAATGTAATAAATCGAATGAGACATTAACTAGATCAAGTGCTATTTACTAGATCACAATGTAACTTGATCTACTGAGAGTCACTAATAAACAAAAAATGTACTACTTGCACTTCTAGAATTATTGGAGTCTGAAGGGGACTCTATGACAGTCTCAATTAATACTAATCATACCAAGACCGGTCAAATAACCGGTTTCACATTTTATATTTATTAATTGTTGAAGTTATAAAAATAATTCCATTAGAAATTATTCAATAAATCTGTTTATTCAAGCATTTATTATTGTAAAAATTGTGAGAAATTTAAATACGTTCAGTCTTGTAATTTTTATGAAGCAATGTATACAAGACAGAGTTTGCACATGGTTAGTGTTAAAGAGTCCACTTAAAGTATAAATCAACAAGTGCTCTTTCCCCAGAATCTGAAGTTTGAATCTTGTGGCATTAAGGAGAGTCTTGCTCCAAGTGGGCGTGGCTTCTTTGCCCCCGATGCCAAAGGGGCCAAGTCATAGCCCCAAGGAGAATTCTTTGAGATTCTGCGCAATTTGTTCAACTCTTTGCAATTGGAGGGAACAGAGCTCTTGGATTTGGAACGAAATGGAGCGGGTTTCTGCGTGGGGGCCGTTTAGGGGGACGATGACGTGCGTGAGGTCGGCAATTTAAAGTGCCATTTGCTTCCTGTGGAAGGGAACAACGGCCTGGTTTCTCCGTTCAGCGTGCCGGCTCTAAGTATTCGCGTGTGACCGTCCTAATTGCACGGCATGTTACGAACACACGCTAATCAACGAAGCCCGGCCCGGCCCGGTCTGATATACACGCGTGCTCTCTGGGTACACATCCGCGACGCGGTTATTAACGATATACGTGGCCCGACTGTCGTCAAACAGGGCCGAGCGGAATACAAAACGATTGCTTCGGTTGGTCTAGCTGCCGGCGCATTTTGCCTTCTCCTCCCTTCTGATGATGCCTTTTACTTTCTGAAGGATGCGTGATATGACATTCGAAAACATGCTCCATCAACTCTGAACGCATTGCGTTTTTAACAAAGAACTACGGCTGTTTGTGGCAGAACCACTTTGGCGGTGATTTAAAAGCAAACCACTCGAGGCCATATTCTTCCACACGCAGGACCTCGATATTTATTTTCAGTTAATACTCCGGCTTTGCTCCGCCAAGGTCTGCCTATTTAAAGACTAACTGTGGGGCCGTATTGTTAAGAGATTATTGTCCGTCTGAATTAAATGGATATCGAGAGACATTGCAGAGACAGTCTGACGTCTTATCGTAGAATCTTTTTAAATGTTTTAGTGAAATAAATAGAAATGTTCAATTGGAAATAAAAGTTAAAATACTAACATGTCCCGCTGTGGAACGAAGCAATTGAGATATTAAGGAATAGAAGGCAAACAATTTCAGATAGAAAAATTTTAGTTAGTACTTCAATTAAATTCAATTAAAATGTGACATGAATATCAACGTGTTTACACTTGGAAGTAAGGGCGGTTTTCGTGCAAATCAGCTGACGAGAAGGAAGCCATCTTTGTCTCCACCTCGAAGTTCAGCAGTTAGCCACAAAGAGGTCGCCACTGTCGATCAATTCCATCAATAGTAAGGATAATATTTCCAGTAAAAATAGTCAGTTTCTTGGGCTGTTTTGCAAAGACTCTCAAGTGGACGGACGTCATCTTCGAAATGGATATAGGTTACGTTCAAGTATAGTAAGTAGAGATTGTCAGGCCCCAAAATGAAAGTATATAAATCCTGATCAGGACTACATACCTTAACATTTATCTAAAAATGCGAGTATAATGAACATATACGAAAATCAAGTTCTCAGTCTACTTTGCAGAGACTCAAACGGAAGGTCGCCATTTTAGAACCTGATAAGAGACGTTCACATGTAGAGTATGTCAGCAAGTTACCTTGTCGGTCCCTTTTTGCCATGATTATTGTATAATTTTTCTCAACATTCGGAAGCAATAAACAGACGTCTTTACAGTCTACTACATTACACGGTAGAAATTCTAAACTGGAAGGCCGCCATTTTTTAACCTTCCATATCGCATTTAGGTGTATCGGCTTGTGAAGTTAGCTGATAGTTACCGCGCTACTTATTACGCTTATTGCCACTGCTATTTAGTATCACTCTTTAAGAAATTTTCTTTAATGCGACGCAATGGGGACGTGTAACACTAAGGAGGAAAACGTGTAACAGGGTTGATTACCGAGTGTCCGGCATTACTGTAATACTCGAGGCGTCCAGGTAGCATGAGCAGCTTGGAACCAGCGTTATATTAATTTCGTATCACGTAACCGCCTAAGTTAATTCGATGCGTAAAAGGCGCCTTTAACGAGGGAGTGTGCGCGATAACCGGTAGTTAGAATCGCGACGATCGTCTCATTTAACGGGCAACCACGCGAGTCTCACGGTACAGATATCGTGGAAATTGAAGCGGAGCACATGGCCGGGTCCGATCTTCGCACCTCGGCTAATTCGCATGCAAATTTATGTGTCATTATGCGTGGCAACCGCGGGTACAGTTACATCCGCCAAGTTGGTAGCGCCGTATAAAGCTGTCCCGCGGGCTCCAGACGCATTTCGAGGAATCCTGCGAAACATATGACCGGCTTCCGTCCGCGTCGTTGTCGTCGGCCGGGCTGGATTTATGTCAGTGGAGGATTTCGCTAAGGGCCCCGGTGCGAACTAGACACCGTTTCCACTGCGAAAACGTTCACTGAACTTGAGCGCGTTCCACTCGGGCGACAAACAACGGCGCGACAAGCGATCATCTTGATCCCTTTGGGATTTATTCATGAAGAATGACGAGACTTGCATTTTTACGGCATAATGCGCCGACGTTGCGCCGCGCCGATGCTCCCTGAGACAGACAATGCGCTGAGGAGTTAAGCAATTAGTTGTCAGTTGGGTGTCTAGATCTAACCTTGAATTCAAAGTCGGGGAAATATGTACTCGGGCTGCAATCGCTGAGAAGCGAGAGATTAGTGATCATAATTGTGCACAATCTAGGGATGCTTGTTTTACTTTCATGACTTCCACGGAGATTTGAGCTTCGTTTGAAAATCGAAAGTATGGTCGTTAGCACTGTGGCGTTCCATACAAGTCGATTTAACCCTTCCGTTACCTTGGACGAGATATCTCGCGACCCGGTAGTAGCGGATTAACGCTTTTGACGATAATCTAGCTTTCTAGCACTAATATTTCGACATTCTAGATGAATATATTTTATAACTAATTCTATTCTTATAGCTAAAAGGAAGAAATAAATACAGTTTTTATTAATTTAAATTAATCCTTTTAGCTATACGAATAGAATTAGTTATAAAATATATTCATCTAGAATGTCGAAATATTGGTGCTAGAAAGCTAGATTATCGTCAAAAGCGTTAATCCGCTACTACCGGATCGCGAGATATCTCGTCAAAAGCGTTGATCGGCCAGTATCGGGTCGCGAGATATCTCGTCAAAAGCGTTAATCGGCCAGTATTGGGTCGCGAGATATCTCGTCCAAGGTAACGGAAGGGTTAAATGCTTCTGGCGTGTTGATTCAACGTTTTCATACTGTAATTTTTTTTATTTCTTCGATTAGATAAGAAATGATTGAATAATATAACGCGAACGAGATTGTAAGCTCTCAATTTTATTATTTCTCATGAAAACCGAGGTTTATGGTTCTGCCGTATTGGAACGACGATACTTAAAGCAAACTTATTCGACTTTATAATTAAAATTATTCATGTTTGTAGGATAAAGGGCGTAGACGATTATGTGTTCTTCACATATAGCAAAACCTTTTACGCTAGTCTGCTGATTTTCACTAAAATTGGTATTTTTCGTCGCGTTGTATTGGTTTGACGATCTTGGAAGGAAATCTGTTATATTCCACAAGTAAAATTCACTATATTGCTGGTAAGTTAAATAAAGCAATACATTATTCGTGTTAAAATCCTTGGTCCCGGTGTATTGGTCTCGGTGTATTGGTCCCGGCGTATTGGTCTGAAGATACTAAACGCAAATCTACAAACTCTATAAAAAAAATCTTGTTTCTAGGACAAAATACGTAGACAATGAAATGTTCTTTTAAGAAAAAACAGAAGTATTGTTACTTTCTTGTTAATTTCTATTACAATTGACATTCCTGGCCGAGGATTGATTTGATGATACTAAAGGCAAGTGTCTTCAGCTTTACAATTTAAATTCATTGTATTCTTAGAATAAAATACGTAGTTGACTATACACATTCCTTACAATAATGAAAAAATTTTCTAAGACAAATTATACAGCTGAGTGTACAGTCGTCACATAAATGAGAAATTGTCCTGTTAATTTGTTGTGCGTCATAAAATTTGACATTCTTGGTCCCGTCGTATTGGTAGAATGCCATTAAAGTGAATCTATTTAACCTTACAATTAGAATTTCACTGTGTTACTAAAATAAAATACGTTGGCGACTGTATTTTTATTACATAAATAAGAAAGTCTGTTATTTTATTGTTTGCCATAAAAGTGAACTTTCCTGGTCCGTCCATATTGGTGCGACGACATTAAAAATGGCTATAATTATAATTTACTGTATTTCTAAGACCTTTGTCTTTTGTACTTTTGCTTTTACAAAGCTAACAATACACACTCGTTAAATAAAATGAGAAATTTGCGTGTCAAATAATTGCTTGTAATAAAAATTAACATTTTTAGCGTGATTGTATTGGTTCATCGAGAGTGAACGCGCATCCTCCGAAGTCCTCGGCCCAGAATTCGCAGACGTAACACACACACACATACACACACAGCCCGGGGAGACGGTATTAGCGAGCTTCGAGGTTTGACATAACCGCATGTGGCGCACACGTAATAGCGGTTTACAAGAGCACACGAAACACGGAACTTTCGGTGTTGAAAGGATCTAGGCATGCGTGTCACGTACGTGTGTGCGGACTCCGTACACACGATCGCAGACGATCCATCGCAATGCTATCTCGCTCTCGAATCGCGAAGATCGACGAGAAGAATTCGTAGCCGAGTGAAATCGCCGTGGCTCTCTCGTTCGTCTCTCTTCTTCTTCCGTCTTCTCTGCCCACCGTCAGTACAATTAGGGTTAATTAGCACGCGTAAGCGAGAAATCGCAATTGGAGCAGACCTGTATAGCAACAGCATCAGTCGCTCTCTCCTCTCGACTTTCCATATGGTCGTCCTCGGCGAACGTCGTGCAGAATGGTTGAACTGCCGCGCCTCTACAGGAACTGCAACATTATCTTTGCACAATTAACATTTCCGTACATCATTAACTCTTAGACATCGGGCCTTTTTCACAACAGCACAATTGACGGTGCTTAAGAACGCTCATAGCTTTACTTAGCAATTTTTTAAAATGTACTTTTCACTTTTCACATCTCTTGTATAGACTTATTAGACTCTCCGTTATCTCTAATCTCACAATCATTCGTTTGATTCAATCGCTAGAAATTGAATAGTTAAATTACGATTTGTAAATTCTAGGTCAAAATAGACCCGCATGATAGAATTTATTTTTGGAACATATTAATTCATTCGGGTGATTGTCATAGTCTCCACATGCAAGGAAAGGACTAAAGTAAGGCTCTTGTGAGAATACACAGCGTAAATACACTTTCGATCATTTGTTACGTGTTGCGTTACGAACCAATACGTCCGGAATTGTTTTGTACCACAATTTGAACTTTCCCTGCTCTTGATTAAAAAATTCTTGCTCAGCACAAATGAAATTGGAAAATCTATTTTTCTGTCTTGTCGAATTGTTTAAACAATGTTTAGATATCAAAAGATTTTCTTAAAGAAGCGAATTCACACGAAGGAGGATATTCGAAACTGATTCTCAGATGGATACGTAGCTTATGCTTTCAGCAATACGTACATCCGGACCAATACGATGTTCTCATGGAACAACCGGCTAATTGTTCTCGTTTCTGTTCAAGGCTGCCTGTAATGGCTTCCGCGCAATAAAAATTTGAATAAATGACGAGAAACGGAATGAAATACGCTCGCCGGACAATCCACAGACGTAATTATGCTGGTCGTCGCGTCGTGAAAGAAAAAACCGTTTATCTCGATAAGAAGGACGTCCTTCTGGCCGTCGTCGTGTCGTGGACGTTCGTCCTTCGCCGGGCACCTGTTGCTTCAGCAATTAACTGTTTTTCCATAGCCGCAGATAAATTAGTCAATCCGCTGCGCGATTAATTTGTCGTAATCACGCGCGCGAACGATATCTAAACCGCGAAACCGGTGTGGGGGTGGCGGCCTTGTTGCATTCTCGTTTTACAGCGGCTTTTAACCTTCGCTTCGCGAATATCGGCTCCGCGAACCCCATGGTCGCTCGCTGTTAGTGATGTTATACGCAAGGCGAATGTTCGGAAAAGACGTGCTGGAGTTTCCGATCGGTTGAAAAAATGATAACGTGTGCATACACTATAGCTTGATTTCTTGTCCCTAACAAGAAAAACTTACGAATGGATAACGGGTAAACATAACCTCGAAGCCAACATAAGGAGGTGAGATAATACCAATCCGATGATAAAATATTTTTGTTTTCGATTATATTTTTATAAAACTTTTACGAACTGAAATTTTTCTGAATAAACAGCCCGATACAATTTGGTGCATATTTGCTTGTTTGATCCACGATACAGTAGAACTTCGATTATCCGAACGGCACCAATGAACGTCATTGAAAAATTGTTTTACAGGGTGCTGCAGCTTGTTAAACCGTGCAAAACATTCCTCTCAACTTTTTTTCTATCTTCAACAAGAACCGAGTTATATTTCGACTTAATCGCTACATACACTTTGTGCATGGGTCGTTCGGATAATCGAGGTTCTACTGAATCGTGCATTAAGTAAAGAAATACGATCCGAATTGTGTCGTGTTTGGGCTCATTTTAATCAGAAAAATATTAGGAATATGATGGAAGGCGGTTCGCAAAGAAATAATTAAATACAAACATCGTACCTTTTTCACATATATGGAAAAATTACCGCAACGCATGACTAACAAGCTTCGGCTATAAATAGACGTGTCCAAGGAGTAGCAATCAGCGAATCGGTCTAATTATAGAAAAGTATCTCCGGTAGCCAGGCCAGAGATCGATTATGATCTGGCGAGCGAGAGACCCTGACGAAGAAAAGCCCGTTGCCCGAATCGTTGCATCGAGCCACGCCAGGTCAGGAGAAACAGAGACGCTCGGACGCGGGACACGTGAAACCGGTTATGCTGATGGCAAACTGTTTTTCACCTTTTGCGCCTCCCTCTACCTGGGCATCGCCCCTCCGTGTCCAGGTCTGCTCACTACCAGCGATGCTCTATCCTCTAGGGCCAGGGGACTCATGGGTCCAGATAGCTCATCTTAAAACTAGATTCCTGACTGTCTGTCAGCCGGTCGTCTTCTAACGGTCGTCCAAGCGCTTTTAAATCGTCTGCCATTTTTACACGACTAGCTTTTCAATTATAGCCTATATGCTCTTATACTTAGCTGGGTCTAAATTGATGTTAGTTATTTAGGTGATATGCAAGTGGCAAGTATGATGGCACTTGTGGGTAACTCATTAGTCAATTGGGCATAGTAATATTTCATTATGCTGTAGGTCTGGATTATGGGGTTTCATCATTTCTTAGGTCCTTGCGTTTATGGTACTACTTTCGGCAATTAGTAGCTATGATGGCAGTTTTGGGTTCATTACTGAATTTTACATGATGATGTTTCACCTGTATCCAACTACAGATTTTTATGGGACTACTGAGCTCATTCTAGGCTTGGATTCTCGTTATTCATTGAAATGATCGCCTTTCAGTAGCTGTAAGAACAGTTTTGGATTGCTCATTATTAAATTTGACATTGCAAACATTAATTTTTCTTTAGGTCCAGGTTTTCATAGGACAACATAGCTCATTCTAGACCTAGATTTTTGCTAATCATTGAAACGATTACCTTTTAGCAGGTGTTGTGGCACTTCTGAAGTGGTTTTAATCAATTTTTCAGGCTAGTGGCTTCAGGATTAGAAATTTCCTAGGTCCGGATAGTTTATCTTAAAACTAGTTTCTCGGATGTCCATCAGCCGGTCGTCTTCTAACGTTCATCCGAGCGCTTTTAAATCGTATTTCATTTTTACACGACTAACTTTTCAATTTTATCCTATGTGCTCTTATAGTCAACTGGGTCTAAATTGATGTTAGTTATTTAGGTGATATGCAAGTGGCAAGTATGGTGGCACTTGTGGGTAACTCATTAGTCAATTTGGCATAGTAATATTTCATTATTCTGTAGGTCTGGATTATGGGGTTTCATCATTTCTTAGGTCCTTGCGTTTATGGTACTACTTTCGGCAATTAGTAGCTATGATGACAGTTTTGGGTTCATTACTGAATTTTACATGATGATGTTTCATCTTTATCCAAGTACAGATCTTTATGGGACTACTTAGCTCATTCTAGGCTTGGATTCTTGTTATTCATTGAAATGATTGCCTCTCAGCGGGTGTAAGAACAGTTCTGAATTGTTCATTATTAAATTTTACATAGCGAACTTGAATTTTCCTTTAGGTCCAGATTTTGGGGAGAGTACGATTTCCGTGGCCCCTCGTTTTGAGGTTATATTTGTGTTCTTGGCGTTATTTCAAGGAAAAAAATGTATTTATAACATGGTGTCAAATTGGCCTGGTTTAGCCGGTAAAGTATATTTCCTGATTTTTATAAATTTGCAAATATCTCGTAGAAAATGAAATTTTATTCGCATAATCTTTGCATTGTAGCTGTCATCCAGAATTTGAACTAGTAATGGAAAAATCATGTGAATAGAATGAGTTGTGGTTAGGTCGTGGAGGGGGCGGAAATCGTACGAGGGGCCACGGAAGTCGTACTCGTGCCCAGGTTTTCATAGGACTCATTCTAGACCTAGATTTTTGTTAATCATTGAAACGACTGCCTTTTAGCAGCCGTTGTGGCATTTCTGAAGGGGTTTTAATCAATTTTTCAGGATAATGGCTTCAGGATTAGAAATTTCCTAGGTCCGGAGAGTTCATCTTAAAACTAGTTTCTCGGATGTCCATCAGCCGGTCGTCTTCTCACGTTCATCCAAGCGCTTTTAAATCGTATGTCATTTTTACACGACTAGCTTTAAAATATTATCCTATAGCAGCAGAGGATGTTTTTATAGTCATTTGTGTCTAAATGGATTCTTTTTAGTTATTAAGAAAATAGACAAGTGGCAAGTAGGATGGATTTGGGTTGCGCATTAGTGAATTTGGCATGGTATTCTTTCATCATTCTTTAGGTCTTGTTCTTTGTAGGACTATTTAGTTTAATCTATCTCTGGATTCTTGGTAGTTTTTTAAATGATAGGAAAGTAACTACTATAATGGCACTTTTGGTTTGTTCATTAGTCGATTTGATACGGTGAAGTTTCGTCATTCTTTACGTCCAGGTTTTTATAGTGCTACTTTGCTCTTTCTAGACCTGTACACTTATTGATTGAAACAACCGCTTTTCAACAGCTATTAACACACTTCTGATGGTTTATTAATCAATTGTAGACGCTAATGATCTATTATCTGGAAGATCAGACGCTCTCTAGATTCAGATAGGTCGTTTTGAAGCTAGATTCTTGTTGTCCAACAGCTGGTTCCCTTCTAACCGCGCTTGCTGGAAGGGGACAGAGGGCGCTACGGTGTGGACGGTTTTGCCTCAATTGAGGCAAAATTGCCCATCGCTGGCATATACGATCGTCATTACATTATCGCATATCAGTTGATATACACGTCCGTTATTCTGCCGCACAATGAACGACATAAACGGTGATACATTTTTAGACATTGAGCTTTTTATTGATGAAATTAAAAAATATCCTGAAGTATGGAATGTCGCAGCAGAAGAATATCACGACAGGATAAAAAGAAGTGCGTGGATTGAGGTTTGTCGTGTTATGCACGATAATTTCGACGAAAAGGATGACAAAGATAAAAATGGAATATGTAAAATAATATAAATAATATATCGAAAATAATTATAGAATTTTTCTGGATTTTCTCTTAAATCAACATAGGATGTAGCAAATCTGCCTCGTGTAAATCTCGAATCGATAAAAGGATGCACCCAATACCGTCTTCTTTGTTTGCAACAATAGTATTTATATACAAAATAGGCAAATACTCTACGCTTTTTTTGGGACACCTCCATCTTCGATAGTAGTAGAAAATGCAGTAAAAATCGCAGTCGCCGCACGTTAAATAAACGCAAGTGGGCGCCTTTCAACTGAACCGCAATTCCATTGCCGCGCGGTCGCCGCACAGTCGCTGCACGTTAAAAAAACGGATGTGTGCAGCGGGCCTAAATAGCAGTGTCCTAACGATCTCTGAGATACTTCTAAAGCAATCTTCTGTAAATCGCAACATTCTACTTCCTCATCTTCGGGATCAGGAAGATATTACCCCAGAAGAAAACGTCTAATTTATCCTGAACCTATTTACCATTAAATCTCGATCGTTGCCCATTTATTCAAACGATCGTCCCTTAAAAATCGCGGGCACTTCAAGCAATCTCCAATAGTTTTTGCGCAACAACGTTCAACAAGGATCTACCAGGTCCAATGAGCTCATCCGAAACTTGAATTCTCGCTGTTCTCTCTTCCTTAGTCATCGGTTTTTAATATCGAAAGGCCTCACGTTGTTGATTCCTACTTTTCGTTAAGCACGCGGCACGAAGTGTCATTCATTTTTCGTGTGACGCTGGAATTCCCGCAAGTTCGCGAGAGAGCCGGTCAAGTATAATTAACCATACCGACGGGAGAGGAACGTGGAAGTCAATTCCCATCTGGCCGTCGAAGATTAAAATTGTTAGCGAAGTTCCCGGTAACGGCACTTCGCCGGCGCGTTTTCGTGTTTCTCAATTTGCATGTTTCCCACATGCTGGAAATAACGTTATTTTTATGGCATTTCGTGGTGGCTCCGCTCAACGGGGACTCGCGAAGTCCAAGCACATAAATCAGCGAGTCATTGAATCAAAAGTCAACGGGAAGATTTATTTCACGAGAAGTTCGTAGACCCTCGAGCGACAATGTTGGAAAGCAAAATTTATTTGGACTTTAACGCTAAACTTACCGACCATTACAGCCGGCTGATATGTATTACCTTATAAAAATGACACGATTCAATTTATTTAGATTTTATGCGATCTCTATTATAGTTTATACTTTAATGAAGCAACGCGTACAATCATTCTCAGTGGAAGCACCTTGATAACATCAATAATTGTGAAATAAAAATTCTGAAACGTGTCAGTTGACCCGCAGCGGTAGGTTTAGTGTTAACACTATAACCACCAATCCAGGAGCCTAAAAAATTCTATAGAATTCAAGTAATTAACTTAATGAAATACAAATTGAAAAGCTGAGATGTATAACACTGAGTACTGCCAATCCAGGAACCTCAAAAATTCTATAGAATTGAAGTAATTGATTTAATGAAATACAAATTGAAAAGTTAAGATGTATAACACTGACAAGGAGAAGACGCAGTCACCTGGTCTTAGATTTTGTTGAAACTTTGCATACTGGTAGATTTCGTTCTCCCGTTTATGACAATATAGCATTATAGGCGTCGATACTCCATCATTTTTGAGATATTTACAATTTAAATTTCATTATACCCGTTAAG
The DNA here is from genome assembly GCA_913789915.3 of Sphecodes monilicornis. Lineage (NCBI taxonomy): Eukaryota > Metazoa > Arthropoda > Insecta > Hymenoptera > Halictidae > Sphecodes > Sphecodes monilicornis. Next base: position 10,190,962 of record OU565296.1, on the reverse strand, counting down.
CCGTTAAGTACAGTTTTGGTTGAAGTTTTTGTCAAGTGCCAAACGGCGTGATGGTAACGTAGGTACTAGATTCATTACCGGGAAGGCCAGTGTTCAAATCCCTTTTTCTTTTTCTTCCATATTTTTCTTTTTCTTCTGTTCATTTTATCTATTCTAATTAATTGTATTTTGCACATGAAAAATCAGGGGTTGAAAACAGTTATGATATCGATTCCGGTTCTTGAAACAGTTCCGAGAACCGGAGAAGTATTATAACTGTTATGAGAATATCGGTTCTCGCTTATATCGGTTACGGTTACGGTTCTTGAGAGGCGATATTATAACAGTTCTATAACTGTTATTTTTAGTTTCCGGATTTCGGTTTCGGTTTCGGATCTCCAGACTTCAGAACCTATAATATGTCCCGTATCGGTCTCATATTGGTTTTGCAGTTCTGCAACTGATATTTTTTGGTTCTGTATCGGCTGTACAGGGTGTCTCAAAACTCCTTCAACATCCTGAAATGGGAGGTTCCTGAGATCATTTGAAGCGACATTTTCCATTGCAAAAATGGCGTCCGCTGTTTTGTTTAAGAGTTATTAACGAAAAACACGAACCAATCAGAGTGCAGCTACAGCGGATTGATTCTGGCTCGGCCAATGGCGACGCCACGCTAAGCGGGACCTATCGTGGAGTCGGACTCCGTTCGCTGTAACCGCGCTCTGATTGGTCCGTGTTTTTCGTTAATAACTCCTTAATACTAGATTTACGGGACCCGTCAAAATGACGGGTTCTAATATTATGAATTTACGATTTTTTAGATTGTAAAGATGCGTCCATGAGAAATTAGTCAACAAATTTATTTCTTTGGGTATATATTCTTTAAAAAATGGCTAAAAATTTGGATAGACTTATTCTTGTCATTTTTGCACTGTTATGTAAAATATTCACTCTTAATGCTCCGTAAACCTAGTGTTAACAAAGCCGCGGATCCCATTTTTGCAAAGGAAAATGTCGCATCAAATGATCACACGAACCTCTTATTTACGGATGTTGCAGGAATTTTGAGACACCCTGAATAGCCGATACAGAACCAAAAAATATCAGTTGCAGAACTGCAAAACCAATATGAGACCGATACGGGACATATTATAGGTTCTGCAGTCTGAAGAACCGAAACCGAAACCGAAACCGAAATCCAGAATCTAAAAATAACAGTTATAGAACCGTTATAATATCGGTTCTCAAGAACCGTAACCGTAACCGATATAATCGAGAACCGATATTCTCATAACAGTTACAACATCATTTCGGTTCTTCATAACTGTTTCAGTCAGAACCGATATATTATAAGTTCGTGCCGCGGATTGAAAAGTATTTTAATGAAAAACCACAGAAATTGTTTTAGTGACGGTATAATATCTTTACCAAAAAAGTGGGTAGAGGTTGTAGAGAAGGTGGTTATATTTTTACGTTGACTTTGAAACTATGTTTCAAATATTAATTGAAATAGTAAAACAGTAAACGGCAGGAACTTATGGGACAACCTAATATAACTGTTTCAAACAGTTATTTTCAGAACCGTTTCAACCTCTGTGAAAAATACACTCATAATATCTATAGGAAACAAAATATAAAAATTTCATTGAAAAGGAACATAATATGAAAGAAACACTAACTTCATCAATCTTAACGTATCTCAAAAGTTGTCGAGTATCGACGCCTATAATGCTACATTTTCATAAACAGGAGAACGAAATCTACCAATATGCAAAGTTTCGAGAAAATCTGAGACCCCATGACCGCGTCTTCTCCTTGTGAGTACGGTTCCAACCGTCTTACATTTTCCACACATTAACCTTTGGTACAGTGAATACGTTAGAGAATAAATCATCCATATATGGGTGACAATGGCAGTCAACGTGTTAAATCGATGTGGAATTTATGTGTAAACGTTATATGAATTATTTAATATTTCTAAATTAATGACGGATTATTAGTGATCCAACCATTGGATAAAGAAGGGATAGAATCGATGGGTGCATGATATTTCACGTGAATGAGGAAACAGGAACACACGATCCGCTGAATTCGCGTGGTGGGTTACGTGCATATGCCATGTACATAATAGCCCCACGCGGCTAATACAATTGCAGGATATTAACAATTACCTTTAACTTGTCAGAACTTATGAAAGCTGTACAATAGCTTTTACTAGTCGAAAGTTGTGAGAGTTGTTCTCGTTTCTGTTCGACTTGCAACAGTATCGGAATGCTACTTTTTCCCGTTCGATGTCTCTCACAAACGATCACGATGATATTGTTAAGCTATTCGCAAGGCTGTTGCGTTCGATGATGCACTCGTGAATGATAAGCATCGCCGGAGATTATCGGCAGCCTCTCATGCATTAATGCAATGTTTGAGTGCGTAAGAATACCAAGAAAAAATATCCAATCGGAAATAATCGTAATTTTAATTTCTAGCTTCCACTTAACGTCGTTAACTCTGTTCAGACCTTATTTCACACAAATATTAACATTCTGTCGTCACTATACAGGGTGAGTCCGAAGAAACAGAACACCTAAATATCTCCGTTACTTTTCGTGGTACAAAAAACTTCTTATGACAAAGTTACACTGTTTGAATGGCCACATGTAACGGTGTAAGGGAACAAATTTTCAAGGTCATTTTTTTATGAGATTTCGAGGTCATCGATGTTTTTTTAAATGGAATGATATATTTTCGTTAACGTAACGTTGTAACTGACAAAATAACGAATTCATCCATGTAACACAATATGACCTACAAATGACCTTTAACCTAGAAGAATGGAATAAATAAAATTCAACCTGTAAGATTCATTTGTTTTATTTCTGTTACGAAAAATGTTCAAAAATATTCCCTTGTGCTGCTATACATTCATTTAGCCGTGAAGTTACAGAACGTACTACTGTGTAATTCATTTCTGAGGGAATCGACGCACAACCCCTGACGAATTCCTTCTTTCATACCGTCTACAGACGTTGGTGGTTCATGATAAATATCGTCTTTCAGTTTTCTCCATAGATAGAAATCAAGGGGTGTAAGATCTGGTGAGCAAGCTGGCCATAATACGCGTCCGTTACGTCCAATCCAATGATTTGGAAACTTGTTAAAAATTGAAATACCAATTTGCAGCAATGCATGAAATCTACTGTCTAATAATGAACAAAAATAATGATGTCTCCCTAAATTGCTGAAGTACCAATTTGCACCAATGCATGAAATCCGCTGTCTCATAATGAACAAAAATAATTTTGTTTCCCAAAATTGCTGAAGTACCTATTTGCACCAAAGCATGAAATCTGCTATATAATAATGAACAAAAATAATTTTGTTTCCCTAAATTACTGAAGTACCTATTTGCATCACTGCTGTCTAATAATGAACAAAAATAATTTTGTTTCCCCAAATTGCTGAAGTATCAATTTGCAACAATGCATGAAATCATCTGTCTAATAATGAACCAAATTAATTTTGTCTTCCTACATTACTGAAGTACCAATTTGCAACAATGCATAAAATCCCCTGTCTAATAATGAGCAAAAATAATTTTGTTTCATTAAATTGCTGAAGTATCAATTTGCAACAATGCATGAAATCTGCTGTCTAATAAAGAATCAAAATAATTTTATTTCCCCAAATTACTGGAATACCTATTTGCACCTAAGCATGGAACCTGCTGTCTAATAATGAACACAAATAATGAAGTACCAATGTGCGCCAGTCAAAAAAATTAATTCTCACCGTTGAGGCTCGACAAAAATCGTCGTAACTGCAATTATATATTTACCTCGGCGTAATTTTTGCATCAGTGCATAAAGTGCACCAGGACTGATCATCGAATGTACTGTGAGGCACTCCGTCGCGTTTTCTCTTAGCGAGCAAATAAAATGAAGTCGTTTCGACGGCCGCCACGTGAAAGCCGGCATGGCATGTTGGTTGGTGTGTCCAGCTACCTTGACACGATCGACTCGTTCCTGTTGAATTTTTCTCTGTCGTCTATTCCGAGCCTCTTATCGCATACCTTTGCGATTTTTCAATCGTTCGTACGGGTTTCGCGCGCTGAAAGACGCGCGAGTCATTTGCATCTCGCGAAGGGTCAAGGATAAAATCGTGGCGACGCTTGTCCGGCAGACGCGTGACTCTCCGGGACTTGATAGAGGAATCCATAATGCCCCGTGGTATCCCATAATACCCCATGGTACTCCATAGAGCCACCCTTCCGAATTTGTCCTAATTTTTATAGCGCCCGAAGACTTTCAGGATACGTAAATATCATACAATAAGATGTACATGGTGTATAAAAAGTAATGGTCATTCGTCCTAGGTGTGAATCTACACCCCTGAATCGGTGGAAATTTGTAAGAGACACTTGCCGCAAAATTGTTTATAACAAAGAAAATTGTTGTTATAATATTTGTGTTCTTGGAGTTATTTCAAGAAAAAAATGTATATATAACATGCTGTCAAATTGGCCTGGTTTAGCCGGTAAAATAGATTTCTTATTTTTTATAAATTTGCAAATATCTCGGTAACTATGCGAAATATGGCAAAATATCAAGAGACCTTTTTTGTAGAAAATGAAATTTTATTCGCATAATCTTTGCATTGTAGCTGTCATCCAGAATTTATAATTATTGTAGTTATAATTATTGTAGCCGTAAAGAAAATGGTATGGCAAGGGCTTAAATTTCGTTTATCCGAGTCACGCACACGATCTTGTTCTGTCTCATCGATATGGTTATACTATACGTATAACTCCACACAATCAAATTTTGCAAAAACTTTAATTGCTTACATCTCAATAACTATTTGTTTGCGACATATGGCTCCTGTCAAACATTTTCTCTTCTCGATGAGTAGAAGGCGTTGACGTAAAAAAAACTTCAACAACAATTTTCTTTGTTATAAAGAACTTTGCGGCAAGTTCTTTTACAAATTTCCACCTATCCAGAGATGTAGATTCACCCCTAGGACGGATGACCATTACTTCTTATACACCCTGTACATGTTGACTTTTCAAATACACATAATTTTATATATAAGTAATAAAGATTGTTGAATTTTTCGTGGACCAGAATATCGTATTCAAGATTTCGTCTTCTAGAAAATCGAATTTGAAGATTCATCAAGTGCGAATACTATTGAATATAAATCATTTATAAATACTAGAAATGAATGTAATATTGCTAGCACATTGTTTGCAACATATTCAAATTATTAGGAGAAGTTCTCAATTTTTATATTGCTTAAATATTAAATTTTCTTATATTTGATATGTCTTGGTAAGAGTTCCTTTTAGCACTCGCCTCTTTTCCGCTGTTTAATAATTACTTGTAAAGCATTACTGACAATTACTGTATTTTCAACACAAAGATGGCAGTAGAAATGTTATTTTTTCGTTTGATCTAAATTATGTTCGTTCGCTGGGTAGGGCGCTTTATTTCGTAAGGAAATCGTGCAATGTCTTGACGAAGGTTTTGTTAGTTTTACAAGGCAATACAAGCTAACGTCTCATAGTTTTTGTTAGTTCCAGTTTCCCTGCTGCCTGTCATAAATTAGTGATATTACGGATGGCAGCCCTACCCATCGGTTGTTCAGCTCGCGGCGGTATCGTTCTAGGCGATCGAATAATAACCCTGATTAACCAGGAACAGGAAAAGGCCCTCGGGCGTTATACGGTCGTCGGACGTGCTCTTACGTGGCGATCACATTATTAACTAATAAAGAAAAATAATCCTGGATTACGCCGTAGGATCTCCTCGATTGCCATCCTCCTTGTACGACCGGTTGCGTCAAACACCATAGGAAAACGCTTCCGGTTATTAACGTCTTCCTACGAAAAGACTCTGCCTGGCTCAAAGACAGTACTTTCCCATACTCTTAATTTTCGTCGGTACTTGCGGAGGTGTTATTAGTCGGTTGCGTAAGATCTGTCAATCGGTCTTGCATGATCTATTGAAAGCTGGAGTTAAGGATGCTTATAGTTCTCGTTGAAGTAAACAGAGAAGCGTTACGGAACTCTGCTATCGAATTACATGTACGAAGAGCGGGTCATTTTTAGGGATCTACTGCAGGAAAACTGCACGATGAATCGATCAAAAAATGATTGCTACCTATTCGAGCAGGATTCAGGATTATGGACAAATTTTTTTTGTGTATTTCTGCTTATAGTGATTTTTATATTTGCCATTAACAATAACCGGTTTCACATTTTTTATCTTGTAATTGAGCCGTTTATTTTGAAAGTGGCCTAAGTCCATTTGGCAATTATTTTCTGTTGACCGTAGTAACGTGTACAACTTGAAGTTGTCTGTCATAAACAACATTTGTTGTTAAGTATATTCAGAGTATACACGATAGTTTTGGACGCATAAGTTTTCGCAGTTAGTTCAATAATTAAAACCATTACTTTGAAAGTGGCCTAAATCCAATCATTTATTGATAATGTCCGAAAGTGCGGATTTTCAAATGTCCGAAGGCAGTGATGAAGGTAATTTTAATCAATTAGTATTTAACAAGTTATCCTCAGTTTTTTGACAGTTGCTTTAGTTTCATAATGCGTTTTATTAATGCAGTGAAAAAAATTCACGCAATATACACTTACAATTGAATATAAAACTTAAGATATTAAATTATAGAAATTATTACACTCGTGGGGAAGAATGAAACAACAAGACTATTTAATTCAGATAGTGAACACAAATTCGTAACTAATGATTTCAACAAAAAAAGTTCGAAAATATTGTATTGACATCACTTTATGAAAATATAAGACTAATTACAACAGCGAAATACAAGTACATGATGGACTTACTACGATATGTACCACCGGTGCACCATGACATCTCTCCCGCATATTCAAAATGTAGATGAGCAGTAAATTTTTATGTAATTTATGTAGTTAGAAAACTTCCCAAATTGCATAAATTGTATTTTTGAACTGTTGTAAAGAAATATAAAATAAATTGAGTATTGTTTTTTCAATTTGAAGTATTTTAAATTATGTCGAATGGACTTGGGCTACTTTCAAATTTTATAACGAATCTAGTTGTTAACTTTGAAAATAGCTTAACTCCATTTTTGGCAAGAAAACGCATATTATTCACTTAATAATTGTTATTATTTTAATAGGAATTAAAATTTAACTCTTTTAGATACACTTCAGTAGTATGACACATTGATATCCGATACGTATATTTTTGATTTTATTGAAACGCAAACTCTGAAATATCTCAATTTAAGTATTATATAAATGGACTTAGGTCATTTTCAAAATAGACGGCTCAATTATTGAAATTACAAAGATGCTTCCATTAGAGATTATTAAATACATTTCTTCATTCGAGCACATATCGTTATAAAAATTGCGCGAAATCGAAATAAATTCAGTCTTGTCATATTTATAAAACAGCGTATAACAGTCACGTTTTATGCTCAGTAGGGTTAGTGTTAATGGACTTGTTCCGAAAATTTTTTTTAGCCTTATGTATTTCTGTTTTCTTGCAATGACTGATATCTATTTTGTTTATTTTGAAAATGATTTTTTTGGGTTTATGTTATAGGATTCCAAATCTTGTCACTAGACTGTGGATTTTTATGTAAAGTAAACGTTATTAGTTGCAGGATACAGGAGCTACGTAGACATTTCTTTCTTTTCTTAATAACTTTATTGATAATTTATAGAGTTTTTCATTTAGTTATAATTTGATTCAGTCGAATGAAATTTTAAGAAGAACATTCTTAAATTCTTTGAATATTTTCACTGTTTTGCATTTGATCTGCTCATTTTTGTTATAAATGCATAAAACCCACAGTCTACTGAACACTAATTCTATCAGACGAAAGAAGATAATCCGCTTCATATTTCCCACTTTATCATCGCTGAAATCGTAAGACCACTTTCTTAGAAAGTTATTAAATAAATTCATTTATTCATAAAATTGCTACATTATGAACAGTACGAATTTCCAACAAATACATGTATAATATATACATATATAATTACAGAATAATACTGCCAATTCGAACACATGGAAAGTTGCGTGACCTGTGAAGCAGGTCAGGAACCACCTTTGATAAATTACGTCGAATTGGAGACTATAATATGACTTTTTCTTTCCATTCGTGGACAATGTTCTTCACAATTGAATGTTCTTTTATCTTGAAACAGTGAAAGTTTCATTTTTCTTTCTATGCAAACTAAGTATGTTAAAGATATTAGTATGATACGAGCAAATACTCCCAATTCACATGCATGAAATGCGAAAAGTCATATTATTACATACATTAGTTGACAATTATATGATAATTAACAAAGCTTTTCCTCACAATAGCATAGAATAAAATTCTTTTACCTTGAAACATAAAAAGTTTTATTTTTCTGCCTTCTCATGCTATACATTCATATGGCACGAGGTAATGTACTCAATTCTACTTACTGAGGGTTTCATAATCCTTATTTGGTTGCCAACAAAAAGACTAACAAAGACCAACACAATTAATCAAAAATTTCGATCGATAAACACATTTAATATATACTATGGAAGGCGAAATACCCACACGTAACGAAAGTTTTTATGCGTCGATATCAAGAAAGTTTGGCATAGAAACGGTGAAAATCCTCAAAGACTGGTCACACACAAACATTTCCATCGCTAAGATAAAATATCGTTGATCGAACCTGTGCGACGAAATCAAACACAATTAATCAAAAATTTCGATCGATAAACACATTTAATATATACCATTTTTATTGATTTCTACCTATTAAATATAATAAACGAACTACCTTTGAGGAACGTTCTACGAAACCAAAACATTTCATTAAAATCCACAAAGTTCGCCAAAAAAGAGATCAATAAAACCACTCGCTAAAACCAAAAAGTCGTCGACAAACAGGCAATTTCCATTGCCAACTTCCTTATTTTCTCAGCAGAACCACGGCAAGGTTCCAGAAAGCTTCCGGCGGCTAACCAATCGCGACGTTGTTGTTGCAGACGCAGCGGCTTGGCACGTCAGCGTGAGTCGAACCGGAGAGAGGGACAGTGTCTTCGGATCGATACGCAGTCGGTGGACGAACAGTAGCTCGGAAGATGTTGCAAAGCTGCAACGGTGGCGGGTCGAGATGCGCCCGGCGCGCCCTGGTCTTCGTGTTCGCCTGGGGCTTGGTGATGATCGCGGCTGTGCAGTTCCGTCACGTGGAGAACAGCCTAAGGGAGTCACCGACAGGTGAGGAAACGGCTGGCGATGTCCTCGTGGACGACGCTTATCGTCGCCGTGAGGTGCTAGTCAATCATCGAGGTTCCTCGAGCCTGGGGCTCTCGAGGTACCTTCTGCAAAGGTCTCCAGCGGACTCCAGTTTCTCCAACTCAGCTGGTTCTGGAATCCTGACTACTCTCACAACGCTATCGAACAGCCCAACGAAGAATCCCTTGGACCTGGAGCCATTGTTGGACAAGAGCCCCGCTAAGACAGAAGAGGAACTGATCAGGGAGATAGAAGAGAGGTTACCTAGCCTTCCGTTAGCCTACTGGAACAAGAACAGCAAGTATTCCGGAGTCCAGAGCAAGGCCAAAGGCAACGGCAGCTGCTCGAACCTGAAGTACCCATCGATTTACGACATTGAGTTCAACAATGTCTACTGGCAGACCATGAGGACCAGTAATGGAACGTTCCAGTTTTTCGGCGCGTTCTACGATCGTCGCAAGTTGTCCAGGATTGGGCCGGCTATTAGGATAGTGGGGATGATCGACCGGATCGAGCCGACCGTGAAGACGCACTGTCAGCTGTGGTACGACGGGGAGAGGGAGCCGAGGGTGGTCGAGACCTTGGAGTACAAGTACATCTGGTATCCGAAGTGGGGCAACTACAAGCAAGGCATCTATCAACCCTACGTGATCGCCTGCAAGGTGCCCCAGTCGCATTGGTTGAAAGGAGCACCTGCCTCCGTGTCCATGGTCGAGAAACCGTGCGACGCAGCTAGCAATAATCTCAGGGTGATTTACAACAAGCCAGAACGCAAGAAGGACTTCGCGGTTTGCGTGAAGGGCTTGGATTTTCTTCACGAAGACCTATCGGTTCGATTGGTCGAGTGGATCGAACTGATCACGCTGCTAGGCGCGGATAAGATCTTCTTTTATCAACTCCAGGTGCACCCCAACGTGACCAAGGTGCTGGACCACTATCAGAGACTGGGCAAGGTCCATGTGACCCCGTTGACTCTGCCAGGCGGACAACCGAATGTCCCAGCGTTCCAGCACATGTACCTCACGAAGAAGACCAATCACAAAAGGCAAAACGAGCTGATACCCTACAACGACTGTCTCTACAAGCACATGTACGAGTACGAGTACATCGCGTTGCTCGATGTGGACGAGGTTATTATGCCGGTTAAGGACGCCACCTGGCAGGACCTGATGAAGAGGGTAGTCGGAAAAGCGTTCAAGATTAGGAACGAGACCAGAGCCTCGTACAACGTCAGGAACGTCTACTTCCTCGACGACCTACTGCACTCGCACGGCTTCTTCAAGGACATACCGAAGTGAGTAAGATTCTCGACTTTCACGCCGAGCGCAGTTTATCGGTCGAGCGGAGCCGAGTCCGACGGGGAACAGATAAATTTGTGGCCTCTGACGCTGAGTACAGCCTTACGACGCCATTGTCGCGTTACGTAACATGTTAATGATCCCGCGTGAATCACTGGATGCTGTTATCTCGCGCGGTTTTTCAGGGAATCGATTTATCTAACCGTATAGTCCAGTCGGTTCTTTGTTTCAATGTTCGAGGGGGTCTTCTGGGATAGAACCTTGAAAAAGTCGATTTTTCTTATTTACGCTTTCTCAACACTATACAGGGTGGGGTAATAACTATTAGCACCTCGGATATCTTCGAAACTATAAGTTTCACAGAAATATTTGCTGAAATAAAATTGCACAGTACGAAGGGGACCATCCGGTGGCGATAATAGCTTTTTTACAGGTGGAAGTACTTCGGACATTTGAAGGTCATCTCCATTTTTTTAAATGGATTGGTATGTTTTTCCTTCCGTATCATGATAGAGGATCTTAAAACGAGTTCAACGACTTATTACATAAGGTCATTGAAGGTCATAGAAAGTAGAGAAAGGCGATAATACTTACGGTTTTGGTAGTAAATAAAACGTACGTATTGTAAACAGTAGAGGAAGGCGTAATGCTTACCGTTTACTTCACTGAGAATAAATACTGCTTGAAGAACACTTTAATAAATTTGCAGGATAAGATAAACATGATAAGATTAGTATCGATAAATCCGGCACGATGTATCCGTTTGAAGATCAAGTCGATATGCTTCTTATTTATGGCGAATGCCAACAAAATTCTGTAAGGGCGAAAAACTTATATGCTGAACGATATCCACATCGGTCTCAGCCTTCGCGTCAAACATTTAAAAATGTGTGTGATAAACTTAGGCAAACCAGTAGTTTAAGCGTTCGTAAAAGTGAACTATGACCTTCAATGACCTTATGTAATAGGTCGTTGAACTCGTTTTAAAATCCTCTATCATGATACGGAAGCAAAAACACACCGATCTATTTAAAAAAATGGAGGTGACCTTCAAATGTCCGAAGTACCTCCACCTGAAAAAATTATTATCCTCACCGGATGGGCCCCCTCGTACTATGAAATTTTATTTCAGCAAATATTTCTGTGAAACTTATAGTTTCGAAGATATCTGAGGTGCTAATAATTATTGTCCCACCCTGTATAGAATTACCGGGACTATCAAAATGAAGGATTTAAGATATTTTATTTTACAACTAGTGAAGTTGTAGAAATATTTTCTTGAATTTGTTAGCATACTTCTTAATGTCAAATGACGATTTTGATCCTATGGATGAGAATAGTCCCAGACTCCGTCATCAGAGTGTTAATTTATGATTATCCAAGAACATCAAAATCTATAATAATTTTGCTATTGGTCAACAAAACTATTTAAGAAGTTTTAAAATGAAATTGAAAATGAGTACCAAGAATATCTGCATATAATTATTCTGCATGAGCAATTGAAAGGCTCAGACCTTCTTCATCAACATAATATACACATTTCCTGCTTTCGAACAATTAAAAAATATATTCAGATGAAGATCACACATAAATGATACACCTTGCACATCCAAAAACAATAGAATGGTAACCTCGGGTGAAGATCTACGTTCCACGCATTAGGTTAGTGCACATTATGTTTGAAATGTCCGATTTTAATTTATCTTATTTTGTACATATTTTTTCTCAAAGTTGTGCTTACACTATATAAAGAGGAAGGTTCAACGAATATTTCAGCATATTTTTGTTATTCAAAATTCAATACTTTTTTTATTCAAATAAAAATTGCAGAAACGAAAAATTAAGAAATATGCATATCACCTTGCCCAGGTCACCCTTATAAATATAACAGAGACCCTTATTCGAGGTTTTCATTCAATTTCGCATGCAATACACAGGGTTACCGTATAAATATGAATTCTCTGTTCCCAGGTACATGCACATGCTGCAGCACGTGTACCGTTCGAAGAACTTCACCAAGCCGAACCAATACATCAAGTGCTTCCACAACCCTGAACGAGTGGTCACACTGCACAACCACTTTCCACTAGCTTGTCTAGGCGCAGGATGCACCAGTTATCCGATCGAGACCGAGGATGCACAGTTGCAGCACTATCGGGCGGACTGTGTGAAATCCCTGAAGAAGACCTGCGTGGAGTACAGGGAGAACAGCGTGTTGGACACGACGATATGGCGGTACAAAGACCAACTGGTGGACAGGGTCACCAGGACCTTGGAAAACCTGGGATTCTTTAGGCCGAGCTAGCCCCAGAAAGGACTATTCGCTCCCCCAGTTTTCCTTTTCGCGTTGTTCGACGGTTTGCTCGCTTCTCGAAACAACGACGTAGCTATCGATCCACGAAGAACATGCTGAGATATTCCCTGACTCTCTGCTTCAATTGAAAGATTCTATTTTGTTGCGCTCTCTCATGAAAAGTTAGCGGAAATGAAGCTTTTTGTGATCTGGTGCAGCTAATTCCCATTTTGGTGACCCGAGTGTGATCGGAAGATGTTTCCGACTAAGGAGGATCATTGGGAATCATTATAGATCTGAAATGAAGTCGGGGATTTTATGAGACAGTTCTTCAACCTCTGTTTCAGTTAGAAGATCCTATTTTGTTGCGTTCTCTTAAAATGAGCTGACGAAGATGAAACTTTTGGTGATTCGCGAGTGATTCGAAGATGAAAGAGGATCGAAGAGGATCATTGGAGATGATTGTAGATCTGAGATGAAATCAGAGATTTCATGAAATAGTCCTTCAACCTCTGATTCAGTTAGAATATTCTATTTTGTTGCGCTCTTTCATGAAAAGTTAGCGGAAATTAAGCTTTTTGTGATCTGGTGCTGCTCATTCACATTTTGGTGACTCGAGAGTGATTGGAAGATGTTGCTGACTAAGGAATATTATTGGGAATCATTACAGATCTGAGATGAAGTCGGGGATGTTATGAGACAGTACTTCAACCTCTGGTTCAGTTAGAAGATTTTATTTTGTTGCGTTCTTTTAAGAAAAGCTAGCGAAGGTGAAGCTTTTGGTGCTTCGGTGAATGAATCTAATTATCGTTTTAGTGACTTGCTAGTGATTGAAAGAGGTTGTCGGTTAAGGAGGATCATTGGAAATCATTATAGATCTGAGATGAAGTCGGAGATTCTACGATCAGATCGATTTTGAAAGACTTATCGATCGCTGAGCAACCTGTTGGAAATACCAAGGAAGTATTGAGTCATTACAACGTGCAAGAATTTAATGAGTAGTATAGTTTCACAACTTCTACTGTTCGGAGCGAGATGAACCGATGATGAAATTATAAGATAGTATTAAGCTAGATTATCCTTACATCGAGATTAGCCTTGTTTTTGCAGCTATTCTGTGATTGCACCTATTAATGGCGAATTGAGCGATCGGACCTAGAACTCTTCGAGTTTTCTGTGTACTTTAATAGGAACAAATTCTATTTTCTCCATTAAAGAGTCAATCTGATGTTTCTGTTTATAGCTCGGTGGGACTTTATCCTTTTTTTTTGCTTCTCTAAGGATGAGTCTCTTCGAGCAATATCAAAGTACAAAATAATCTATGTATTATTTTCTGACGAACGAAGAGGAGGCTGTGCATGCAACAATTTGTGTTACATCAAAAACGACATTTACAGGATATATAATAATTATTAGCTATGAACCATAGCTCAGTTGAAGGCTAGACGAAACTTGACTTTATCTATCGTTCCAAGAGATTGCCCAGCTTCAAAATTACCTGAGTAATTCAATGTCAAGTTAATTATCTGATACCTGGAAAGTAATATCTTTAACTACGATGAAAAATTATATAAAATTTGATTCCTTCTGTTGTTCCAAGAGACTGCTCTGTTTCAAAATTAGCCTGGTAACTCAATGTTAACTTAATTCCTTGACACCTGAAGAATAACCGTTCAAGTCCCAGGGGGTATTGAAAAGACACTGTAGAGAATTCTCCAAACAGCGCAACCGCGCTTTCTCTAAATGACTACGAAAAGACCCAAACAGCGCGATAATGCGTTTTATTTTATTTTGTAATGTATTATTGCATTATTATAGTATTATTATACCCATTGTAAAATGTACTATTTACATGAAAAGGAGCTGTGTGATGTACTTGCGCCAGTAAATCTGAGCGCGCGACCTCGACAATCGGTAACGCACCGTCAGTTGTCCAGAATGCTCGAAATGTGCTGGGTATTCTCGATATAAAATCTCAACAGCGCGATCGCGCTGCTTGGGACTCAAACGGATAACATCTAAAATCTTTCGATCCTCTTTGGTCCAGCAAGTTTTCCATTAACTAAATTCAAGTACCTTCGATTACTTTCATAAAAAAATCGCATTAGTACTTCGACGAATTGTTCAAACTGCTCAAACAATTTTCTAGAATCTCCGAACACAACAAACTAACCATATTAACTATTAACCCCTTGCACTATAATACTCATTGAGACTTGTGATGAGGATTTGAAACAGAATCCAATAAATATGTAATATATCATTAATTTCGTTTAAACTGGAATGAAATTCTGTTGTTGTCGATATATAAACCTTTGGCCGAATATACAGCCATATAATAAACATAAATTTCCTTTTTCTTCTACTACATTATAAACGATGCAACAGTTCTACTCACTCCAATCACAAAATAAATCATAGTGCAATGGATTCATAGGATTTTCAATAATTGTAGCGTACCAAAAAGAAGCTTATAAATCTTCCTTTACATAACAATACCAAACAAAATTATTAGATTACATTCCAGAGAGTTGAAGTTGCTGTTGCTTTTGATGGATCTATTAAAAGGTCCTCGGTCGTGGAGCATGGACTTCCAAAAATTATTAAATAATCGCCAGTAGATAATATGTGTTGACGCCCGTCTGTCGAACATGTTGCGAATCAAGTTGCAAGGTTTCTGCACAAGTCTGTCCGAAATCAAGCATCGCAGAGCTGAATTAAGGAAAACAAGATTCACCAGCATGGTCCCCTCGTCGAGGAGGATCGGTGACCGGTTTGTGAAGTGTCCCGTGAACAACGCGATCGGCCCTCCGACTCGAAAGAAGAGGAAGAAACAGAAAAAGAAATCGAAAGAGTGGGTATCGGGTGTCCGCGACGATTCCCTGGATTTGCACAACGCCATTGCGGTCGAGATTTTGCGAAACGAGGCTCGGTTTGCCAATCGGGAGCGCGGCGAATCGGCAGGAGAGCTCGCGAGGATCGTCCTTGCTATATTTAGCACTGATCCGATGACGAACTTATGTAAGCTGCATGCTGTTCGAATGATTCGCGCCGGTTTTCGCGCGAAACAGCGAAACCCGGCCGAAAAAATGTTTGTCGCTCGTTGTTGTGCGACTAACTGTATCGCGAACGGCAAGGATCTTTTGATCATGTCCATTGTACCTTAAGTCTAGCCATTCTTTCGTCCTAGAACGCTCCGGTGATCGTCGTGCATCTACTAATTGAATTTATGTTGCAAAAGTTCAGTAGCACTTCTTCGATTTTCAATCCGATTTCTTGTAGTAGGTTCATGAATTAATTCGTGCTCTTTTCTTTATCAATTTCAACATAATCTTCATATTTTAGTTCATATTTGCATGATTACGAATGTCAGAATAGTGCTTGCTATGGAAATTCTTTCAGTGCTATGATTTAACATTGTACAGCCGTGATGGGCACGGTAGGGGCCCCTCAAACGCCTGCTTCTCCCACCAACCTCTCTTTCATGCGCGAGGCCTGCGCACTGTTCGCGACCGCCGAAGCACTTCCTTCCTCAATGGTTACGGCGGATGCTGGTGGGGGACAGTGGGCGCTGTGGTGGGGACGGTTTTGTTTGAATTGAGACAAAAATGCCCATCTCTTTTGTACAGCGTTCAATCGATTGAAAATGGTACATTGTATATTGTTCAATCGATCAAAAATTTTAAATGCATTGATTTCAAATTTGTACATTGTTCAATCGATTGAAAATTGCGCATTGATTTAACACGATTTAAAGTCTAAATTTTAGAGAGACACTGGCAATAGAAATCTATTGCAGACTCTGAGAATGCATTTTTGTTATTATAAAATTTAAATTTAGAGGATATTTAATTCTAATTCAATTTTTCAATTACTTTATAGAATCTTCTCTTGACAAATTTAAGTTTAATGCACGCCTTTTTTCCCAATGGTGATTAATAAATCACAAATGTTGACCAACTTTCATACGGTCTTCGGAAGTAATTGCTCAAAAGATTTTTGGTTGTTAATCATTTATTTTTGTTTTACATTTTGGCTCTATGTGTTTTATGCGTGAACGCACATTCTAAGCAGATGCATCAAATCGCGACGAAACAATGGAGAAGTAAAAAAATTGTACACTATTTAAAGCAGTAGCTGGATGAATTTTTTTTTGCTTAAGATTGAACGAGGATTGAAGATGTCACGACGACGTCCGGACGTTCGTTGTTACACTATATCGACCACGAGTATGCATTTATCGACACGTGATGATACTGTTTAATCGAAACTATCTTGTAGCATTAGTTAGAGTAACCCTTTCCGGAAGACTAGCGGTCGCAATGTAGCGTGTCGGTTCTTCTTCTCCTTTTTTATCTTATCGGAAGATAACGGAGAGAAAAGACGACTGGACATGGTGGGAAACAGGGAAGGATGTGGTATGAAACATGCTGCTGGTCGTGGATTTTGAATCGCCCCGAAGAATCGATGGAAAAGACTGAAATCTGCGCTAAAGAGTCAGTACCGATGTTTTTTTAAAATATTGTCAATGATACGACGACAGTAATTAGTGAGATCTTGTTTGCAGAAGGTGGAGAATACCTGGCTGGATCTCGGTTGCGCAACGCTTGCTGCAAACATGTTGTTCAAACTGTAAATTACTCGATACTAATTTTCTGTATAGCCGGGGATTTATAGTTTTGATAATCTATTTAAATTTTGCTAATACGATTATCTCCGATTTGGAGAAATGAAATGAATATGGACTGCAGAGCATCCTCTAAATAGATTCTGCAAAAATCAATTACAGAAACCGAACAAACGTGCCTTTTGGACTGTCACGGTTCTCGATAGTCTAACAAGTAGTTAACAAATGTTCCTTACGGAGAAGGTGGCCTTAAACAAGCAATATTTAGACATTTTTATAGAATGGCTTCGAAATAATACAAAAGGTCGCTCAAAATTAGCGCAGTAATTAAAAAACAATATTCTAGAGCTCAAACCTAACATTCTAAATTAATTTAGATTTATCTACAAGAAATGATAGAATTATAGTTAAACGCACAAAATACCTCAAAGTTTACAAAATATGTGTTCGTCAATTTTGGATGATCACAAAGAATTGCATACAAAATCGGAAATATTAAACATGCGGTAAATTTCTACAAAATATTTGCTTTTCGATGTTAGAGGTTCAAGAATTGCATATAAAATGTTATTTATTGGAAATGCCTTGAATTTCTGCAAGATATGTGCGCGTAAATGTTAAATGATCACAAAGAATTGCATGTATGATCCTACTTATTACAAAGCGCTAACAATCAGAATCGTTTATTCGTTTCCTTAATACGGGGACTGTTAATGGTCTCCAAAATGGCGCCACGGAGTCCACGACCGGCAACAATCGTTCGAACTTTCTGCGAACCAGCCACAAGTCCCAAAATCCCACGATTGCTCGCACACGTTGCGAAAGCTTCTTGTTCCAGGGATGCACGAGACGAGTCAATTAATTTTGGTCACGTATGCTGAGAACGGCACGAAATAAATCGCGCCGATGCGTACGGGCTTCGAAAAGTTATGCGCTCGGGAGTTTCAGGAATTTCGTTGGGCGGACGCCATAGTTTAATTGATTGTCATGGTGCTCACGCAACGAATTACGCGATTTTGTCTGCGGTAGAAATACTATCAGGGCAAACCGTTTAAGATGTAATTAAATATCTGAAACGAGCAATGAAAATCTTCAAGTTTGAAGCACACGAAACAACTTATACGTGTAATAACAAGTATTATATTCATTTTTGTAGAATTTGAAAGTCTTCGCTGCGTAGAAATTACGTAAACGTAGCTCTAGCTCGTTAGAGTCTTCTATCATTTTAAATAAACAAGAGAAGTTTAAGAATCTTACAAATTGCTTGATCAATTTACGAAGACAGGCAACAGAAGCCATTTAAACGAAGATTTATCATAACCACTAGAAAGAGAGGAACATCCAGAAGAAGAAGAGCACCAGTTCAGTTTCTGAAAGGTTCTATTAAACTTCTTATCTCAATTGGAAGTTAATTCGTTGCTACAAGTCTGGTATATATGTAGATCAGATTCTGTGAACTTTCTTGAAGGAAACCTTTTGAATATGGATGTCTCAATTCTTCATGGACAGTTGTTGTATTTATTTAGCGTAACTCGACATTAATTGAAATTGTAGATTTGTGATTTGAATAATAGTTTAGCATGAGATTTTGTGCAGCATTCTCGCGGCATTTGTCCCGTGGACAAGGATATCGTTTCGAGCGGCGAACGAAAGTGCATCCGTGGAACGACTCAAGCTTTCCTCCGTGTCTCTGTTCTTTTTGGCATGGTGAACCTCGATCGCTTTCTACGCGATACGATCGAGCTGCTCGACGGTCGCGGAAGCACCGTTTTCTTTTCTGTGTAGGTGAGAGCGCGATTGACGTTCCACCATGGATGTTTAAATAATAATAATCGTAGCGTGCCGCGAGCTCGACCACCCACAGTGTTCCGAACGATAGGAGCTAGTTGGACAAAACTATGATCTTCTATATTTTGACTTCGCATTGAGCTCCAAGAAATTGATCCAACTTCTTCTAATATACTCACGATTTATGAGAAAGAGCGGAATTATAAAATAACTAAATTGCAGATTTTATGCATTTATGGCAAAAACGACGTGGCGCAGTTTGAAACAGTAAAGAAATTAAAACAGTTTAAGGACGTCGATATACTATTCTCAATTGACTAAAATTATTAAAGAGAAAAGAAATTTTAATCTGTCTTGAACTTCTTGCAATTGATCCAAACAATGTTTATGTTGCATACAGATCCGCAGTGTAATAACAACTAATTCGGAAGAGTAGAACGATTAGAAGAATTGGATGATTTCAATACTTAATTTATAACTTCTCAAAATAGTTGATGAAAGAGAGAAAGTTCTACTCAGCTATTATGTCTTGAAATTGAGTTTTATTTTGCATGAAATCCCGCAATCTAATAATAACTATTCCGATTAATCTATAGTGATTACTCTACAATGGGTGGACCAATCAGAATGCAACCTTCTGCATCTTGTAGAGGATGCTTCCGCGGTGGTCTTGTTTTAAAAATTTTTCGGATTTGTTTACCGTTACAAATGTTCGGTTCTGTCCAGTTAGTACTGTTCGAAACGCTGCGCGTCGAAAACTCGGCGACACTATGCGTCTCTATTTTACGAGGAATATTTATGCTCACAGTGGTCTTCTCTGCGTTCTATCGATCGGTTAGGTTCTATTGTTAGGCGATTATAGTAGCGCGTGTGTGCGTATCATTGTTCGGACGGACCGGTTTCAATGATCAGACTGATGACGATATTCCTGTCGAAACCGAATATGTATTTCAATATTGACACGCTCGGTTTCGCTTTCTTTTCCGAGAGAACTGCTCGTTCCGATGATGTTCCCGTGCTATTTGCGGCTCGACGTTAATAGGAGACTGTTTGTTGAGCCGGGAACGTCTTATTTGGGCGAAACCGAACGTTGAAGTGCCTAAATCTCTTTAGGCGTGAGCCGTGCCTCTCAATTCAGTCCACGATCGACCTTTCGTTTTACATGTAAATATACTGAAGAGTCGGTTGGTATATTAATAAACTATTACGAGATACGTGTGGCTATTTTATTTTGCACTCCGTCTCCTTTGTTCTTCAGGGTGCGCGAAACATGGGACTACAAGCATTCCTTGGTATTGAGAATCTCAGACAAATAGTCTGTCGTGGGAAATTAGAATGGATCATTATGATCAACAGACACGTAAATTATTTAAATTACTTTAACAGCACGAACGTAACGTTTCCTGTTTCCATTACTTAAAATGAATTTAAAATGTAACCATACGAGGACGGAAACGTAATGGTCATCTTCTTCGTTTTTCTAAGTATATGGAACATAGAGTTACAAACATTCTTTGTTATTAATATTAATAGTCTGCCTTGTGAAATTATAATTGATCATTATGATCAACAGATAGATAAGTCATGACTATTTAAATGAACATAAAAGCAGGAATTCAACGCTACCTCTCTCCTTTAATTAAAATCAATTCTACATATGCCGCCGCGGGCGCCGAAACTCTATAGCCATGCAATGGTGAAACGTGGAAATATTGAAACAGAAAAACTCTCTTGACAATAGGATGCTCAAAATTCATATCAGAAAATGCTGGAATTGCAGCTAATTATGGTTTTTTGATATTAGTTTCTGCACGGGCACAGGAACACTATGACCATCTAGCGGTGGAACTCCTGAACTACACCGATTCTAATAATTCTAACAATTCATTCATTAAAAATAGGTTGAATTATAATAATTTTGGGGTTAAAAGAATATTCAAAGGTTACAGAAACATTTTAAGGTTTAATTTTACCAGTTATTACTGTTGTCGGTAAAATAGAAAACAAATAACAACGAAATAGAAATTTACATTACCTACATCCGCTACAGCAGTGCAACGGTGGCGCCATCAGACGCAGCGGATTTTGGAACTACATTCCAAAATACACAGACTTAAGACTACTACAGCTACAGACATTGCATCTTATGAGCTTTTCTGTCCAGGTCTCGGGGGGCCCACAGACATTGCATCTTATGGGCTTTTCTGTCTAGGCCTCGGGGGGCCACAGTGGCCCACGTACCATTTCGGTGTCGCGCTCAATATTACCGATAGTTCACGAATTTAGTCGTATTAGCAAGAACTGAATATTCCGTATACTTTATTTTTACTACGGGTGTTTTGGAGGCTACTAATGCATACGGCGCGTGTATTTGAACGGTGAAAATAATATTTATGAAGAATGTATTACAAAACTACGAATTGTAGTAAAATTAATTTGGTTTCTATACGTAATATTATTTTTATTACTCGTGTCACTAATGAATGTATATTATAATAGTTTTATACACTTTAAACCAATAGTTTACTTTCTTTACGGTAATGCGGCAACATGGAACAGATCCTGCCTCATCTTTTTACCCCCTCTAACACATGAATCAGAACTAACTTTTAGTCTGCATAAGAACTAGTTTCAACCAATTATTTAATTTGAATATAAAATAATGTTTCAATATCGAAATAATATGCGATATGTAACGTACATCTCAGTACGTACATCATATTTAGACTACATCAGAACCTACAATCTACTGCAGGAGTGCAAATCTATTTAACACTCGCTCACGAGAGCAAGAGTTACATGTATTCTGAAACGAAAACTTTGTATTTGGATTATTAATTGAAAATAATTGTTGAAGCTGGGACATCGCAAAAGGAAGAAAGTATTAAAAGTCTTACATTCTACTATGAAATACATATTTACGCAAACTCTAAATGTGCAGCTATTAGCTCGATATTATCCACTACATGCAAGATACTACAATTTATAAGTTATAATATCTTGCGAATTGTGGATAATATCGATTGCCCAGGTCTCACCACGAGGAGGTTGCTGCACAAGAGACCCGAAAGAGAGTGAGAACGAAGTCTTCCTTCGTTCTGTCTCCCTTTCTTACAACGACGATTCTTAGAAACTAAGTTCGCAGGTCGCTAAATGGAAAAATAGTCTTTTTCACGGAAAAGACTTCTTTTCCATTTAACGTACGTCGAGTAATTATTGCGGGGCAAAGAGTGAATCGGAGAAGAAGTCTCCGATCCACGAGGGACCAAGGGCGAATCAGGCGGAAGGCTCTGATTCTTTCAAAGAGAGAAACAAGATCGAACCAGAGCAGAAGGCACTGGTTCAAGGGTGACGCGACGCGTTCAGTGCTTACAAGTCCTGAGCCGACCAGCCCGATACCCGTCACTCCATCACCAAGAAAGATGGCAAAGAGATGCGCTCAAACGGTTTCTGGCGCTACTGGGTGACATGAGAACATGGCGTGCCCAGGATTACGTTAACACAGAGGATCGTCAGAAGACGAGTGAACGAGTCTCTTAGACATCCCTCTCAATGACTTCACGCCGGATACCGAAGCTGGACCGGCTCAGAACCTGCAAGCAAGGCCGACACAGCAGAAGGCTGTGTTGGAGTCGGAAAACGGAGCGAGCAAAGTTAAGTTACGGAAATAATTACTCGACATAATTACAACGACGATATACAATCTTAATAACTAACGCACGCACTAAAATTAATTTATAAATAATCTGGAGTCTTCGTTCGATGATTCCTCTTCTTTCGATGGATTTTCTGCGTTCGATGAATTTTCTTCGTTCGATGAATTTTCTTCGTACGATGAATTTTCTTCGCACGAAGGATTTTCTTCGCAAGATGAATTTTCTTCGCCAGATGAATTTTCTTGGACAGAATCCATAACCAGCTGAAACAAAATTGACTCCTAATGGAAAAGCTGTTGAAAAAAAAATCGAAACAGAATCGAAAACCAGTTGATACGAAATCGAAACAGAATCGAAAACCAGTTGATACGAAATCGAAACAGAATCGAAAACCAGTTGATACGAAATCGACACCAAATGAAAAACCAGTCGAAACAGAATCGAAACCATGTCGAGCCCTAATCTAATGATTTGTGGACGCAACGATCTATAGGCGATTCGGGTGGCCCCGGGGACGCGAGTCCCCGCACCCACTCACGGGCCCCATCCCGTGAGTGAGCCCCTGAGGGAACTCCGATCGGAGTAATATCAATTTCAAGACAAAAATATCAATTTGAGAAAGTTGAACTTTGAAAGTTCAGGAGCACATTCCAATTACGAATCCAAAAATTAATAATGGAGGTGTTTGTTGAAGGTACATGTATTCTGAAATTGAAATTTCGTATTTCTATTATTAATTGAAAAAAAATGCTGAAGCGGCAATACTTGAACAAAGGAAAACGATGAAATTATTAAGTCTTAAATTCTAATATAAAATACATATTTACGCAAACTCTAAATGTGCAGCTATTAGCTCGATATTATCCACTACATGCAAGATACTACAATTTATAAGTTATAATATCTTGCGAATTGTGGATAATATCGATTGCCCAGGTCTCACCACGAGGAGGTTGCTGCACAAGAGACCCGAAAAGGAGTCAGAACGAATTCTCCCTTCGTTCTGTCTCCCTTTCTTACAACGAAGATTCATAGAAACTAAGTTTCGCAGGTCGCTAAATGGAAAAGTAGTCTTTTTCATGGAAAAGACTTCTTTTCCATTTAGCGTATGTCGAGTAATTATTGCGGGGCAAAGAGTGAATCGGAGAAGAAGTCTCCGATCCACGAGGGACCAAAAGCGAATCAGGCAGAAGGCTCTGATTCTTTCAAAGAGAGAAACAAGATCGAACCAGAGCAGAAGGCACTGGTTCAAGGGTGACGCGACGCGTTCAGTGCTTACAAGTCCTGAGCCGACCAGCCCGATACCCGTCACTCCATCACCAAGAAAGATGGCAAAGAGATGCGCTCAAACGGTTTCTGGCGCTACTGGGTG